>CM069907.1:11603620-11833620 GCA_036172215.1 Camellia granthamiana
ATGCGTTGTAGAGGACCGTTAAAAGTTCATGTGCTTCCTTCGGCATGAGGCATGAGGCGTGGTCTCTAAGGGACCTTATGTCTAGGTGGCAAGCTCTGAATAATTTTAGGAGACTCTTAGGAACCCATGAATTCTCTCAATGGGATGTATGACATCTAGCCTAAGGAGCTTTATGATTTTAGAAAAATATGAATAAATCTCTTGCTCTCTAGGTTGGCTAGGGCATAGAACCCACGAGGGTTGAACTGCCTTGGTGAGCCCAAAAATCTAGCTACCAAGTCATATAAACCTAGTTATCCCCAAAATTTGAATATATTTGACAGTCCGAAGCCTTTCTTCTAGCCTAGTTGGTAAGACTTGAACTATGTTACGTGGACTCGGGTATGATATTATGTGTGGGTGTGTGTGCCAAGGAATCAGGCATCCCTAAATTCTTAAACTTGGGATATAGGGATATTTATTCAAAAATCAGGTACGGGTACATATATCCTGATCATTAAAATACATTTTAGATTGTATAATATTTTGATACAAGATTTTGTTATCATTTAGGAATGTATTCAAAATTAAATGGGATTCAGATCGAAAAGGGTTTCTATATCCAATACATGTGAATAATAGGTCATAACTTTTCTTCATTGTCAGATGTGAACACCTTCTTCAAATATTGTAAAATATTAGAGGATTTAAGTGTTTACTTTGGGTATAGGGATGGATGCATATCTCATACCTTACCATCAAGTGCTTTGTCCTTATGGTCGTGGCTTGACCTAACAAGGGGGGTTACTGAAACAACCATTATCATGACTCATTAGATAGGAGATCTGTATGTTTGATATGCTAGCTTGCATGTTTTCGTCTTGGATTACATGTCATGGACACTGGCCAGGGCATATTATTTGCCTACAAGAAGCTAATATGGCAGCTGATACTTCGGTAAATATTGGATACAATCTTGATAGGTAGGGGGTGTGGAGTGGATGGTTTCTTTCTAGCATAGACAGATTCAATCTTATTGTAGTAGAACCAAAGCTAACTTGCAAATTGTTGATTCATTTGCATGTGAAAATTAATTGTCCGTACGAGGTTGTGATTACGTGTTGTTGTAATCTTCTTTATAATGTTGTCCTCTTGAAGCCTTAATCTTGTTCGAAGCTCTCTTTTCTCTTTCTAGTAAAATGCTTTTTTTTTTTTTGGGTATATATGTTGATAAGTTTTTTTTGGTAGTGCATATAATATATTTCAATGGGCCATTGGTTTAGTAGTTAAAACTCAACATATCAACTTTGAGGCTGTGGGTTCAAATATGAGTGCAGCCACTTTGTGCAGTTAATGCCAAAAGGTTAGGTCTGTAGCCCAATCTTTTTCTATTGGACCATCGTCCACTAGGGACTAAACTGGGCGTATGTTTCTTTTTTATTTTTGTAGTATTATATATATATATGACCATAATGTGTCAGGTAGTGGGAATGTGAATTGACTAATTGAAATACATGTCACGGACACTTTATATGGAAGAGACGTGTCATGTTGGACCTCGTGTCAGACACTGACACACTGTGAACACTAATAAAAATATGTCCACCACTTCTTCAATGTGTCTTAAAAAAATTTAAATAATAATATCAAACACTTTAAAGACACTTTGCGGACACTTTGGTGAACCTTTCGTGCACTATTTTTATGATGAATCTCTGCATAGTCTACATTTTTGGGAAAGTAACTCGTACACTCTAAATATGTTTTAAAATATTTCTAAGATGGATACATCACATATGTATTTCAATGTTCTATAATGGTTTCACATTTTACATTTTAAGAATGCAATTGTTTTGTGAATGATATCTTGATGTTTAAGTTGTGAAATATATGACCTTTTAATTTTAATTAGTGTTATGTTGCATTTTTTATTACCTTTGAATAAATCATTCATATATTTGATTTTACTATAAATTTATAAAGACATAATTTTTTAACATGCCTCAAGTGTCATGCCTTGCCTTTTTATTTTTATTATGAAAAATGCCAAGTCCACGCCATGTGCACAAGAATGTTTGACTAGAAGTTAAAAATGAAGCTTGGAAGATGATGCACATGACTGCTCCTGATTTTAACTTTGAAATGCTTATTTATTTAAAAACTTGGCAAAACAATAAGAATGATCTGCATATTGATGTCAATGGATAATAGATATGTTGAGCTCCCTGAACACATATATAGCACAGTTGAGTGACTTGTCATTATTGTGAAAAAAAAATTGAAGTAATATTGAGAACTATGTGAAATTTATGATGAAACTTAAAGGTAGTAAAACTGTAAAGGACAAGTACAATTATCAATGACAAAGCAACGACTTGGATATTGACGTGCAAATGATGGAATAATAAAGAAGCTAAAGAGATTAAAAGAAGAGACATATACTACAGCAAAATGTTGAACCTACTAATAAAATTGATGTACCAATAATAAGACGTTTGAAACAATATAAATACAGTCTGTACAAGAAGTAAATGTTTTGTTGGCAATATCAAATGATATCTTGGTATGTTGTGATGTTTGTTGTTAATATTTTGATAATATCAAGGATGTAATGTTGTATTGGTCAATGACTTGATCTATCAATAGAGAATCGACAATTTGAGAGCACCGGTATAACTTTCTTTCCTTTTTCCATATGTATTGGATAATTGTTTTTTTGAAAAGCAAATATATTTTGGATGTATTAATACATACACATATTTACTACATATTATTATTCCTTGTATAAGAAAAAAGCTGGACTTCCAGATGCATAATTCTCACTCTTTAGTTGATTCTTCAGTACTTTGATTTATCAAGACGAATGTGCACTAATCTTACATTTTTTAGTAGCTTCATATCCACCTCTAGCTTACACGCCGGCAGTGTAGACAATTCCAGTGGAGAATGATATTAATAACACTACAGTAAGTCCAACACTTTGAGTTATTTATGCTTCATAAGTTCCATTTTTTTTTTTATCTAATGTGTTTTTATTTTGCAGGTTTTTATTGGAAACCTGGACCCCAATGTCACAGAAGAGGAACTTAGGAAAATATTTTTGCAGTTTGGGGAAATTATCTATGTGAAGATCCCCACATCAAGAGGATGTGGTTTTGTGCAGTTTACAGCTAGGTTCGTCAGGCTTGTGGAATTTCTATTTGAATTGTTGGAAAAATTTAAAATGATAAGTTGAAAATATGAAAGATGTCTTGATTTATGTTCTCTCCCATCGAAACATTTTTTTTCCCTTTACTTATCTCCTCTCTCTCTCTCTCTAGGATGGGGATGGATTTATATTCTGTTTAATTTGACCATATGGTAATTGAGTTAAGTTGGTGACTTTATGGTCTCTTGTCCATTTTTCCCATGATATCTTGCTTTATTGCATAAACTTTACGTACTCCCACTTATTTTACCTCCCTATTTATTGTCTTATCATATTGCTTTATATTTCTTTGTGCAGGGCATCTGCTGAATAAGTTCCTGTTAGGTCTTTAATAACTCATGCTACCTAGAGAAGTAATTAGTGTCTGATATAACTGCTCAAACTCCAATTAGCAATCATTGAATTGTATTTGTGTTGGAGTAGGATTTGACAATGACATAGGTATTTAACTTTTTTGCTTATCTTACTGGCAGGGTTGTTATGGCTGTTAGCTTGTTAAGGCTGTTAGCTTGTTAATCATCGTGTACTGAAATTTGCAGGTACAGC
The DNA here is from genome assembly GCA_036172215.1 of Camellia granthamiana. NCBI lineage: Eukaryota > Viridiplantae > Streptophyta > Magnoliopsida > Ericales > Theaceae > Camellia > Camellia granthamiana. The sequence goes on from CM069907.1 coordinate 11,607,354, forward strand.
AACAGGTACAGTTTTATTATGCCAGCTAGTTGTCTCAATACGATGTACATGTTTATAGGATTTAATTGATTTTTGCAGAGATACGGGTTTGCAATCCAGTGTTGCTGCCACTATCATGCTTCTCTGATAAATTTTCCAATTCTATTTCTTTATTAGGTGCCTTACATCACTACTGCTTTGATGGATGCGAAGCTTGGTGTAACAAGCCCGCGAGGGACCTCGCTACAGTTCGGACTCGATTTTGTTGCGGTTCCAAATCTTGAACCAAAGAGTCCAAATCCGGCAAATCGTTTTTGAGAAAAACAGATTTTTTGAAAGAAGTGCCAAACATGGACTGCTTTGCCAGATAACAGAGTCGCCACCTAAATATTTTTAAAATGGAAAATTTAGGAAACCCTGACTCGGTGCCAAAAGGCCACGTGTCCGTCATCACCAAAGTTGGCTCGGGAACTTGGGTACGATTAGGGAATGTCACATCGTGAGCACCCCCTCTCGCCCGGTCAAAGACCGGCCTCTACTAATCATGATATCTGTTTTTGAAGACATTGTGAGTTCTTATTCCGGTTATTAGCCTAGGTTACTATGTGATGCGCACAGCATACAAGTATAGACTGAATCGCCTGAATTGGAACAAAACATTTCATGTTTGTTTGTTTGAAAATGGTTTGTTACCCGCAGGTAGGCTTAAGATGCAGATTTTGCCACCCTCAGGCGGGCTTAGAAGAAAATGGTTTTGCCACTATCTAGTGGGCTTAAAATAAACATTCAACGAATTATCCCAACTCAGGTAACTCAACCTCCACCCACAGGCACTCAAGGCAGTTATATCACATAAGCAGTTAGCCTCATGGTAAGCATGCTATCATGGCAACACTCACACGCATGCAAGGATGCTAAAGCATAAAACTCACCGAGTACTCCGAGCCAAAACAGAAACCGATTAGAAATCATGCATGATCCTAATATACAGAATGCCTAATGCAACACATGCAAAGATGCAAACTATAGCAGGCTCGGCTATTCTAAAGATGGCATGTGAAATGCTACAGCTATCACGTATTCAATTTGGAATTGAAATACAGATGCAGTTTGTATGATGCGCCGAGCCCGGTGCGTGCAAAACGGATGAATGATGCAAACATGCTGTCATACTGTATGCTAATTGAAATATGCCCTATATCTAACCATCATAAGCAGGTAAATAAAAGGGAGAAAGACGTGGGGTTGGAAGACATACATCACACTCACCCACACTTATTACAATTATGCCCTCGCGCAGAGGGTCCAAATAAATATACAGTCCGAAATAAAAGAATATTACAGTCCGAAGAATATACAAATTCCTAGTTTAATTTACAAATTAAATAAAGAAAGCTGTAAACTGGCATGCAAGCCAGGGACTGCCTTGACTCCGCTCCGAATGATGAGATGATGCATGTTGGGCTGCCTTGGCGCGGAAATCCACTGGGATGCCCCAATTAGCCTCTGTTTGCAATTTTCTCGAAATACGTGTCAGACTCCGAAAAGTTGCTGATCCTTGATTTTGCTGCAACAGAGAGCAGGAAAAGGGCATAGTAATGTATTTCACAAATATATGCATGCCTCGATCCTCGTGCCACCAATCACGCATATCGATGCATGATGGCCGAGGAGTCGGATTGCACAACTCAATATAGAATAAATGCATATGAGTGCTATAACAAAACCTAACTCCATCATGGGTAATCCGGAGTGTCGGTGACTTGGGAATTGAGACCCGTTCCGTCACTCGGAGTACGAAACGTGCCTCGTTTCCCGTGCAATATGCATGATATGCATGAAATGCAACTGACATGTGATATAGCATGCACAATGCTATGAAAATGAGATGCCTCGAAATGCGTGCACACGGGCACGCAAACCGAGGCAATGACATAAAGGCATGAAATGACATAGAAAATGAGATGCAATAAGACTAAAATGAGATGCCTCGAAATGCGTGCCCACGGGCACGCAAACCGAGAAAATGGCATACAAACATGAAATGGCATACAGAATGCAAATTGGGCTTACACTAACATGAGAGGGCCTCAGCCGCACTCACATAAGCTGCCGTCAGATAAAAAAGAAGTGCCTCGAAATGCGTGCACACGGGCACGCAAACCGAGGCGGTGGCATATGCAATGCAAATGACATGAAAAATGCAGGTCGGGCTTACACTAACATGAGAGGGCCTCAGCCGCACTCACATAAGATGCCGAGAGATGAAAATGAGCTGCCTCGAAATGCGTGCACACGGGCACGCAAACCGAGGCAGGGCCCTAAGGCACAAAAATGGTATGCAAATGAGATGTGGCATATGGCATATGGAAAATGCAAATTTCAGCAGCCAACATGATGCACAAACAGCCCCCGAATTATAACAAAATTACACCCGATGCCCGAAATGCTATGCTAAGCACCCGAAATGGCCTACAGCTATGCCAAACATGCACAATATGGACATGACATGTAAATAAAGATGCTAGGCAGTCCCCAAACTAGCATTTTTCCAGTACAAAGTATGGCCAAAAAATGATCACAAGTATGGCAAAAATAGCATGCAAAAATGGGGGAAAAGAAGGGAATAATGAAACAAGTGGTATGTACAATGCTCAAACTGAAAAATACAGTTCTAAAAAATTAAAGAGGGACCAAAAATATGCACATTTACAGTAGATGACATCCCCCAATTCAGTATGTAGGTATGCTCAATATAGCGTGCAAAATATGAGCCAAAAGGGGCTATAACATGAGGTATCAAAAGAAAGCACCAAACAGCTTTAGACCCTTAACAAGACATGAAGAATGGGCCAAAATAAGACACTTTCTAAGCCTGATGAAGGCTCAAAATAGAAGCTAAGCAAGCCCAACAAAGCATGCAATTTTACGGTAAATTGAGGGAATTACAAAACAAGTACATGATAGAAAGGCCAAACATGGTTGAGCCCTTCTTCAATGTTGAAGAGGGGGTCAAAATAGGCCCAATCACAGTTTATATCAGGCTCGAAATCAGATCACTCATAAGCTAAAAATAGCATGCAAAAGCAAGAATAGAACATGAATTCAAAGCAAGTGGTATGCAGAGCATGAAAACCAGGTTGATCCCTTCTTCAATGTTGAAGAGGGGCTCAAAATAGGCACAATATTAGTTCATGATATGCTCCAAATAAGATCACAAATAGGCCAAATAAATCATGCAATTTTACGGTAAATTGGAAGAATTGCAAAGCAAATGCATGATAGAGTCACCAAACATGGTTGAGCCCTTCTTAAATGTTGAAGAGGGGCTCAAAATAGGCCCACTCATAGTTTACATCAGGCTCGAAAATGGATCACTCATAAGCCAAATAAAGCATGCAAAATAATGGCATAAAGAGTGATATTGAAAGAGGTACCAAATGGGGCTCTCAAATGGGGTTGAACCCTTAATCAAACTTGTAGAATAGCTCAAAATAGTGACATTTTCAGTAGGGGTCGAAGCCCAAAAAAATGAGAAAATAGGGTAAAGAATTGAGGCAAAAAAGTGCTAGAAAAAGGGAATTTGAGACTTACCCTTGAAGATCAAGCTTTTGTTGCTTCTTGGCTTCAATTTGCTGGTTCTTAGCCTCTGAAAAAACCTCCTTTGCTGCTGGAATGGAAGTGGTGATGGTGAGGCTTAGGGTTGATGAAGGAATGAGCTAGGGACTTGAAGGTTTTTCAAGGTTTTGGAGATGAAAATGGAGGCAAATGGATAAGAGTTCTTGAGAAGAATTTTGCCAACCTCCACAAAGAAGAGGGTCAGCCCCTTAAATGGGCAAGAAAGGGGTGCAAAATGGAGGGAAATGCACCTAAGCTTTCCCTCCCAAAATATCCCCCGGAGGGCAAAGATATTTGGAAAAAAGTAGCTGGACAGCTGTAAAGTAGTCAAAAGCAGGAAGCAAGCCGGCCAGGTGCCTTTGCTGCAGGTGGCCGGCCAGCCACCCCTTATGGCCGGCCAGCCACCCCCCATGGCCGGCCAGCCAAGGGCAAAAATGAAATGTTGAATTAGTGGCCGACCACCACTTTTTGGTGTCCTCCCATGTGTGTAGAACAAGGCCCCAAGGTTGGAATTTGGCAACTCTGAAACAGGAGTCACAACATTGCATTTGAAGGAGAGGCTCAAAAATGAAAACAACAATTAATGGCCGACCAGTACTTTTTAGGGTCCTCCTATGTGTGTAGAACAAGGTTCCAAGGTTGAAATTTAGCAACACTGAAACAGGAGTCACAACATTGCATTTGAAGGAGAGGCTCAAAAATGAAAACAACAATTACTGGCCGACCAGTACTTTTTAGGGTCCTCCCATGTGCCCTCATCACAAATATGTAGTCCCGGCTCGAAAGAAAATATCCCTAGGGTGTTCAACATTGGCCCGGAAGTGAGCAAAACGGGCGCCGGAGGAGCGAAACTGGTTTTCTGGAACAATTGCTGGCCTCCCACCCTCCAGTGATCTTCCTGATATTAAAACAGAGGTACCTACCAAAATTGAACAAAAACCGATGCAAAATGAATGCTCGGGGACCAAACAGCGAGGTTCGGGGTCTCGAAAATGGGCTGCAGGCACCGAAAGTGGCGTTCGGCCACGAAGTGGGCATCAGAGGACCCAGTGTTCCTCGGAATGATAAAACAGAGGCACTTGCCAAAAATGTACAAAAACCGATGCAAAATGAATGCTCGGGGGCCAAACCGCGAGGTTCGGGGTCCCGAAAATGGGCTGCAGGCACCGAAAGTGGCGTTCGGCCACGAAGTGGGTATCTGAGGCCCTAGTGTCCCTCGGAATGAAAAAACAGAGGCACTTGCCAAAAAACCGGAGAAATCGGAGATGGTTGGGCGGTCCCGAACCGAGGCACACGGCCTGACGGCTCCGAAAACCGGGAACCGGGCTCCGAAATGGGCAAAATGGCCTACGGCCACGAAAAGTAGCCCACGGACACTGAGAGATAGTCTACAGGACCACTCCCTTCCCTTAGGAAAGAAAACAGAGAAAACCGAGTCTGGTTCGCAAACCGAGACAAGGCACAGAAGAGAGTTCGGAAGTCCGGAGGCAGGGCACACGGCCGCGACTCTGAGACTTCTGAACGAGCACAATATGGAACATCACCGAGCGCTCAACCGGTGACATCTGAGTCTTAAGGTCGGTCAAAAATGGGGTGTCTACAGTTGCCCCTCTTTGACAGAACTCGGAAGTCAAGAAATGACGGGAGTGAATGTCAAAGCCCAGAGACGACCCATTTTTGACAAGGCCGAAGACTTAGACAAAGCAGACAAGATAGACAAAGATGCGCCCACAGGCACGTCCGCAGGCAGGGGCAAAATGCAAAGTGATATGCAGGAAGATTTTGACAATTGGACTTACACGCTACGCGAAGCCGGTTGAAGATTGGACTTATACGCAAAGCGAAGCCAGTTTGTAGATTGGACTTATACGCAAAGCGAAGCCGGGTTGAAGATTGGACTTATACGCAAAGCGAAGCCGGTTTGTCGATTGGACTTATACGCAAAGCGAAGCCGGTTTGAAGATTGAAGTGAGCAAAGTGTGATGGATACACTATATGAACAGGTGTGAGTGTGTGATTGATACACCAAAAGAACGTGTGTGATTGATACACAAAGCGAGTGTGTGTGATTGATACACTATATGAACAAAGTGTGATTGATACACTGAATGAATGAAGTGAACAAAGTGTGATGGATACACTAAAGGTGAACACGAAGGTGAACAAGTATGATGGATATACTAAAAGCGAACACAAAGGGTGATAGATGCACTATGTGAACAAAGTGTGATTGATACACTAAAAGCAAACACAAAGTGTGATAGATGCACTTAGTGAACAGAGTATGATAGATACACTAAAAGTGAACACGAAGTGTGATAGATGCACTTAGTGAACAGAGTATGATAGATATACTGAATGCGAACACAAAGTGTGATAGATGCACTTAGTGAACAGAGTATGATAGATATACTGAATGCGAACACAAAGTGTGATAGATGCACTATGTGAACAGAGTGTGATGGATACACTAAAAGTGAACACGAAGTGTGATAGATGCACTTAGCGAACAGAGTATGATAGATATACTGAATGCGAACACAAAGTGTGATAGATGCACTTAGTGAACAGAGTGTGATGGATACACTAAAAGTGAACACGAAGTGTGATAGATGCACTTAGCGAACGGAGTATGATAGATATACTGAATGCGAACACAAAGTGTGATAGACGCACTTAGTGAACAGAGTATGATTGATACACTAAAAGTGAACACGAAGTGTGATAGATGCACTTAGTGAACAGAGTATGATAGATATACTGAATGCGAACACAAAGTGTAATAGATGCACTATGTGAACAGAGTGTGATGGATACACTAAAAGTGAATATGTGCGTGATAGATACACAAAATGGATGAAGTGTGATTGATACACTAAAGTGAAGAGAGTGTGAGTGACACACTAAGTGAAAATGTGTGTGATAGATACACGAAATGAATGAAGTGTGATTGATACACTAAAGTGAAGAGAGTGTGAGTGACACACTAAGTGAAAATGTGTGTGATAGATACACAAAATGAATGAAGTGTGATTGATACACTAAAGCAAATGAAGTGTGTTAGATACACTGAGTGAAGCAAATAAAGTGTGATTGATACACTAAATGAATGATCTTAAACGGAACTTCTTTGAATAAACCGTACATACAATATCGTGCATGACTGAGAAAGAAACTTGACAGGTACAATGCATTACAATGCATGATGCTTAAGGAAAGCAATAAATGGACAAAGCGGCGCTTTAGAAAACACCTCATGAGGTGAGTGGCGGTGAACCGCTCTACTCTGACGGGGATCCCCCTCGTGCTCTTCGAACACTTTACCTTTAACTCGCAGTACAAAGGCTCTGAAATGCTAACAAGTAACAATATCTGCATGTAGGAGCCACGGCTGCCGCTTGTTTTCCTGATCATTTTCACAACTTTCCCTATTCTCCAACGGGGTGACAGACTAGGTTGGTTCAGTATCCAGAATTGAGGTGCATACACGCTATCTCAACCTATGGGGCTTCCATATAGATTTCAAGCCGAGGGCACGCCTCTGGGTATTTAAACCAGACTTTAGTCTCGAAAATCCCGAACCTTTGCGTTCTAGGCCACGGCCATTCGAACTCTAGTTTCCACCGTCGCAGTTGGTCTCCTAGGAACTCATCGCAAACACGGCCAAGATGCCACTGGTAGGGAATGGTACTCAGGGAGAGCACTTCTGATCGCCATTCTAGCTTGAAGTAGACTTGATTTTGAGCTCGAGGTAGAGGCACACTCATACTTCGGAACATTGGCAAGACCTGAAGAGGTACACACGGAATATAGTCTCGGAACTTACTGAAGTTGGAACAAACTCAGATGCCCGACATTTCCCTCTTTTGCTTTTGCTTTGCAGCCCGAAACTCATAGCTTCAGATAGGTCCTGGTTTCACTGTTCTCATATGACCTGGGTTAAACCCTGCGGTTTTCTGAAAGAACAAATTCTGTTTTGCACAAATGTGGAGAACGGCACAGCACTCATAGCACAAAACGATTTTTATTTTTTGAAAATGAGAAAAGGATTCTCAACCGGGTATTGAGCCTACAACTGACCACAGACAAAATAACTCAACACAGAAAAACAAAAGGTAAACGACCTAAATACAACGAGACACGCTCGGGATGAAATGAGACAAACGAAAAGACACGACACTCAGACGTGCACAGGGAGCTTGTTTCACCGGGTAGTGTTTCCCACCCTTTCTCACTTGTGATTCTCACATCACTTGGCACTCAAGCTCTAGTTTTCTGAAAAAGCCCTTTTCTCACCTTTTTTCTCATCGCACATCTCTCTATTCTTTAATCTCTCATTTTCCAATCCCTCCCCTGGGTGGTTGATGGATAAGCAGAAAGTTGTGGGCTTTTGCCCCTGGTATTCTACCAGATTCTTCTTCTTCTGCTCACAACAGTGAGTTTCTCCTACAGAGGGGTTGTGCTACAACAGGATGTGTAGCAAATCTGCAGCTGACATCGATTGATGATGCTTTGCTGGGGAGTTTGGACGTGATCAGATCTGTCCAGATGATGGAGTGGAATATCTTGGCCCATTCTAGTTCGTGCTTCGCACTTGGCTTGATACCTCGTTGCGTGGAGGATGTGAGAGCTTTCAGCCCTTTGTTGTGCCCTTTCCTGGCGAATACAGTGCCCTTTCCGGCGAGTAGAGTGCCCTTTCTAGCAAGTATTTTGACAAAGGGGAAAAGACAGAACTCCTGACTCAACTATGCCCCTAGTTCATTGTTTTGACCATTTTTTGTTTTTGCTTTCTACTAAAACAATTTTGATCAATATGAGGGTTAGAGTAACATGCTTGTTCAGTTTTTGATTTGAAATCACGCAAGTCAGGCTATGAGCACTGAAAATTTTCCTTTTTTGGGTCCAAGAAACGGTCCAGTTTTTGGAAAAGATGGAACAATTTTCGAGAAAAATAGTCAACTTCAGTAAAAATTCGCAAAAACTATTTTGCAAATGGCCATTGCTCAGCGAGCATGAAACCTACTCCTGAGATGCACAACCTCGGACCCATAGCAATGGAAAATTGCCCTTTTATCTGAAGGACACTGCATGGCAACGGAAAGTTGCCCCTTGTTTGAACGGCACTGCAGCGCATTGAATGGCAACGGAAAGTTGCCCCTTGTTTGAATGGTACTGCAGCACATTGTAGTCAGTCCTCGGAGCGATGATTGCAACTGTACTCTCGGATACAGAGAAGGCAAGGATGGTCAAAACCATTACATGGACACAATTGAATTTGAATCGTTTTACGGCTGGACTTCAGAATGAAGTTGCCTACGTATCCCAAAGATGGGAATCAAGCCTTACGTAGTTCGGGGTTAAGGTACACTCGAGTATTTAACCTCTCCTTTTTATGCTCTAACTTTTGCCAAGGCGCCTGTTGCAGGTTTTCGACCTTGCGAGCCTTGTTCTTCTTTCTTTTCTTTTTTTTTCTATTCTTTTCATTCCTTTTTCTTCTCTTTTTTTTTTCGCATTTTTCTTTTCTTTTCTTTTTTGCATTTTTTTTTCTTTTTTTTGTTTTCTTTGTTCTTTTCTTCGCTCTAACTTTTGCCTGGGTCGCCCTTCCGGGTTTTCGGCCCAGCGAGTCTCTCAAAGGGTAAAAGTGTAACTTTGTCCATGTTGAATGGTTTGAGGTCCCGAAGTCATCTGTATCCAGGAGAATGACTACTGTATTGACTTACAGAAGGATTCACCTTTTGGCTCTTCGAGCACATCGGATATTTTTGCCCCTAGTTCGAGGGGTGCTTCTGATTTAGCTTCGCAAGCTTCTTCTGATGAGGTCTGATCTTCTTGATCTGACTTTGGTGCCTCATGTTCGAGGGCTGCTTCAAATCTAGCCACACAGGCCTTACATTGTGGTCGACCGTTGAACATTCTGAATGCACGTTCAAGGTTTGAAAGCAAAGGGGGGTGAGTCTCGAGACCGAGAGCGATCCTAAGCTGCACAATCTCAAGAGCGATTCCACACATGTCTTCACAGGACCGCGCAAAACATTTTTTTGAAAGTTTTTAAGAAAGCGACAAATCGCTCGCGCTGAAGACAGTGTAAGATCAATCTGGATCAAAGCCAGGGTCCTTCTCAGTACTCACACTAACAAGCATGATTTCATTCATTAAGGGCTTAGCACGCCTCTCTTTCTCTCAATTGGATCAAAGTTTTGCAAATCCCGAGGAATTCCTTCCTCTTCGTTTTCACCGCAGTGTTCAAAAAAAGTTTTGAAAAACTTAGGTCAATACAATGACTTCAGGGCACAGAAGAGCAGGTGGAATGCACTGCCATTTCATTCAAATCCGGGCATAACTAGCACACGGCAGAAGCAAACGCGAGAGCGTGAAAATCACTGCTGTTTCATTCAAATCTATTGGCATTACTGGCTCCCTGGCAGAAACAGACTCAAAACAAAACGAAAAGACAAACACAAAACAAAATGGTGACGCCCGAGGTAACACCCCCCGGAATCATCCGATTCCTATACAACAGGACTGACTCGATACAACAAGACAGACCCAAAACAAAAGAGACTGACTCAAAACAAAAGACAGACTCAAAACAAAACAACAAAACTGACCCAATACCCAAGTCAGAATGTACAAAACTAGCATTCACAAATGCTCAAAACAGTGCGTGTCATTCCCACGTCTGAAGTTGATCGAGCGCCATCCACAGCTGGTTCATCCCCCGATCACATAATCACATTATCCCCCTCAAGTTCACTGATCAAGTGCCGATAGACTTTGCAGGACCTGGTGCAGCAATGACCCCTTTGTCAAACAGATCTTGTACATCATGGCGCAGACGAAAGCAACTGTTGGTGTCATGACCGGTTTGCTGATGGTAGGCACAGTATTTAGTCTGGTCATGCTTTGCAGGGATAGGATCGGGTAGGGGCCGTTGTTCCAACGGTTTCAAATGTCCTTCCCGGAGTAAGACCTCTAGAGCCTTTGACAGAGGCATATGAAGTGGAGTGAAAACCCTCTTGACTCGGGGTGGGTATTTGGCCGTCTGTGAGTTACTCCGGGACGCACCGGTGAATGGGGTGGACTTTCTTGATGTGGTGGTAGTGACCATGCCCACTTCAGAAGATCTTGCAGCTGCATCACCACTGGTGGTCGCATTCGAACTGCGGGTAAACGCCCTCCTGGGCTGCTCTTTTTCCTGGTCAATGAGGCCCTGCTTCATAGCATCCTCGATCTGTACTCCCATCTCATGTAAGTCTGAAAAGGTAGGGAAGGGGACTACTATCATCTTTTGCATCAACTTCGGCTGAAGATTGCGCACAATCATCCGAATTTGGTCCTTGTCCGTAGGCCTTAAGGTCATCATCGAAGCCTTGGCCCTCCATCTGGTTACAAATTCTGAGAAACTTTCCTTCGGCTCCTGCCTAGTCGTCTCGAGATCACGGGTTGTGATCTCGATCTGGGTATTGTATGAATATTGTGCGACGAAGGCCTCGGACATCTCTTCCCAACTTCGTTTCACTGAGTCCTCTAACTTGGCGTACCAGATGGCTGCGATACCCGACAGGGTCCTGCTAAAGAGGGAGAGCTTCTGTAATCTTGTCAAGCCCATCGGGCGCAGAACATCTGAAAACAAACTCAGGTGGACCATGGGGTCCCCAGACCCATTAAATCGGTCGATATGAGGCATCTTGAACCTGTCCGGCAATGTCACAGCTGCGTCCGTATATCCATCCTCAATGTCGGGAATGAACTTGACTCCCTGGGATTTCTTAAACAGTTTTTCCAACTTACTCAGCTTCAGTGCTGTGGGGTCCGCTTCAAACTCAAAGAGAGAGTCCAGTACATTGATAGGTGTGGGTGCCTTGGATAGTTGCAGTAGGATCGGGGGTGGAGCTGGCCCCGTTGGAAGGTCTGTATCCTCTTAGACATTTTGGACATTTGGCGTCTCCCCAGGTGCCGGAGCTCCTGCTGGGGGAGGAACTTGTTGTGAAGCAGACGCGCCGCTTTGCTGTTGCAGCCTGGTGATGAGCTCAGCCTGCTGAGCCATGATTGCAGCTTGCTGCTTGGAAAATTTCGCTTGACGGACAGCGTCTTGCTGCATGAGTTTCATACTTTCTTGCATTTGACGCATCATTGCCTCCATCCCTGATGTATTCTGCTGATCCATCTAACTGACTGGTGTATCTATCCCTGTAGTAGAAACTGAGGCCTCAACCTGACTGTTCACTGGTGGGGTGGATAAGGGCCACTGATCTTGGTAACTGCTGAATTGGTGATCTGTGCCTGACTGGCCCTTTTCACCCTGCCTCTGATAAAGGAACACTGATTGCCCTTGAACTGAATCTCTGACCCGACAAAGTCTATCAACACAAGTTCGGTGTACCCGGGGGGTATTGGAGCCTTCTGAAGCTATGGTTCCAGGACTACCCTAGCAGAAGAGAAAACATGTAGCATCTCAGCCTGATTTCACCAAAACAGATACGAACAAAGCTGAATGAGTGTGCTCTCTACTGAATTCTGCCCAAAATTCTGCCTGTAAACTGATACCCTCAGGTAAAACTGATTCCAGCAAATACTAATGCTGATGCCCGCAGGCCTGATGCCCAAACTCATAAACTGATACATGCATTCCCTGTAGAGACGCACTCTAACAAGCACATAGCAGATAAGTGAGAGCCAAAACACCCCTATGTTGGGGTTGGGTTTCCATGTCCTATTTTGTCAGGAGCTAGGGTTTCACTACGCACGCAGCGGTTTCAAACAACCTATAAACGGGTAAGCAACCTGTCCTAGTTTGGAATGGTCGCTATGGATCCGAATATGCACTAGGTCGAATGGTCAAAAGGGTGCCCCGGTAAACCGGGGTTTGTGTTCCCATACTGGCAGAGCCCGTAACCGATCAGCCTTACGGACATGCCTTGACAAGACAAGCCTCCGGCAAACCGCTCAGGAATAGCAGATGGCAAACACGGTGTCCTAGGCGCACCAATGCAAATGCAATGCAAAGAAACACACAAGTGTAGTCAAAACCAGATATCATGAGTTCGAGTCAAGTTCTCTAAATCCCCAGCAGAGTCGCCAGAAACTGTAACAAGCCCGCGAGGGACCTCGCTACAGTTCGGACTCGATTTTGTTGCGGTTCCAAATCTTGAACCAAAGAGTCCAAATCCGGCAAATCGTTTTTGAGAAAAACAGATTTTTTGAAAGAAGTGCCAAACATGGACTGCTTTGCCAGATAACAGAGTCGCCACCTAAATATTTTTAAAATGGGAAATTTAGGAAACCCTGACTCGGTGCCAAAAGGCCACGTGTCCGTCATCACCAAAGTTGGCTCGGGAACTTGGGTACGATTAGGGAATGTCACATCGTGAGCACCCCCTCTCGCCCGGTCAAAGACCGGCCTCTACTAATCATGATATCTGTTTTTGAAGACATTGTGAGTTCTTATTCCGGTTATTAGCCTAGGTTACTATGTGATGCGCACAGCATACAAGTATAGACTGAATCGCCTGAATTGGAACAAAACATTTCATGTTTGTTTGTTTGAAAATGGTTTGTTACCCGCAGGTAGGCTTAAGATGCAGATTTTGCCACCCTCAGGCGGGCTTAGAAGAAAATGGTTTTGCCACTATCTAGTGGGCTTAAAATAAACATTCAACGAATTATCCCAACTCAGGTAACTCAACCTCCACCCACAGGCACTCAAGGCAGTTATATCACATAAGCAGTTAGCCTCATGGTAAGCATGCTATCATGGCAACACTCACATGCATGCAAGGATGCTAAAGCATAAAACTCACCGAGTACTCCGAGCCAAAACAGAAACCGATTAGAAATCATGCATGATCCTAATATACAGAATGCCTAATGCAACACATGCAAAGATGCAAACTATAGCAGGCTCGGCTATTCTAAAGATGGCATGTGAAATGCTACAGCTATCACGTATTCAATTTGGAATTGAAATACAGATGCAGTTTGTATGATGCGCCGAGCCCGGTGCGTGCAAAACGGATGAATGATGCAAACATGCTGTCATACTGTATGCTAATTGAAATATGCCCTATATCTAACCATCATAAGCAGGTAAATAAAAGGGAGAAAGACGTGGGGTTGGAAGACATACATCACACTCACCCACACTTATTACAATTATGCCCTCGCGCAGAGGGTCCAAATAAATATACAGTCCGAAATAAAAGAATATTACAGTCCGAAGAATATACAAATTCCTAGTTTAATTTACAAATTAAATAAAGAAAGCTGTAAACTGGCATGCAAGCCAGGGACTGCCTTGACTCTGCTCCGAATGATGAGATGATGCATGTTGGGCTGCCTTGGCGCGGAAATCCACTGGGATGCCCCAATTAGCCTCTGTTTGCAATTTTCTCGAAATACGTGTCAGACTCCGAAAAGTTGCTGATCCTTGATTTTGCTGCAACAGAGAGCAGGAAAAGGGCATAGCAATGTATTTCACAAATATATGCATGCCTCGATCCTCGTGCCACCAATCACGCATATCGATGCATGATGGCCGAGGAGTCGGATTGCACAACTCAATATAGAATGAATGCATATGAGTGCTATAACAAAACCTAACTCCATCATGGGTAATCCGGAGTGTCGGTGACTTGGGAATTGAGACCCGTTCCGTCACTCGGAGTACGAAACGTGCCTCGTTTCCCGTGCAATATGCATGATATGCATGAAATGCAACTGACATGTGATATAGCATGCACAATGCTATGAAAATGAGATGCCTCGAAATGCGTGCACACGGGCACGCGAACCGAGGCAATGACATAAAGGCATGAAATGACATAGAAAATGAGATGCAATAAGACTAAAATGAGATGCCTCGAAATCAAACCGAGAAAATGGCATACAAACATGAAATGGCATACAGAATGCAAATTGGGCTTACACTAACATGAGAGGGCCTCAGCCGCACTCACATAAGCTGCCGTCAGATAAAAAAGAAGTGCCTCGAAATGCGTGCACACGGGCACGCAAACCGAGGCGGTGTCATACGCAATGCAAATGACATGAAAAATGCAGGTCGGGCTTACACTAACATGAGAGGGCCTCAGCCGCACTCACATAAGATGCCGAGAGATGAAAATGAGCTGCCTCGAAATGCGTGCACATGGGCACGCAAACCGAGGCAGGGCCCTAAGGCACAAAAATGGTATGCAAATGAGATGTGGCATATGGCATATGGAAAATGCAAATTTCAGCAGCCAACATGATGCACAAACAGCCCCCGAATTATAACAAAATTACACCCGATGCCCGAAATGCTATGCTAAGCACCCGAAATGGCCTACAGCTATGCCAAACATGCACAATATGGACATGACATGTAAATAAAGATGCTAGGCAGTCCCCAAACTAGCATTTTTCCAGTACAAAGTATGGCCAAAAAATGATCACAAGTATGGCAAAAATAGCATGCAAAAATGGGCGAAAAGAAGGGAATAATGAAACAAGTGGTATGTACAATGCTCAAACTGAAAAATACAGTTCTACAAAATTAAAGAGGGACCAAAAATATGCACATTTACAGTAGATGACATCCCCCAATTCAGTATGTAGGTATGCTCAATATAGCGTGCAAAATATGAGCCAAAAGGGGCTATAACATGAGGTATCAAAAGAAAGCACCAAACAGATTTATACCCTTAACAAGACATGAAGAATGGGCCAAAATAAGACACTTTCTAAGCCTGATGAAGGCTCAAAACAGAATCTAAGCAAGCCCAACAAAGCATGCAATTTTACGGTAAATTGAGGGAATTACAAAACAAGTACATGATAGAAAGGCCAAACATGGTTGAGCTCTTCTTCAATGTTGAAGAGGGGGTCAAAATAGGCCCAATCACAGTTTATATCAGGCTCGAAATCAGATCACTCATAAGCTAAAAATAGCATGCAAAAGCAAGAATAGAACATGAATTCAAAGCAAGTGGTATGCAGAGCATGAAAACCAGGTTGAACCCTTCTTCAATGTTGAAGAGGGGCTCAAAATAGGCACAATATTAGTTCATGATATGCTCCAAATAAGATCAAAAATAGGCCAAATAAATCATGCAATTTTACGGTAAATTGGAAGAATTGCAAAGCAAATGCATGATAGAGTCACCAAACATAGTTGAGCCCTTCTTCAATGTTGAATAGGGGCTCAAAATAGGCCCACTCACAGTTTACATCAGGCTCGAAAATGGATCACTAATAAGCCAAATAAAGCATGCAAAATAATGGCATAAAGAGTGATATTGAAAGAGGTACCAAATGGGGCTCTCAAATGGGGTTGAACCCTTAATCAAACTTGTAGAATAGCTCAAAATAGTGACATTTTCAGTAGGGGTCGAATCCCAAAACAATGAGAAAATAGGGTAAAGAATTGAGGCAAAAAAGTGCTAGAAAAAGGGAATTTGAGACTTACCCTTGAAGATCAAGCTTTTGTTGCTTCTTGGCTTCAATTTGCTGGTTCTTAGCCTCTGAAGAAACCTCATTTGCTGCTGGAATGGAAGTGGTGATGGTGAGGCTTAGGGTTGATGAAGGAATGAGCTAGGGACTTGAAGGTTTTTCAAGGTTTTGGAGATGAAAATGGAGGCAAATGGCTAAGAGTTCTTGAGAAGAATTTTGCCAACCTCCACAAAGAAGAGGGTCAGCCCCTTAAATGGGCAAGAAAGGGGTGTAAAAGGGAGGGAAATGCACCCAAGCTTTCCCTCCCAAAATATCCCCCGGAGGGCAAAGATATTTGGAAAAAGTAGCTGGACAGCTGTAAAGTAGTCAAAAGCAGGAAGCAAGCCGGCCAGGTGCCTTTGCTGCAGGTGGCCGGCCAGCCACCCCTTATGGCCGGCCAGCCACCCCCCATGGTCGGCCAGCCAGGGGCAAAAATGAAATGTTGAATTAGTGGCCGACCACCACTTTTTTGTGTCCTCCCATGTGTGTAGAACAAGGCCCCAAGGTTGGAATTTGGCAACTCTTAAACAGGAGTCACAACATTGCATTTGAAGGAGAGGCTCAAAAATGAAAACAACAATTACTGGCCGACCATTACTTTTTAGGGTCCTCCCATGTGTGTAGAACAAGGCCCCAGGGTTGGAATTTGGCAACTCTGAAACAGGAGTCACAACATTGCATTTGAAGGAGAGGCTCAAAAATGAAAACAACAATTACTGGCCGACCAGTACTTTTTAGGGTCCTCCCATGTGCCCTCATCACAAATATGTAGTCCCGGCTCGAAGAAAATATCCCTAGGGTGTTCAACATTGGCCCGGAAGTGAGCAAAACGGGCGCCGGAGGAGCGAAACTGGTTTTCTGGAACAATTTCTGGCCTCCCACCCTCCAGTGATCTTCCTGATGTTAAAACAGAGGTACCTGCAAAAATTGAACAAAAACCGATGCAAAATGAATGCTCGGGGGCCAAACCGCGAGGTTCGGGGTCTCGAAAATGGGCTGCAGGCACCGAAAGTGGCGTTCGGCCACGAAGTGGGCATCAGAGGCCCCAGTGTTCCTCGGAATGATAAAACAGAGGCACTCGCCAAAAATGAACAAAAACCGATGCAAAATGAATGCTCGGGGGCCAAACCGCGAGGTTCGGGGTCCCGAAAATGGGCTGCAGGCACCGAAAGTGGCGTTCGGCCATGAAGTGGGTATCTGAGGCCCCAGTGTCCCTCGGAATGATAAAACAGAGGCACTTGCCAAAAAACCAGAGAAATCGGAGATGGTTGGGCGGTCCCGAACCGAGGCACACGGCCTGACGGCTCCGAAAACCAGGAACCGGGCTCCGAAATGGGCAAAATGGCCTACGGCCACGAAAAGTAGCCCACGGACACTGAGAGATAGTCTACTGGACCACTCCCTTCCCTTAGGAAAGAAAACAGAGAAAACCGAGTCTGGTTCGCAAACCGAGACAAGGCACAGAAGAGAGTTCGGAAGTCCGGAGGCAGGGCGCACGGCCGCGACTCTGAGACTTCTAAACGAGCACAATATGGAACATCACCGAGCGCTCAACCGGTGACGTCTGAGTCTTAAGGTCGGTCAAAAATGGGGTGTCTACACTTGGCACGGAAGGGCACAAGGATCTTTTTGATTGGCTATCAAGGCAACTTAGTGGATTAAGCAATTTTCCTGATGCTGTAAATCTGCTAAAACCAACTGCTTCTGTTATGATGGTATTTACTGCTGCAAAATTTGAAATTTTCAGAAAAATAATTTAAGGGCAAATAACTCATCATTTTTTTTTATCACTTTATTTAATTGCTTGGTTTTTCATTTATATATAGGATAAATCAGCAGATGTTCGTAAAGCAGCTGAAGTATGCATTGGTGAAATTTTCAGAGTCTGTGGTCCTGATGCAGTATGTAGAAAAAAAATTTTGGTGCCTCCTTTGGTTTTTGTCAAAAATCTAGCAGAACTCCTGAGTTTATTGTCTTGTTACATGACTAGGTGACCAAGAATTTGAAAGATATTCAAGGACCTGCCTTAGCTATTGTTCTTGAACGACTGAAGCACTCTGGGGCTTTTCAAGGTATGTTGCAGTGAAGTTTGTTGAGGTTTTATTATCTTTGTTTGGTAATGCTGTTTCATAGTGACATAATTTTTCTTTGTTTCAAGAAACATTTGAAGTGGCTAAAACAATATCGATGGGGCCATCATTGAAAAGTGGATCAAAAGTTGGGAAAAGTGGATTAAAAGTTCACGAACCAGACGAGCACCCTCCCCAACATATTTCTTAACAAGTTCACGAAGCTAAATTGTACAAGACTACTTGGCAGTATGAGCATTTTTGGGAGGATTAAATATTTTGGGATGGATGCGTATGGATAACAAATGTTAGTAGTTTTATTTGTTGATAGCTGCGCATGGATAACAAATAGTTATGTTTCAAATTGTTATGCTAGATGGATGTGACTTGTGAATGAAAACTTAGAATAGTTGTATTGTGTCGAATGTTAATGAATTATGTATTGTGTCGAATGTTAACGATTCAGTTAATTTGAATGATACTTTAAAATTATAGGTTTATTATGGATTGAATGAATTATTAGGAATTACAGGTGTATTGTTTTCCTGCTTTGGTGACCAATTTATTAGTCGCGACAGAGGAAATAATTTTTTTTCGCAAAAAATGACAATTGCCGACCAAGAGTTTTGGTCGCAAAAAATATATCTATTGCCGACCAAAACAACTCTTGGTCGTGGAAACTCACTTTTGCCGACCAAAAGTTTTGGTCGCGAAAAGTAACAAATGGCGACCACATTTTTTAGTCGTGGAATGTCACAATTGGCGACCAAACTTTTTGGTCGTTGAATGTGATAATTGGCGACCAAACTTTTTGGTCGCGAAATGTGTCAATTGGCGACTAACATGTTTGGTCGGGAAAATATCACTTTTCGCGACCAGAGTGTTTTAGCGACAAAATGAATTAGTTGCGGTAATTAAATATTTAGCAACCAAAAATTTAGTCGGCAAATCCAACTTTTGCTGACCAACCAAAATTTTGGTCGCGAATTACTTTTGCCGACCCTCAATTGGCGACCAAAGTAGCGACCAAAAAAATTGGTCGCGGATAACTTTTGCCGACCAAAAATAGACTTTTAGCGACCAATTTTTTTGTTGCCAAAAGTGTTAATTCTTGTAGTGAAGGCATTTGTAATTATATAGATGAGACAAAAGATATTTGTAATTATCCAGTTATAGTGTGGTGAAACTTTTTATCAATTTTTATTGTAGTTTTTTACTTTTTTTTTTCACATTTTAAAATGCAAAATTAGTAATTAAATTTATATATTGAAGTTTTGCTAAAATTTTATTCATAAGTAGTATAATTTATATTTTTTTATAATTTACTTTTTTTTTTTTTTTGGTGTGGTATACATTAGTTGTTAGTACAAAAAGTGGGCAATACAATCCATAAGAATTTAACTGTTGTCAATGCAAAATTACTATATAGAATCAACCGCAAAATCATGTATTGCAATAGTTCTACATTTTGGCCAATAGAGAAAAATGATGAAGATTTCTATGGTAGTATTCAAATTTTCTTCTATCCTTTTTAATGTATATTGAAGACATAAAAAAATTATAATTTGCCTTCAATCCTGTAGTAGTTCAATTTCTCCATCTGTGATATTCATGCACATACGAACTTCTTAAAGTAGGTTGTTAACTAAAATATGTTATAAGGTTGTTCATTCTGTGTCAATTAATTTTTCTTTATGGCAATTACTAAATCTCATTCTGCTTTCTTACAGTTATATTTCATGTCAACAATCATTTTTATTTCATCTTAATCAAATGGGTTGAGGTTCTCATTAATCATCAATGGTCATATTCTTACTCATCAAACATAAAAATAGATTCGTATACATTTTTAGTGTTGAGGAGTGCTCTTACTAATTGTGTGTTTTTTTTTTTTTTTCATCCTTTTGTCTCATATTTCTTTAGTTTTGATTCTCAAGCAGATACTTAGGTTAGAAGGTCTTTCCCTTGCAATTCTTTATTAGTTCCTTACTTTCTTTCTTGAATTGTAGTGGGTTAATTAATGAACTCTCTCAGATTTCTTTAATGCTTTGGAATTTTCATGTTTGGTCTTGGAATTTCCAATAATTATATTAAACATTAAGCTTTTAATGTTTGGTTTAAAAAAAAAATCTAATATAGTGTGTATAGTTATGTATCTTGGTATATAGTTGTTCAATTTTTAGAGAATACTTATGTGTCTTTTTTATTTATTTATTTATTTAAATAATAGGAATGTATGATGAATTATGTGAATACTTACTTCTTCTTTTTTTTAATAATGATATACATGCTCATTTTTCATACCCACTTTATTATTATTTTTTTTTGGATTCTCTCTCTCTCTCTCTCTCTCTCTCTCTCTCTCTCTTAGTTTGGTTGTTGATTGTTGAGAGAGAGAGAGGAAAAGGAAGTTTGAATCTTATGCATTGTTGTTTGGTATCTAAGAAAAGGAAAGAAAAGGAAATTGAAAGTTTTAACTTTCTTCATTGTTT
The DNA here is from genome assembly GCA_036172215.1 of Camellia granthamiana. Classification (NCBI taxonomy): domain Eukaryota; kingdom Viridiplantae; phylum Streptophyta; class Magnoliopsida; order Ericales; family Theaceae; genus Camellia; species Camellia granthamiana. The sequence goes on from CM069907.1 coordinate 11,627,980, forward strand.
CACTGCTTATAAAATATATAATTAAAAATAAATAAATAAATAAATATAACTTTTGAATGGACAATATGGAAAAATGGGTGAAGGAAATGTATTTGTGATTAAATAAGCTACTGTGTCGTGTAACTCATTGGAGTAAATAAGTTATTGTGTAGTATAATTTTTATGAGAGTATTGAAAAAGACATTTGTAATTGTATAGATAAGGCAAAAGATATTTGTACTTATCCAGTTACAGTGTGGTGAGACTTTTTATAAATTTTTATTGTAGTCTTTTACTCTTCTTTTTTTTTCACATTTTAAAATGCAAAATTAGTAATTAAATTTATATATTAAAGTTTTGTTAAAATTTTATTTTGCCTTAGTAGTATAATTTATACTAGGGATAACCCGTGCCTAAAGGCACGGTCAATAATTTTTTTGGTACCACATGTGTTACGAAATTCAATTGTAATAAATTAATTTAAAATGATATATCACTCCGGTTTAATACTTCACAAATAAGAAGTTAAAATTGTTTCTACACAGTATACTGGCAAAAACATTCATAGATTTCAAATAACAAACTTCAAAATTAAAGTCCAAATAATGAATTTTATATTACAATGTAACATAAGCAAATAATAGAATCTAAAAATATTTGCTAAAATTTAAGTCCAAACAGCAAATTTTAGAATTCAATTCACGTCAAAATGACACATGTATAGCAAACTTTCAATAAAAGGATGTTACTGAATTAGTATCATAACTGGTAACCTTTTCACTTTATCAAATTTCAATACCTTCAAAAAAAGGTAAATGAATATTTTGGTACAAAAGAATAATCATCCTATCTAACTAAAAATAATAATAATTAAAAATCCAGTTTAGAATGAGAGCCAACCAACTACACACATAAAGAGAAGCAACATAACCCAACGTTTCTAATACGGATCAACCACCTGCAACAAAATCACTCGATTAAATTCACTTTAAGAAACCAATAGTTATGAGAAATCGCATCAAAATACATATGAGAAATCAACAAAATGATTCTTTAAAAGCAACTCTAATTTGACAACAAAATGAACTCATTACAGTAATAAAAATAATTTGAAGAACAATAACAAATGCATGAATAGCTTAATATAATATTATTGAATCAGATGATTTTATGGTTTCAATTTAAACAATACCAAAAAAACTCAATAAACCCATGTTTAAGAGTGATAATTGCATGTTTCACAATTTTTTGCAATGAAATTGTCATAGCAATGGGACATAAGGCTTGGTTTAATTTGGTTTGGTTTGGACATTGTCATAGCAACAAATAATCTTCTTTCAATTTGTTTTGTAATTAATCCCATTCTTTCAGCACAAAATGCATGTACTTCTTTGATAGCTCTGAATATACCAGTGGTAAGCATAATTCTGACCCCATCATTGGCTGAAACACATATGAAAAATAGTATTGAGCGAAGATTCTAACCATGAATGTAAGAGAGAAGTTTATACAGGTTTTACATAGTGAAACCTAACAATAAAATGATAACTCTTGTATAGAAGTCTTCCTAGTTGAACCGGGGAGCAAATTTCAACAACAACAAAAATATGAATTAGGCAAACCTCTCCAAACACTTTGATCTAGATAATGAATTACTACAGTGAAGCAAACATAGAACACGCATTGATGAACTCGCCATTTTTCCAATTATCTAAGCTCTGTAAATAGATCAAATAATAAAAAATAAAATTAAAAAGCCCTATAAAAACACAAACTATTCATCGCAAAATTCACAAAAAAATCAAAAATTTGTGTCATCACTACTATATAAGTCCATAACACAATATTTTTAATCTTTGAAAGACATAATGAGGCCACAATTTTATATTCCCAACAATGCATGAAGCAACACATGACAAATTAATTGGGAAGAAAAAAAAAACAGAGATGATATGAAATGAATAGCTTGTATTAGCCACAACCAACACTAAAACTAATTTGGAAGGAAAAAATGAATTTGAACAATAATCCCGCAAGCAAAAATTAGTTTTTTACTTTGATATAAAGGACCAATCATCACTTCACAAATAAAATCAAATGTTTTACATAGAAACAAAATGAAGATGCCATCTAAGTTTGAATGAGACATGAGAAATTGCCTTTTTACTCATAAAGACTTCAAAACAATATTTAAACGATTGCTATCATAAAAAAGAATCTCATGGATGACTAAATTAGTGCATCAAATATTTAGTTAGTGTATGGATATTATTCAGTACAACTGTATCAAATCATTCTCCCATTTTCTAATTTCTTGTATTTTGTCTTCTACAAAACATATTGCCTCCCTAAACATTTAGAGTTTTCAAGTGCTTTATGTGGTTCAAGCCATCCCCAAACCCATCCAGAGAATAAAAAAAATTACCAAAATAAAATGTAGGAAAGTGAACCACAACATAACTAAAACCAAAGCAAATAAAACCATTTAATAAAGATATTCAATCTTCTGACTGTACACCTAAACTGAGACTTGAAGCAGCAAAGGAGCTATGTACAAAGCACAATCCCAAAGATAGAAACCCTCAACGAAATTCACAAAAAATTGCCATTATCGTCACTTGCAAAGAGGTTGTGTGTGTGTGTGTGTGTGTGTGTGTGTGTGTGTGAGAGAGAGAGAGAGAGAGAGAGAGTGTGTGTGTGTGTGTGTGTGTAAAACTAAGTAAAGCTCTTTCTGGTCTTCAAATTATGTTGTAAAGAAACTAACTTTGAAGGTAATCCCACTTACATCAAAACCAATAGAGCTCTTCTAGTCTAGGAATTCAAACTAAGTAGAGCTCTTTCCAATCTTCACATTATGTTCTAAAGAAACTAACTGTTAAGGGGGAGAGAGACGTTTGTGATAGACAGAGTTACTGGTAAGCGAGAACCAAAGGTCTAGCATCAACACGCATTTTGTTCAGCTTATACTTTTAACCGTCAGATGTTGATTAGGATTGATCTCAACCATTAAAAACAATTGTATCTCTAAGACAATTCTAGAACATTTTCAAAAACCCTTGTGGTTTATTATATAGATAAGTGGATTTTCATTTTTGTTTTGTGGCCTGTTGAAATATATAACCCACTTCAAAAGTATTCTTACGCAATAACAACCTTTATTGCATCAACAAAGAAGCCATCGTAAAGGGCTTTGGATCAAGAGCTGGTAGAGAGGGGAAGAGTATGCAGATGTGAGAGAGTGAAAGGGGTTTGTATATGTATGTATATACAACTATTTATAACAATTGCAAAAACTAAAGTCATCAAACACATAATAAAAAGTTCAATTTCAAGTTCTAACCACATCAAATCTTAACTCTTAAACATGATTTCAGAAGTTCAACTTTTAACCTCTAAACACTTAATAGAACATTTAGAAAAATTGATCTAGCAAATATAATTAATTTCCAGCCAATAAAAAAATTTCTGAACATAAAATTTAGCATGTAGCATAAATATTAACTATCCACTTCATACTGATATTTTTACCAATGTACATTTGTAATCATTTTAACTTATATCTCTTCTTTTAAACTAAATCAAATCCATTAATTTAATTGCGAACCATTTCCCGCTATCATATCCTCTATATCTTTTCCTCACTATTCTATTCATTTGTTTGCACTTTTTTTCTCCCTATACCTCCATTTCCCGTCATTCCACAGCCTCATTGCACAACCAAACCCTTTCTCTACTTTTTGCTTAAGTTCTCTCTCACCCATGACATACCAATGCCATGAAAATGCATTTTTAAAAGTAGACCAAAACAAAAGTAGCTCTTTGAATTGACGCTTAAGGTGTTTAAATTTGGGATGAAGTTTTTTCATAGTCATGCTCAATCTAATTTTAAGATGTTTATATTATCCAAAATAATGCGCGCAAGATAAAAACTCAATGCAGTTTCGTTATCATGAAAGAGTAAAATATGAACAATTTATTAAATAAAATAGTACTCAAGACCTAAAAAATGTATTTATGTGAGAAAAACAAAATAATTGCTCCAATTATACACTAAGTATCAAACAGAGAAGCTGCATTTTGGAAGAAAAAAATAACATGAAGATGAGGTTTCTTCGTGCCTTATGCTAGTGACCATAGAAATTGAATGTCAACCGCAAACTAAATTGATCTAGACATAAACCGTATTGCACAACCACCACCCTCACTGTATTCCCTCCGAGAATATCATTTTAAATTTTGATAGGGATTTAAAAAGGAAAAAGAAAAGATGAGGGAAATATAAAATTATTATGATTCAAACACAACTTTACATACATAAGCAAAATTATTTTTGTTGACGAAATGGTAACAATACATGTTTTATAGAGGGGCCAATTTGAAAGAGAGAATAGACAAATTCATGCTCTTTACAACTATCAATTAGTAAGCAAATTGATACATACGTAGTTTCCCTAATATATTCTTTGCCATTGGGAATCCTTAAACCAGTTAATTGATCAAATGTAAAATTAACCGTCAGGATAGATATGTGTTTTCTTTTAATTATAATTCGTAACTACACAACTGAGTGAGTAATAAGATTGTGAAACTGGACAAAACTTTGTCAAGCCAAAATATTATTTCTGCCACTATACCCATTGGCTACTGTGTAGTATAATTTTTATGAGAGTATTGAAAAAAGGCATTTGTAATTGTATAGATAAGGCAAAAGATATTTGCACTTATCCAGTTACAGTATGGTGAGACTTTTTATAAATTTTTATTGTAGTCTTTTACTCTTCTTTTTTTTTCACATTTTAAAATGCAAAATTAGTAATTAAATTTATATATTGAAGTTTTGTTAAAATTTTATTTTGCCTTAGTAGTATAATATATATTTTTTTATAATTTATTTATTTACTTTTTTTTTGTGGTATATATTAGTTGTTAGTACGAAAAGTGGGCAATACAATCCATAAGAATTTAACTGTTGTCAATGCAAAATTACTATATAGAATCAATCACAAAATCATTTATTGCAATAGTTCTACATTTTGGCCAATAGAGAAAAATGATGAAGATTTCTATGACAATATTTAATTTCTTCTATCCTTTTTAATGTATATTAAAGACATTAAAAAATTATAATTTATCTTCTATCCTGTAGCAGTTCATTTTCCCCATTTGTGATATTCATGCAATGATGAACTTCTTAAAATAGGTTGTTAACTAAAATATGTTATGAGGTTAATTCTGTGTCGATTAATTTTTCTTTATGGCAATTATTAAACCTCATTCTACCTTCTTACAGTTATATTTCATGTCAGCAATCATTTTTATTTCATCTTAATCAAATGGGTTGAGGTTCTCATTAATCATCAATGGTGATATTCTTATTCGTCAAACATGAAAATAGATTCGTGTACATTTTTAGTGTTGAGGAGTACTCTTACTAATTGTGTTTTTCTTTTTATCCTTCTGTCTTAGATTTCTTTAATTTTGCTTCTCAAACAGATACTCAGGTTAGGAAGTCTCTCCCTTGCAATTCTTTATTAGTTCCTCGCTTTCTTTTTCGAATTGCAGTGGGTTAATGAATGTTCTGGATTAATGAATGAATTCTCTCAGATTTCTTTAATACTCTGGAATTTTCATGTCTAATCTTGGAATTTTCAATAATTAGATTAAACATTAAGCTTTTAATGTTTGGTTTAGAAAGAAGTCTAATATAGTGTGTACTAGGGTATGCCCGTGCCTGAAGGCACGATTAAAATAATGTTTGGTTTAGAAAGAAGTCTAATATAGTGTGTATAGTTATGTATCGTGGTATATAACTGTTAAATTTCTAGAGAATACTTATATATATTTTTTTTAATCGTTGGAATGTATGATGAATTATGTGAATGCTTATCTCTTTTTTTTTTTTTTTAATAATGATATACAAGTTCATTTTTTATACCCACTTTATAGACCTAGTGATGTGTCAAGAAGATGATTGGTTGATTCTTGACATATCACTGGGCCTGAATAACTATTATTTATTTATTTATTTTTTACAAAGATTTTGTTACAGTTTAATTTTGTAATATGATAGGTCTTTTTTTTTTTCTTTTTTTTCTTTTTTTTCCATCTCTCTTAGGTTGTATTTGGATTTAGGATTTGAAGGGAATTTGTTGATTGAAAGGAAAAGGAAACATTAAAAAGTTAACCATTTTTATTTGATGACCCTTTTTTTTTTTTTGCTTTTAGTGAACTATTTTTAATTTGATTTTTTTTAATTGAACTGCTATTTTAAAATGTTTACACTTCTCTCTCTCTAAAAATTTAGCTTTTTAAATATTAATTTTGGAATTTTTTTTTATTTTAAAAAAAGACTTTTTAAAGTAGGTAATTCTGTGTCAATTAATTGTTTTTTATAGCAATTATTAAACCTCATTCTGCCTCCTTATAGTTATATTTCGTGTCAACAATCATTTTTATTTCATCTTAATCAAATGGGTTGAGGTTTTCATTAATCATTAATGGTCATATTCTTATTCGTCAAATATGAAAATATATTCGTGTATAGTTTTAGTGTTGAGGAGTGCTCTTACTAATTGTATTTTTCTTTTTATCCTTCTGTCTCAAATTCCTTTAATTTTGCTTCTCAAGCAAATACTCAGGTTAGGAAGTCTCTCCCTTGCAATTCTTTATTAGTTCCTTGCTTTCTTTTTCGAATTGCAGTGGGTTAATGAATGTTCTGGATCAATTAATGAACTCTCTTAGATTTCTTTAATGCCCTGGAATTTTCATGTTTGGTCTTCGAATTTTCAATAATTAGATTACACATTAAGCTTTTAATGTTTGGTTTAGAAAGAAGTCTAATATAGTGTGTATAGTTATGTATCTTGGTATATAACTGTTCAATTTCTAGAGAATACTTTTTTTTTTTTTTTTTTTGGAATGTATGATGACTTATGTGAATACTTATGTCTTCTTTTTTTAATAATGATATACAAGTTCATTTTTTATACCCATTTTATAGATCCAATGATGTGTTAAGAAGATGATTGGCTGATAATTAGATAATATTTAATTATCAACCAGTCTTCTTCTAAACATATCACTGGACCTATAAAATAAGTCTAACTTTTGGGCTTGAATAACTATTCTTTTCTCTCTTTTTTTTTTTAAATTTTTACAAAGATTTTGTTACAGTTTAATTTTGTAATATGATAGGTCTTTCTTTTCTTTTTTTTCCATCTCTCTTAGGTTGTATTTGGATTTAGGATTTGAAGGGAATTTGTTGATTGAAAGGAAAAGGGAACATTAAAAAGTTAACCCTATTTATTTGATGACCCTTATTTTTTTTGCTTTTATTGAATTGTTTTTAATTTGGTTTTTTATTGAACTATTATTTTAAAATGTTTAGGCTTCTCTCTCTTTAAAAAGAGTCCAGTTTATTTAGCTTTTTCAATTTTATTTATGGAATTTTTCAAACAAAAAAAAACTTTTTAGATGTTTATCAGGACTTTTGAAAAAACTTAAATTTATTTTAAAATTTTGTTTTAATAACTTTTTAATGATTTTTATGAGAGTATTACTCCTTGGAGTAAATAAGCTATTGTGTAGTATACTTTTTTAAAAAAGGCATTTGCAATTATACAGATAATACAAAAGGTATTTGTAATTTTTCAGTTACAGTGTGGTGAGCCCTTTTATAAATTTTTATTGTAGTTTTTTACTTATTTTGTTTTCACATTTTAAAATGCAAATTTAGGCCAAGTTTGGGAAGACTAAATAAGTGCACTTTTTGACTTTTTATGAAATATGGGTTGGATTTGGGTTGGGTTTGAAGTGATGTGTTAGAGAGGTGATGTGACTTAAATAAGATGATGCGACTTAAATAGGATAGTGACTTTTTGACTTTTTTAATTTTTTTTAGAATGCCAAACTTGACCTTAGTAATTAAATTTCTATAATTAAGTTTTGCTAAAATTTTATTCATTAGTATAATTTATATATTTTTTTTTATAATTTACTTAGTTGTTAGTAGGAAAAATGGGGAATACAATCCATAAGAATTAACCTTTGTCAGTGCAAAGTTGCTATATAGAATCAACCACAAAATCATGTATTGCAATAGTTCTACATTTTGGCCAATAGAGAAAAATTATGAAGATTTCTATGAGAGTATTTAATTTTTCTTCTATCCTTTTTAATGTATATTGAAGACATAAAAAAATTATAATTTTTCTTCTATCCTGTAGTAGGTCAATTTCTCCATCTGTGATATTCATGCACAAACGAACTTCTTAAACTAGGTTGTTAACTAAAATATGTTATGAGGTTATTAATTTTGTAGCGATTAATTTTTCTTTATGGCAATTATTAAACCTCATTTTGCCTTCATACAGTTATCTTTGTCAAATTTACATAACCAGGCACTTTTAGGTTGAGACACCATTGACCTTCAACCGCTAATTATGGACAACATTACTATTTTTGGTCACGTAAGTTGTTTTCTTTTTTATTTATTTTGTAACGCCCTCAAAATAAACCCATAATATCATACAATCACGGTAAAGAAAAGAGATTTCATATTACAATCATCAGAGTATTCTTACAAAAGGTATTACATGTTGACAACAAAAGTAAATGCCCTATAGGCATACAACTTTCCAAGTTAACACTTGGTTACAAAACGGAGAGTACTAGCTCTACACAAAATAAGCCCTTGGCTTGATATACATGTAATACAACAAAAATAACAAAAAAAAAAATAGTCTAGCAGCCTCAAGTATCCCAAGCTACGTCCTTGGAGGTGGCATAACACCTATACCTAAAAAGGATGTCCCATCTAGGGTGAGCCAACGCCCAGTAGAGATATGCTAAACATAATATGAGTAACGACTAAAACATTAGCATTTAATAAATATTTAACCCACATAAATCATTTCATAATCCATTTCAATTACATGACAAATATGTCCATCTTTCATTCCTCTTTCCTTTACTTAACCGGTTTTCGATTCATAAATATGGCTCAGAACCTGGCTAAACAATTCTTATGAGACCACAGCTCATATCAACAATACTACCATACTTCACAATAGATACACGTATTTGCTGTATCAATATCACATAAGATACTTCTATACTTCACAATAGATACACATATTCGCTGTATCAATACTTCAATAGATATACATATTTGCTGTATCAATGGAGTCCATCCCCTATCTCCTCCCAAACAATATCCGGTTTAGGAGTCCATTCCCTATCTCCTCCTAAACCGTGGAGTACATCCCCTATCTCCTCCCACATAACACAATGTATATAAGTACAAATCATATACATAATCAATCAATACATAAATTTGATGTATTATTCCAACCGTAATACTCAATGACATATTCAATTGATTAGTTTTAATTCACTTAATCATCATGCAAGGTCTACAACATTTAAGACTATCCTCCACCGATAGCCCAAAGTAATTTATTTCTAAATAGATAATAAATGCATCAACAGATAATTTGACAACACTTTCATAAGTGAGTGATTAATAAATCCAACTCCACCATTCCCTTTTATAATGAGTCAATTTCATTATTTCCAACTCAATTTCATATTTCCATAACATTCCCAAATTAATTATATAAATTAATTCATACAACAATGTAGGGCTTTCTCCCCATTTTCTCTACAATGACCCAAAGGTCCCATATATCATCAACAACATCAATTCCATCATTTTAAGACCCAAGATACACATTTATGAGTCAAAGTCACCAAACCCCTCTTTATTCATTTTGAAACCCTAACACCCAAAATTACCCAACTTCAATATTACATCAAAATGACCAATAGTTTATGTTAAAGACCATAAAAATAAGTAGTTATCCCTACTTCAAATTGGGAGCTCAAGGGAGAAGATGAAGAAATTTGAAAGTGCTCCAAGCCCCAATGTTTTCGGATCAAAATGTAGCCCTCAACAAGCTCCACACTTTTTACAAAGGCCCAAGGTCAGAAGATCACTCCTACTAGATCAAACCCTAGAGAGAAGTTGGAGTTTTAGAGTGAGGTGCTCTCCAATGGAGGTTTTGAAAAGTAAGAGAGAGAAAGAAAGTGTGAAAAGTGATTTAAAATCACCCAGCTACCATCTGATATACAACTAGTCCGCTCGAGTGGAGAATAGGACGCTCAAGCGTCAAGCACAAAAACTGGACCCGCTCGAGCTCAAGAATACCCGCTTGAGTGCCAAGACACAACTATAAAACACACCCGCTCGAGTGCAAAAAGAAACCCGCTCGAGCGTAGATTACCCTCTTCTAGTATTTTTACAGACATCGAACACCCGCTCGAGCGCGACCCGCTCGGGCACAAAGGAATCCGCTCGAGCGTGAAAAACACATCTGCAGTACTTTTGCAGATGGACAAACTATTGAAGGTGTGCAAACTCCGCTCGAGCGCAAGAAGACCCGCTCGAGCGGATCACCAAAAATCTGGGTAACAAGAGTTGGGACAAAAGCTCAACCAACCTGTTCGAAACACGCCCAAGACAATTCTAAACTCAAATACAAGGAGTTAAAGGATGGAAATGAGAATACGACATCAACACACTCACGGAACCAAGTCCGGAATACAATAAACAAAGGAAAGGAAAACCGGGATCGCTATATACTTGAAAAAAAAAAAACATTTTTCTTATAAGCAAAAGTCAATTTTCTTTTCTTTTCATAATTTTTTATCTAATTCCTTATAACAAAATGCTCTTTTCTTATAATTTACAGATGGATGGAGACCTATGTCGAACTGTAATACTGATTCCTTTTACTCATTTTCTTACATGTATAATTTTTTTATTTTTTTTTACCTCTAATTCTTTTGTATTTTTAGGTCCAATTTCTTCAAGAAAGAAATGTTAATGTTGTTATCCGTGATGAGCGTGACCTTAATGTCATCTGTGTTTAAGAGGTAGGCCCAATTTAATTATATAGATTTTTTTTATTCAAAACACTGTATACACCGTATATTCTTATTTATATATTTTTTAAAAACTTTCTACATATATATATTTTCTTTATTCTTTAAAAATTTTCTTTATTTTTTGTAGGCAAAAGAAAAGGAAATTGCCAAGGCATTGTTGAAGAAAAACGAAAAGACCACCGTTTCGGGCAAAGGAAAGGAAAATGCATATTCAGTAGTATGGCTCTTCAACATTTCCATTTAAAGTTCTTTTTTTGAAATATTTATTTTGGACCATGAACCTTGATTATTTATTTATTTATTTTTAAATGTAAAATTGACATACTATTTGCACAGTGACATATACTGTTCTTATAGTAAACAGTTTCATATAAATTTGTGAAATGTTTTTTTTGAAGCATGCTAAATAGCATTTGTACAAAAACATTATATTTGTTTTAAATTATTATTATTCTTTTTTGTCTTTTTGCTATTGACATGAACATCTACAAGAGAATAAAAAAGGAATAAAACAAAAAAAGAATGAGGGGAGGAGGGATACAGAATGAAAAAGTTTTCAATTTTTTTACAAAATATCAGAAGGAAAGGGAATTAAGATAAAGTAAATTAATAGAAATGAAAAATGAAGAGAAAAGTATAAAACAGTAGATGATAATATTCATATTTTAGGCATCTTATGAAATTAATCTTCATGTTTTAGGCACATAACAATAATGTCATATCGAAAGCTGCATTGGCTCAACGTGTACGGCGAGAACGCGAAAGAAATGATAAGGCAAGCTCTTCATATCAATTGGGACAACATTCGCGACGTGAACGAGAGAGATCGAGAGAATTGATTCCACCAAGCACAACTAATACTCCACCGGCTCAGAATGGAGTAATGTTTACACATCTTACTTCGCCAAGCACATCTTTAGCTTCACAAAGAAATTGGTAAAACATTGTATTTAATTCTACAAATACATATTCTTATTGTTAAGATTTTATTTTATAAATTTTATTTTGTACACAACAAATATTTGTAGGCCTACTCATGCAAGCCCATTGCTCCATGAGACTAGGAATATCGGTGTTGTTATTCGTGATGAGTGCAATCTTAATATTATCCGCAATTCTAAGGTAAGTATAAATATCAAGTTCAACATATTCTTTTTTCGTAATCTTAATAAATTCTATAAATACATGTTCTTTTTCGTATTCTGAATAAATTTTATTTATTTTTGGTAGGCAAAGGAAAAAGAAAAGGCCAAGGCAATGTCTAAAGGAAAAGAAAAGGCAACTTCTTTTGACAAAGGAAAGGAAAACGCATGTCCAATGGTATATATTCAACATCTTAAAAAAAATATTTATCGAGTAAAACAAAGCCAATCATATTGTTTAAGTGAACATTGATCATGTATATTTTTAAAAATGTAATCTGTGTTGTCAATTTTTTTTGTGTGCCCTTTGTTTTCTGTACATTCAAACAAAGTATTTTTAGCTCTCTTTAACATTTCCTAAAAAATAATTGTAACCTTTATCAACTCCAAGAAAAACTTTACAACATCTAAGCAAAGGAACAGAGAAACATAGGCCTAGAAAATATTTTTAATTTTCTTAAAATCATCATGAGGCAAGAAGAAAGAGAAAACAATAATTAAAAAATAAATTGTTATATCACAAGGCATGAAGAGGGAAAATGAAGCAAAATGGAAAAGGAAGTAGGACAAAGAAAATGTAAAAATATTCTTAAAATTATCACAAGGCAGGAAGAAAAAGAAATAAAATAGTATATGATAATATTTGTATTTTAGGTATCAATGATATAATGTTCACATTTTAGGCACACAATAACAATGTTATATCAAAAGCTACATTGGCCCAACGTGCACGGCGAGAACAGGAGAAATCAAGAGAATGTATTCAACCGAGACAAACTTCTTTAATATCGTGTCGTCGTAGTCGTGCTTGATTGGAACTAGGAACAAAGGCAACTGAGGATACTCAGTCGGCGCAAAAACAAACAATGGTTGCACATCCTTCCACATGTTCGTTCTCAATGCCAAGCACATCTTTAGCTCCACAAAGGAATTGGTAAAAGACTGTGTTTAATTCTTCAAATACACACTCCTACTATTGCCATTCTATTTTAATTTACACAAAACTAATATTTGTAGGCCTACTCTTACAACTCCTTCCCTTCAAGAGGATCTATGTACTAATGAGGAATTAGAGGATATGCCTATGAGTCCAATGGTTGGTACTCGAGCACATATAAATTCATGTCGTCATTCTCTTGGCAAGATGGATGTATTATGTCCTTTCTGTTCAGCATTACATTGGATGGATGAAAAATTAGTAAAATCATCTCCAAACCGTCCTCTATTCGGAACATATTGTTCAAAAGGGAAGGTTAAGCTTCATCTGCTTATTACACCCCCTTCACTTCTTCAAGCATTATATGATGGGAATGATGATAAATCAAAATCGTTTCGACATTATACTCGAGTGTACAATGCAACCAATGCTTTTACAAGTCTTGGTGCTACATTAGATCCAAGAGTACTTATTGGAAGAGGCCCTACATCATTTACTATCCATGGGGAATTGCGACATCGAACAAGATCACTGCTACCACAATCAGGGCAAGATGCAGCTTATGCACAATTGTACATGTATGACCCTGATTCAATTTTAGAAGTTCGCAATTGTAGAAATCCTCAATTAAGAAGAGATGTTCTAAAAACTATTCAAGATAGTTTATTACAGGTTAATGCATTCGTTGCTAAATTTCGCCAGGCTCATGCAATTTTGAATCAATTAGCCTTGACAGGACGAAATTTGCCTGCTCATCTCCACTACAGTTCATCGACAGATCGACGACGGTATAACCTACCAGCTACAGATGAGATTGCAGTTGTAATACCAGGTGATGGAACCAAGGTTAATGGAATGAGAGATGTTATCTTACATCTACATGGAAATAATGAGCTAATGCAAATCAATGAATGTCACCCAGCATATTTGCCATTACATTATGTTTTATTATTTCCACATGGTGAGCTTGGATGGAACCTAAGATGAAACTATGGGATATTGAACGTGATCGGCCTTCAACTGATCGGCTTACTCAAATGGATTTTTATAGTTATCGTTTGTTTGAACGACCCACAGAGTATTCAACAATTTTGAGAGCTGGAAAATTGTTCCAAGAGTTTTTGGTTGATGCTTGGGCCGCAACTGAACAAAATAGGTTGACTTACTACAAGCTTAATCAAGGGAAGATCCGTGTTGAACTTTACCAAGATTTGATAGATATTGATCCAAATGACCTTCAACCCAATCAAATTGGTCAAAGGTTTGTTTTGCCATCTTCATTTCCTGGAGGTCCTAGACACATGTTTGAAATCTTTCAAGACTCAATGGCTATCACACGATACAACCAACATCCAGACATTTTTCTCACCATGACTGCAAATCCTAATTGGCCAGAAATTACTTCGGCATTATTACCGCACCAAAAGCCTATTGATCGTCCTGATTTAATTGCTCGTGTTTTTGAGTTAAAGAGAAAGTGCTTGATGAAGGAGATAGAAACAAACCGAGTGTTTGGTAATAAAGTTGCGCATGTTTTTACAATTGAATTCCAAAAGCGAGGCCTTCATCATATGCATGCACTTCTATTTCTTAAGGGTCCAGACAAAATTCGGACATGTGCCCAAGTAAACAAATTGATTTGTGCAAAATTTCCAGATCCAAAAGATGAACCTATGCTTTTTGAAACTATCAAGTGTTGTATGGTACATAGACCATGTGGTGCTCGAAATCCACAAGCACCATGTATGGAAAATGGTAAATGCACTAAGAGATACCTTCGAGCGTTCGCAGAAACAACTACTATGGATCAAGATGGATATCCTATCTATCGTCATCGCAATAATGGTCAAGCTCATATTGTGAGGGGGAAAGAAGTTGATAACAGAGACATCGTACCATACAATGCATATCTTTCTAAACGTTTCAACTGTCATGTAAATGTGGAAGTTTGTGCCGGAATGAGATGTGTCAAGTATATACACAAGTACATTTACAAGGGTTATGATCGTACAACGATGGTGTTGGGATTGATAAATGAGATCCAACAATATCTTGATGCGAGGTATATTGGACCTCCAGAAGCTGCTTGGCGAATATTTAGTTATCCCTTGTATGCAGAGATACCAACAGTTGTACGCTTAGCACTTCATTTACCTGGAATGCACCGCGTTCTTTTTAATCCTGATGAATCATTAGAAGCAATTGTTTCTAGAGCTGGCCAACAAATGTCAACTCTTACTGGTTTTTTTGCATGTTGCGCTTCTATGGAAGATAAATGTCCATTCACTTACCAAGAATTTCCACAACATTTTGTTTGGCTTAATTCAGAAAAGAGATGGAAACCAAGGTAGCAGGGCTATGCAATCGATAGAATGTACTTTGCT
Source organism: Camellia granthamiana (assembly GCA_036172215.1). Lineage (NCBI taxonomy): Eukaryota > Viridiplantae > Streptophyta > Magnoliopsida > Ericales > Theaceae > Camellia > Camellia granthamiana. The sequence goes on from CM069907.1 coordinate 11,643,369, forward strand.
AGCCCTAATTGTGGTGAGAGATTTTATTTGCGTTTGCTATTAACTGTTGTCAGAGGACCAAAAATCGTTTCAATGTTTACGCACGGTCAACAATGTTTTGCATGATACGTTTAAATTAGCATGTGTTGCAAGAGGACTTTTAGAAGATGATGAAGAATGGATACAATGCCTTAAAGAGGCTGCAGTTATGAAAACTGGTTATCAATTAAGGAGATTGTTTACTATTATTCTTACTCAGTGCTCCCCACTGCAACCATATGCGTTATGGAATCAATTTTCAATGCATATATGTGATGATCTTGCACATAAGATTCGAACATCATTTGCCATTTCTGAACCAACTGAGGCTCAAATTGAAGACTATGTTATAGCGATCCCGGGTTTTTCCCCTTGTTGTACAGTGATCCGGACTAGGTTCCATAGATGTTAGCAGTTGTTTAAACCTTGTTTACATCCTTTCATACTTTGTATTTGAGTTTTAGGATGTGTTGGGCAGGTTTGTTACAGGTGGGTTGAACTTAGAACCAAAAGTAGTTGCCCAGATTTTGGCCTGTCCGCTCAAGCGGAGCTTTTTACGCTCGAGCGGGGACCTTGTTGTCGCTTTTACACTCGAGCGGGGGTTTTGGCACTCGAGCGGGAAAATCACCCTTCCAGTATTTCCTCTGCAGTGTTGTCCGCTCGAGCGGGGGTTTGGACGCTCGAGCGGGAGGTTGTGTGTGACGCTCGAGCGGGGAGTTGGGCGCTCGAGCGGGGGACTTGTCTGCAAAAGTTCTGAGAGTGTGCATCCGCCGCTCGTAGCGGGGAATTGGCCGCTCGAGCGGGAGTCTGTGAGTGCCGCTCGAGCGGGGGTTTGGACGCTCGAGCAGGGAGACTGGGTTAAAGCTCCGTGTTTTGACATTTTAAATCACTTTTTCACATTCTCTTCTCTCTCCTACTTTTCCAAAAACACCATTGTTGAGCTTCTCACTCTAGAGCTCTACCTTCTCTCTAGGTATTGATCTAGTAGGAGTGATTTGCTCATCTTTGGCCTTTACAAAAAAAGTTGTTGATCGTCGAGGGCTACCTTTTGATCCAAAAATTTGTGATTTGGAGCATTTTGTTTTCTTCATCTTCTTTGTTGGAGCTCAAACTTTGAGGTGGGGATATCCTACTCTTTCTTATGGATTTTGTCTTTAAATTTTAGCATTTTGATATGTTGGGTGTTGTTTGGGTAGTTTTGAGGAGGTTTGGGCCTTTTGTGTAATTTTACAAAAGTTGGGGTTTTGTTTATAATAAACCAAATGTAAGTTTGGCATAGAAAGAAGAGATAGATGATGGATTATGGATGAAAATGGAACCTTAGGGTTGTTTTGTTAATTATGGGAATTTGCCCTAATTGTTTTAATTAATTAATGTTTATAATTAATTAAAGGAAATGAGTAATTGAATTGGAAATGTTGAAATTTGGAATGTATGGGATTAAAGGGTGTAGTTGGATTATTTATCGCTCACCAAAGTGAAATGTTGATATATTATCCATTTGTGCATTTATTTCATGTTTAGAAATAACTGCTTTGGGCTATCGGTAGAGAATAGTCTTGATTGTTGTAGACAATGCATGATGATTAGGCAAACGAGAAACTAATCAATGGAATGTGTCATGGAACTTGACGGTTGATAGAATACATTAACTCTATGTATTGGTTTAATGGTATGTAGAACCTATGTGTTTATATACATTGTGTGTAGAGGAGGAGATGGGGGATGTACTCCGCGGTTTAGGGGAAGATGGGGGATGTACCTCTAAACCGGTTAAGGTTGAGAGGAGATGGGGGATGAACTCCGTAGACACAGCTCATATGCTTGTCTAGAGAAGTGTAGACACAGCTCATATGCTTGTCTAGAGAAGTGTAGATACAGCTCATATACTTATCTTTGGTTGCATGATATAGTTCTTATACTTATTTGTTGAAATTGTTGATATAGCTAATATGCTTATCTGTTGATGTGTTGATTCAGCTAGTATGCTTATTTACTGAAAATGGGATAATGAAAAGTAACATGGACTTGTAAGTCATGAAATTGAAATGTGATATAAGTGAATGTATCAGGGTTGACCATCTATCAACTGCTAATCTTGTAGTCAGTGTTCATAGCTGGTTTAGTGTATTTCTGCTAGGCTGTGGCTCACCCTATATGGGAACATCATTTTCAGGTACAGGTAACATGCCACCTCCAAGGACATAGCTTAGGAGGCTAGAGGCAGTCAGACTTTTGGATGTTATTTCCCTTTTGATGTATTACATGTAAATTCAAGCCTAGGGCTTAATGTGTATATGAGTTAGTACTCATTTCTTGTAACCAAGTGTTGGCTTGGAAAGTTGTAAGCCCATGGGGCATTTACTTTTGTTGTCAACATGTAATACTTTTTGTAAGGAAATATTATGATGAATAGAAGGATGTTGGACTTTTGTATATCAATGCATGTCTATATTGATGGGTTTTATGTTATATTTTGAGGGCGTTACAACTATGGTCTATATCTTTTGAATCAAATGCTCCAAGAATCAGGAAAAAGTTTAATTGACTTCCCACCAATGCCACAACCTTCTACAAATTGGAGTGCAGTAGTTGGTAACAGGTTGATATTCGAACATCAACAATTGCATAATGAGGCACAACAAGCAGATGCATAAATTATTATTGATCACCTCAACAATGATCAATGAACAGCTTATGATGCAATCACTTCCTCAGTCTTTGAAAATAATGGAAGTATTTTCTTTTTGAATGGAGGTGCCGGAACAGGGAAAACGTTTTTGTACAATGCGATTGCATTAAAGTGTCGCAGCCTTGGCCATATTGTTATTACTGTGGCTTCATCTGGAATTACATCATTGTTATTGGTAGGAGGTCGTACTGCTCATTCAACATTTTCCATTCCGTTGGATGTATTGGAAAATTCAATTTGTGGATTTAGCAAGCAATCATTACAAGCAGAATTGTTTAAAAAAAACAAAACTTATAATCTGGGATGAAGTTCCTATGCAGCATAGACATTGTGTTGAGGTAGTTGATCGCACACTTCGGGACACTTGTGATAGTGAAAAGCCATTTGGGGGTATCACTGTTGTTCTTGGTGGAGATTTTCGACAAATCTTACCAGTTATAACCAAAGGAGTCCGTGAGCAAATTGTGAATGCATCATTAAAACACTCTTTTCTATGGAAGGATATACATGTTCTGTGTTTAAATTTGAACATGCGCTTGAATCATGCAAATCTTGAAAATGCTAATTTTGCAAAATTCTTGATGGAGGTAATATTTCTTCAAACTTTTTCTCTATTATATGGTTCTTTTAAATTGACGAAATACATTTACGTTTATATACTTTAATTGATTTTACTTACTATTTTATTTATTTATTTTTATAAATAGATTGGGACCAATCATTAGGAAATTGTTAAACTCCCATCAACAATACACAAATGCCACGATCTAAAAGACATAATCTCAGTAGTTTATCCGCAACTGGATGTGGCAATGACATCGACTGCAACATTTTTAACTGAACGTACAATTCTTTCTGCACAGAATGATGATGCCAGTGCTATCAATACTGCAGCATTGAATATTCTTCCCGATAACACACATACTTATTTGGCAGCAGACAAGATGTCTGAAGATGATGAAATTGATCGTACTATAATAAATAGATATCCTAATGAATATTTAAATTCATTAGATCCTCCTGGGCTACCGGTTTTTAAGGTAGAGTTAAAAGTGGGTTGTCCTATAATGTTGTTAAGAAATATTGCACCAAAAGATGGACTGTGCAATGACACAAGATTGATGGTTTCTAGATGCAATACTCGCATAATTGAAGCTCAAATTTTAATTGGAGAAAAATGTGGCAATTTGGTATTCATACCAAGGATATCCTTGACACCGTCTTCTTCAGAAATGCCTTTCCGAATGGCAAGACGTCAATTTCCAGTTTGATTGGCATATGCCCTGACCATTAATAAATCTCAAGGGCAATCTGTGAAATTTGTTGGAGTTGATTTGCGCACACCAGTGTTTAGTCATGGGCAATTGTATGTGGCCCTATCTAGATGTACATTTTTTGATCGTATAAGTGTCCTCCTTCCCAATGATGAGCCAAATTCTACTACAAACATTGTTTATCCTGAAATTTTGTTATAGTGTTACTTATGGATCAAACCACTTTTGTCAAAAGGTACAATTTATTTATTGATAAATTTGTTTCTATTGATTACAAATTGTTATTTTTAAAATATTTTACTATATGTATCGACTTTTGTAGGATTGGGTTAAAAAATATATGGAGCTCAAAAATATAAATACAACTAGATTGCTTCGATGGGGATGTAACAAGGTAATTTCAATTTGAAAGTATTTTGATATATATATATAAATTTTCTTTTGCTAATATACTAACTTTTTTTATTTTCATAAATTAGTAGATTGTTGTGTATGCTCCTCATTGGATACATACAAGTTGATACGAGGACTTTTTGGAAAGTGATGAGGCGCTCCTAGGATTTCTAAGAAAGAACAAGTTTGAATCTCATATTTATTTTTGTGAAAAGCGTACATATGCTAGCTACGATCCATATTTTGTAAAGTTTCCGATCGATGTGAAATTTATTACTTACAATAGTTTTGTAAAGCCTTTTATCTATGTGAAATTTATAACTAAGTTTAGATGTATGTTAGATAATATTCATTTGAATTATTGATTTATGCTATGAGTTTGTTTTTGTAAATATAACACACTAAGTGATATATTTTTTTTTGTTTTTTGTTTTTTCTTCCTAATATGCTCTTGAATTAGGTTAAACAAAACTAATCATATTTTTATTTGGTTATCTTTTTATCAGGAAGGGTGTTGCATTTTCTTTGTATTACAGAACATTGGCTAGTGTGCTTAATTTGTTATTTGGCATTTTTTTTTGTATTGCAGAGCACTGGTTGGTGTGCTTAATTTGTTATTTGGCATTTTTCTTGTATTGCAGAGCATTGGCTGGTGTGCTTAATTTGTTGTTTATTTTTTTCTATTACATAGCATTGGCTAGCGTATTTCGTCTGATTTTTATATAGATGTTTCTGTGTTGTGGGACTTACATTTTGTTGTTTGTTTAAAATCTTATGCTTTTGTTGTGCTTAAATTTTACATAGCATTTATGTGTTTACTTTTTACTATTTCGTTTACCTATAAATTTGGAAAATTTATGTTCAAATTGATTTATTCACCAAGTAGCATACAATTTATTTATTTTTCATTTATTTAATTTTCTGCACAATAAACTGACCACCAAACCATAAAAATTGGTAGATTTTAACCATTACATTAAAATTGATGCAAAACTATAGCTTTGAGATCTCTCTTCTTTACTTTAACCAAAACTCACTATCTAAAAAAATGTGGATATAGAAATTTATTTGGGTACTGTTATTGGCTAGGATAATAAAATGTTTATTTTCTATTACAAATTGCAAGTAGGTTACATAAACAAAAATACTACAATAGTCAATATTTGTTGCTATGATCTTTGTTTGCATTTGTGTCATCATACTACAATGCTCCAAACTCTTTTCAAAAATCTAATTATAAAATTCATTTGAAAATCCAAAACCATACATATCATCTATATTTTCACCTCAAATTTTTTTTCCCAACAAATTAAATAAATTACATTTTAACCCAATAATTTTATATTCAATTACATTTTCATATATTAATGGTCATCGTGCCTTCAGGCACACGGGCATACCCTAGTCTGTATAATAATGGAAGGATCTATATAATAATGGAAGGATTAATTTGAAAATGTCTTTTAAATTAATGTTCTAGATTTATTTAGATTTAAAAATAATGGCTCAAATTTACTTTTATAAATATATCTTTCGCAAATTATCTTCAATGGTTCAGATTTGTCTAATTTAAAAATTATGGCTAAGATTCAAAAAGAGATTCAATAATCTAAATTTATCTAAGAAATAAGATTAAATGGTCCAGATATATTTAACTATCAACTCTTACCAACCCACTACACTTTACATCATCACTGTGAAAGAACAAAACTGTGAAGAAGGAACAAAACTCTGAAAAACAATCGAAAGAAGAACAAAATTCTAAAAGAAGAACAAAGCTCTTTGCATTCATTTTCATTTTTTCTCCACCATCACCACGTAAGGAACTCTTATCTCCTTACTTTCTTTTTGTTTTTCCATTCATTTTTTTACCTTTATTTATTTATTTTTCCAATTCATAGCCCTGTTTTTTTTTTTTTTTTTTTTCTGTTTTTGGACCAACTATCAATGTATCCCAGACATGCATCATTTTTTTACCTCTGTTTTTTTTCCAATTCATCCCGTCATCTCCACCCATTGTTTTTTTTTTTTTTCCCAACCCATAGCTCTTTGTTTGGTTCTTAGTTCTTTGTTAAGAATCTGAAGCAAAAAAACAAAAAACAAAAAAAAAAATTTGTGTTGTGTTTTGTTCTTAGGCCTTGTTTGTAAACATGTTATTTTAATAACTTTTTGATTTTTTTGCTAAAATATGAGGTAAAAAAAACTAGTATGTTTGGAATGACTTTTTAATTTTTTACGAAAAGATGTATGAAAAATAGAGAGAAAATATAATCTTTGATTTTTTGGTATAGGTTGTAGGTTTTTTGATTTTTTTTTTTAGTAACTTTTTAGCTTTTAGACTAAAACACTTGTATGCCAAACGAGGCCTTAGTTCTTTTTTTGGTTTTTATTTTTTCAATTAAATAAGTTAATGTTAACATTAATTGGGTTGAGATTTTCTTTAATAATCAATGAGATTTCAATACCCACTTCTCTCCCTATCAAATGGGGGTTAAGAAAAAAATGAGGGGGAAAGCACCATTAAATCCCTAATTTGGGAATGTTAACCCATTTAGTCCCGAAGGTTTTTTGTTGGACTAATAGGTCCTATTTTATGTGTAAAGACATTAGTACCCATTTTTTTAGGCAACTGGGACAATAATTGATGGGGTAATTTTGGGTTGGTGTTTATGTGTAATTTACCGAATTGTCCAAGAAACTTATTATAGGCATTTTTTAGATTTCACTCATTTATGGACATCAAACATTAACAAACATCAAACATCATCAAATCATAATCAAAACATCAACAACATCAAACATTAGAACATTAAATGTCCAACATCAAACATTCGAATAGGTTTTTATAATCAACTAAAGTCCACCAGATTAAAAACCTTAGCAACCCATTGATGGATCTCGTCAATGGGTTTTTATTAATGTGGTGGATGTTCACCAACATCAAGTTCCACATTCCATCCATTACCAATAAAACTACCTTTTTTAAAACAGTGTTCAAACATCAAACACCATGAACGTCAGTGGATATTCATGAACACTGTTTGCAATTTCTGGCTAAGCAATATCATGTCATTAACATCAGAGCAATTTCTAGTGTAAACATCATGCAAACATCTAACGGGTGATTCATAACAGATTAACATCATAAACATTACGATGTTCGTCGGTATCAACCACAAAAACCACCCGGACAGTTTGCATCGTTTGATGTTTGCAAATGAACAGACGTTGCCAAAAGGTTTTTTTCAGCACTCGATCGTTTGTCGAACATTCAAGAACATCAAAAATCGACCATCACCATTTTCAAGAACTTTTATTGAACATTCAAGAACATTAAACATCGACCATGTTCAGAACATTCAGAACATTCAACAAACATCGAACATCGACAACAAACATCGAACATTCTCCAAACAAAATTCAAGAACATCAACCACAAGAACATTCAACAAACATAACATCGACCATCTTCAACAAACATCGAACATCGACCATCTTCAACAAACATCGAACATCGACAACAAACATCGACAACGAACATCGACCATCTTCGACAAACATCGAACATCGACAACAAACATCGACCATCTTCGACAAACATCGACCATCTTCAACAAAAAACATCAAACATCGTCAAAAAAACATCAAACATCGTCCAAAAAAAAAAAAAAAAATGAAGATCAACTACGTTAGCAACATCAAAAAAATTGATGAGAATTCTGAATCGCGAAGAAGAAGAACATCGTCAAACATTAAACATCGCGAAGAAGAAGAAAATGAAAAATAGCAGAGCCAGTAGGAGAAGAAGAACATCATCAAACATCGTCCCTAAATGAAAAAAAAAAAACATCAGAATCTGAATCTGATGTTTGAATAAACATCAACATCAACAATTCATTTGCAGAGAGAGAGAGAGAATTCAAGAGTATTCATCAATGGTGCCGAAGAAGCAGAGAACGGTGAGTCGGAGCCCAGAATCTGATGTTTGAATAAACTACATCATCAATCTCTGATGTTTGAATCACCTTGTGCCGCCGCTTATCATCATCAAAACTCACATAATCTGAGAGAGAGTCGCAATCTCAAAATTCCTCACACACGACTCTCTCACAATCCCTAGCAATATGGTGATGGTGATGGAGATTTGGGCTTCGTGGACGGGATGGCAATACCTATTTTAGGTAGGCCGACTTCTCCCCCACTGTAGAAACTTCTGTGAAATTTTAATTTCTTGTGTTATTTTTGTTGCTGCTTTTCTTGATTTCTTGATTATTTTTTTGGGAAATTGCGTTTGTTGATTGTTGTGCTATTGGTGTTTGAATGTTGATTCTGGTTGTTTTGTTACATTAGCAACATCACCAAAATGAAATCAATATGGATACAAATGTAAATTACATATATAATAAATCAAAAATATATATCATACCAAAAATAAAAAGGACTAAATGGTTTAAGGAAAAACACTCAGGACTAGATAGACCAACATTTTCCAATATGGGATTTATGAGTAATTTCTCCAAAAATGAGTTTCATGTTAACAATGGACTAAGGAAAATTGGGTCTCATAGCTCTTTGTTAACACACATTGTTTGGTTCTTAGTTCTTTGTTAAAAATCTGAAGCAAAAATAATAATAATAAAAAAAAATTATGTGTTGTGTTTTGTTCTTAGTTTTCTTTTTTGGTTTTATTTTTTCAATTAAATAAGTTAATGTTAACATTAATTGGGTTGAGATTTTCTTTAATAATCAATGGGGTTTAACACCCATTTCTCTCTCTATCAAATGGGGTTAAGGAAAAATGGGTTTCATGCTAATAAATGTTTTGGATTAATGAATGAACTCTCTCATGTTTGGTCTTGGAATTTTCAATAACTAGATTAAACATTACACTTTTAATGTTTCAACCCATTTAACTAAAATGAAATAAAAATTATTCTTAACATGAAATCTATTTTTCCTTAACCCCCATTGATAGAGAGAAATAAGTGACTTAAAATCTCATTGATTATTAAAGAGAACCTCAATTCAATTAATGTCAACACTCAGAGTTTTTTTTGAAAGCTCAACCTATTAAGATGAAATAAAATTGATTATCTACATGAAACTCATTTTTTCTTAACCCTCATTTGAAACATGAAACTCATTTTTCCTTAACCCGCATTTGATAGAGAGAGAGAGTAAAGGGGGTGTTAAAACCCCATTAATTATTAAAGAGAACCTCAATCTAATTAATGTTAACATTAACTCAGAGTTTTTTTTTTTTGGAATCTAAACCCATTAAGATGAAATAAAAATGATTGTTTACATGAAACCCATTTTTCCTTACCCTCATTTGATAGAGAGAGAAGTGGGTACTAAAACCCCTTTGATTATTAAAGAGAACCTCAACCCAATTAATGTTAAAACTTTAACTCAGAGATTTTTTTGGAACCTCAATCCATTAAGATGAAATAAAAATAATTGTTAACATGAAATCCATTTTTCCTTAACCCCCATTTGATAGAGAGAGAAGTAGGTGTTGAAACCCCATTGATTATTAAAGAAAATCGCAACCTAATTAATGTTAACATTAACTTATTTAATTAAAGAGAACCTCAACCCAATTAATGTTAACTTTAATTCAGAGATTTTTTTGGAACCTCAATCCATTAAGATGAAATAAAAATAATTGTTAACACGAAATCCATTTTTCCTTAACCCCCATTTGATAGAGAGAGAAGTAGGTGTTGAAACCCCATTGATTATTAAAGAAAATCGCAACCTAATTAATGTTAACATTAACTTATTTAATTGAAAAAATAAAACCAAAAAAAAAATTAAGAACAAAACGCAACACATAATTTTTTTATTTGTTTTATTTATTTATTTATTTTTGCTTCAGATTCTTAACAAAGAACTAAGAACCAAACAAAGAGTTAAGAACCAAACAATAGGTGTTAACAAAGAGCTATGAGACCCATTTTTTCTTAACTCATTGTTAACATGAAACCCATTTTTCCTTAACCCCCATTTGATACAGAAGTGGGTGTTAAAACCTCATTGATTATTAAAGAAAAATTCAACCCAATTAATGTTAACATTTACTCATTTAATTGAAAAAATAATTAAGAACAAAACACAACACATAATTTTATTTATTTTTTTGCTTTAGATTCTTAACAAAGAACTAAGAACCAAACAAAGAGCTATGAGCTGGGGAAAAAAAAAACAATGGGTGGGGATGCCGGGATGAACTGGAAAAAAAAACAAAGATAAAAAAATGATGCATGTCTGGGATACATTGATAGTTGGTCCCAAAAAAAATAAAAAAAATTATGAACTGGGAAAAAAAAATGAATGGAAAAACAAAAAGAAAGTGAGGAGGACCTAGTGATGGTGGAGAAAAAATGAAAAGGAATGCAAAGAGCTTTGTTCTTCCTTCAGGGCTTTGTTCTTCCTACGATTGTTCTTCAGAGCTTTGTTCCTTCTTCACAACTTTGTTCTTTCATAGTGATGATGTAGAGTGTAGTGGGTTGGTAAGAGTTGATAGTTAAATATATCTAGATCATTGAATCTTATTTCTTAGATAAATCTAGACCATTGAATCTCAACTATTGTTTTTAAATTAGATAAATCTAAACCATTGAAGATAGTTTGTGAAAAATATTTGTAAAATCTAAGCCATTGTTTTTAAATCTAGACAAATTTGGACCATTAATTTGGAAGACATTTTCAAACTAACCCTTCCATTGTTATATGGATATATATATATATATATATTTTTTAATTTCGTTTTAATGTGGCCCTTCATTCCGTAAATTGTCATTAATATTTTGAACAAAGTAATAATACATATGAAATTAAATGGTTGCCTTTTTATGATTTCTTATATATATATAAAATTTTGTTTTAATGTGATCCATCATTCCATAAATTGTTATTAATATTTTTAACAAAATAATAATACATATGAAATTAAAGAAGCAAAAATAAAATTCAAATGAATTATAAGAATCGATCGTGCTTATTTTCTATTCTTCGTGCACAACTAGTTAAAATTCCACTTCAAGTGATATTTTTCTTTCCAAAAGGCAACAGATCACATGAAAACATAATTTTAAGTGTAAAATTTAAACTAGTAAAATTGAAAGTTTAAGAATCCAAGTAAAACTTCTCCCAAACTAATTTATCCATTATTTTACCTTTTTTGTTTTGCTTTTTTTTTTTTGGGGGGGGGGGGGGCCTAAATTATATAATTGGTTATTCTAGTTTCAGTGCTTTCAGTTTGATTCCCCTAGTTCAAATTTAATTAATTGCCACTTCTCTCCCTCTAAATTCCCAAAGACAACCACATTAAAACAAAATTTAAATTATAAAAACAAATAAAAACTTGTCCAAATTAAAGGGATTGAACAGTATAATTTACACGAAATAAGAAAGGGACTGGGACAGCCCCGTTTGGCCCGTTGAGCCCATCACAAGCCTCATTTCAACAATCCACTTTGTTCATCTTTTAGGTCTTTACGTATTTAATCATCCATGTAAATTCAAATTAATCCAATAATCATAAATTAATAATTAAAAAAAAAATGATCTACTTTAAAATCATATCATCGTCCATTATTTTGAAAATGAATAAAATCACGCAAGCACAATTATCAGATCAATTTAGCCAACGGAATCTACCAGAATTGCATCCCTATTTTGACCTTCAGCTCAAGCACACATTTTGTAGAATGTGGTTAAACAAAACTGCAAAGCAAAACAAGCCTGAGCAGCCCAACCTCCTTGACATATTCAATACTCTATTATGAACTTAAAATTAAAAGGGCTTGAACCGATCCCAAATCCCTCCGAGGCAACTTCTTTAATAAATAACAACCAATAAAATGTAAACTGGATTTTAAAAAAATTGATCCATTCTTTGACCGAGATTAGGCACAGCAGCTAAAGTTTATCCGACATTGGGGAAAATACTATTCCTTCTGTCACAAGCCGATGAAAAAACAGGAAAAAAAAACCGACTCAGGTCTGTAAGGAATATACCCAGTCACTCCTTCAAGATGTAGAGCCTTGCTCTGTCTCATTATCCACTACTACAGTCACGCCAACTTCAGCTGGTCGGATAACTCTGTCATGAAGCACATATCCCACCTGCACCACAAAAACACATAGAAGCATTTTGCTTTTCAATAAAACACATTGAAACATTTTGCTTTCTATTTGAACACTACTTCAAAATGCATGCTTTTATAACACAGCAAGATTATGACCTTTCAAGAAGAGAGAGAGGGAGGAGGGAGAGGGAGAGAGAGAAAGAGAGCAAAATTTATCCAACCGACTGCCCAGAGAAACACAAATGACTAATATCAACCACAACATAGAATATTTGAAGCAACTTCATTCTTCAACGAGACCCAAACGCCAATTTAAAGACCATAAAGTCACATCTAGTCCAATTGTATTACAATTTAGAATATGTCTTTGATTTAGGGTTGGTTTGGGATGTTCTAAAAAAGTGTACTTTTTGACTTATTGGCTTAAATGGGTTGGATTTGATGTGATGTGTTAGAGAGGTGATGTGATTTAAATAAGATGATGTGACTTAAATAGGATAGTAACTTTTTGACTTTTTGTATTATTTAGTAGATGCCAAACTTGATTTAAATAACAAATCACAAAACAGCTACCCTTTCTGTATTTAGAGAGGGCCTTTGGGGTCATTCTATGCCCACATACCAATTTTTTGCAATTCACACAGTTTCCGAGTCTTTATGGGTTGTCATCCAATGAAATGTCGCTCATGGAATTGTTGATCTTGTAGCAATTGAATGAAAACAGAATGGATTTCATGCAAATCCATGATTGGGGAAATGCTTTTTCAATATTCTTTGATTTCAAAGCAACAATCATGTAAAAAATCAAATAAATAGACAAAGTCATGCAGTGTGTAGCAATGTACTTGTTAGTCCTTTTGATTGAGGATATAATTGTAATAAAAATTTATTCTCAAAGTATGTGAACCGAGAGAAAATAGAGTGTGGAAATAGAATGACCCAGAACATTCATATCTAAAAAAGTTGGTTCTCAATCAAATGGGGCAAAACAAAGTAAACAAATTTATTTACCTTCAAAACGACTGCAACAGTGTCAGGGGGCTTAGAAGCATCTGGTACTTGGAATACTGCATTATGCCTATTTGGATCAAATTGCTCATTTGTAGGATCATATTTTTCCACTCCATACTTTTTGAGTACCTGAACCAAGATATTGATTAACTCAATCAATAATACCTTATCTTCCAAAATCAAACATGTTCATATCACAAATTCAATCACTACATCACATGGGACATCAACTACAATTTGCCAGGGCAGGCAAGGCATTACTAGCTTCTAGTATGGAATGTAATTCTGAAATATGAAGAAGCATACATACTGGGATATTTATGTTTTTAGAAAAACAAGAACAGAAATATGCCCATGATGTCTAACCATAATTGCTTACAGTTTTGAAGCAACGCTTCCAGAAAGAGTGTATAATACCTCTGCAAGCTGTTTTTCAGTCATCTCAACACCTTCCAACAGTGTTTTGAGAAGGGGCACAGCCCCCGCACTGTCTTTAGTTGTGTCAATCTTTGAAAAACTCTCTTTTACAACAGAAGAAGCCCTACCCAAATTATCTGCAACATCCAATAAACTCTTTGCAAAACTCTGCATCACATTTTCAAAAAAAGAGCAGAATTAAGACATTCAAATACTAAGGCACATGAACATATGGGTCCAATTTGAAAGTACACATCATTATATAAAAATAGAGACAAACCTGTATGGCGAATTTTTTTGAGTTCTCTGCCTCACGTCTTGTCCTCCCCATGACATTCTCCATTTCTGCATAAGTCCGGATAACTTTATCTTGCATTTTCTCAATCTCTTTGTGCTTCACATTTAAAAGTTCTTCCTTCTCCGTCACGAGTTTCACCAGATCCTGCATGGATAACTCGGCCTCCGCATCTGAATCTGCATCAGAATAAAAAAATACAGTTCACTTAGTACCCCTTGATTTTAACTTGATTCCTCTCTCTGATCAGAGACTTTCATACCTTCAGAACTGGAAGCCTCTTTTTGCTCAGGAACTTCAGTATCTCCACTTGTTTTTGCAGTGGCACCATTGTTCTCTACCGTACTCCCTCCATTTCCAGACTGGCCATTCTCCTTTTCAGTAGTTTCAGGAGATGTAGATGACGAGAATCCAAATCGTTGAAAAGCAGAAGTGTTAAGGGCTGAATGATGTAACAGAGACACAAGGCCAGAAATCACCTGGAAAAGAATAAGCATATGCATTTAGTTCTTTTGGTAGATAAAGTGTGCACCAGAAGAAGAAAGGAATGCAATGTGAAAAATAAAGGCTCTGTTTGGTTTAGATTTCAAAACATAGTTCCACCACTGATTTGAGTGTGGTATTTGGTTGCAGCTTTCAAATCATAATTCTACACCCATTTCTCAAAACTCACTTCAAACTATAATCATTGCTTTTCAAAACTCATAACCAAACACACAATTCAAAACCCTTTTCAAAACTCAAAAACAACTTAATTTTTATTCTAAATATTTTTTATTTTTTTATTTTAAATATTTTATTTTATTTTATTTTATAGGAATATTTTTAATATTTTAATTTTCATAAAAATATTTTAATATTTTGATATTTTAATTGTAAATATTTTGATTTTCGGAATATTTTTAATATTCTTAATATTTTAATTTTCAGAATATCTTTAATATTTTATTTTTCGGAATATTTTTAATATTTTAATTTTCTAAATAATTTTAAAATATTTTTAATGTTTATACAAGCCTAAAAAATGAATTGATAGAAAAATTAATTGACATAAAATAATTGACATAGAAGTTATTTGAAAAAAAAAATTATTCAAAAAAATTACTTAAAAACAATTAATTGAAAAAAAAAATCATTTTTTTATTTGAGTATTTTAGAAATAATTTGGTTATGCCTGTTGATAAAAAATACGGATATCGAGTTATGAGTTGTGCGTTTGATTATCAATTATAGGTTGAATTAAGTTTTAAAAACTATTTTGAAAACTCATCACCAAACAAATTTTCTTATTTCACATGTCACATCAAATTTTCAAAACTCAATTCCACATACAATTCAAAACTCAATTCTACACTATTAAAAAACCATAACAAACAAATTTTCTACACTCAAATCATAATTTCACAACTCAAAAACTCAAAATACAACGCATACTCTCAAATCATATTTACAAAACTCTACCAAACGCAACCAAAATTTTCCGGAATCTGCCCCCTCTCTCTGCTCCTTTCTCCTTTTTCAAAATGAACCTGGTGCAATAGATAACACTCAAGCTAATAAAGTGTTAATGAAAAATGAATTGTATCACCCTGAAATGTCGACAAAACTGAAAAGCACTTGCAATGTCTTCCTCATCAATATAGACACTTGCGATGGCCGAACAGTAGCACACAATGCGATCCAACGGAATTTTACTGCATATTTTTGGTATGACTGCTAGGGCTAGGAGCTAACCAAGGTGGATTCTGACCCCTTCAACTAGACACGTGGCATGCCTCTATGCAGCCAACCTAAGGGGGAGAAAGATGGCATTTGTCATCAAGACATACACAACTAAGCACACAAGATGGTCCAATAGACGCTGAAAATTGGGCTTATAGGCCTAGCAATGCATGCCTTGTGAACTAAAAGTCTCAACTAGGATTTGACAGGTTTACGTTGTAACTTTTACAAGGCCCAAGAAGGCTCACTAGCAGGAACCAAACACCATGTGCTTCTCTCTCTCTCTCTCTCTCTCTCTCTCTCTGCACGCATTCATGCATGTGCTTGCATATCTCTGCTCTCAACTGTGCTTGTTCACTTGGGTCATCCCCAACAAGTGTCCATCACTTCCTCCAATGAGAACATTGCATAAAGTTGTTAAAATTGCACAACTTCCTTGTGAAGATGTCCTGTTTATGCTAAATTGGTGTGACTGTGAGCCTTTAGGAGCAAAATCCAAGATTAATTATTTTGAATCTTTTAACTCATAAATGAACCTATGTTCAATGACTTCAATTGAGTCTTGACATGAAATCTTAGTATTAAATGAGACATCCATCAAGTCCAGACAAGAAGTCCTAATGTTTTGAGCAAAATTATGAAGCCCAGTTCTTTACATTTTCTTGCTTAACCATGACAAAAACATGAAACGGTCATAAAAAAATAGAACCTCCAAACACAAATCTTGAATTGACACACACAGTTATCACTACAAATTTCATATCTACAAAGTGTAGTGTTAAATGTCACTCGTCTCTGGATTGATACAATGAATAACAAATTGGCCTCATAAACATATATTGAGTGGATATGGGTAACGGATATCAAACCACCACGATGAAATAGAAATGATTGTTACATGTAATTTGATGAACATATTTGACGTTCCACTTTAGTTTAAAATTTTGAGACCATGAGTTCTGAACTGTTGATGCTATTGGGAATTTTCATGTAGCTAAGTTGTAATTTACATCTGCCTTATTCCCACTCCTTCTAAATGTTATGTTAACATAAAGAACGTGATCTGACATTTGGAATTCAAAAAATTACAAACCTCATAAAGGTTATCTTCTATGCATTGCAAGATTTCTAGTATCATATGAAACACACATTTGTCTTGGAATCCCAAGTTGAATCAAATTAATTATTATGGTATTCAATTCAATTCCGAACCAACTACATGCACTAACATTTTTCCCCTTTTGGTGCAAAATGAAACTGGCATTTAAGGGCAATTGAAACAATACAAGACCAAATGAAAAGCTTAAATCAAAATTAAACTTAAATTTTGTACAAATATATGACCCTTTAAGTTTCTTCCATTCTAGTTACCTCTGATGCAACTTCATTTTATTGTGCCTTTCAAAATTTAATAGGCTTAACCTCTGGATTTTAAATCACTGATAATATACCTGCTATTGGCCATAATTCACAAAAAAATTATGTAATTTTAGCAAGAGGGGGAGGATTTACTCAGTGTGAGATATCACATCATTCAAGGAACCCTAGATGTTAGAGTAAATCAACAAAGTCATTCTAGTGTGTTGTAGATTCTTATCCAAGACTTGTATCATTTGATGATGCCATGTGAATATTTAAATACGAAGCAACGTAAAAACAAACCTACATATTCAGTATGTTAACCTGCCACTAATTCTCCTTCTACTTTTGGTAATGTAAAAGGTAATCTCTCACACACTGCTAGAAAAATGATAAACCCAATACGTTGATGCCTTAAAATCATAATTCAATGTCACAATCTACTAGGGAAGAAATTAGAAAAATGATAAACCCAAGAGGTTGATGCCTTAAAATCATAATTCAATCAAAACTTCTCGAGTTATCTTAAGCTCTATATTTTCAATGAAATAGAATTAGTTGCCTACATTGATATATTACTACATTTGGATGAAATCTAATTGGGTCAAATATTTCTTATTAGGTGAGGTCTCTTGGTTCAAGTCCAGGATGACCCAATTGCGTCAGAGAAAAGTATAAAAGAAGCATATAACTCCTTTGTGCATGCTCCGCTTGACTCAGTTGGTAGAACTTCACTCTTGTAATTGGATTGTTGCGATTACAAGCATTCTTGAGTCGCGCAATATTGCAAAATGAAACGAATGCAAAAAAACACATTCAAGAAAAACTTTTATAAACATGTTATCCAAAATGATCTTCAACATCTTTAACATAAACAAACTTACTCAAAATACTACATTAATTAAAAACGCAAAACACACATCAAAAAACTTCGCCACACCAAGTAATCCAAATTAATCATCACGCATTAAAAAATAATTTGCAACTTTAACAAGTTAAAAGCATAGAGAAAGAAACTACATAAAATGCAGAAAAATAAAATATAAATTAAAGCTACAAAATTGATGAAAACAAAGTAGTACACATATAAAAACAACCCAAATTTGGCACCCAAAACACGAAATGTTCCAATTATACAGAAGGGCCTTAAACCCTAGCAAAACCCTAGCTTGTGAAATTTCGAAGTTGTGATCGATGGCGTACCTTATTTTGGGAGTCATGGAGAGATTGAAATTGATTGGAGGGGATCGGCAGGGGGTGGTGGTGACGGGTACAGATTAGCAAGGAGTTCCGGCACTGAGCCAAGACGGTCCTCGGAAAACGAGATGAAATCTTGTAGAGCGACATCACTGAAAATGGGTTTATTGGAAGAGGAGAGAGAGAGGAAGAGAGGGGGGGGGGGGGGGTAAGGTAATGGCGACTGCTATGCTATGGAGGTTTTAGGATGAGAGAGAAACAGTGAGAAAATAAGAGGGAAAATAAAAAAGGTGTTTGGAGAGAAAGAAAGTGCCAATTGACCGACTATAGCCCACTCTCCTCTTTTGAAGCGTCCAGAACCTTGTGTTGGTTTGGGTTCGACAATGGTGATGTTTATTACTTACATTATTTTATTGTTAAATATCATGTTCATAGATATTTCTTTCAATATATCATGATATACACATTTTTAGGCACTTTGTTATATTCCATTCAAAAATAAAATAAAAAATAAAAATTAAAAAATTAAATTAATTTGATAATTATAATTTATTCAATTTTTTATTAAAAAATAGATAATAATTGTTTTTGTAAAAATAAATCATATAATTTTTGTAGTGATAAATGTAACAAATTAAATAAGTTAGACGAAATATATGAAATGCCAACAAAATAAACGATTTGGATCATTAAAACGAGAACTGTGGTGAGTCTCACAGGTCCAAATAATACCCTTCAATTCAAAAATCTAGACTGGAAAAAATCCTCCTTAAAATGTTTAGTTAATCATAGATATTCTTGAAATTTAATGAAATAAAATAAAAAATTCTTGCCTGGCCTTGATCGTGATAGATTCAATCTAACCCATTGTAGACACACTTTGAAACTTTAACAATCTAAATCGTTCATTTTATAAAGTTTATTAGCCATATTATTCATATCAAAAATTAAGTCAATTAAATATTAATAACTATTTAATGGAATCACATTTTTTTTCTAGAACAAAAAATAAAAAAACAACATTATGCCTGAGATGGGCCTACAATCGGCCAGACTAGACCTCTCCTATCCTATTAAGATTTGTACAGGAACTACTCTCTAGCAAAGATAGACGAACACCCCTTAACATTTGACAAAAAAAAAAAAAATGGTCTTGTTCGGTTTTGGTCATGTTCATGTACATTGTCATGTCTTATTACGTTACAATTGTTCTTAAGCCATAATGGTGTGCTTTAAATCTCTCACGTACACATTCTTGTGTTTTCCAGAAGAAAAAAAATAAAAAGAAAGAAAAAAAGCAACTCTTCAAAATCCTCTGCAGCAAATTGAATAAGAATAGCTTCTATACAACCTTTCTAGCCTTCATACAACAAGAGACACACTTGAAAGCTCAGTAAAAATCTCAACACAATTATTGAAAAATGAAATAACACAAAATACAAAATACATTGATGCATTGGTTTATATATATGTAATGCACCCATTTTTGCTTCTCTCCAACCACCATAAAATGTTTTTCACTGAAGCCGTTGTAACAATTTAATCATAGGGATTTCGGAAATTCTTCAAGAGGTCCGGGATGTCATAACCCAGCATGTCATCAACAGCTTGTATCATTTTAGGTTTCAACTTCTCAAACTTGTCAATGTTGTAACCGCTCAAGGCCTCCCTAAAGTGCTCGACATTTGGGAAATCTCCAATCGGTAAATGGTGCTCCCTTTGGACCTGTTGCACAGAAAGAAAGGGAGGAAACCCGAGAAAAATGGGGGAAAATAAGACTAACTAAATTGGAAATATATGAACATTATTACTAGCAATCGGTAGTTGTGTTGGGGGGGAGGGAGAGAGAGAGGACCTTTAAAAACTCATCAGACAGATTATCAATCAGTTTCTGCTGAGTTTTAGCTTTGCCCATCATAGCAGGCATCTCTTTTTTAAGATGGCTAATAATGTAAGCATGAATCTTGGCGGCTCTGGCACGTTTCACAAATTCATTGATCTGTGCATAACAATTGTAGTCAACAATCTTTTGTAAATTGTTTACACTTGAAAAAGGAGAAATATAAACCAAAAAAAATATTAAAAAAAGAACTCCAAAGAGGTGAATGTATTTGAACTCACTCGACGATCACAGGCCTTCTTTGGTATGTCTTTTAAATCGGCAAGAAGATCGTCCTGTTCTTTCTCAAAAAGTTCTCTGCCAAGTGGACCAGCAGCAGCCTCATTTACGGGTTTATCATTGAATGAGCTGCCAAAATCAGAAATAACAAATTAAGTTTTCAGCGTCTGACTTGAAATTTCAAACTTATGTGGAAATGTAAAAGGAAGAAGTGATGTTCCTTTTTTATTTTGAAAAAAAAATAATAATTTGCTACTAACACCTCAGATGTTCCTTATTAGAGTTAGTTTAGGAAAATTGTTCAATTGGTATTGTTGATGGAAAACATCAAGAAGCACTTTACACTATCCGATATCATCTGAAGGAAGCACAAAGGTAATGATAAAAAATATTCTAGCCAATGAAATATATCCTACATTACATGTACTCGAGTATATGTGCCGGATGTGGGCACAAGAAGATGACAAAAATATATTATTTCTTCATATACTTCTTTTATTTTCTAGGGTAAAATAGTGCTCACAGGGTCCCATGGGGAATTTCATGCATAACTTCGGGTTTTAGGCATTGTTTTGTGGTAACTCAAATTACTAAATATGTTTACTAGTTGAATGTCTAACTACGTCATATGTACATGATCTCTTACCCTAACCCAATTGTCCGTCTAACATAGAATATAACAAAGAAAACTTGTGCAAAAGGTTTTCACCAAACATATAAATTGCTTTTATGTTCAAAATAAAGCCCAACTTTTTTTTTTCCTTAAATAAAATAAAGCCCAACTTCTTGATGCTGCTTTTAGACTGAAAACCAAATTAAAAATCTATATAAACCATAAAAAGAAAAAAGATGCAATGGCTATATTAAGTTCGAGAGCTTACCCGATATAAACACGATTAACCTCAGGAGTATTTAGAACTTTTCCAAGCGACCACATCAATGCTCCATATACCCTCATCAGCTACATTGTAAAGCCATCAGTAAGCAGATTAATTTGCTACCACCAGACACACACACACTTAAAAGATCAATAAGGTATAAAAATTGCAGTACACCATCTTACTTGCTGAGTATCAACTTGATCTGCCTTGTTCAAAACTATGCGAATCTTGTCATCATGACCTCGTAGAGATGAAATCACACGTTTGAATTCATCACTGATATCAAGTTTATGTGGATCAAATAGAAGTAGAATGAGATCACACTTTGCAGCAAACCAAGACGTCACACCAGTAAAATCATAGCTTCTCTGCGTTCGTTGCTTTTCTCCTGATAAAACTCCAGGGGTATCGACAAACGTTATGTGCTCCAGCAGCTTCAGATATTCAAAAGCAGAAAAAAGTTTCAGATCACGTAGAAGGATAATTCAGAGAAATTTAATTGAAATTCTAGAATAATAACTAACCGGATGTGGCATTTGGGAACACTCAAATTTTGACAGAAATGCAGTTCCAAAAGTTGTGAGACCACTATATGGCATATCTGCTTGAACAGCAATAGTATTCCCCGGAATACTTCTATCATCAGGTCCATTCTGTTCAGAAGCAAAATTAAAATAAAAGATAATAAACAAATTAGCTAGTGAACGGTAATGAGAAAAAGTTTGGGCAGATGAATTCAGACAGAACCTTTGTGAAATTAAATAGACTTAAAGGCTACACTAACTGCTGTAAAGACAAACAGCTACTGCAACATAAAGAAAAAAAAAAAACTATAAGAGCAAGCATAAACAATAGGACAATCCATTTCAGTACCAAAATTTCAGGAGCTATTTTTTCAAGATCCTAAATTCTATACCAAGTCTATATTATACACCTGCAAGTAAAAACCACTCCCCTGCTGTTCCTGACACTAGAATGACATGTACTAACCACTTTTCCATATCTTGGCTAATATCAAGAACAATAACTGAGAAGTAAATTAACTGACACAATGTTTCTGTTTTTCATTAATATTCTTTAGTAATTTCTCTTCATTTAGTTTTGCTAAATTCTGCTTTTTCTTTTGAAATATCGCAAATGCTAGTCTAGCCCATGTAAAAGTGCCCTTACCCGCCCCATGCCACCTAAAACCCTGGCAGCATGCACCTACATTGCCCAATGGCACTGCCTTAGCTTTAAATTTATACCCAGTTACAAGAGGTTTTATACAAGCTACAAAGGTAAAACAAAAATGATCTTGTAAGTACCATGACAACGACAAATCTATCTGTTGTAGGCTCAGGTCCAATGTGAGCTCCTGTTGACAATGAAGACATAGCAAACAAAATTACTTTTTTCCACTCACCACAGAGAGAGAGAGAGAGAGAGAGAGAGAGAGAGAGAGAATAACTTGCCTGGGTAACTACTTTTGAGTAAATGTTTAATGAATGTTGTTTTTCCCGTGGAGTACTGACCCAACAACATAACCATAGGTTTGGCATCAAAATCACTATTTGCCTGCCAAAAATAACCCACCAAAAACAAGTGCTAAATGATATACACATGCTGTGCTCTTTAATCTTCCAAAAGCCATTAAACTATTCAAAAATTTTGCAAATACAAAGAAAAAAGAAATAGCATCAAGGCCATTCTAGTGTTTCCTTCATGTGAAAGTAATTGAGGTCATATGCATTTATCACTCACCAATAAAGGGGACACAAAATCGTTGAAACGATAAGTAACTTCTAATGGTTTTAATTTCTGTGCATACAACTTCTTCAAGCCATCAAAGATTGATGTAACAGAGGATAAAGGCACCTGATAAGATGGAACGAATGAGAGAAAGGAAGCACCATTCTAAGAACTAATATATAAGCAACTAAAACTTAGCAAATAATAAAGGGATGAACTCAAATTGGAGAATTACATGAACATTTAGGATCATCGTGACAAAGATAAAATGAAAAGCTGAAAAATGTCTACTGAAGCATAACTAAATCCAGTCACTTATTATAAACCAAAAAAAATTCACTTGTGGTGGCTACACTACTCTAGACTAGTTATCATAGGCTAACCTTAATTTAAAATCAATAACCCATAGTATGTAAGGTCGGTTACATGGGTCTTTCCTTCCATTCAGCTCCACCTACAGTCATATCCCTCAATAAAATCCACAGCAATTGCTCATGCAATTTTGGCACTTTTCTGTTAAAATCAACTCATTTCTCGTATCAGTGCATTCAGTGATCTTCATTGCACGTGGCCAGAACGCCATAGACTACTTTCCCTCACTCATCTTTAATTAGTGCTTCCTTCTATTCTATTTAATTTGTTCACTTCTTTTCTACATTTCTCGTGTTTCCATCTTGAAATTCTCATTTTAAGTACATCATACTTCGTTCTTTTTTTCTTAATAGATATTTTGACTAGACTCCTCTTCCAAAATAGTAGTTCTTGAACCATAAGTTGCATTTGTAACTCTCTAACAATGCTTTCCCCTGTGTGTATTCTATGATGATATCACTCTAGAAGGTACATCTCCACTTTATCCATCCTAACATAATTCTGCACCCCCAGCTTCATTAACAAAGGGCAGAAAAATTGAAGTGCTACAAATAATATCTGAAGCTCGAAATCGAGGGGGGGAAATGTGAGAAAAACCAAAATTACGGATACAAAAGGGGCCAGCCAACACACAGAAACCCCTGCACAATCGGTACAAGAAAAAGCCCATATGATCTCGTTAATCATTTCATTACCTCAGCCATACATTTTGAAAGATTGAACCCTTGAACACCTAAAAAGCACCATCCAACAAAAAAGAAATTTGTGTCCAAGGAAATATTACAATCAACTATGGAGCTTTTAAGAGCTTTGGGAGACACATCCACCACGAGGAAGGGAGAGTCAAAAAGTTTGATTGAAAGGCCAATTTAATCATAGACAACTATTGCAACATGGCGATCCATAAACATGGAAAGTATACCCATTCTTCAAGTTTCTTTTACATAAGCACAAAAGCAGTGCAAATGAGCTGATGGTTGCTTGAAGCAATAAGTATTATTAAACCAACCAAAGTATATCAGTTGTAATATAGAAATTCCTTTTTTTCTAAATAACAAATGAAATGGCAAAAAGTCTATAGAAGAAAATAAAATTTTGAATGATAAAGAAGGACGCAAACTAATGATCAACAAGACAATACATTCTTTAGGGAAAGCAGAGGAAAAGAAGTATCTTCTAATAAACCATACTTGTTCAAGGATAATATTATTTCTTTCCGCTCTTAACTTTTGGAGAAGTAAATGAAGATAGAACCATAATAGTTAACTAGGAAACCACTGCTAACCACAGGTATCGACAACTAGTCAAGCGTTTTCTAGGTTGAAATACATCCTTTAAGGAAAGCAGAGGAAAAGAAGTATCTTCTAATAAACCGTACTAGTTCAAGGATAATATTATTTCTGTCCTCTTAATATTTAACTAGGAAACCTGTGCTAGCCACAGGTATGGACAACTAGTTGAGTGTTTTCTAGGTTGAGAGCTGTTCTGACTCTTAAAAGATCAAACACTGCATGTGGGCAGATACATAATTTCCATGAATACGACATTAACTAGCTTGTAATGTTCAGAATAAACAATGATATCAAATGGCTACCAACATTATAATTATAACTTTTTGACCTTAATAAATAATACAGAAAAAAGGCAAGCGGCATAACCATATTATGTACCTTCTTTGCAGATTTTGCAGAAGTAAACCAAGCTGGAGATTGCTGTGGTTGAGAACTACCTGTATCATTGTTAATTAGTGAACCCTAAAGATAAAATGGCTTTTATACAGTTAAAGGGAAAAACTAATTACCATTCAGATCAGGCTCACTTGTTTTGGGTGCACGCTTTTTCTTCTGAATATTGTCAATTTTCATGTTAAAAGTTACATAAAATGAAATTTAAAAATAAGGAAAAGAAGAAGAAAGCCATTAGTATTCTTACAGCAAGTAATGCATCCAAACCTTCCATGACAGGAGGCTTTAAATTTTCGAAGTCAACTGCAAGGGTTACAATAGCTTAAACTCAATTTACAATCATCCATGACATAAATAGTTTATCCACATTTCAGGTCATCAACTTGAACTCTGTAGTCAAACTACCCCAAGCATCCAGTGATAAGAACGGCTGACATACAATACTTACCTTCACCATTTAAGCTTTCATTAGTGAGCGTGTGTCCACCTTGTACCAAAGAAATTAACTGCAAATTTACAGGTAAATTGAGGTCAGATCCTAATAAATAAATAAAAAATTAGAAATTAAACACAATAAAAACAAAAACAAAAGGATACAAATGAATTTGAACCTGCATTGCTGCAATGAACTCTTTCAAACCAAGAAAGCCTTGTCGTTTGGAATCCGCAATTGCCCATACCTTGTGCAAAAGATAAAAGAAAAAGGTTAGCCACAATGAAGCAAAATGCAAGAAGCAGAGAGAGAGAGAGAGAGGTCCTAACTAGAAATATATTGTAAAAACAAAAGAAAGGCGTCAAACTCTATTTATAGAGGGAACTGAAACACAAAGACAAGCATGCAAGTTGATTAGACAACTAAGTTAGAATCAAAGTGTATGCCCAGCATACAGGCGTTCAAATATGTGATGAAGTATTCATATACATATGTGTATGTGTATGTCTATAAACACATATACTGATATGCATACATAAACACTGACCCGTATCCTGTTCCTGACCTAGTGATTCATTCCTTTTAACAAAAGACAAGTTCCAAACTAAATTTAAAAACAAGAATAAAAATTTAAAAACAAATGCTTTGATCCTGAAATAAAAATCATAAATCAAACCAAACTAAGCCTTTTGTCCCAACCAATTGAGGTCACCTATGTGAATCCTTCTTCGCCATTATGCTCTATCAAGGGCTTAATGTTTATAATATTATTGACTGGGTCATATAAATGGGGACGATTGCTGCAAATGTACAAGTCAATCGGCCGGTATCCCCTGAATCATTACATAATAACTTATTCGATTAAAAATATCATACAGCCATACCCTGTGGCTCCATTTTGAATGAAAGATCCCAGTCAAGCCACATATTTCACAAAAATAATGGAACTCATAACCATTGAAAAGGTGTAGATTGGATTGGGATGACACAAAATCAGTTGACAGGCACAGGCAGTGGGTGCCAGGGCTAAATCAGTAAATATTATAATATTGCACAAGTCTACCACAGTTTCTGTTGAACAAGAAATGAAATCCTTTATTATTTCTTTTGGGTTTGCTGGGAAAGTCGACAACAAGAAGACTTTGAAGTAGTTGAGGTCATGAGGAAGAGAATAACACCACTACTTGACTGTGAGAACAAATTAGCAATTCTTTAATTTGCATTTCTTTTCCTTCCTCTTTTTCTCAGCAACCAAACAGATAACATCAATCAAATAACCACAAAAGAAATAAATAAATAAATAAATAAACCTAAACAACTGAGAGGGAGAGAGACCTGCTTGAGATCAGGTCGAGGCAAATTGGACATGCCAAAGAACTTGATCGCGTCGTTTCCAGTAATGCGTCCATCGCCATCTAAGTTTATCGACAAGAATCAATTTGGGGAAAAAAATCACTTCAGAGAGAGAGAGATTCACACAAACCAACCTGAATCGGAGTAATTGAACCATTCTTCATAGATCTTCTGGTGCTCTTTCGAGCACTTACAAATCGGAGATGAATCGATCTCCATTCTCGAATCAAAAAATTATTAAAATCGAAAAAGAAAAAAAAAAGAGATTTGGAAATGGATCAAATCGAGCGGTTTGGGTTTCAGGGTTTTTGAAATTTCGAATACATTTTGAAGATATTTGTTTTGTTCATTATGTTATGATGACGGGAATTGTTAAGGTAATTCTATTTCTGTTTGCACACAGCACAAGTTCTCATGACACACCAATCGGATTTAAATTTTTGAACAAATATTAAATATTTAAATTTAAATTTATAAATATAAAATAATTATTCAAATATAAATAATTGAACAAATTATACATTTGAATAATTTATGTTTTTTCATAATTTTAAATCAAAACATTGGGTCAGTTTGGTAACGTTTACGTTTTCAATTTATATTTACAAAAATTTTATAAACTGATTTTTGTTTATTTTTAGAAAAATATAAACTACAAATGCGTTTAGTAATTGACAAAATGTTTTAAAAAATATAAAAATATAAAAAAGAGTGAGAAATGGCAAGTGGCGGCAAAAGACGGTGGTGGAAAGTGGTGACGGTGGGTGGTAGGTAGCGGGTGGTAGTGGGTGGGTGGGTGGGTGGGTGGGTGGGTGGTGGTGGTGGGTGGGTGGGTGGGGTGACAGTGGCGGGTGGTAAGTGGTAGCGAATGGGTGGTGGTGGGTAGTGGCAGACGGGTGGGTAGTGGTGACTGGTAGGTGGTGGGGTGGTGATGATGGGTGGGTGGGTTACGGTGGCGGGTGGTGGGTGGTAACGAATTGGTGGTGGTTGCGGTGGTGGTGGCGGGTGGTGGCAAGTGGGTGGCGGATGGCGAGTGGGGGTGGGTGGTGGTGGATGGTGGGTAGTGGTGGGTGGTGGTGCTGGTGGTGCTGGTGGGTGACGGTGGCGGGTGGTGGGTGGTAGCGAGTGGGTGGTAGTGTGGTGATAACAGGTAGGAATAGCAACGGGGCGGGGCCGGGGATGACCCTCCTCGTCCCTGATCCCCGACAGTAACAAAATCCCCGATCTCGGCCCCGCCCCCGATTCCCGGCGAGGAACCCTTAACCTCCCCCGTCCTCGCCTCTTAACGGGGATTAGGTTTCCCCGGCCCCGAAAACTCCCCGAAAAATCTGTTCAACACACATACAAACACAAGAACAAAAAAAAATAACAATAATAATCTGTATGTATACATTACAGATCTATTCAACATACACACACACACACACACACACAACAGATATATTGTTCATCAACAACAGACAACAACAGATATAATATAAATAACAACTTGGAGAAAAAAAAAAAATTTGTGCATCAATCAACAACAAATATGTATATATATATAGAGAGAGGGGGGGCTTCATCACGATCTGTCCTGGTCATGGTCATGGCTTCAAATCGGTGGCAACGGAGGGATCGGTGGTGGTAGTGGTGGTGGCTTTAGATCGGTGGTGACGGAGAAGCAGCAACGTCGTTCGTTGTATGAGAGAGAGAGAGTGGCAGTGCGGGAGGATGATCGATGGTAACGAAGGAGCGGCGCCGTCTATCGTTGTGTAAGAGAGGGGAAGGCGAAACCCTAGCTATTGGTAACAGCGTAAAGAGAGAAAGAGAGAGAGAGCAGCGTGTTTTGTGTACGAGAGCATCGAGCAGAGTGTTTCAATACCAAACCCTACACGCGCATATATATATAAGGAATGGCAAAATAGTAATTTCACATCGGGGTTTATATAAGGTTGGGGGTCGGGCCGGGTCCGGGATTGAAACATGTATCTCCATCCCCGGCCCGAACATCACCAGGGATACATTTTTTAATATCGTCCCCGGCCCGTCGGGGGTATTTTCCAGGGAATAATCGTTCAATTCGGGGTTGGAGGGTCGGGTCCCCGTCGGGCCGGGTTCCGATTGCCATCTCTAGTGGCAAGTAGGTGGCAAATGGGTGGTAGGTGATAGTAGTGGTGGTGGTGGTGGTAGTGATGGCGGTGGGTGGTGGTGGCGGGTGGGTGGGTGGCAGGTGGCTGGTAGCAGTGGGTGGCTGGTGGTAGCGGGTGGTAAATGGTGGTAGCAGGTAGGTGGTGAGTGGTAGTGGCGGGTAGGTGGCGGATGGTGAGGGGTAGTGGCGGGTAGGTGACGGGTAGTAGTAGTGGTGGCGGGCGGTGGATGGTAGTGGCGGGTGGTGGGTGGTGGTGGTGGTGGCTAGTAGGTGGCATGTGGGTGGTAGGTGAAGGTGGCTGATGGGTAATGGCTGATGGTGGTAGGTGGGTGGTTAATGGTGGTAGTAGGTGGTGGTAGGGAGTGGGTGGTGGTGGCGGAAGACGGTGGTGGAAAATGGTGGCGGGTGGTCGGTAGTGTTGAGTGGTAAAAAAAAAAAAACTGAAAACTCAAAATGAAAACACATTTTTTGAGTTTATATTTTTTAGCCAAATTTATAAACTGAGACTATTGATTTATAAATCAAAAATTTAGCAAACAAGTTTTTATTTGAGTTTTAAATTTTTTGTAAATATAAACAGAAAACTGAAAACGTAAGTGTTACCAAACGGCACCTTAATATTTGTTTAAAAATTTACATTCAAATATATTTATAATACATATTGAAAATTTATATGGTGTGTAAATAAAAATTTTCATTTTGTTATTTACTCTCTCTTTTTCCCTCTCTATTAATTGGGAAAGGGCTTTTTGGACGGGAGAGAGGGACGTTCACGTTTTGCCAATGGACCCTACATAGATTTATATTGAAACGACGGCGTCTCACTACAGGATAATGACACTTACGTCAAAATTAATAGTGATTTGGATTTTTATTTTATTTTTTTTAAGAAGTTAAAAAATTTGCTATTCTAAAATTTTATTTTAAAAAATTGATGAGATATTTAATTTTTTGAAAAAAAAATAAAAATAAAAATCAGGGTTTGATTAGGGATGGTCACAGAGGGTTTGTCATTTTGCGTCTCCACTCTTGTCGAAAAACTCCACCCCTGCCCCCGCTATAGGTCGAATTTTTTAACCCCACTCCTATCTCCACGGATATCCAATACCCGCAAATATCCGACCACATTTCAAATAGTCAAAATAATTAAGAACCATTTAAATTCTTAGCACATTAAATAATTTTTTTTTATTTTTATATATATAAATAGTGCGACTCTTAAGATTATTACTTATTTAGGCCTTGTTTGGCATGGTTTAAAAAAGTTAAAAAGTCACTATCCTATTTAAGTTATATCATATTATTTAAGTTAGATCACCTCTCTAACATATCACTTCAAATCCAACCTATACCTAACTCATATTTCATAAAAAGTCAAAAAGTATACTTATTTAGATCATCTCAAACCACCCCTTATATTTAAACAAAATTATAAACTTTTAATATTATTTTCATATATCTTATTTTATATATATATATATATTATTAATTATACAGGTCGAGTTTGGAATGGGGGAAGCAATACCCCCCCGCCTCACCCCCGTTGCGGGCGACCAAAACATAATCCACCCTCCGTCACACATTAATGTCGAGGCGAGTATGGGCGGACCCCTACGGATTGAATTTAAATGGCCATCCCTAGGTTTGACTCTTAAAACGAAATCGATGTTAAAAGTATGTTTTATCAATTCAAACCATAATATTTTGATTTATTTTAAATCTAAACTATTTATCTATTTTTATTAAATAAAATCGATGAAAACAATAATATTTTAGTCATTAAATTCAACAAAAAAATATATTTTTGATATTTTATATATATTTACATTGATTTTAATGGTTATAATACTATTTTTTATCGATTTTATTTAATAAAAATGGGCATATAGTGTAGACCTCCTTTGTCAATAGACTATTTGAGCTAAGAAGTCAAAAGTCACTACAAATTGTCATTTTACTTTCTCTATTTTTTTACAATTTTTT
The DNA here is from genome assembly GCA_036172215.1 of Camellia granthamiana. NCBI lineage: Eukaryota > Viridiplantae > Streptophyta > Magnoliopsida > Ericales > Theaceae > Camellia > Camellia granthamiana. The sequence goes on from CM069907.1 coordinate 11,674,531, forward strand.
CTATAAAAAAATCAAAAAATTACTTAATAGCCAATTTCTAGTCAAGCTCTGATATTGAAAACAAATCAAAATATTAGAATTTAAATTGATAAAATTAAAATATCAAAATTTATTTTGTTATAAGGGCGAAAGTCTCAATTTTTTTTTTTCCTCTTAATTTTTTCAACTTTTGTCAAATTGCTTATTGTTTTTTTTGAATTAAGCCAAATGACTATGATTTTTTTTTTTTTTTTTTGAGAATTAGGTGTCACCAATTTGCTAATAGAACATACTTTAAAAAAATAAAAAAATAAATCAAATATCGATACTATAATTTTATCAAATCGCTTTTGTATTCAATTTTATACTTAAAATTACACATTTTTATATTTTTGGATATAAATATAATTTGATGATAATATTACTAATATTTAGTCAACTTGATATTTGGATGTATGTTCGATATACTTCAAAGAAAAAATTAGTTTAAAATCCCTCACCCAATTTTAGTAAGGGAAGAGGTTCATAATATTATTTTGTAATGTCTAAATTCCCTAAACCTTACACCTATATATCATAGAGAAATTTGATTCTCTCTAATCGAACTCATCGATCTTAATCTCATCATCATCATGCGCTGCGCGTAATCATTCTCTGTTTCAATTTCCTTCATCTTTTGTCTTGTTCTTGTGCGTCGTGAACACAGACCAAATCGATGAGTTACTCCGATTTCTCTTCGTCGGAGGCTTGTAGCTGACTCCAGTGAATGAGGATAGAAGAACAGAATCGCAGCAGATCGAGAGCACCGAAACGAATGCTCGGTGTCGATGAGGTTGGAAACGAGTCTGATTGGACCAATGTTGGCGGAGCAAGAGCGGATGAAGAGGAGGAGGAAAAGGAGGTCATGGCGGCGACGGTGAAGCAATCACAGGGTCTATCTTTGTCTGGGCTATGTTTGTGTGGTAATACTTTCTTCAAACCATCTTCCTTGTTCTCCAAAGCCATTGTTGTATAGAAAATGCATATATATGTGTATATATGATATATACAGAGGGAGAGAGCAATGGAGTTAATAGTATTGTTTGTGCACATATATATATGCATGCATATATTGTTTGTGCTGACAGTGTTGAAATTTCTCTGGTTTGAATTCAGATAAATTTCAATTTTCTCTGGTTTGAACTCAGAGTAATTCTCTGCACGCAATTAGGTGAATTTCTTTGGGAATTTCTCTAGTTTGGAGAGAATTTCTTTGGAAATTACCATATTGCGATGTTTGGTTCATTTTTTAAAACTTGTTTTATGGGTTGCCTTTAATTCTTTCTCCACAGCTGGCGTTTACTGTCTTGCTAGTTGAAGCTAGGTTGCTACTGGAGCAATGTTGTTGCCTTGGTGGCTGCTGCTTGCTGGCTGCTATTGCTGCAATGTTGCTGTAACTTTGTGGCTGTGTCTGGGCTGCAGATGGTGGCCTGGTGGTTGCAGATTGTTAGTTTTTTTTTTTTGTTTTCTTGTTTTTAGCTCTATTCTGGGTTTTGCTGGGCTGTGGCTAATGCCCCTATAATTGCTGCTATGTTTCTATGGTTGTGTTGGGTGATTTTGTAGAGTTCAGGCCAAGCAAATGTTGCATGTTGCTTCTGCCCATATGGTCTGTCCTTTTGCAGAATTTTGGATGCTACTGTTGGCTGCAACAGCTAATGCTACAGCCTATATAGATGCTACTGATGGATTAATGCAGAATTTTGGTGGATACATGTTGTTGCTTTGGGCCATGGAGCTTGAATTATCATATTGGTAGTGTGGTATTTTCTCTTGTTCAAGGTTCCTATTTTCTATATATATATGGCTCTTAAACAAGATTTTGTTCTTTGTTTTCGTATATTTGCTTATAGTTCTGTATAATTGTTAGGGTCTGAGGCATGTCCCCTTGAAATCTAAGTACATTCTTTTGTTTTATTTTATGACTCATCCAAAAAATTAAAAAAAATTCTTTGAAAAGTTTAGAAAAATTCTTTAGATCGATATTGAGAGACCTTAAATATTATAAAAATATTGAATATTTTTCATGTTATAAACTCTTAATATCAACAACTTTAAAAAAAAATCCCCTACTTAAAAATATTCGTATTTTGTTATTTTATGGCAACGCAAGTATTTAAAGGGAAATTTTGCGGAGCACCACGCTAGTCAGCTAGAGGTGTGTTCTCTTGTTAAAAAGTTTAAATAAAAAAATAATTAAAAACAATCGATAAAATCAACTCAGTTTTTACCATACAGTTTGTACATTTCTAAATATATTTTAAATAAATAGTCAAAATGTCTTGATACATTAATCATTTTATTTTTGAGCTCTTACCTGTCTGTTTATTATTTGTTATTTTTGACAGGGCACCTATAAGCTGGAGGCATGTAGGAGAGGACTGGTCTGTGTTTTATTTTTTGACAAATAATTTGCAAATAGAAAATATATTTTAAAAATTATAAGTCACTTTAAGAAACTTTTTTTTTTTATCTAAAATGAGTGAACACATTTTTTTATTTCAAATTAATAAACACACTTATGCCACCTCATTTTAAATGATTTTTTTTGCACAAATTTATTTTATTTATATATCATAACCCGACAAGAAACCAAAAAGCCACATCCCAGTCCCAAGCCAGCCACTCAGCCACTTCTCTAACACAAGACTCAACTCTCTGGCGTGGTAAAGAGAGACAGGAGGAATATGGAAATAATACATTTTGTTACAAACACGTAAACTAAATACAGAATACACATTAATGAATAATATTTTACAAAAATTATACGACTTACTTCTTAAAAATCTTGACCATTCATATCCACTGTGTCTGGTTCTCTAATCGATTCTACGTTCCTAGACTTGTTTGGAAAAGATCCCACGGGAAAAGCTGATATTGCTGTCCAGGCCATCCATGTTCCTAGCATCCAATATAAAGATGGCAAACAATCCATGTCCCTAGCATCCAATATAAAGATGGCAAACAATGTGCAGCAGCAAATGCAATACACAAACTAGCATAAAAACATGAAACAATAGAACTAAAGTGCCACAGACCAGAAAGGGAGGATCACTCAAATCGGAATTTGTTAGGCAGTCCACCGCGGATTGGTTCTACATGTCAACTAAGGAACCTAACCATGGACAGACTATGTTCTACTAACCATTTACATACGGAGAACCACTTCACGATAAAATATTGGCATCTCATCAATTAGGTACACCACCCACTCCAATACATACAAAAACTAGGATGAAAAACATGAAGCAATAGAATCAGATTACTGCAAACTATAGAGGTAGTTACACAAAAATTGAACATTAGAGCAGGGGTTTGGATTTACATGTGAACTAAGGAACCTAAGCATGGACAGACTATGTTCTTCTAAGCAATAACATATGGAAAACCTATACCCTTTAAACATGGGCATCTCAATTAGGTACACCACCCACCCCTTCCCTCTCTCCATACATGGCTGCAAGCATGTGAAGCACCCCAGACAATTACCCATGGCAACCAAGTTCAAAATGGAAACTCATAATAAGCTTATCAAAGTAATGAAACTCTGCTTTAAAAATGTTGCAGCGAAGCAAAAGAGATGACTATAAAAAAACAAAAAAATCTAGCACACATGGTGTTTGTAGGATTGATGTCAAAAATGAATTTGTTTTCCATAGTTTTCTGCAAAGTACAAAATTATTTCAAGAAACAAGCACCTAATAAAAAGAGATTGTGAAACGAGTCCCAAAGTATCATGATTTGCCTAGCATGTACAGCCACATTCAAATGAAATTACTAGCATGCATGCAGCATTCTTTCTAACGCTTCAAGAATTAATTACCACAGCGATTGAGTAATTGACGCTGATCCTAAAGGTTTTGCATGGATAAACCTAAATGCCGACAAGCATATGCCAAATAAGGAAAACTGAAGACATATATAGACAAAATGCACAATTTAACATCCCAAAAACACAGGAGAATAAGTTCAACATCCGGACCTAAAAGCAGATTGGGGTATGCAGTCAGACAGTTAATTAACTAATCATTTTGTTGGCATCCGATCAGTGCATGAAAAATATACCTGTACGAAACATTATAACAGTCTAATTATGGACAAAGTCTAACCATAACTATCAGTTACCAAAAATATATACAACAAACTTCTACAAATAGAAAAGATATAATGATGCCATGAGACTTGTAGGATTACACAAAAATCACACAGAAGAATCACTCCAAAAAAGAAACAAAGGCCATATCCTTTGTAAACACATACAAGAATCATTCCCTTTTCTTATTAAACAGTCTAATTATGGACAAAGTCTAACTATAACTATCAGTTACTAAAACTATAAAATGAGAATACAAGATACTTCTATACAAAGAACTGGATTTATGATTCCATGAAACTATGCAGCATAACACAAAAGAATCACTATGTGCGCCATAAATCGTTCCCTTATCATTTCTTTTCTATTTTTACCACCAAATATGTGCATCAATTGTTCTTAAAGAAAACCTAATCTAGATGTCCTTCAAACTCGAGAACATATATAATCCACACCCCACACCAATTTCCATACCGTGACTACAAGATTTTATCCACAAAAACCCTAAGAGGTTCCTCCACAAAATGATTCAACAATGATATAGAGATGTAAATAGTAAGTTGTAAAGCTCACCATTCAATTACAAGCAAAGAACCTCTAAGAATCCCTTGTAGCACCTTCAATTCAATCCAGCTAAATATCACACACCAAATCATCATAACATCAAAATTATGTATAGAGTGATGAATGTGTTGCAATAAATTAATAACAGAATGAGAGACAAAACCAGGATTATAAGTTTCTTTGACTAACATTGAATTAGATAAAAAAAAAAAAATTTATACAGGAAATGAAGGGTTTGAGGCATCATAGATCAAAATGAGGAAAACCCCATAACAGATCAGAAATGATCCCTTTGTTTTTACATGTGAATATGACTTCAAAGCTCAGATATAGTTGAAGAAACTCCCAGATCAAGATCATCCACAATCCCCTAATATAATCTAACAATCAAAGATAAAAAAGAAAAGATGTGAAGGTAAATTATCTTCAAACAACATGGAATCACTAAACAGACTCAAGACTTATAGAAGACGATTTGATCATCTCTTGTCTTAATATTTTCATCTATCATCATCATCACCTTCTTTTCTTTTTTCTTTTTCCTCTCTTTTTTTTTTTTTTTTTTTTTTGAGAGAGAGAGAGAGAACAAAAAGATTAAAGATTTTGGTTTGGCTTGATTCGATTAGAAAAGTTTGAACCGACCGATCGATTCAACGTCGTCAGAGACGAAGCTCTGTGTCCAGCACTGGAGGAACGTTGAGATCGAAAGAGTAGGGTCGAACGTTGAGATCGATATAGTCGGGTATAGATCGAACATTGAGATCGAAAGAGTAGGGCTTGTGAAACGACGACGAAGCGATGTCTCCATCTCCATCATCGACGACCGAAGACGAAGAATCGCAGTCGCTACGGCAATCGTCCGGCAAAATCGGCGGCGTCCGGGGGTACCGCCGGGACGCAGACGGCAGCGCAACCGCCGTCTGCGGCGGCTTGGGCCCACTGAAAGACTCCACAGTGCTACTCAAACTGCTCGAAGTCGGCCTCTGAGGAACAATCTGGTGGTTTTGGAGATGATGATTAGGGTACAACCGGTTCTCGATGAGCAGATCGTTGTTAGGGTTTTGTTGAAACGGCGAGAGAGGGAAATTGGTCTTTGCTTTGGCTCCGCGGAGCGTTCGAGCGGCCGAATCGTAGGCTCGAGCAGCGTCCTCGGCGGAATCGAAGGTACCGAGCCAAACCCTAGTCTTCTTCCATGGGTCTCTGATCTCTGCGGCGAATCGACCCCACGGTCTCTTTCTCACTCCTCGAAACCTAATCTCCGTTCTCGATCCAGATCCGTTGGCTTCTCCGGCCGCCGTGGACGGTGGCGCCGCCGCAGCTCTGGGTGCCCTGCCTCGCCTCATGACCGAAGAAACAGAAAGAGAGAGTTTGAGAGAGAGAGAGAGAGAGAGAGACTGTAGAGATGTGAAAACACACCTAAAAACCAGTCTCTTCAGAAGAAGAAGATGAAGGTGGAGATAATCTTCTCTCTGTTTGTTTCTCTCTCTCTCTAAATTTTCTCTCTTTCTCTGTGCTTTACTCACTTATTTATTTATTTTTTTAATTGTAAATTCAAATAATCAATATAGCATAATGACCATAAGGTCCTTAACTTTTCATTACTATTTTGCTTTTTCTGTCAGGTATGTTTTTTTCCTTTTTTTTCCCTCTTTCATTTTTTTTGAGATGAAAAATGATAGGACTCAAGAAAATTACCAATATTAAAGTAGAACCCACGTTCATGTGCACCTTACCTATATGAGATATTTGATAAAATTATTGATAAATTTCTTGATATCTCTAATGTTATTCTTTTGTGACCTCTAATTTTACCTATTGTAACCAATGTCTAAAAGATTATGAGAGTATTATAAAAAATTTTAAGTTAAGAATTGAGACATAATGTATAATAAAAAGAAATCTCAAACTTCAAACAAATGAAAGATATGATAAATTAATAATAAAGTATTGATGTTTAAACTAGATAAAAACGGTCGTATATTGATTTTAATAGATGAAATTCTGAAAATAAGGCACATGTACAGTAGAGCTTTGTCTTACAAACACAGAGAAGTCAGTATTATAAAAGTATCGAGCCATGTCGCTTCCAATGAGCTTTGACACTCATAACGGTTATTGAAAGATTTTACTTAACATAAACATAATTTTTAAGAACTTAAGAAAGAAGTTGCATGCAAGAGATGAATGTTGATTTTGACATATATGTATTGGAGCTTGATCTCACAAACATAGAGGTGGTCGACACTATAAAAGTGTCAAGGCACGTGGCTCTCAACGAGCGTCAATATTCATAACGATTGTTGAAAAATTTTGCTTAGCGTAAACATATCAATCCCTAAAAACCTAAAAAGCAAGCTACATGCAAGAGATAGATATTGATTTTGGCATGTGTGTGTTGGAGCTTGCTCCCACAAACATAGAGGTGGTTGACACCATGGAATTAAAACCCGGACCGGACCGGCCGGTCGAACCGGTTGGACCGGGAACCGGGTCTTGTTCCAGTCCGGTCAGCCCTCTAAAACCGGAGTAGGATGAAAACCGGCTTAGAAATGCAAAACCGGTAAACCCGGCGGTTGAACCAGGAAAACCGGTGACCCGGTCCCGGTTCGGTGGGTTGGACCGCTGGTTTTTTTCTATTTTTTTTTAATTTTCTTTCTTTTCTTTCTTTCTTATATATTTATATATATATATATATTATATATAAATATATTTCAAAATTTTGACTAAAAATTCTTACTTCAAGAGTCTCCTCTCATAAGAAAGAGTCTCATTGGAAGTTTGAGAAAATTGTGAAAGTCTATTCCTATTTATAAGAAAAGATTTTTCAAAAAGAACCTACAAAATTCTATGTGGGATTCAATCAAATTATTTGAAACATATTGATTGGAGGGAGAGTTGAAATTTTCATTTCCCTCCAAATTAAACCTAACATTCAATCAATTTGTTTGGAGGGAATGTTTAAAAAATTTAATTTCTTTAAAACAAGTAACTTTTTTTTTTATCAATTATGACTTTATTAAATATTATTAATAAATACTATACAACAATTTTTATTTTTATTTGAGTATTTATATGTATTTTTATTTATTTATAATTTTTAATTATATTTTTTAATTATATAATATTAATTATGACGTCACGGTTTGACCGCTTTGACCCAACGGTTGAATCGGTGACCCATCCACCCGATCCATTTTCCAGTTCACTCACCCACCGGTCCGGGTTTCAAAACATTGGTTGACACTATAAAAGTGTCAAGCCATGTGGTTCTCAACGAGCGTCGACATTCATAACAATTGTTGAAAAATTTTACTTAGCATAAACATATCAATCCCTAAGAATGTAAAAAATAAGTCACGTACAAGAGATAAATGTTGGAAATCGAAGAGAGAGTTGACATATTTCATGGATGGATTCAACATGCTTTCTTGAGAAAATTATTAAACTTTAACGACAAATTCAGTACATAGTAAATATATTTTCTTATCGATCGCGCTACGTAGCTCGAGAGTCTGTGGCTCGACCGTGGCTCGACACCAAAACGACGTCGTTTTGGTGTCTTTTTTTTTTTTTTTTTTTTTTTTTCTTCTCGCGTTTTTCTGAGTTCATCAACAAGAAGAAGTCTGCTGGGTCAATCATTGTTCATCAACAAGAAGAAGAGGGAGAAGAGACCATCAACAAAATTTTTTTATTTTTTATTTTTCATTCATCTACAGATCCAGATCTAAAAAAAAAAAAAAAATTATGTTGTTATTCTCAGAACAATTTGATGATGATCTTCAAAATTCGTTGTATCAGTAAGAAAAAAAAAGAACAAGTTCAACGAGCTATCATCTACAGATCCAGATCTAAAAAAAAAAATTCCTGAAGAGGAGAAAACAGAGTCAACATCTTCCAGATCCAGATCAAATTTTTTTTTCAACAGCTTCAGATTTTGAACATCATCATCTTTATCATCTTCAACATCATCATCTTTATCATCTTCAACATCATTCCAGAATCAATGATGTCTTCAACATCTTCAACATCATCATCATCATCATCATGATCTTCACCAGCACCAAACGATGCCCAGTTCAGTCTGTAGATGAACGCTTTTCACCAGCACCAAACGATGCCCAGGTCTCCAACAAATTTTGATTCTGGATTGATTCTGTAGATGAACCTCTGCACAGATTTTCTTCTTCTTTTTCTTCTTTCTTTCTTTTTTTCGGCTTCTCCTCTGTTTCTCCCTCCTTCCCTCTCTTTCTCCCCTTCTTCTTGCGATTCACAGATAAAAGAGAAAAAGATTTCGAGCCTGAACATTCGAGCACTCAAACATTTTCCTTTTCTTATCTTAATAAGGAGATGATTGTTTGTATGATACCAACAATGCACTCTCTCCTGTGAATTCAATCTCCTTTACTAATTCATACACTAACTATTGGAGTACTCTTCGACCACCCAACAAACAACTCAAAGACGTTTAACTTTGCATGGTCAATCTTGCACCCTAAAAGCTCATTGGGTTCTTATACATGTGGCGGATTATAATTCACATATTAGTGCTATGAGAATTTGTCCATTAGACTTTGGTTTTAGTTAAAAGTTAAAAAATCACTATAAATTATTACATCATTTTTTTTTTCTATTTTATTACATATCTTTTTATAAAAAATTAAAAATCAATTAAAATAGTTAATTATTAAACGGAGCGTAAAACACTTATTGACTATATTGGTTACACCAATACAACGACAACATGTGTGTAAAATTAAATTACAAAAAATATCAAAAAGATATGAATCACACAAAAAGAGTATTTTATTTTATATTTTTGTGATTTGAATCCATATATGGGCACCTATTCATAAATATTTTTTCACTTACTTATGTTTCACTTAATTCAAATTATTTTATTATATTACAATAAGTTTTAAGGGTGACATAATTGTACGGGGGCAAAATATTCAGTGCTTTCCGTACTCCTTGGACTCAAGCTTCTCGTGACGGCATCTAACCTGACAACAAAGAAACGGTGAGCTGCCCGGTGGTGGGTTGCCGGATAGACCCTCCGACGATCAAGTCAGATCACTTGAGGAAGAAGAATACTGTCTAGGGAGAGAGAGAGTCGTTCAGATTGCATACCTCTAACGTTCATCTTTCACTCCTATTTATAGGTTGGCCATGCAGCCTCAGGATTGTGCGCGCACTACCTCTGCTGTCCTTCCCTGGACAGGTGGCAGTGCTCGCCTCTCACCACCTTACGCATGTAAAGGCCTAATCCCCCAACCAGTACATGCAGAACTGCCAAACGGTATTGACGTGTGCTTGGAGCAGATTTCCTCTCCCTTACGCCATTGGCCCAGGTGACACACTTAACCGGAGTACCACGACCCACTTACCCCTTGTGGAGAATTGCCACCACAAGCAACACAACCGAGTTGTGTCTCGCCGACCTACCATATGGGAAGAAGCAAAAGTATGATTCTCATGGCCGAGCTGTGTGCGACCGGTCTATCCCGGCTGTCTGGCGGTGAGGCATGCCGGCCTTTCCCCGCTCTACCTTCATTCCAGGTTATATGAAGTCCGGCCACCTCGGCTAGCCGGTTTGAGGCATGCCGGCCCTCGCTCCATCCTCAGTCTAGCCCGGGTTTCCCTTAGCTCGGTTGTTTCACACCACTGTGTGCCCCCCTGACGAATGTCTACCAAGTCACAGCTCGGCCAGGCCTTAGTTCATGCCTGGTCAACCAATCTCCTCGGCTGTGCATGACAGGCCGAAGGGCCGTGTCAATAGAGAAAACAGCTCAGCGCCGCGAGGTTTGTCACGACCCGCGTTACTGTAGCTCGGCCGTACTAACTGGTGCAAATCTCCCCCTCTCAATAATTATCAAAATACTTCTAATAATAATATTCATATTGACAGTGTGAATGTTTTGTGATGTGAATATTCATACCATCAATGTAAATATTCATATCACCAAGTTGCTTGCTAACCGTTATAAAAAGATTTGTAAAGGTAAAATTATCTATAAAATACCTTAAATATGATAATTAAGATTTGGTAGATCAAATATCCACATAATAAGATTCATTAGAATATAATAATGGTCTTGTTTGGTACAGCTTATTTCAGCTTTCAGCTTAATTTAAGTTATTTTGATGTGTTTGGTTTAGCTTAATAATACAACTTATAGCTTTTTGTAAGTCAGAAATTAACTTATTCTTTGAGTGGGGCAGGAGAAGCTTAATTTATAAGTTAGAAATCAGCTTATGTTCATAATTATAAGCTATAAGCTGTTAAGGTATAAGTTATAAGCACTTTCCCACAGTTCTACCAAACAGGGTGAATATGTTATAAACTAATTTAAATACAAAACTTATTATAAACTAATTTAAATACAAAACTTAAAAAAAAAAAATTTCTAATAAACCTCCCTTCTATATTTATTATGTTTCGTAGAATAATTATAATCTAGACATATCTATTCAAACATTCCAATTGTTTCAAAGCTATCCAAATCCATGATTTGGAGTTGAATCATACTGCCGACCAAAATGGTAGGTGATTTATTCATTACAAAAATGACATTTCATTTATCACTAGAAAAATATTTTCAAACGAATCATCCCAAATAAATTCATGCAAATGCAATATAATACCTGACTCAAATTTGACCCTAGAAACGAAAAAAAAGAAAAAAAAAAAAAAGAAAGTGTTATTTTTGCTCCTTCTGAATTTTACTGTCAACCAATTGAGCAAGTTCAGTTGACCATTTTTGTACACTATATGTTATCCAAGTCAAATAATCAATCTTTACCAAAAAATAAAATTTAATTATTTTTATATGTTATTTGTGGTGATTAACGGCTTAGTGATTATTGTAATTGTTGGGTTATGAATATATCTTGGATTATAATTGTCTAATATCATGTACTTATTCTAAACTTTGTAATTAATCTCAAATTTATTGACCAAAAAAAATAAATAATAAAAGTATAGTCACGTAATATTACTATCATATAGAATTCATATCTTGATTCTTTAGGCTATTTTTATGTGCAACATTGGGCTAAAATAATAAGTGATGAAATATTTATTGTACGTATGAAAGACATATGATATCTTGATTCTTTAAGCTTTTTTGGTTTTTTTTTTTTTTTTTTGGGGGGGGGGGGGGGGGGGGGGGGGTTAAGTTTCATTAGGCTATTCAGTCCACTTGCTTTGCCAAACTTTTTTGGTATATGAAAAAATAAATAAAAGAATGAGAAAAAAAATGTTGAGGAAAACTGTACTCTTTTAATTTTCTCATTAGTTTAAGATATTATAGCAATCTTGCCAAGATGGAAAGTTTTAATTAAGGGATTGTTTGAGATGATCTAAATAAGTGTATTTTTTGATTTTTTATGAAATATGAGTTGAGTTTGGGTTAGGTTTGAAGTGATGTGTTAGAGAGGTGATGTGACTTAAATAAGATGATATGACTTAAATAGGATAGTGACTTTTTAATTTTTTATCTTTTTTCAATCATGCCAAACTTGGCCTAAATGCACTATCCATTTTGTAGACCCAGATTACGAGAATCAAGAAATAAATTTCCATTGTCTATATCAATAAATATATTTTTTAAATACTAATTGATGCATATAATATCACTCAAATTTATTAGAATAAAGGTTCAGACCCTCTTTGGGGGTCACCCCTTTCACCCATTTTAGCTTTGATTGGTCAACCTTTTTTATTATTATTATTATTTTTTTCACCCAATCCCCAACCTCCATGTGTGTAAGGGATTGTGGGGGTGGGTGTTTTAAGGGGGTTTAAATCCCTGCCCAATTTATTATAAGTTTACATAACTATCAAATATAAAATGAGACACATATATTATGAGAGGATGGATCTTATATATAAGCTTCACACCATATGGACTACACCTCATATGAGACATGTGTCTCATTCTTGGCAGTTGTATTCCTAGCATTGCTCTTAAATTCAAAATAATTATATATATATAATTAGAATTTATTATGTTAAATTTTGATCTCTATTTCAAGATGAATGATTGTGAAAATTTCAAATTAAAAAAATCTTTATTTTAAGTTAAAAAATGATTAAATAAAATTTAATAATTTATAATGACATAGATTCTTTTTAATAGATTGTTAGCTTTAAATCTTGATAATGTAATACAATCTTATTAAATAAAATAAGAAAGATCAAAATCACAAAATACACTTATTCGACACACCAACCATGTTTTAAGAAGCGTGACCTCACCAAGGCCAAAAGGTGTGGTGTTGAATATGCTCTCATTTATTCCTTACCAATTAATATCAAAACAAAACTTTTGCATGTGATGGTAGAAAATTATAAATTTAAAGGTTTCCTTTGTTATTATCATTTTTTTCATAAAGACGTCTCCGTTGGTTAGTGCCTATGGCTTTTATATAAGAAATTATGACTTAGGACAAATAGTTAATTTTTTATTTTATTTTTTTATTTTTTTGTAATAAAGATCAAAATAGATAAATACAAAATTAGGTGGTTACATTTCTAAGATAAAAAGTACCCTAGCGTCTTTAAATACTTGAAAGGAAATACAGTTAGGAATAGAAGAGAAAACAAGTAGGCTCTCGTGATTAAATCCTTTATTGGCAAGCAAATTTTGGGCATTTGTTTCCCTCGTGATAGGTATAGTTAGTAGTCTAGGTTCTGAGCTGATCCGGAAAGTATCTACAATCATGAGTTAGGTTACTAAGTTGATGACAATGGTTGGAGTTGCCAAGAATGAAATTTTTCATGATGATTATATTTGTTTCCACTTCTACTCCGGTGAGATTCAAGTCTGGAGCAAAATAAAAAAACAAAAAATAAAATACTCAAAACGTAAACTAACTAGAGTGATTATGTTATATTTTGTTCCAGTATAAAATATTATATGAAGTTTTTTTTTCTTCATATTTTGTAACGTTTGGTGTGATAAAAAAAAAAAAAAATTCGATCAATGGAAAATAAATTTTTTTGAGCAAAAAATAATTTGCACTTAAGAAATTTAAAAAATATTTTTAGAATTATTAATGTCATCTCGCCGTCACTGTCACTAACACTGATACAACCATTAACACATTAATTTCAAGGTGATAACTAAATATCAAAAAATATTTATTAAAAAAAACTTTTTTGGTTGAAAATGTTTTGAACGTACAAAAAGTTATGGCAAAATTATCCGATTTTAATAAAAAAAATTGAGAAAACATTGATGAGGTAGGATAAAATATAAGAGTATAAAGATCAAAACGGTCATCATTAGAATAACGTATGAAATTGTATTGTTAAAATAATTAAGTTTAAAATTAAAAATTCACCCACGCCACCTGGTCCTGGTTGCTGGAATCTGATGCCGGCCATTCTAAAAGCATAATAAACGCGGCACGGACACGGTGATTGTTGGAATATTCAACCTATTATTAAACAACAAAACACAAAAACCACTTTACAACTGTATATCACACAATTTACTGCAAATCAATTAATTACTTAATTTTTCTTTAGAAATAATAATAGAATAAGTCTATGCACACAGATTCCATTTACAAAATGGGACACAATTTTAAGGTTTGTGTCCTACCTTTGAGCTCTGGGTCCTATTCTGTGAATAGTTTTTATGTTCCTAATATTACTGATAATAATAATAATGTGTAATTATAAAAAAAAAAATGTCAAAGTTTAATCTTTGCAACAAAATAAATTCTAAATTTTTAATTTTATCAATTTAAACTCTAATATTTTAATTTGTTTTCAATCTAAACTATAAATCTTTTTTGTTAAGTAAAACCAATGCGAAAAAAAATATTTTAGTCTTTAAACTCAATGTAGATGTACATAAATTGCTTGAAATATCTATTTTTGTTGAATTTAATAACTAAAATATTATTTTTTTTCATTAGTTTTACTTAATAGAAATAGGCTTATGGTTTATATTGAAAATAAATCAAAAATTTAAAATTTAAATTGATAAAATTAAAAATTAAAAATTTCTTTTGTTACAATGGTCAAACATTGGTTTTTTTTTTTTTGGTTGTAATTATCTCTAATAATAACAATAATAATAATATTTTACATGCTTTAACATTAAATATTCAATTACATGGTTCATTTACTAACATGATGACTAAAACTCATAATATTGCTTTAATTTATCGTGTTTACTATAAATGTATGAAAACTAATTTAAATGTTCATGCTTTGCATAAATCACCTAAAGATAAAACTCTATTAATTCAAAGTAGTAGTACTGATTCACATATTAATGTTCCTCAAATGATTGAATGGAAAAATGTCGATTCACCTAATGAATGGATCACTGTTAATGAACATTACAAACATAATCAACAACAATCATCTATAACTGATATCCAAGATATTCAACAATTTAATGATGGTTCTGTTCATATTAAATTTAATCGTAGTCAATCCTCTAGACATAGTACATCTAGTGTCCCTACTGAAACTGAAACTGAAGATGAAATATTTACTACTCCTTTGTTCCGACAAAATAGTAGAATCCACTTTGGCCCCCATATTGGTCCTTCTACTCAAAATAAATTAAAAGGAATTGATAATTCTACAACTTCCCAGATAAGTAAACCTGTTTATTCAACCCATACTCATTTCCCTGAAGAAGACGTTAATTCAACTAATTCTCCAACTCAAACTGATATGGAAGAATTCACACCACCTGTTAATTCTCAATTGTTAACAATCAAAAAAGACTTTATTCCCAATCTTGAACAATTACTTATTGATTTCAAATCAAAAGCTAATCGCACTCAGCGACATGCTTATTATGCTAAATATACTTCTGCTCAAATGTCTCAAATTTCCCAGGAATGGTATGATTTTATGATTCAATCTGGTTTTGAATTACCTTTGCTTACATATGTTGATAAATATTACAAAAAACTAAATACAATTACAAAACGCAAATGGAAAACCTCTACTACCACTGTTACCTCTAGTCATCCTCCATTAGAAAACATTCTCCTTAATCAACAAGGAACTGAAATTTCTGCTTCACCTTTTAAATTACCTGGCAATGATAATGAAATTAAAAAGGTCATTAAACAAAATAATTATACAAATCAATGTTTAAACACTATTGGTAAACAATTAGATAAAATAGAAACCAATTTAGAATCTATTCCCAGTTCATCTAATAAACAAAATCTAGATACACCTTTATTAAACCTACCTACTAATCGTTCCAAACGAACTAGTTTAGTTCCAAATGACCAATCATTTACTGTCCAAGCTATTGAAAAATTACTTAATAAATTATCTACCACTGATACTCCTTCACCTTCTAAGGATAAAGGTATTACTGTTCTAAATCAACAATTTGATATTGATCCTACTTCTACTCCATCCGACACCGATAATGAGATAAATCAATTCGCTCACCAATTCCAAGTTACAAAAATCCATTATCCAAAAGTTAATCCCCAAACTACCAAGAATTGGTATAATAAACCTACTCCTGTTGGTTTACAATTTGAAGAAAATAATATTAATAATCAATTTTCTGTTTCTGCTAAAAAATTATACGAATGGAATATTGATGGCCTAAGTGAAGATCAAATCCTTCAAAAATTAAATCATTTATCTATAGTCTCCAACAGTTATCTCTCCAACTATCCCCAATATACTCAACCTGAAATTGTTACTTTAATTACTACTGGTTTTACTGGTATGCTCAAATCTTGGTGGGAAAAATATTTAACTGACGATCAAAGAGAATCCATCATTCATGCTAATCAAACTGATGATCAAGGATTACCTATTTTTGATGAAACCTTAGGTTGCTGTCATCCTGATGGTATTAATCAATTAATCTATACTATTGTTCGCCATTTTATTGGTACCCCAACTAATATTTATTCTCGCATACATGATCAACTTAGTAATCTTACATGTCCAACATTAAGTGACTTTAGATGGTATAAAGATGTCTTTACCTCTAGAGTTATGTTAAGAGAAGATTGTACTAAATCATTTTGGAAAGAAAAATTCATTAATGGATTACCCAGTTTATTTGCTCACAAAATCCGAGATGTTCTTAGTCAACCTACTGACGTTATTGAATATGATAACTTAACATATGGTGATATAATAAGCACTATTCAAAAAGAAGGCTTAAAAATGTGTATTGATTTAAAACTTAGTCAAAAAGCTTCTAAAGATAAACATAAAGCTAAATATGAATTAGGCAATTTTTGTGAACAATACGGATTACCTCCAGTTGCACCCTTTCATAGGAAATCACATAAATATTCAAAAAATAGAAATTATAAATCCAAGTATTATAATAAATATAAGAAGCCTTATTCTCCTTCTAAATCTAATGACAAATTTTATGCTAAACCTAAAACGAAATATCACAAATCTAAATCACATCCAAAATCTAATAAGGATATTACCTGCTATAATTGTGGTCAAAAAGGTCATTATGCTACCAAATGCAAAGAAAAACAAAAACTCAAAGATAGAGTTAGCCAACTCCAAATTAATGAAGAATCCAAAATTCAATTATTTGAAATCTTACAATTAAATCAATCTGATAATGATTCCTCTTCTGTTCCTCCATCTACATCCAGTTCCCTTTCTGCTAATGATCAATCTGATTCTGATAACCAAAATAATCAAATTACCTTAGGATGCACTGATGTTTGTTGTAAACCTGTTAAACAAATCTCTGTTCTAACCAAACATACTCAAGAAGAATCTGTTTTAATCGATTTAATTAGTAAATTGGATGATCCCTAATTGAAACAACAATATATTGACAAATTAAGAAATTTATTACTCCAAAAAGACATGAAACCTAAGTTTAATAAACCTATTATTAGTTTATCTAAAACTCTCGAAAAATTTAAAAATAAAACTAAAGACGTAACACTTCAAGATTTACAAAATGAAATTCATCACATTAAACAAACTATCAGAGATCTCCAAAATAAAGATAATAAATTGGAAAATGAAATCATTAATATTAAACTTAAACAAAACTTAAATGATTTTCAACCTAATCCAAGATCACCTCAGGCATCTGAACACCATTCTGATCCTGACTCTGATCACACAAATCCCGATAAACTCATTTTTGATAATCGATCCCAGGCTACTAACCTTGAAGATAAAAGATTAAATTTACTTAATAAAATTTTTATGCAAAAATGGTATTCACGAATTAAAATCATAGTTGAAGACTTTGAATTAGATTTGGTTGCATTAATTGATACTGGTGCGGATTTAAATTGTATTCAAGAAGGATTACTTCCTACTAAATATTATCACAAATGTCAAGAGAAATTAACCTCTGCTAATGGTAGCAAAATGCATATTAAATATAAATTACCTAAAGTACATGTTTGCCAAAATAATGTTTGTTTTAAAACTACATTTGTTTTAGTTAAAAACATGACTGATAGAATTATTTTAGGTACACCCTTCATTTCATTATTATATCCATTTACCACTTCCACTGACGGCATTACTACTCATGTTCTAGGACATCATGTCACATTTAAATTCTTGTTTCCATCTGAACCATTAGAATTAAATCAATTACAAGATTGTTCTATTACTCATACTATTAATCGACTAACTCGACATATTAATTTTCTTAAAGAAGAAATTAATTACAAAAGAATTGATCAACAATTAACTGATCCAGTTCTCATTTCTCAAATTAATGATTTTAAATTAAAACTTGAATCAACTGTTTGCTCTTCTTTACCTACTGCATTTTGGCATAGGAAAAAGCATGTAGTTACATTACCATATATTAAAGGTTTTAATGAAAAACAAATTCCTACTAAATCCCGACCTATTCAAATGAATCATGACTTATTAGAAATGTGTAAAAAAGAAATTAATGAATTATTAAAAAATAGAATCATTAGTCCAAGTAAATCACCCTGGTCTTGTCCTGCTTTTTATGTTAATAAAAATGCTGAATTAGAACGAGGTGTTCCTCGCCTAGTTATTAATTACAAACCATTAAATGCTGTACTTGAATGGATTCGATATCCTATTCCTAATAAAAAAGATTTAATTAAGAGACTTAATCAAGCTGTTATTTTCAGTAAATTTGATTTAAAAAGTGGTTTTTGGCAAATCCAAATTCACCCTAAAGATAGATATAAAACTGCATTTAATACACCTTTTGGGCAATATGAATGGAATGTTATGCCATTCGGTTTAAAAAATGCTCCCAGTGAATTTCAACACATAATGAATGACATATTTAACCCCTTTAGTCATTTTTCCATTGTTTATATTGATGACATATTAATTTTTCTAACTCAATTAGTGCACATTGGAAACATTTAATGGCCTTCTTTTATACAATTAAAAGTCATGGTCTTGTCATATCTGCTCCTAAGATTAAATTATTTCAAACTAAAGTTAGGTTTTTAGGATATGATATTCATCATAATACTATTCTTCCTATTAGTCGCTCTATTGAATTTGCATCTAAGTTTCCTGATGAAATTCTTGATAAAACTCAATTACAAAGGTTCTTAGGTTCCCTCAATTACATTGCTGACTTCTATCAAGACCTTAGGAAAATCTGGCAACCTCTGTTTGATCGGTTAAAAGATAATCCTCCTCCTTGGTCTTCTACTCATACTGCTGTTGTTCAACAAGTTAAAAAATATGTTCAATCTCTTCCTTGTCTTGGTATTCCTATTGAGAATTCATTCAAAATTATTCAAATCGATGCTTCTGACATTGGTTATGGTGGTATTCTGCTCCAACAAGTTACTCCTCAGTCACCTGAACAAATTGTTCGTTTTCATTCTGGTGTCTGGAATACTGCACAATTAAATTATAGTACTATTAAAAAAGAAATTTTATCTACTGTTTTATGCATTCAAAAATTTCAAGATGATATTTTAAATCAAAAATTTTTACTTCGTGTTGATTGCAAATCTGCTAAATATGTTCTGGAAAAAGATGTTCAAAATCTTGCTAGTAAACAAATTTTTGCCCGTTGGCAATTTATTTTAAGTATTTTTGATTTTGATATTACCTACATACCTGGTTGTCAAAATTCCCTTCCTGATTTTCTTACCCGGGAATTTTTACAGGGGGGTAAGAGATGAGTGCTACTCCACATATTTCTTACGTTAAAACCCAAATTACCCATTACCAAACCTTGATCAGACAAGTTAACCACTGCATTACCCGTCTTAAATCAACCAGACTTACTTCTAAACGAGCCCAATACATCAATCATCAACAGTTACAAGCTCGATGTGTTTTACGTCATAATTACTACAATGATTTGTTCTATTACCAGAATTATTTAGATCTTCTTTCTGGTTGCTAATCTTTGTTTCCTATTTCACAGATGTCTCGCCCAAGGCCTCCTTCAAAGGCTTTGGTTCCCTCTTCTGGTTCCAGTAAACCTAACCAACTCATAGTTCCTCCTCCTTTGGAGTCAGTTCATCCATCCAAATCTATTGACCTAATTAACCGGTACCATACCCTTGGTACTATTCACCGTCCTGATTATTCATCTGCATTGGCTAATGATCCTTTTGCCTCTAGCAAATCCGTCTCAGTTACTCCACTTCCAATCAACCAAGGTCGCCCTTCTCGAACTGAGTACACCAAATCACATGTTACAAACCTGTTCTACAAAGAACCTAGTCACCCTCGAAGTCAAACTATTCATGAAATTGCTCAATTCCATTTTAGCTCTGGATGTCATTTCATTTCTTCACCTCCAGAGAAGAATCTCTCCTATTACAAAGATATCCTACTCAACCATCATTCCATCTTGATTAAACCCATTCAAGATCGAACTTATGCTTACAAGATCCTATACCATTCACTCTACATTCATAATATTGTCTCTCTTGCAGAATGGGGAAATCCTAATCTGCTTCGAGATTTACCTGGTCACTCTATTCAATATAATTATCATGATTATGTTGATGCTTGGTTCAAATTGTTCTTGTACCAAAATGAGTCTTTCAGTCACTCCTGGTTTATTTCCTTTGATCAAAAATTCAAATCCGAGTTACCAACCTGGTTTGTGAGATGGTGGACACATTATGGCGCCATTTCAGAAATCCTCCCCAGTTCCCTCAATGAAACAATTGCCTATTTTGCTACGGTTTACCCATTTACGGCTCATCAACAACAATTTCCTATACTGCTCAACTTTATATCCAAATACAAAATCCCCTGGATATTCAAATGGCATTATGGGATTGTTGATAACATCATTATCCGCCAACACTCAGTCAAATGGTGGGCTAAGTTCAATGTGCCCCGAATTATTGAAATTGTTCATGAGGAATTTCCTCCAGATCATTGTGCTCCAACTCCTGCCAAAGTCAAAGCTCAGCAGAACCCAACTGCTGCAATCAGTCAAGGAAGTCAGCCCAGTCTTCCCCCAGTCAATCTTGGAAGCCCCTCTTCTAGTGGCTCCAAACCCAAATCATCCAAATCCAAATCCAAGGGCAAGTCCAAAGTGCCTACAATTCCGGACCAACCCAAAGATCATTCAAGGTCCAAGTCAAAATCCAAATCAAAGGCTAAGCCCATTTCACCTCCTGCTCAGCCCAAAGCTAAATCCAAAGTCAAGTCCAAGCTCTCCCGTGATGAAATGTTCCAGATGGCTCGGCAACTTGTGGATCGAGCTCAGGCTCAATCAACCAGTCCAGATGATTCAGAAGAAGGTTCAGACAGTTCAGCTCCATCTTCTGAAGGATCAACTACTCAATCCATTCCATATGGACGACCCGAGTTTCAAGATGCTCAGGATCCATATGCCTAATCAACTTAGGATTCTTTATAAATACAAAAATGGCTTCAATCAATACTCTTTTGAGAAAAGCTGCCAATTTGTATTTATTTAGATTCCTTTATTCACATGCTCCACCGAAAGTGATGAATAGTACAAGCTACTGTTCACTTTTACTGTTCACATCACTATTTGGTCAATCAACTTTTATTAAAGCTGCTCAACTGTTCAATCAATCAGCCGAAAGCAACCGACAGCCCTGCCCAGTCTCCAATGCTGCCAGCTGTCTTCAGGCAATTCACATGCTACATAGTTAATTTTATTCTATATATTGTAATTCATTGTAATCACTCAAAACATTCAATTTTTCTTTCAACCCTTTAGGCAGTAAGAAATCAGAGTGCTCTGAGTGAGGTTTACATTTCTCCGTTCTGTTCAACCTAATTAAAAGATCCTTGCAGATTACAACAATTGTAAGTGCAAGTTATTTCCTGTAAAGTTATTTTCTGTAAATTAAATGTTTTGAAAATATTTTGGTTTGTGCATTTCCTGTCTTAGTTTAATTTGGTTCATCTTTGATTTCGTAATCCATCTCTTTCATTGCTGTTTATTATTATTATTATTATAGAGAAATGCTAATAAACCCCTCATGGGAAAACATTGCCAAAAAAAAAAAAGTACATAAATATATGTGATGTGGGTCGAAAGATACCACGTTGAGGTCGCTTAAGTTACATTTATAGTCTTTTAATTTTCTTTATTTGGTAGAAACGATGTGTTTTGTGCACTTGTACAGATTTGACAGAAAATACGTAAATTCAATCAAAAAGGCGCCCGAAAGCAGATTCTCCAGGTGAGAAGCGAAAAATTCGAGCCAGCCACCTCACTGCATGTGCAGCCAAGCTTCACCGCACCTGTAGCCCACCACCACTTGAGCGGCCCACCTAGGATTGCGTGCATGAAATTTTAAGGCTCTTCTGCTTGGAATAAAAGGAAAAAGAGGAGACTGAAAGAGGGTTTGAAAAATTATTCTAAGGAAAGGGAGACTAGGATTTTGAAAAGGTGATTTTTGCTCAAGCTTTAAGGAAAACTTTCATGGGGGCTTCTTCCTCTTCCATCTCTTCCACCTCTTCTCACTCCTCTATGAGTGGTTAGGTTCTTCTTTTTTAGGGTTTTGATAAAATCCTAGTCATGTAAGGGGATTTTTCTTAAGTTTTGATTGTGAAACGGTTTGAACAAATGTATAGACGTTTTAGAAGTTATAATAATTGTTATTTTCATATCTTCAAGTATTTTACTTTCTGTGATTATTTAATACTTTTCATATATTAGTTTTCTTTGTGTTTGTGTTCAAAGTACGAGATGAGTCATTCTACGAGAGACGGATTGTGTTGCTACCATAATTTAGAGCAAACGCCTTATGCTACTCGGGATGATTCGTACCCGTACGTTGAATGCAACAACTCTCTTGATCAATATTTCAAAATTGTAGTTGTGAAATATTGGGTATTTCAAACCGGATTACAATTAATGGCCGATGTTAAATCTCATTTATATGGTTAGTGGTGAATTCTTTGCCCTAGGATTTTTCTCAAAAATTAATATCTCAAACCCTAATTTTAATTGCCAATTTAATTATTCAATTTCATTTAATTCTTATTTAGTCATAATATTCATCAATCTTTTTAATCAAAATTAATTTAAAAATTTAGCAATTAAATTAGTTTAATTTTACAATTGTCCCTGTAGATTGATACCTAGATTTGCCATTATTCTAAAATAATTTGATAAAATTTAATGTTTATATTTGGTATGTGTAATGACCCACCAATATAGAAATACATAAAATGCCAATTCGATGCCTTATTGTCACCATCACATCATTCTATATGCCCTTTATATATACAAATTCTTTGTAAATCACTTTTCTTGTCAAATTGGGTGGGTAGGGGGGGAGTAAATATTTGAGCCAAAATAAAGATAAAAAGA
Source organism: Camellia granthamiana (assembly GCA_036172215.1). Classification (NCBI taxonomy): domain Eukaryota; kingdom Viridiplantae; phylum Streptophyta; class Magnoliopsida; order Ericales; family Theaceae; genus Camellia; species Camellia granthamiana. The sequence goes on from CM069907.1 coordinate 11,697,991, forward strand.
CCCAAGTAGGAATAAAATTGTTTGTGTATCAGTCAGTTTGCAATGCATATCATTGACAACGCAGTTCATAGTCATATGACTAGATTGGTTGCTATAAATCTCTTTTTTTTTTTTTTTTTTTTTGCACTATTGATTTAATTTTTTTTTTCCTATGTCACATGATTACTGATACATGTGACTTGATATTTCTGATATCACCACAATTAATGTTGATTCATCTCTGTTAATGAATGATGGTATTTTTAATATTATTGTTAAAATAGTGATTGAACCTTTGCTTTTCCAAGCACAATTGTAATTGTTTTCCCCTTGTGTCGCCATCAATGAAAGTAGTATCCAAAAGAAAAAAGAAAAAAAACTGAATTCAAGGTTTGGAGTTCTTGCAACCAAACCTCATGCACATGAACTATAAATGAGAGTTTGACAATGCTTTTTGATCAACATCATGAACTATACAAGCAAATAGGCTCAATATCAAAATCACTACTTGAGTGGTTTGTGATCAATTCTAAATCCAGTTTCTCTACCCAACACTCAAAACTTCAAAGTTGCCATTGTTTCTACCACTTTGGTACTTGGCACCACATGCAAGATCATGATGTGATATAATCTAGCATCTACACAAAGTGGACATAGACATCTAACAAAAATTTGGGTGAGAATAAAATCACTTGAAATATGACAGTTTCTCTATTCAAAATATAGTATGTTGTCTTATTTATTTTTCTGTCACTTGATAAGTCTTTCTAACTTAATCATGTAGTGGAGAAAAGTTTTAAGACATGAGACATCTGGACAGAAAATCGTATTACTTAGATCTATTGATTTCCCAATTTGTAATTAAGGTTTACCAAAATTTATGTTTCATGAAAACACCAACAAAAAAAAGAAAAATATGAAATGATATTAAAAAAAGTCATTTATTTTACAGCTATTCATCCAAAAACTTTAATGGCCATGAACACGTTAGGTGTTTGTTGAATGTGAAATTCACATTCCATGGTAACCCCTAGGGTGGGCGGCTCTATCTTTTATTTTGGTTTTATTTATTTATTTTAGTGGATATGAACCATTGTGAATGTGGGCATTGGCAATGGTTTTATAAACACAAGGTTGTAAATAGTAAAGATACAAGCAAATAAAATACTTGTAATGTGCTCTATCATATTAACTTTCATATTATTAATATTTTATGAATGTGGTTTGATCCAACATAGGTAGAGTAATTCATTAATGTTTACTCAACCTTTCATTTCAATGAAGTCAAAGAGAGGGGTGAGCCAGTGTGCTTTATCACAGTTTCACATGCTTCTCTCAACAGAATACAACAAATAGGCCGAAGGCAACCACAAAGTTAAAATACCAAACCCAAGGTGTTGGTAATCGGTAAAGGCCTAGGGATTAAGCCCATGTTCTAGGTTTAATATTTTTTTGGGTCAATCTTCTAAGCATAGCATAGTTGGTTGAGAGATTAATCTCAAGTTATTTCACAATATTTGGTATGGGTTTAATACTTTCCGTTGTGTAAGTTTTGACCTAACGGAACTTGTTTTGGGAGGTCAGGACAAGTTCTCAGATTATAGTCTCGTAACTCAAAACGAACAACAGGACACCTTAGTGATTTCAAAACGGACAACAGGATACCTTAGTAATCTCTGCAAGGGGCGCTACCTTAGACTTGCAGGAGAGTGAGAAGATTTTTCTTAAAAAAAAAAGTTAAAATACCAAAATACCAAAATAATAATAATAATAATAATAAACGGATATGAATGTTTGCACGTTAAATTTTTTTTAAAAAAAATAAGTGACTATTATAATTTTGATAATGATTTTAAAAATAATTATAATTAATTATAAGATTGATTAATTTAATTTTTTATATAAATAATAAATTCGACAAATTTTATAATATAAACAATTTAAATTATCAAAATAAACTCCAAACAAGTCTCCCGTAGGCCTGACAGCAGTTGTTGTCCGTGTGCCAAAGTATATAACTGAAAAATTATCAAATTATCAATCACTCCCTGGATTTAAATATCTACAAATTCTATACACTTTTTAAATATATTGGTAAATCTTAAAATATTTAGGTCTTGTTTGATTTGTTTTTGAAAAATAAATTTTAGAGAAATTTTTTTAAAATTTTGTTTGGTTTAGTGATTTTAGAAAAAAAAATTCAATATCACTTTTTCTTTCCAACACATTAATCAATCAATTTTTCTCTCTTTTCTTATTCTCAATTACTTTTTCTCTCACACGCATTTACTCAACTTAGGGCTGCAAACGAACTGAGCCGAGCTTTGCTAAGCTCGAGCTCGGCTCATTTACTTATTGAGTTCGTTTATTGAGCTCGAGCTTGGCTCGATAAGAAACTGGATCCGAGCTCGGCTCGGCTCGGCTCGGCTCGGCTCGTTAACATTAATGAAACTCGAACTCGGCTCGATAAATTTTTTTTTAATATTATTTATATTATTTAAATAAAAAATATTATTTATATGATTTAATATATAAATAATATATTTATACAATTATTTATATATATTTTATATATTATTTATATTATTTAATATATAAATAATATATTTATTATATAATTTAAATAAAGAAAAACGAGCCGAGCTTGTGCAAGCTCGAGTCGAGCCAAGCTTGTTCATGAACAGCTCGATTCATTTGCATCCCTAACTCAACTATAACAAAATATCAAATCATTCCAAACTCTCATACTTTAAAACTATTTTCAAAATATACAACTAAACAAGTCAAAAAATATTCTAAACTCTTTTCTTAATTTTTTTTAAATTTATTTCCCAAAATCAAACCAAACACAACGTTATATTTTCCTCGTTAAATTTCTTAATCATCATTTTTTTTTTCTTCTCTTCCCTTCCAATAGAATTTATAAGTGAAAAAAAAAAAAATGATGAATAGGACCGACTCACAAATATAATTTAGGATGATTTTAAAAAAAAGTTAAAAGTAACCTTTTAATTTTTTAAAATTATATCATCTCTCACATATTTTATATATTTTTTAAAAAAACTAAAAAATTAATTTTCAACCACCTTTTCAAAACAATTATTAATTTCATCTCAACCTCATGCCATGTTGTGTGGGCCCACCAATTCAAACCCCACATTGCTCCCAAAAGCCAGAACCCAATGTGGGCCCTCTCACCCACCTTCCTAGAAAGACCAATCCTAACCCAAACCAAACCCTTTGTTTTTTTTATGAACTAACCCAAACCCTTAGTTGAACCATCTGACTCATGGATTTACTACTTCCTGGTTACCGGCTAAGCCGGTGACCTTTTACCGGCTGAAGTGGCGGTAGATGTCTGACCGTGGGGCCCGTAACGCTGGTCTTTCTCCTTCTGCCTTTGACTTTGACCGATTCTCGGAATTCGGGGGACTCGGTCACGCCAACCGGCATGCATTTTATTGACTTAGCAATTGTTTGGGTCCACTAAAATAAATTTTTTTTTTATTTTTTTCTTTATTTTTTTATATATAATTTTGATAAAAAAAATTTAAAAATATATTTCATCCGTACCAAAATAATGATCCTTTTTAGAAATTTAACTTTTTTTATGGTATAATTATTACACTTTAAAAAAATTAATTTTTTAAAATTATCCTTTGATAATATATTTTTTGAAGAATATCAATGCCATAATTGTATTTTTTATATTGTTAATAAATTTAAAAAATGACAAAATGAAAAATTTATATTATTTTTGTACTTTATTTTTGAAAATAGACTAATATTTTGAGACAATGAAAAATAGAATAAAAGACTAATATTTTGAAACGGAGGATGCACTTATTTAGATAATTCTAAATAATTCCTAAGCTTGTTTGGAATTCCTAAATAAGTATATTTATTTGGATTATATCACCTCTCTATTTTTCTGTTCATCTTTTTATAAAAAGTTGAATTATTTTTTATTTTTAAAAAATAAGCTATTAAATGCCCTCATTATTATTTAACATATAATTGAAATTTATGTAATACTTATTTCATAAATAACTAAAAATAATTTGAAATTAATAAAAAAAAATATAGAAAAATTACTCATAAATTCCATTTGGAGAAATGTAAGTCCATTTAGGCCAAGTTTGGGAAGACTAAATAAGTGCACTTTTTGTCTTTTTTGACTAAAAAATTAAGGTTGAAAATATGGATGTTTGGGTTAACTTTTTGACTTTTTATGGAAAAATGTGTAATAAAAAATTGTGAAAATTGGTTTTTAGAGGAAAATTTGAATTGGGAGTTGTGCAGCCGTAATTGTTGACTTTTGGTGAATAGTGTTAACTTTTTAACTTTTTGAGTAACTTTTTGACTTTTTGGATTATTTGGGAGTACCCAAACAAGACCTTAGTTCTGCATGTTTTTTTATAAACTAATTGGTCCTTTTTATTTGTAGTATACATTATTGATTTAATTTAGTAATATTTGTCACAAGTCAACCCCAGGACTTAGGGCTAGAATCACATCTTACTTTCTAATCGTAACAAATTAAGTGGCGCAGGCGGAGGCAAAATGGAAGTAAGAAAATAATTAAGCAGAAAATTAATTTCATTCGACTAGTTTGATAAAAGAAAGTACATCTATAGGGCTTTTAATTATTTTTTTATTCAGTGACCGGCCCTCAGTAAAAAAAAAAAAAAAACAAAATGAAGAAAAGGAAAGAAAACAAAATAACGGATCAGCATCAAATTCTTGTACGGTTTCCAGTACACGAGATTACGGGTCTTTCTTACATCTCATCACCTGAAAGGGTAACAGTTATAAGCATACAGCAGAGTGAGAAATATTATGCCAAGAGTATAGGGAATACCAAATAACCATGGATAGTTAAGCTAAAAAATTTACATAACTTAATTTGAATAAACAAATTATTCAAAGTGACAGAAACTGAAATACAGAAATTATGTAAATAAATAACTATAACCATGGTATAGAACAAAACAGAGGTCACTGGAGTGACAGTCAAAATAGAGGTCAATGGATCTATGACAAAGAGAGAACCACAAAGTGGCCAAACAGAGGTCAATGGTTATTTAAGTCCCCTAAGGCAGGGGACTTCCATGGTGGTACTTACAAAACATAATTGTTTATAAAACCACTGTCAAATAATTTCTAAAAGTTAAATAAATATATCCATGGGTTTCAATTTAAGTAAATAGAGTTCAGAAAATAATTAACGTAATCAAAATATTAAAATAATTTATAAAACATAGATTACATAAAATAATTTTTGATAACCCAAAATATACATAAAATATATTATGGTGACTCAAGATATAATATAACTCACTTAAATAATGACTTCCAATTGTACTCTCGTTCACTGTGACCCGACTCCGTCTGTGGTTATGTTTGCACGTTTTTTTTTTTATTTTTTTCTTTTCTTGGTTTCTTTACCTTTCTCTACAACACCACTCCTTTTATACTAAGATATCATGCTTGCTCAGCACTTTTCGAGTGACACGTAGCCCCGAACACGTAGCCTCTCTATGTTCAACCATCATTATGCTATATAGATTTAAATCTTAAAGGATAAGTTTAGATTGTTGCTTAATTTTACTTGGGTCCAACTGTTAAGGAAATTACCTCACTAGTTTTCCTTTTATTTATTTATTTTATTATTATATATATATGTTTTTTTTTAAGCCTACCATACTGAGGTTTATCTTCAACAATCATCTGCTTAATTTTACATTGTGCCTAATATAAATTAAATTACACTTTATCACATATCATCATAAAATTAATTATTTAATTTGACCATTGTTGTGATATTAATTAAATATTTAGGGTCACATTTCTCCCATTCTAATTAGAAGCTTGTCCTCAAACTTGACGTACCTTGGTTTTCAAAGAGGTGTGGGTATTTGGCTTGCATTTGACTTTCAGTTTCCCACGTAGCTTCTTCGACACGATGATTCTGCCATAAGACTTTTACCAGATATGATCTTGTTTCGGAGAACTTGATCACGACGATTGAGAATTTGCACTGGTTACTCTTCATAAGAGAGGTCCTCTTAAACTTCCAAGTTTTCGTAGTCGATGACATGTTTTGGATCTCAGAAGTACCGTCGGAGCATCGAAACGTGGAACACATTGTGGACATTGGATAGTTCAGGTGGCAGTGCAAGGCGATATGCAACAGGACCAACCTTTTCCAATATCTCGAATGGTCCGATGTAACGTGGGTTTAACTTTCCTCGCTTCCCAAATCGGATAACTCCTTTTGTTGGTGAGATCTTAAGGAAAACATGATCTTCTACTTGGAATTCCAATTCTGGTCTTTGTGTATCTACATAGCTTTTCTGGCGACTTTGAGCAGTGCGAATTCGCTGTTGGATGAGTTAGATTTTATCACTTGTGTTTTGCACGATCTCGGAGCCTAATAGTTTCCTGTCTCTGACTTCCGCTCAACACAAAGGTGATTGACACCTTCTTCTATAGAGTGCTTTGTACGGTGCCATTCCAATGCTTGCTTGGTACACTACAAAAAAAAACACCTTTGGCGACTAAATTTTTAGTCGCCAAAGGTCCCATTTTAGTCGCCAAATGTCAAAAATCGACTTTCCCCGACTAAAAGTTTTAGTCGCCCATCTTGTCGCCAAAACCTGGTCGCGGATGCCTTTGGCGACTAAAAAAACTGTTAGTCGCCAAATGCTGTGTCTTCAGCGACGAAAATTTTTGTCGCCAAATGCAATTTCATTTTTGGAAACTTTACATTTGGCGACTAAACTTTTAGTCGCCAATACTATTTTTTTTTTTAATTATTGACACCTTTCCGCGACTAAACTTTCGTCGCCAAACGCATACCTTTCGGCGACTAAAGAGTTTAGTCGCCAAAACCCTTTTTGAAAAAAAAAAAAAAAGAATTGCCTCTGCGCTCCCAAGGTTTGAACCCACAACGTCCCACTCCCAACACAACGTCCCAGCCCAACACTTCGCCCCCCACTACGCCAGCACTATATCACATGATTTTTGTTGCAACATATATTATTTATATACTACTTTTTACTGGTATGAATAGAAAATTATATATATAAAAATAATTATTTTTATTTAATATTATTTATGTTAAAAATAAATTATTTATTAAAAAAAATATTTTAGTACTTTCGGCAACTAAAGTAGAATTTTAGTCGCCAATTCTTCATTGTTTGGCTACTAATTTATTTTCTGTCGCTAAAAGAATTGAATTTCGCCTAAGGATAGCACCTTTGGCGACTAAACTAAATTTTAGTCGCCAAAACCTCTACTTTGGGCGACGAAACTATATTTTAGTCGCTAATTCTTGATTTTTAGCTACTAATTTTTTTTTTGTAGCCAAAAAACTTTGCTTTCAGCGACGAAAGAGTTTTTAGTCGGCAAAACTCCTGGAATCGGCGACGAAATTCAGATTTAGTCGCCAAATCCGGAACATTTGGCTACTAAATAATTTTAGTCGCGAAAAACTGCGAGTTTTGGCTACTAAACAATCTGTAGTCGCTAAAAAGCCCACATTTGGCGACTAAACTGCCTCTTAGTCGCCAAAAGCCATACATTTGGCGACTAAACTGTTTTAGTCGGGGAAAGTTGTCAATTTTGGCGACCAATTCAATTTTAGTCGCCATTTCTACGAGTTTCAGCGACGAAAATGCAACTTTTAGTCGCGAAAAGCGCTTTTTCTTGTAGTGGTAACTGTTGTTATAGGCGGATTCCACTAAAGATAGGTGTTTATCTCAATTACCCTTGAGGTTCAATACTGTAGACACCCTATTTTTGACCGTCCTCAAGACTTGGACGTCACCGCTCGAACACCCGGTGATTATCCCTGTTTGTGTTCGTTTGGAGTTCCCGGAGTTCTCGGCTGCGCGCGCCTTGCCTCAGGACCTCCGAACTCGACCGTTTGTGTTTGGTTTTGCACCAAACGCTTGTGTTTTGCCTTGGGAAGGCAGGGAATGCCTTTTGAGGCATCCCTACACACCACCGGCTGGGGCTGGAGGCCACCGACTGGCTAGTTTGTCCATCGGCACTTTATTGTGCCGACCGGCACTATTTTGTGCCGACCGGCACTAAATTTTGCCATTTGGTACTCTTTGCCGGCCGAGCACTGTACACTTGCTTTTTGAGATATTTTCTCACAGCTGTAAAGTGTTTTGCTCCCCTCCATACACGTGTATGGAGGGATGAGCCCTTGGCTTGCTTAGTGGCTAAGCATTCCTTGCCTATAAGAGGAGGACTCTTCCTCTTGGCTCAAGGGTTAGCATTTTGGGAGGCAAAAACCAGAGCTTATACATATATTTCTCTGTCATATATCTATAGATACATAGATCTCCATCTCTCTCCTCTTGTGTGTGTGATTTTAGGCTTGAAAGTGTAGATTTACCTTACTTTTGCACCATTACACACACCATTACACCTTAGCTCGAGATTGAGAGACTTGGAAGGTTATTTGTGTTGGTTTTGGACTGGTTTTGAGCACTAGAGAGTGGCTGCATCACTTGTTCTTCAAAGGATCTTCAAGGGTAAGAACATCACTTTATATTCCCCATTCTTGCAACCTCTTTCTACCCTCTTTACTTTGTGTTTTTGAGTTTGTGTTTAAGATAAAAAAGTCTTGTTTTTACTTGTTCTTGAACCTTCATTAAGGTCCTTTTTTGGTTTGAGCAAAGGTCCATCCTATTATGCCTTATATGGCCACTTTTGGTGCCTTAGCTTAAGACCCTCTTTACTTGGTGTTCTTGGCCTTCCCACCACTGAAAACCAGTGGGTTTTCAGTGGTGAGGAAGATGATTTTAAGTCTCATATAGGGGAGAGACACCCCTCTCCCCCTTGGCCCTTTGTTTGCCTTCATTTTTGGCTCATGAGGTAACATGTATGCATGCTTGTTTTAGCTTCATTTCAGAGACTTTTTGGGTGTTTGAGGTCATGTTTTGCCTCTGTTTTTGGTCGGTTTTGTAGCCCTTAACATGCCTCTTATGTTTGCTTTGGAATGCTCTCTTGTGCCTAGAAGTGTGCCATATGTCTAAGCCTTGATACTTGCATATTTTAGTTTGATTTCATGGAGATAATAGCATCATCTTGCCATGTATAAGGGCTGTGAGCCATTGTCTTGGACCCATTTGGCATGCTTGGTTTGGTTGTCTTGCATTTTGGCTTGTAGGCCTTGCTTGTATGAAGCTCTAGTATGCATGCTTGCTTTCATTTGGCCTCATTTCAGAGCTTTCTCGAGTGTTTTAAGTCATGTTTAACCTCTGTCTAATATGGGTTTAATGGCCCTTAGCATGCTTCTTACGCTCGCTTTGTAATGCCTCGTTTGGCCTAGAATTGTGCCATACGTTTAGCCCCATATATCTCCATGTTTTGGCTTAGCATGGTGGAGCATTTAGCCTTGATTTGCCATGTTCTAGGGCCGTGAGCCACTATTTTGATCATATTTGGCATGATTAGTATGGTTACTTTGCATGATGGTTTGTTGGCCTCAAGCATATAGTCCATGTGCATACATTGGTTAGCCTATTTAGATGATTTGGGATCATTTGGCATGCTATTTCAGACCTTAATCCATGCTCACATGTCTAGATTTGTTATCTCTCTTCATGCTCTAAAGGTGTGCCCTTTATGCTTTAAAATGTGCATTGTGTGCATTCGTGCTTTTGGGACTGTTTTGGGACTGCCATATGTAGGATTTGGGTGTATTTTCGCATGATAAATATCCCTTTTTTAGTTGTCCAACATGTACCATGAATGGCCATGTTAATGGCATTTAGATGCCCTCTTTGTTGCCTTAGTTTTAGGCCCATCAACTCGCATGCTTGCATAGCATCTTATCTATGTTTTGGGGCACTCTTTGCCACTGTTTTGGGGAGGTTTGAGGCCTCCCCCATGGTGGTTAAGACCATCATTATGTGCTTATCACATGCTAGTTGCATACTTGGTTGATCCCATTGCATACTTAGCTCATTTTTGTATCACACTAGCCTCTTTTTACATTCTAGCATTTTGCATGACTAATGTGTTAGTTGTGTGGTGCTTAAATTGCTAACATCCTAGTTTGCATGTTTGCATGTTTGCATGTTTGCATAGTGGCATTTCATCACTTGGTTTGGGGTGTCAAATCAAGTATGGGAATTGAGGGGTGTTTGTACCCCAAGTGACAAAACACACCTCAATTCCCATGTCACTAAGGCCCTTGATATTGTCATGATAGGGACTTGGTTAGCATTTTTGTGTTGCATGCATTTACATCAAAATGCAACCTTAGTTCTTTGGGCTATCATGCATCAAAATGCACCATTGGTAGCCCAAGAACCAAGAGCCTTACCTCCTTGAGTCCCCAAGCATGATAGGAGGCAATGACCATGCTTACATGCCCTCCAAAACCCATGCCATGCATTGCTGTCTTGCTGCTGCTGTCAATTTGTCTGCTGCAGGGACTTTCTGCCGGCCGGCAGTTTATTGTGCCGATCGGCACTGTTTTTGTGCCGATAAACTCCATATGAAGCCGGTGGACAACTCAAATAGCCGATGACCACTCCTCCCAGCCGGTGGGGTACTTCAGACCATTTGGAAGGTATCCCAGAACTTTGGGAATTTTTAGAGAGGCAGGGTAATAAAAACAGAAGCAGCCGTGCCATGACACGGGTTTTTCCGGGCAAGACGGATTGAGCACGCACCATTCGCACATCCCAAGGCAGGGCTGAGGCCCCATTGCATTTATTTATTCATTTGCCTTGATTTTAATAATTAGAATTGTGTAATAATTTATTTATTCGTTTATCTATTCGGTCTGTATTATTATTCGGTCCCTCCGAGCGAGGGCAAAAATGTAATAAGTGTGTGTGAGTGGGTGTATGTCTTCCAACCCCCATTTCTTTCTCCCTTTTATTTACCTGCTTACAATGGTAGATTAGGGCACGTCTATTTTAGCATACCTTATGCAATGCATGCGTGCATCCATGCATTTGTTGACATGCATCGGGCTCGGCACATCATACAAACTGCATCGTACTTTCAATTCCAAATTGAATACGTGTTAGTTGTAGCATTTCACATGCCATGTCTAGGATAGCCGAGCCTGCTTAGATTGCATCTTTGTATGTGTTGCATTAGACATTTCAGTATGCTTAGGTCCATGCATGGATTTCTAATGAGCTTCTGTTTTGGCTTGGAGTACTAGGTGAGCTTTTACGCTTTAGCATATCACATGTGTGTGAATGTTGCCATGATAGCATGATTACCATGAGGCTAAGTGCTTATGTGACATAACTGCTTGAATGCCTGTGGATGGAGGTCGAATTACTTAAATTGGGACAATGCATTAAAAACTGTGAGTTTTAAGCCCACTAGATAGTGGCAAAATCATCTTTTCTAAAAGCCCACTCGAGGGTGGCAAAACCTGCATTTTAGCCTACTTGCGAGTAGCAAACTGTTTTCAAAACAAACATGTAGTGTTTTGTTCCAATTTAGGCGATTTGGTCTATACTTGTTTGCTGTGCGCATAACGTAGTAATTCTAGGCTAATAACCGGAACAAGAACACATAAGGTTTTCAAAATTGGATATCATGGTTAGTAGAGGCCGGTCTTCGGACCGGGCGAGAGGGGGTGCTCATAGCTGACCTTCCCCGATCGTACCCAAGCTCCCGAGCCAAGACCACTTTGGTGATAACGGACATGTGGCCTTCGGCACCGAGTCAGGATTTCCTAAATTTCCCATTTTAAAAACATTTAGGTGGCGACTCTGTATCTGGCAAAGCAGTCCATGTTTGGCACTTCTTTTCAAAAATCTGTTTTCTCAAAAACGATTTGCCAGAGTTGGACTCTTTGGTTCAGATTAAGAACCGTGACATTTGAGTCCTTGAACTGTAGTGACCCAATATCGAACCAGAACGGGGGGGGACTCGCACTCCTCGCCCCGGGATGCGTTCGGGGACGTCTACAAATACGCACACACGTAGCATGTCTTCCAAAGTCTGGATTGTTCTTTTGGATTGCCCATTAGTTTGTGGGGTGATAAGCAGTGCTAAACTTTAATGTTGTCCCCAAAGCCTCTTTCAATTTATTCCAAAAGTGAGACACAAATCAAGGGTCTCGGTCAAACATGATTGAAACTAGAGTACCATGCAGTCGAATTATTTCCTTGATGTATAACGTGGCAAACTTATCAAGGGAGTATGTGATTTTAATTGGCAGAAAATGCGCCGACTTCTTCAATCAGTCTACTATAACCCATATTGTATCATTTTTTTGAAATTAACTGTGGTAGCCCGACCATGAAGTCTACAGTAATGTGCTTCCATTTCAATTTAGGAATAGGGAGTGGTTGCAGCATTCTTGTAGGTCTCTGATGTTTTGCTTCAACACGCCGACAATGTAGGCATTTGGAGACGTCTCGTTTCATTTCTGTTCACCAGTAGTGTTCCTTCAGATCGTGATACATCTTCGTATTGCTAGGGTGGACTGCAAACCTCGAGTTATGAGTTTCTACCAATATCTTCTTTTTGAGTTTTGGAATGTCGAGTATGCAAATTCGATTATGAAATTTTAGCATCCCATTGCTTACAGTGAAGTTAGGATCGGACGTACTCCTTTGCTCCTCGTACTTTTTCTTCAAAAGTTGATCTTCACATCGGCGGGATTTAATTTCTTCAATCAATGCGGGTTCCATGTTTAGGTCGGCGAGTAGTCCATTGATCTTGTGGGAAATGAAAGTGCATGCCAAACTTCTGGTCATCTTTTGGCTCAGTGCATCTGTTACCACGTTAGCTTTGCCTGGATGGTGATGGATCTCTACATCATAGTCTTTTATAAATTATAGCCACCGTCGTTGCCTCATATTTAGTTCCTTCTTTGTAAACAGATATTTAAGACTCTTTTGATCAGTGTAAATCTCACAGGTTGTACTGTAGAGATAATGATGCCAGATCTTGAGGGCGAAGATTATCACAACCAACTATAGATCATGAGTTGGGTAGTTCTTTTCATAAGTCTTTAGTTGTCGTGAGGCATAAACAATGACTTTTCCATTTTGCATAAGAACACAACCCAAACCATTTTATGAGGCATCGCTGTAAATTACAAACCCTTCCATTCCCGTAGGGAGTGCTAGTATAGGAATTGTCATGAGTCTGTTTTTCAATTCTTGGAAGCAATGTTTCTACTTGTTCATCCATTCAAAGAGTATGTTCTTCTAAGTTAGTTGGGTCAAGGGTGATGCTATCTTTGAGAAATCTTCCACGAAGCGTCGATAATAGCCAGCTAGACCCAAGAAACTTCGTATTTCTGACACATTAGTAGGTCGTGGCCAGTCCACAATTGCTGCAACTTTTTGGGGGTCAACCGAGATGCCGTTTTTGTTAATGACGTGACCGAGGAAGTGTACACCAGTGATCTAGAATTCGCATTTCTTCAATTTGGCATATAATTTGAGATCACGTAGTGCTTGCAGGACTGTTCACAAGTGTTGCTCATGGTTCTCCGGTGACTTGGAGTATATGAGAATGTCATCAATGAAGACAATAACGAACTCGTCAAGATAGGGTTTGAACACTCAATTCATGAGATCCATGAAGGCTGTTGGAGCATTTGTGACGCCAAATGGCATGACGAGAAACTCGTAATGTCCGTAACAGGTTCTGAAGACTGTCTTTTTTATGCTTTCTATTTTGACTTTTAGTTGATGGTAGCCAGAATGCAAATCAATTTTTGAGAATACTTGGACGCCTTGAAGTTGATCAAACAAGTCATCGATTCATGGTAAAGGGTATCGATTCTTGATGTTGACCTTGTTTAGCACCCGATAATCGATGCATAACCTCATCGTGGCATCATTTTTCATCATGAACAATACTGGAGCTCTCTAGGGTGAGGTACTAGGTCGAATGAAGCCTTTGTCCAGTAGTTCCTGGAGTTGAGTCTTTAGTTCTTTCAATTCCGTCATTGACATGCGATAAGGGGCTTTTGATATTGGTTAGGTACTAGGTTGAGTTTCAATGGCGAATTTAATTTCCCGGTCAACCGGGGTACTGGGTAGATCTTCAGGAAAGACATTCGGGAATTCTCGAACCACGAGCATTGCATCAATGTTGGGGACCTCTTTTTGTATATCGATCACATAACAAATATAACTACAACAACCCTTTCTTAAAAGTCGTTGGGCTGTCATGGAGGATATAAGACAAGGAGGGGTGGAAACTCCAGTCCCATCAAATACAAGCTCAAGTTGGTTTGGTAACCGGATGGAGACTTTTTTGGTTTTGCAATCAATAGAGGCGTGGTTGGCAGCCAGCCAATCAATTTCTAAGATCACATCAAAGTTCCCAATGTGGAAGGGAATCAAGTCTACGTATAAGGTTTTGCATTTAAAGGATATAGTACATGATCTGTACACATCAGTACTATAGGTAGAATTACTAGAAGGAAAAGACACAGATAATATATATCCTAAGGGTTCGGGTGTTGATGCCAACTTGACAGCAAATTGTGGTGCAACAAAAGAATGAGTTGACCAAGAGTTAATCAGAACATGAACTAAATGACCACAGAAAAAAAGTGTACCTGACACAATGTTTTCCATAATTTTTGGTTTTTCAGGTACCAAGGCAAAAGCCCTTCTTTGGTGTTTTTGGTCCTTCCTTTCTCCTCTAGGTCCTGCGGTTTTCTAACTGGGCCAGAGGGCCTAGCTATAGGATTGATAAGCTTTGGACAATCTCTCAGCAAGTAACCAACTTGACCGTATTTAAAGCATGCTCCCGTATTTCGATGACATTGTCCCCAATGAGCCCTTCCACACGTAGGGCAAGTTGGAATGGTGCCACTATTGGGGTTAGTAGAACCTTGATTGCCTGAGCTGGTTGTGCTCGTATTCACCCTCTTGGGAGGCGCAACACCGGATCTTCTATTGTCTCTCTCCCATAATCGCTTCTTTTGGCTTGGTTCCCTGGAGCGTGAGGCTTTAATTCTTTTTTCCGCAATGTACACTCGGTTTACCACTTCTACATAGGTTGGTAGTTTCAAAACCTCAAGCCTATCTTTGATTTCAGCATCCAATCCAACTTCGAATTTTCTTTCTTTTTGAACTTCGATGGAGATGACATATGTCGCAAATTGAGCGAGTTGTGTGAACTTGCTTTCGTATTCGGCCACCGTCATGATTCCTTGCTTTAGCTGTATGAATTCTGACGCCTTTTGTTCCCGTAGTGAATCTGGAAAGTATTTTTCATAAAATACTTCCAAGAATCTTACCCAAGTCGCGATCTTTTTTTTCTCCAGGGTGAGAAGCCACCATTCTTGCGCATTATCTTTAAAAGTGAAAGTGGCAAAAGTTACCTTCTATCTTTTGGTGCAGGATAAGGCGCGAAAAATCTTTTCCATGTCTTTAACCGAAGCATCTGCTACCATTGGGTCTGGACTGCAGGTAAATGTGGTGGGTTTCAGATCCTGGAATTGTTTTATGGTAATTGGCTCTTTTTGCCATTCTGGCATCCCATTGTTGATGTTGGTTTGCAAGACTTGCAAAAAGTAGTAACCGCTCTTTCCATGATTCTTTCCATCGATTTAGTGCCACTAATTGATGATTCGCTTCCATTACCATTTGGCCATTCTACAACGTAATAAATGAGGCATTATATCCATAATATAGCATATATATATAAGCATATATAGCGCAATATATATAAAATACCCACTTCACTATTTTTACAATTAATATTACATCCTTGTCCAAAAGTCAAAATATGTTAGCGTCTCATCTCTATGGTACAACAAAAAAAACAAACAAACAAAAAAAAGGGGATCAGAATGCATCATGGTTAGTGTAGAAAAGAATTTTCGTCTTCAAAATCTAAAGTGGCGGGTCAAACAACCATGGGAAGTAGTATTGCATAAAAAGCTCAAATTCTCATCCTAACTATACCACACCAAAACAAACCCATATTGCCTGGACGGTGTAAATAAGGACGGACTATATGTAGCCCCAAAATGCCCCGATCGATGATCTATCATAGTTACTCAATGTATGATAGGTCATTATTAAAATCAACATTTTGAATATTAATAATTTCCAACAGGTTAGGGACATTGGTGAAGATGTAGTCATTGGGGTACACATTTTCCCTTATGGCAACAAAATCTGGGGGGCAAAGGGCCAATGATGTAGTGCGGGCGGTCATATCCTGGGGAAAGTCCAAGGACACGGGTGGGTCCAAGAAAGCGTCCATGTGTGTAGGCGCGGCTCTGCCTCCACAATAAGTATGGTACATCAGTAGGATCGGTCTGTATATATATTGGTCGATCCATCAATTGGGCAAGGCCTGGATGCAGTCTCCTAATTATATCATCTGAGTCTCCCTATCCCTCCGGTGAGGCGGGGGCGAGGTGCTCTACCAAAATATCCTCCAAATTAATAGCCCCGAGCTCCTCCCAAAATGCCTCATCAAGGTTAATATCGGACATTCCTATATGTCATGACCCAAACTTGCCCCTATAGGTTTAGCATCGTAACCGGCCAGTAATTTGTGATTACCAAAGGCCTGATTAACACTAATGATAATAATACATGATACAGGGCTGGCAGAAGCCAATCAATAATAAGATAATGCCCAATGAGCTGTGAGGACCTGTATGAAAATAAACTTTTATGTACATAGCCATGTTCTTAACCACTTATGCCAAAACACATGTATATAAGACAATAGACAAGTTAGGGAATTAATCCTATCATCATGGACAGTATAAACAAAAGTCTTAAACATTCTTTACACTTAGCAAAAACAAAAGGTGGATTGAACCACTCAAAATGCCTTGACACATTCAGGTTCAGAACCTCGCTATGAGGTACAATAGATGGCTTGACAAAAACAAGGGTTCGTGTCGGCACCATTAGCTTTGGGCCGGTGCTCGATCACCTACATATATATAATAAATTGTGAGCTAAAGCCCAGTAAATAACATATGTGTAAAGAGGTTAAGAATGATGTCCTTATGGTCTTTGAAACAATTGATTAGCATTAGCACATTTTCAATCAATATCATTTGTCAATCAATTGTTTAATTTGATTAGTTCAATCAATCATATTCGTCTAGGTCATACGTGGTACATCCAATAGCAACAATACACTAGGTCTTAAAAGACCGAATAATCAATTAATGGCCATCAAATAATAGACAATAGTTCCAAGAATTAGAACTGACAGAGATCTCTGTAATAATAACGATAACAATAACAATAACAATAACAATAGCAATAACAATATGCTATGGATGCCACGAACACAATTCAAAGGAGGATCATCATTTAATTGATAGAAGGTAACCATTTAGAAACAATATAAGTTATCATCCAGACAATAAATACAATTTGAATATATCTTTATAGCATTGTTATTCACAGTGGGCTCTTGAAAAACACATGCTATTGGTTTAGTGCCCGACCTAAACAAATAGAGTCAAGCATAACAACTCAAAAACTTTCATGTTGTTAGTCAATTCTATTCAATTCAGTTGTAACTACTTCAATAACTATTCATCTTTACTAATTCAGTTCTAATTTTTATTTATGCACTCTAATGCACTTGTAAGATGCCAACGGTCATGAAAACATTTTAAAAACATACAATTGGAGGCCCGGAAAGTGAAAAAGTAGAGCGGAAAACGAACTCGGGACTAACCAAAAGAGCCGCACATGCGGGGGTGTAACAACCCTCGTACTGATTACCGCTAAACTACTGAATTAGCTACTGGTTACTGCTAAACTGAACTGATAATGACTGATAATTGAACTGAATAAATTACTGAACTGACTGACTGAAATTGAAACTGATTGATTGAGTATAACTATTGTATTGCATACTCTATCTGTTTGATTGATTATTTATCTGTTCATGATTTATGTTTAAACTGCTAATTGAAGGCCTTATCGGCGGCCGAACCGGAAATCGTTTAGTGTTTCATGATCATCGTAATTTATGTGATTTTATGGTATATTTAATTAAAATGTGATTAGGTATGATTAAATTAGATTAAAATAAGCCAAACACATAAGTTGCCGTAATTACCATCTTGCCATCCCTAGTGGACCACTAGGCAACACACTTAGAGGCCTTTATACATGTAAACAAAGCATTTTGCCCAGCTCTCTTCTTGCACACAACCGAATTTAGAGAGAGAGGGAGTGAGAGACTTGAGTTCATTGGCTTGATTTGCTTGGAATTGAAGTGTAGATTGGCATAATTGAGCTCTTAAACCTTGAAGACAAGGCTAAGGTAGGACATTCATCTTCTTATTGTTGACATTGAGCTAAGTCTTGCATGGGTCATGCTTCATTATAGAGTTAATTCATGTTTTATGTTTAAACATGTTGAATTATAGCTCAATTGTTGCATGCATGGCTATATCCTTGCATTTTGAGGTTGATTACATGGAATTTGGTACATGCATGTTCATATTATGGTTAGAGTCCATGTTTTCATCATGTTTTGAAAAGAAGGAGCTCATTTGAGCAAGCTTTGAAGCTTCAATTTGGTTTAAAATTCATGCATGGCATGTTTGAGTTTCATTCTTGGAGAATGGCTTGAATTTGGGTTTGGATTAAACACCCTTGGGCTTTGATTTCTTAAATTGAGTTTTGAAACTTGTTGTACATTGAGTTTGCAAGAGTTTTTCCAGAAAATAGCCCAAGAGGATCGAAAATATTGCTTTTGAACTTGGTTTTGAGCTTGGGACTCAAATCTGGAATTTCCAGATTTTGGTTGTCCGCTCGAGCTGGGGAAATAGCGCTCGAGCGGAGAAATCGAGCTCCCAGCATCTTGCACTGTGCATCAGTCCGCTCGAGCGGAGTATTAGGCACTCGAGCGGAGGACTGGGTGACACGCTCGAGCGGGCGTCGAGCGGAAATTTCACCTATCCAGTACTTTTTGGTCCGCTCGAGCGGGGATGTTGCCGCTCGAGCGGGTACCTTTGTTTGCTTGTCCGCTCGAGCGGGGAAACCTGCGCTCGAGCGGGACTCTGTTTCACTGAAAATTCTGCAAATGTTTTCTAAGTGCATCTTTGCATCCTCTTTCCATCCTAGGCATTCCTAGGGCGTATTTAAGGCATCTTAATGAGGATGTAGGTGTAGAACACACCGAGGCATTTAAGGTTTAAGTTATTATCCTTCCCAACTGTATGGCTTAGTGTGTTCGATCTGTTAATTGTGTAGGGTTGGCGACTGGGGAACGCGCTCTAGCATACTGTAGCCCAATCTCTGTGAGTAACGATTGTGTAAAGATATGTTCAAAATGGTTATCTTTTGAATACTGAACTGAACTGTTTATTGAACTGATATTATTTACTGAATGAATTTATGTCCTGTATTCTGAACTGTATTGTGGCATCCTTAGCACTTACTGTTTACTGTTACTGTTACAGAGCTCTGTCGGTTCTCTTGTGGAACCATACTGTTTACTGATTGATGGCCATCATTACTGTTGGGTCTGTTAAGACCCGGTCCTTTTGGACCTACTGTTTATAGGCTAATGGGTGTACCACATATGACTGATTGACTGAAACACTGAAAGACTGAAATACTGTTTAATGAACTGTTTTCATTACTGTAAGGACATTCATTCATAACCTCTTTACGCTTTATGTTATTCACTGGGCTTTAGCTCACTGCTCATATATATATATGTAGGTGTACAGGCACTGGATCAAAGCTAGAAGCGTCGGAGTAAGCTCCAGTTTTGTCAAGCCAACCAATGTGCCTCACTGCGAGGTTCCGAGTTGCCATGCTATGGCTTGGGGTGTTTTGTGTCCCCCATCGGTCTCCTTACTGTTTTGTACTACTGTATAGACTGTCCACTGTTTTACTGTACTACTATCGAGGGATTAGGTCCCCGTACTGAATGTTTGTATATGATTGTATAGACTGTACTATTATGAACTGTATGAATGCATGAAAAATGTTTTTGGCATACAGATTTTCACAGCTCAATGGACACTAGTTACTTACTGTATTGGCTTCCGCCAGGCCCTGTACTCTGTTTAACTGTATTACTGTTCAGCAGGCCTTCGGTAATCTCGGATTACTGGCCAGTTACGGTGCTAAACCCATAAGGCCGGGTTTTGGTCGTGACAGAGTGGTATCAGAGCGATACTTAACCACGAGTTATACCGCACACACGTGTCCAAATGAGCTATAGGGTGTCCTAGAAAAGTGATTAGGGCATTCATGAGCATGAAAAGAGTGTAGTTATGACATGACTGATTATGTTTTAATGTGTTAACCTGTTTAAGCACATGACTGCTTATGTGATAAACTGTTTAAGTATGTAACTGCTTATGATTGAAACCGTTATAACTGTTTATAGAATAATGGATAATGCAAGCACTGCAAATGAAACTGAATCCTCATCCTCTGAGGCCAGAATGGCCAGACTGGAAAGAATGATGGAACTGATAACTGCTACACTTGACCAACAACAGAACCAACAGCCCCCACCTCCTCTTCCGGTACAGCCGGAACCGAATGTGAATGTAAATGATGGGGACATAATTGCTCTTACCCAGAAGTTCAGCAAAATGAAACCGACATCCTTCCAGGGAGGCCTTGAACCGTTGAAAGCTGAAGCTTGGGTACTTGAAACAGAAAAGTTATTTGAAGTGTTTCCATGCTCGGAAGCAAATAAAGTACTGTTAGCTACCTTCACCTTGCAAGAAGAGGCCAGAAGGTAGTGGATGCTGATCCGTGACACTAACACTGTAGTAACTTGGGCTCAGTTTAAGGAGTCCTTCTTTGAGAAGTACTTCCCTCAATGTGTCAGGGATAGAAAAGTGACAGAATTTGAACAACTGAAACAGGGCACAATGTCTGTTGCCGAATATGAGACAAAGTTCACCGAGCTAGCTAGATATGCATCGCATATGGTGGACACTAACTACAAGAAGGCCAGAAAGTTTGAAGGCGGCCTTAATGTGGCAATACTGGACAGAATAAATGTTTTAAAGCTACCGACTTATGTGGGTGTTCTTGACCGAGCATTGATGGCCGAGTCGAACATCGAAGCAGTGAAACAATCTGAATCACCAGCGTCTGAATGGCGTGGTAAGAGACAGAATTTCAAATTCAAGAAAGGCAAGCATAACCCCTCGAACAAAAAGCAAAACACGGGGTCAACAACTAGCCCCAGCCAAGGGAGTGGTTTCATTCCAACTTGTTCTGAATGTGGCAGGAAGCACAAAGGGGTTTGCTATAAGATATCAGGAGCTTGCTACAGGTGTGGCAAGATAGGCCACATGGTTAAAGATTGTCCCTCTGCTCCACAAGCTAGTAGTAAAGCTACATCGAGTGCAACAGCATCAACAGTTGCACCCAAGCCTAACCCCAAAGCTACCGGGAAAGAGCCTATGAGGCAGGGCCGAGTGTTTGCCCTAGTACCGGGAGACGTGCAAAATACTGAGACCGTTGTGTCAGGTATCCTCTCTATTTGTACACAAAATGCATATGTACTGATTGATTCGGGGTCTACACATTCTTATGTGTCGCATGCTTTTTCATGGAAATTGAATAGACCCTTAGAACCCATGAACTATCTGTTAGCTGTATCATCACCTGTTGGGGGATCCATGACATGTGCATATATGTATCCTGCTTGTGAAATTATTGTTGGGGATATGCATCTGTTTATTGATTTACTGCCATTGAACATAGACCATTTTGATGTTATATTGGGGATGGACTGGTTAACGAAATATCATGCCACCATTGACTGTGTAACGAAACAAGTAGTTTTCCATCCACTGGGTTTGCCCGAATTTGTGTTCAATGGGAGTGGAGTAGTACCTCCTCCGTATTTGATTTCGTCTGTGAAAGCTGTTAAATTGATTAGAAAAGGGTGTAAAGGATATCTGTGTTCTGTACTGACTGTATCTACTGATGATAATGTTAAAACTAATGTGAACTGTATTCCTATAGTCAGAGAATTCCCAGATGTTTTTCCAGATGACCTGCCAGGGGATTTGATTGACAGGGAGATTGAATTCACCGTTGATGTAATCCCGGGAACACAACCGATATCTAAAGCTCCTTACCGAATGGCCCCAACTGAACTGAAAGAACTGAAAGTGCAACTGCAAGAACTGTTAGACAAAAAGTTCATCAGACCTAGTACCTCGCCGTGGGGTGCACCGGTTTTGTTTGTGAAAAAGAAGGACGGCTCTCTAAGACTGTGCATTGATTACCGTGAACTGAACAAGGTAACTGTGAAAAATAAATACCCATTACCTCGTATTGATGACCTGTTTGATCAGTTACAGGGAGCTCAGGTATTTTCCAAGATTGATCTCAGATCGGGGTATCATCAATTGAAAGTTAAACCAGAAGACATTGATAAAACTGCTTTTAGAACAAGGTATGGACATTACGAATTCTTAGTTATGCCTTTTGGAGTTACCAATGCACCTGCAGCATTTATGAACCTCATGAATAGAATCTTCAAACCGTACCTTGATGACTTCATTGTGGTATTTATTGATGACATATTAATTTATTCCAAAAGCGTAGAAGAACATGAACATCATCTGAGACTTGCCCTGCAAACCCTAAGAGAACAGAAACTGTATGGTAAACTGTCTAAATGTGAGTTTTGGCTTGATCATGTTATGTTTTTGGGGCATGTTGTTAGCAAAGATGGAATTTCAGTTGATCCGCAGAAGATTGAAGCTGTAGTAAACTGGCCTAGACCGACAAATGTGACAGAAGTCCGAAGCTTTTTGGGATTGGCTGGATATTACAGAAGATTTGTCAAAGATTTCTCCAAAATTGCTTTACCATTGACTCAACTGACCCAGAAAGGGATATCATTTGACTGGACTGACCAGAGGGAATCAGCGTTCCAAGAGTTAAAAACCCGATTGGTGACTGCACCTGTCCTTACTCTACCTTCAGGTACGGATGGTTATACTGTATTTAGTGATGCTTCTCATAAGGGTTTGGGATGTGTTTTAATGCAGAATGGGAGAGTAATTGCCTATGCTTCCCGACAACTGAGACCTCATGAAAAGAACTACCCAACCCATGACCTGGAACTTGCTGCAGTAGTTTTTGCACTGAAAATCTGGCGTCACTATCTGTATGGGGCAACATGTGAAGTATATACCGACCACAAGAGTCTGAAATATTTCTTCACCCAGAAAGAATTGAACATGAGACAGCGGAGATGGCTAGAACTGATTAAAGACTATGACCTGCAGATTTTGTACCATCCGGGAAAAGCCAATACCGTTGCCAATGCATTGAGTCGGAAATCGATTGGGAACTTAGCTTGTTTGCTCACCGGGCAGAGAGAGCTACTGTATGATCTTGAAAAATCTGAAATTGAAATTGTTTTCCGAGAGCAAGGTGGAACCTTAGCTGCTATTTCTGCTCAACCAGCATTGATTGAAGAGATTAAAGAGAAACAGCAACTGGATGACTTCTTGAAGAAGATCATCGAAGAAAGAGAATCTAAACCGAAACCGGGATTCAAATTTGAAAACAATGTACTGAAATTTCAGGAAAGACTGTGTGTACCGAATGACACTGAACTGAAGAGAAGAGTTCTACAAGAGGGCCACAACTCAAAATTTTCTATCCACCCAGGGAATACGAAAATGTACCAAGATCTGAAACAGAATTTCTGGTGGCCGGGAATGAAGAAAGAAATTGCCGACTTTGTGTCCAAATGTCTTCATTGCCAACAAGTCAAAGCTGAACATCAACGACCTGCTGGATTATTGCAACCCCTACCCATACCAGAGTGGAAATGGGAGCATATCACGATGGATTTTATCGTTGGGTTACCTCACTCCAGGAAAGGTATGGATTCAATTTGGGTTATTGTTGATAGACTGACCAAATCTGCACACTTCTTACCTATCAAGACAATCTATAATGCGGACAAATTGGCTGTTATCTATATTGATGAAATTGTGAGACTGCATGGAGTGCCTGTGTCCATTGTTTCTGACAGGGATTCAAAGTTTACATCGAGGTTCTGGCAAAGCCTACAGACTGCATTGGGTACTGAATTGAGGCTGAGTAGTGCCTATCATCCTCAGATAGATGGACAGTCAGAAAGGACCATCCAAACTTTAGAGGATCTACTGAGAATGTGTGTCCTTCATTTCCAAGGAAACTGGGAAAGTCATTTGCCATTGGCTGCATTCGCCTACAACAACAGCTACCATTCGAGTATTGGTATGGCGCCTTTCGAGGCATTGTATGGCAGAAAGTGTAGATCTCCAATTTGCTGGGCAGAAGTTGGAGATGGGCCGTTACTTGGGCCCGAAATTGTTTATGAAACGACTGAAAAGATAAAACTGATACAACAGAGACTGAAAACTGCACAGAGTAGACAGAAGAGTTATGCAGATATTAGAAGACGAGACCGAGAATATGAAGTGGGTGATCACGTTTTTGTGAAAGTGACACCAATGAAAGGCCAGACTCGTTTTGGAGTCAAAGGCAAGTTAGCGCCGAGATACGTTGGACCTTATGAGATCGTTGAGAAAATCAATCCGGTGGCGTATCAAGTTGCACTTCCTCCTGAAATGGAGCATATGCATAACGTCTTCCACATATCTATGTTGAGAGATTATCTCCGGGATCCTTTCCATGTGATTGAGCCTACTCGAGTAGTGTTGAGTGATGACTACACTTACGAGGAACGGCCCATACAGATTATAAACCGACGGATCAAGAAACTGAGAAACAAAGAGATCCCGCTAGTGAAAGTTGATTGGCAGAACCATGGTGGTGTGTATGCCACTTGGGAAAGGGAAGATGACATGGCTAAAAGATACCCAGAACTGTTTCCACTGAATCCTGTTTTCTTCCACACTGAAGGTAACTCGAGTTTAGAGGACTAAACTCCTTATAAGGAGGGGAGACTGTAACAACCCTCGTACTGATTACCGCTAAACTACTGAATTAGCTACTGGTTACTGCTAAACTGAACTGATAATGACTGATAATTGAACTGAATAAATTACTGAACTGACTGACTGAAATTGAAACTGATTGATTGAGTATAACTATTGTATTGCATACTCTATCTGTTTGATTGATTATTTATCTGTTCATGATTTATGTTTAAACTGCTAATTGAAGGCCTTATCGGCGGCCGAACCGGAAATCGTTTAGTGTTTCATGATCATCGTAATTTATGTGATTTTATGGTATATTTAATTAAAATGTGATAAGGTATGATTAAATTAGATTAAAATAAGCCAAACACATAAGTTGCCGTAATTACCATCTTGCCATCCCTAGTGGACCACTAGGCAACACACTTAGAGGCCTTTATACATGTAAACAAAGCATTTTGTCCAGCTCTCTTCTTGCACACAACCGAATTTAGAGAGAGAGGGAGTGAGAGACTTGAGTTCATTGGCTTGATTTGCTTGGAATTGAAGTGTAGATTGGCATAATTGAGCTCTTAAACCTTGAAGACAAGGCTAAGGTAGGACATTCATCTTCTTATTGTTGACATTGAGCTAAGTCTTGCATGGGTCATGCTTCATTATAGAGTTAATTCATGTTTTATGTTTAAACATGTTGAATTATAGCTCAATTGTTGCATGCATGGCTATATCCTTGCATTTTGAGGTTGATTACATGGAATTTGGTACATGCATGTTCATATTATGGTTAGAGTCCATGTTTTCATCATGTTTTGAAAAGAAGGAGCTCATTTGAGCAAGCTTTGAAGCTTCAATTTGGTTTAAAATTCATGCATGGCATGTTTGAGTTTCATTCTTGGAGAATGGCTTGAATTTGGGTTTGGATTAAACACCCTTGGGCTTTGATTTCTTAAATTGAGTTTTGAAACTTGTTGTACATTGAGTTTGCAAGAGTTTTTCTAGAAAATAGCCCAAGAGGATCGAAAATATTGCTTTTGAACTTGGTTTTGAGCTTGGGACTCAAATCTGGAATTTCCAGATTTTGGTTGTCCGCTCGAGCGGGGGAAATAGCGCTCGAGCGGAGAAATCGAGCTCCCAGCATCTTGCACTGTGCATCAGTCCGCTCGAGCGGAGTATTAGGCGCTCGAGCGGAGGACTGGGTGATACGCTCGAGCGGGCGTCGAGCGGAAATTTCACCTATCCAGTACTTTTTGGTCCGCTCGAGCGGGGATGTTGCCGCTCGAGCGGGTACCTTTGTTTGCTTGTCCGCTCGAGCGGGGAAACCTGCGCTCGAGCGGGACTCTGTTTCACTGAAAATTCTGTAAATGTTTTCTAAGTGCATCTTTGCATCCTCTTTCCATCCTAGGCATTCCTAGGGCGTATTTAAGGCATCTTAATGAGGATGTAGGTGTAGAACACACCGAGGCATTTAAGGTTTAAGTTATTATCCTTCCCAACTGTATGGCTTAGTGTGTTCGATCTGTTAACTGTGTAGGGTTGGCGACTGGGGAACGCGCTCTAGCATACTGTAGCCCAATCTCTGTGAGTAACGATTGTGTAAAGATATGTTCAAAATGGTTATCTTTTGAATACTGAACTGAACTGTTTATTGAACTGATATTATTTACTGAATGAATGTATGTCCTGTATTCTGAACTGTATTGTGGCATCCTTAGCACTTACTGTTTACTGTTACTGTTACAGAGCTCTGTCGGTTCCCTTGTGGAACCATACTGTTTACTGATTGATGGCCATCATTACTGTTGGGTCTGTTAAGACCCGGTCCTTTTGGACCTACTGTTTATAGGCTAATGGGTGTACCACATATGACTGATTGACTGAAACACTGAAAGACTGAAATACTGTTTAATGAACTGTTTTCATTACTGTAAGGACATTCATTCATAACCTCTTTACGCTTTATGTTATTCACTGGGCTTTAGCTCACTGCTCATATATATATATGTAGGTGTACAGGCACCGGATCAAAGCTAGAAGCGTCGGAGTAAGCTCCAGTTTTGTCAAGCCAACCAATGTGCCTCACTGCGAGGTTCCGAGTTGCCATGCTATGGCTTGGGGTGTTTTGTGTCCCCCATCGGTCTCCTTACTGTTTTGTACTACTGTATAGACTGTCCACTGTTTTACTATACTACTATCGAGGGATTAGGTCCTCGTACTGAATGTTTGTATATGATTGTATAGACTGTACTGTTCTGAACTGTATGAATGCATGAAAAATGTTTTTGGCATACGGATTTTCACAGCTCAATGGACACTAGTTACTTACTGTATTGGCTTCTGCCAGGCCCTGTACTCTGTTTAACTGTATTACTGTTCAGCAGGCCTTCAGTAATCTCGGATTACTGGCCAGTTACGGTGCTAAACCCATAAGGCCGGGTTTGGGTCGTGACAGGGGGTCCCAGCCGCACGTGCGGGACCTCCACTGCACCTGCCTCCACAGGTGCATTTATTTCAGTACGTTCAGCATGAAACACCCTGTTTTCTGCACGTGCGGGGCCCTCAAGCCACATGTGCCGCAGTGCTACCAAAAATAGTCCAAAAACTGCTCTGTTTTGGTGCATCATTGCCATTCAAATTTAGCCCTTGTTTGAAGTAATTCGAGTCCCAAAAACATGCAAGAGCCCATTATATTGAACATACCAAACTCTTAGCAAGATTTATGGCTCAACTTGAAACTCAAATCCAAGTAAAAGAAAATAAATCCAAGCTCTTGAAATTTATAACAAAATAAAAAACACAAAACCAAGCATTTCAAAGCTTCAAGTTGTAAAATTTATGAGAAAGTCCTTTCAAACTTATAGAGATTATGTAAGAAACTAAATGAATGAAATCAAATGTCCATGAAATATGCCATCCATGTTGAATTTAAGGTTAATTCAATCATTCCTTTCATAAGAAGCCATGCATGTAAGCAACCTCTCATTACATGAACTAAGCTTTCATTTAAATTGATATTCATCTTGTTGATCTTGAATTTCATGATTTATGAGCTTAATTCTTCAACTTCATGGGATTAAAGAAACAATTCTTACCTAGAGTGAGTGAATTGAGGAGGATTAGTTTCAATTCCTAACTTCTCTTTCACTTCTTCTTTTCTTCTTCTTGAGCTCAAAGCTTTCCTAGGTTGAGTTTACACTCTCTCTTCCTTCCTCTCTCCTTGCATGTAATAAAAGAAGACTCACCACTTAATCACCTAGTTGGTGAATAGGACACATGTACACATTTATTGTATTCAATTTAACATTTCTATTAATGTTTCAATTAAATTAACCAAGGCTAATAAATCATT
Organism: Camellia granthamiana; assembly: GCA_036172215.1. Taxonomy (NCBI): domain Eukaryota; kingdom Viridiplantae; phylum Streptophyta; class Magnoliopsida; order Ericales; family Theaceae; genus Camellia; species Camellia granthamiana. Next base: position 11,726,223 of record CM069907.1, read on the forward strand.
TCTAATTAAATCAAATTAATCCATATCACAATATAACCTCAATTACACTAAATTAATTTATACTAATATAGATTAGGTTCTAATTCCTATCCAATTTCTTAATTCTAATTTGTTAAAATTAGTGAATTAGACAGGTTTAATTCATTCCTTTACATCTTTGTTCACAATAACACTACAATACCAATCAATGCAAGCATATACCATATGGCACATAATTCACATAACACATAATCACATAATCAGCAATAAGCATATAATTAATTTAATTAATTTGCTTAATTAAGGAGGTGGTAGTCACACTACATCACCAGAATAAACGTGAGATTTCACATGAAAGGACTTAAATGAACTATTGCTCTGATACCACTTTTGTCAAGACCCAACCCTAGGGGCTTAGGGCTGGAATCGCAATTTACTTTCTAATCACAACAAATTAAGCGGCGCATGCGGAGGCAAAATGGAAGTAAGAAAATAATTAAACAGAAAATTAACTTCATTCGACTATTTTGATAAAATAAAGTACATCTATAGGGCTTTTATTTATTTTTTTATTCAATGACTGGCCTTCAGTAAAAAAAAAACAAGAGGAAAAAAAGGAAAGAAAACAAAATAAAGGATCAGCATCAAATTCTTGTATGGGTTCCACTACACGAGGTTACGGGTTTGTAGACACCCCATTTTTGACCGTCCTCAAGACTTGGATGTCATCGTTTGTGCACTCGATGATTATGATTATTTGTGCTTGTTTTAGTGCCCGAAGTCTTTGGCAAAATGCCCTGTCTTTGAGCCTTCAAACCCTGTCCATTTTATGTCTTGTTTTAGACCAAAACCTTAGTGTTTCAAACACAAAACCTTAGTGCTTCAAGCTTGTAACCCTTGGTGGCCAGCCGGCCATTGGTTGAGGCTGCCGACCACTAATTGTGCCTTGCCGGCCAATGCTGTGGCCTGCTGGCCATCATTGGTGGCCTGCTGGCCACCAGTTCCCTTTTTGCAGATATTTGGTTGACAGCTATCCAACTGTTGGCACAAGTGTCTTCATCTCCCTACACGAGTAGAGAGGGATTTAGCACAACCAAATGCATGTTTTTCTATATATATGGGGTCTCCTCCCCCATTTTTGAGGGATAGAAATTTTAGAACAAAAATATCTCTCTTTACATTTCTCTCTCTCTCTCTCTTGCAAATTTGTGCACATTAGCCTAGTTACACTACACTTTTGCCTACACCTCCTTAACCAAAGTTGATAATATTTGAGCTGAGGTTTCTTGAAGCCTTCTTGGAGCTCTTAAAGGTGGTTTTGGCTTGAATTAGTGCCTAAAGTTGATCTTTGCTTCAAGAGGTATACTACTTCCCTTTTAAGCTTGCTTTGTATACTTGGTTTTCTATATTTTCCTACTATTTTTGGGTTGTTTTGGGGCTATAAAAACTCTATTTTTGTGGGCTGAAATTAGTGTTTTAGGCCATTTAAGGTTTAGGGGTTATCTCACATTTCTTTATTCCTTACTTTTAAGGCTTTTCCACCTTTGTTTCCCACTTTCAAACTATCTTTTTTGGGCTTTTGAACATTGAATTTCAGAATATTTTTAGTGATAAAAATCATGTTTTGAAGTCTAAAATTGGAGGGGTTCGCCTCCCCTTATTGTGTCTAGTTTGCTAGCCTAGTTAGCTCTATATGTTAGCTTTATTTTCTAGTTTTTTGTAGCTTAATTCCAGCATGTTTTAGGCTCTATTTTAGACTATTTCAATTCTATTTTTGGTTGGTTATTGCATTTGAATCTTGTTTTGCATGCCTCTAGTGTAATAGTCCTCACAAGTTTGGTGTTTTAGGCCTTTAAACACTACTTGTGTAAGTTGATTGCCATGTTTTAGTGCTTTTCTCACTTCATTTCAGCACTTATAATCTCTGCAATCTCCCTCATTTCTTCACTTTTTATTTGCTTTGAGGGTTGTTTCAACCTTAGGATAGTTTAAATTTGAGATTGAGGTTCATTGCTTAATGGTTTAATCCTCTTTTGGGGGGTTCATTACCAACAGCGTGACATCTCTCTCTTGCCTTAAACAATCCCTTGTTTGACACTTCCTTCTTTTTTAGAGGACTTATTTACCAATGGACTTAATTGGTTAGTGAATGGTTGGTAATCTAAAATGAGTATCTAAAATTCGCAACTAAAATGGTGCAAGATAAGAAATTAGATGTGTTTTGATGTGTTCAATCGGACATTAATTGAACACAAGGAAAATTGGGGCATTTCATACTCAAAGTGATGAAATGTGCCAAGTTTCCAAGGTCTCCATTGCCCTTGATCGTGCATGATAGAGTGATGGTCTTTTGGGGTCTTGTTTGTGCATTTATTAAACTTGTACATCTTGGTTCCTTAGCCATCATGCAATGGAATTGCTTGATTAATTGTTTGAGGACCAAGTGTATCACTCATTTGAGATGTTTTGATGATAAGGAGCTATACACAGTACAAACAACCAGTGAGAATACCTTCTTTTTGCCCTGTTTGCTCTCTGTTGTAGCAAAAAAATATGGTGTGTCGTCAGTGGCCGGCCGGCCACTGTTACTGGCCTGCCGGCCACTAGTGTTGGATGGCAACCCCTCAATGGTGGCCGGCCAGCCACCACTTCTGACCTGCCAGCCACCAGTGAATTTTGAGCAGTGTGCTTGTGGAGCATGGCAGAGTTGACCTAGAAGAGGAAATCAGTGCAAAGGTTGTGCAAACAGAGGCTTTCGAGGGCAAACAGTGGATGTTCTTCGGGTGAAAATCGAGTATGCATGGGCCTCCATCGCTTCCCGAAACTAGTTAACTAGTCAATTAGTTTAATTAGCAATTAATCATTCATTTGTTGTAATTAGTTAGTTGTAGCTAATTAGTTTGTGTTGTAATATTTAATTAGATTAATTAGTTGTAGCTAATTAGTTTGTATTGTAATATTTAATTAGCTTAATTAGTTGTAGCTAATTAGTTTGTGTTATAATATTTAATTAGCTTAACCTAGTTAAATTCTTATTTAATTAGCTTAGATAGTTAGTTAGTTATTCATTCAAGTTTTGTAATTATTAGCTTAATTAGCTTAGCTTTTATTCATTCGGACTCTCTTTCATGAGAGCGTAATGTAATAATGTGTATGTCTTCTAACCCCACGTCTTTCTCCTTTTTATTTATCCACCTATGATGGTTAGATTAGGAGCATCACGTTTCAATTAACATACCTTATGCTTGCATCCATTCATCTTGTATTGCATCCACCGAGGCTCGGCGAATCATTCAAATTGCATTGTTGTTTAAATACTTCTTTGAATACGTGCTTAGACTGCATGATATTTAAATTGATTCATATGCCATATTAGTAGCCGAGCCTATTAATTACATTCTTCGCATGTGTTGCATTAGACATCTTATATAATTAGGTATCATGCATATTTTTCTAACTCTTTTGTTTCTCTTAGCTTGGAGTACTAGGTGAGTTTTTAGTGCTTTAGCATACTTGCATGAGTGTGAGTGATTGCTATGTTTAGCATGCTTGCCATGAGGCTAAGTGCTTACTTGTTAAACTGTTTGAGTGCCTGTGGATGAAGGCTTGTTGCTTGAATTGGAACGATTCGATGAATGTATGTTTCAAGCCCACTTTGTCAAGTGGCAAATTCACAAACTTTAAGCCCGCTTTGTGAAGTGGCAAATTCAAACCTTTTCGAAAAACAAATCATGAAATTGAATTATTCCAATTTCAGGCAAACTAGTCTATACTTGCTTGTGCGCATCACATAGTAATGCTAGTCTAATAAACCGAAACAATAGCATGTAATGTTGATAAAAATCATATCATGATTAGTAGAGGCCGATCTTTGATCGGGCGAGCGGGGGTGCTCAATTCATGACCTTCCCCTCTCGTACCTAAGTTCCCGAGTCGAGGTAACTTTGGTGATGACGAACACGTGGCCTTTGGTATGAGTCATGGGTTTTCTAAATTTCTCCAAAATAAAATATTTAGGTGTCGACTTTGTATTTGGCAAAGCAGTCCAATTTTGACATTTTTGATTCAAAATCAATTTTCCAAAAGATTTGCCGAATTTGAACTCTTTGGTGTTTATCAATTTCACATTGCACTTGTGAGATTAGATTCAGAATCATGGGAGTCCAAACTGTAGGGCTTCTTTCGAGCTTCCAAAAAGGGGAGCGAAAAAGGCGAGCTACAGTTTCTGGCGACTCCGCTGGGGATTTAGAGAACTTGACTTGAACTTATGATATGAATTTTATCTACACTTATGTGTTTCTTTGCATTACATTTGTATTGGTGCGCCTAAGCCATTGTGTTTGCCATCTGCTATTCCTAGACGATTTGCTGGAGGTTTCTCTGAAAAGCTTGCCAAAAGGCTGACCGGTTGCGTGCTCTACCACGATGGGAGCACAACCCTTGGATCTGGACTACCGTTGTACCGTTTGATCCTCCTTTCACTTCTTGGTGTCAGGTGTGAGAGATATATTAGGTAGTCTTGCTGAGGTATCCTTTTTGACCAGGAATGGGTGAAACACTTTGTTTGAATAGTGAACCCTAGTTCCTAACGAAACTAGGACAGGGTAATCTTACCCCCTCATAGGGGTGTTTTGGCTTTCACTTAACTGGTATGTGTTTTTAGAGCGAAACTCTACAAGAATATACGTATCAGTTACAAGTTTGGGTATCAGATTTGGGGGCAGAAGTTAGTGTTGAGTGCAGTTCTACAACTTATGATTACATCTGTGTGTTGTTCACATCTGAGCTGAGGTGCTGTGTGGTTTTTTATTTTTGCTTTCTTTTTGTTTTATTTCTCTTTGCTAGGTAGTTTATCACAATTGCTTTGGACAGTTCGGATATCCCCCGAGCACTCTGGACCCGTGTAAGGAGACTTTACAGATCCAGAGATCTTGTTAGGGGACAGCCTGTGTTTGCTTTGCTCCCATCGGTTACCAGACGGAGGAGGGTTAGGCATAATTCACTATTTCAGCAATCGCTTGTATCCAGTCGGGGACAATCTTCTACATCTAGGCCAGCAAGAGATTACTCACCTATTCAAATGACTCAGTACCCTTCAACCAGCATGGAGGACTTGATCCGTCATCTCCAGCAAACCGTTAAAACCATGCAGCAAGATGCTGCCCACCAAGCTGAAGTTACTGCCTATTAAGCTGAAGTGATAAATAGGCTGCAGCAACAACAACCACAGCCGGCAGTGGCTTCTGCATCTCATGCACCTCCAGTGGATATCCCAGCACCTAGAATTACTGCTAATGCCTAGGCTGAGAATCAGGGCAACCCAGTAGACCTCATCCCATCACAAGCCTCCAAGGCACCAATGTACCAAACTGAGGCACCGTTTGAATTTGAAGTTAACCCGATTGTTCTTAAGGTCAACAAGCTGAAGAAGTTTTTCAAGCGGGCATAGGGTGTGAACTCAATCCGCAGTAACTTTGCCAGACCGGTTTAAAATGCCACAAATAGATCGGTTCGATGGCTCTGGGGATCCTATGGTTCATCTGCGGTTGTTCTTTGATATCCTACGGCCGATGGGCCTTACCAGATTTCAAAAGCTGTCACTTTTTGGCCGGACCTTGTCAGGAATAGCGGTTATCTGGTATGCAAAGCTAGAGGACTCTGTGAAGCAGAGTTTGGAGGAAATGGCTGAGGCCTTTATTTCACAGTACTCCTACAATATGCAGATCAAAGTCATAACCCGTGATCTTGAGGTAACCCGTCAGGAGCCAAATGAGGGCCTCTTGGACTTTGTAACAAGGTGGATGGCCAAGGCTTCGATGATGACTACAAGGCCATCTAAGAAAGATCAAATCAGGATGGTGGTTAGCAATCTGCTAGGGAAATTATTACAAAAGATGATTGTTTTGCCATTGTTCACATTCATTGAGCTCCACGAGATAGGGGTTCAGATTGAAGATGCAATGAAACATGGATTGATTACTGATGAGAAGGAGCAGGTCAAGAGGCATTTTACACACAGTTCCAATGTAACCACGAGTGGAAGCACAACTGCGCGGCCATCTGATGTGAATGTCCCCACTACTACAGCTAAGACTGCCAACCCTTTCGCCAGTACAACTCCACAAACCTCAAATAACCACGCCCGATCTCAAAGGGTCTTTACCCTACTCTATATGCCTTTATCCTAAGCCTTGAGGGTGCTGATAAAAAAAGGGCATCTTAAGCCGTTAGAACAATGTCCATTACCTGATCCTCTCCCACCTAAACACAACCCAGCCAAATACTGTGCATTTCACCAGCAACATGGTCACGACACTGACCAATGCTACAGGCTGCGTCATGAGATTCATGATCTCATCGATAACAAGGTGATAGCACCACCCCAAAAGCCAAATGTAACTACCAACCCTCTCCCAGCCCACAACTAAGTTCCCCCACCTCAGAACTTAAACCTAATACATACACTGGCCATCCTATATGACCCCAGCGTATATATTACCCCTTTTCACTAGGGTGGGTCACGGATCGGTTCCATGCAGTTCGGGTGACAGGTTGGACCCGCCTAATAGGGTGCGGGTTGGGAAAAAATGAAACCACATCCGTCCGCAGTGCGGGTTACGGACTAAACGGGTGGGTCATGCAGTTGTGCGGGCGGTTGTGGGCGATTTGTGAATTAGATTTTTTTTTTTTTTGAAATTTTATTTTTGGGACCTTCTCCATTTTCTGAAGTCATAAAAAAGACAAACATAACTATTTTTTTTTTTTTGCACTTTGAACATGTAAGTATAACAAATAAAGACCAAAAAAAAAAAAACCAATTTTATTATTATTATTATTCAACCCAGCTAACTTTATCACATACCAATTGCAAGAACCCATTTTTCCCCATATACTGCTTACTTCTTTGCATCCAACTTCCATGTATCAAACCATCCATAGTATGGATTCCATACCCCTCCCTTTCTCTCTCTTCCATTGCTTTCTAACTTAATGAAAACATTTTGTTTTATTAAATAAACAAAACAAGTATCTTCCAGATCTGGCATATCTTCCAAGTATCAAACATATATATATATTTTGCAGTAGATGATCTCTAGATCTGGTGGGCGATGGTGACAAAGAGAAGAGGAAGGGACAACGGCAAACAACCAATGACAAGGGGCGAGAGATGGTGGTGGTGACGGCGACGGCAATGAGAGTAGAGAGAGGTAGGCGAGATGAGAGAGAGAGGGAGAAAGACAAGGGCTAGATGAGAGAAAGAGCTGGGCAGAGAGATAGAGGACCAAAAAAATGAATTCAACTGTGATGTAGGAGTGAGATTTTTTTTATTTTAAACATAATTTGCGGGTGGGTTATGCGGTTGCGCAGGTAGGGTCGGATTTGACCTGAACCCGATTGTGCATGGAAAAATAGACCCGCACCCGCCCTATTTATGCATGCGGGTAGGGTTGGATTGTGCGGATAGGGTTGGTTTGGGCGGATTGTGCGGGTCGGATAAACCATTCCCCACTCCTACTTCTCACCTACCCAAACTGGCCGTGTTCAACCTTGAAAGCACGGACTTGTGCATGATAGACACGTCCATACTTCAACCTGAACCCGTGGTGGTGACAGTGGCAGAAGGAGGGAGGTTGGCCTTGGGGGAGAATGCCAGTCCATTGCCTGAGAGCTCTGCGGACTTATCTAAGGAGGTATATGACCCGTGCTGTTACATTGTGTCAGTGGATCAAGCCAAGCCCGAAGTGGTATTGCTGACAATAGCAGAGGTCAATGTGGTTAGAGAGGATGGCCTAAGTCGAGGTTTGGATGATCTGGAGGAGTTGGAAGAGGACTTAGACAATCTGCAGTTCTATGACGAACAAGATCAGGGGGACGTATAGATTGACTGGTTTGATCTGAATGGATCGACGGACAATTCAGGGTGGTTAAGTGATGAACCTGATCGGGAGGAAGGAACTGAACCAAAACTTGAAGAAAAGGAAGCAAGAACAGCTGCAATGGCCGAGGAAAAGGGGAAATTGCCAAAGAGCACCGACATCAAGAATTTAGTTTAAGAACTAGTGTAGACGTCCGCGAAACGCATCCCGGGGAAGAGGAGTGGGAGTCCCCCCCCCTGTTCTGGTTCGATATTGGGGCACTACAGTTCAAAGGACTCAAATGTCACGGTTCTTAATCTTGAACCAAAGAGTCCAACTCTGGCAAATCGTTTTGAAGAAAAACTGATTTTTGAAAAGAAGTGCCAAACATGGACTGCTTTGCCAGATACAGAGTCGCCACCTAAATATTTTAAAATGGGGAAATTTAGGAAACCCTGACTCGGTGCCGAAGGCCACGTGTCCGTCATCACCAAAGTGATCTTGGCTCGGGAGCTTGGGTACGATCGGGGAAGGTCAGCTATGAGCACCCCCTTTCGCCCGGTCTGAAGACCGGCCTCTACTAACCGTGATATCCGATTTTGAAAACGTTATGCGTTCTTATTCCGGTTAACCTAGAATTACTATGTGATGCGCACAACACAAAAGTATAGACTAGATTGCCTAACTTGGAAATAAACATTGCATATCCGTTTTGTTTAAAAAAAAAACGTGTTAGATTTTGCTACTCGCAAGTAGGCTAAAATACGGATTTCAATGAGTTGTTCCAATTCAAGCAATCCAACCTTCACCCACAGGCATTCAAACAGTAATACCACATAAGCATTTAGCCGCATGGCAATCATACCGTCATGTTAACATTCACACGCATGCGAGGTGCTAAAGCATAAAACACTTACATCGTACTCCGTGCCAAAACAAGAAACTAGTTAGCAAAACATGCATGACCTAGTTCATGTTAAATGGCTAATGCATCACATACAGGGGTGTAATCTAAACAGGCTCAGCTAACCCTAAACATGGCATATGAAATGCGCGAGTAGCATGTATTCAATTTAGAAATCGAAAGTACGATGCAGTTTGTATGATGTACCGAGCCCGGTGCATGTAAACAAATGCATGAATGCACACATGCATTGCATAAGGTATGCTAATTTGAACGTGCCCTAATCTACCAACATAAGCGGGTAAATAAAAGGGAGAAAGAAATGGGGATTGGAAGACATGCACCCACTCACACACACTTATTACAACTTTGCCCTCGCTCGGAGGGACCGAAAGAATATACAAATTAATTAACTACGCAAGCTAATTAAAATATTACAAATCAACTAAATTAATTAAATAAAATAATTAATCTAATTAAACAGTAAATCGCCTTGGGATGAGGGCCAAATGCAGCATGCGCTCGGGACTGGCTCGGAACCGCACTGCCATGCATGGATTGCCTCTGTTTCCTCTGCTCTCCTCCTCAGAAAAATGCCAAAGTCCCAGGAGTGCCTCTCAGGGCACTGGGGATCACCACCGGCTGGGGTAGGACACCACCGGCTGAAGGAGAAGGCCACCGGCACAAAAAGAAGCCATCGGCTGTTTGTTGACTGTCGGTCGGCACTAAATAGTGCCGGCCGGCACTGAATGCCTGCAGAACCTGCAACTCACAGCAGCAGAGGGGAAATCTATGCATGACAATATAATTCAAGCCATTTATGCACCAAACACATCCCTTATCATGTTATTGACTCAAAGGGGCATGTGCCTCGATTCTCGGACCACCAATCGCGCATTTCCATGCATGATGGCCCTAAGAACCAAGAATGCAACTTTGATTTCAAGTGCATGCAATGCAAACAAGCAAACAAGGGTGCCAAACCTCCATCATACTTTACTTCAAGAGGCTTATTATGCATGCTAATGCAACGCAACCCTAAGCATGTTATCTATCATGCAACATGGACTATGCAATACACTTATGCAAAGCATCCAAGCAAACATGCAAGGCAAGCATGCAAACCAAGTAAATGATGGTCTTAGACATGACTTAGGCAGCTCAAATAGTCCTAAAATCAGTGGCCAAAATGCCTAGAAACGGAGACTAAACACACACACACACATGCAAGTGTTATGGTCCAAACCTAAGGCATAAGAAAGGCAACTCTTAAGCACACTTGAAGAGACCAAACATGGACAGTTAGCATGCAAGATGAGCTCTAAAATCATGCTATAAAATGATGCCGAATCATGTTAAACTAGACAAGCAACATACTAGCATGCAAATGGTCCAAGAACTTAAGGCAAGTCAAAGGGGACCCAAACCATGGCTAAGCCAACCAAGCCTCACAAGGCCAAGGAGGCTTAAAACAGGTCTAAGGCAGCCCTAGACCATGCAAAGGGAGCTTCCTAGATGGCATCTAAGTGGCTCAAAATCAAAGGCATACACAATGGCCAAAACATGGAGCATGCAACACAACCTTTCAAAGCATTAAAGAGGCATGCAAGACAAACATTCAAGCATGTCCAAGGGACTGAAATAACATCTTAAATGGTTCCAAACCATTGAAATGATGAAAGCAATGCATACTACACATGCGCCTACTTGAAGCATACAAGCTACAATGCAAAGGGGCTATATTAAGCATGCTAAGATTGACCCAAATGGCTATGGACAGAGCTAAAACATGGCAAAATAAGCACAAAACCTTCACAAGTCTAAGCCTAAATCATGTTAGAATAAAGGCACACAACCTAATGCATGTCAAAGAACCAAAGGGGCATTACAAAGCATCTATGCAAAACATGCAAGGAGTACTAAAACCAACTTAGAAACATGTTAAATCATGGCATAATAAGCATGAAAAACAAACCAAACATGCTCAACACACAACCAAATATGGTGCTCCTTTGGAGGCCAAAACTTGCCCTTTTCAAGGACATCAAGGAGAGGGGGTGGCCCTCCCCTTTTGGAGACTTTATGGCACCATCTCCACCACTGAAATCCCTCAAGATTTTAGTGGTGAAGAGGCCCAAGCACAAAAGTCTCGGATCTCAACAAAATAGCACAAAAAGTGGCCTTTTCAAGGCCTAAGGGTGGTCAAACCTACCCAAACCACCAAACACTCTTAATAAACAATGAAGAGGGTTAAAAAACAGAACTTTTATGTGTTAATCACTAAGCACAAAAACAGTTCTAAACTAGGTAAAAACAAGGTGCAAGAATGGGGTAAAAAGAGCTAGTTTCTTACCCTTGATGATCACCTTCACAAGAGTTGATGTTGTTGCCTTCTTTTGCTTGAATCCAGCCAAGAACACCAAGAACAACCTCTTAGGACCTCTGTAACCAAGAGAAGGTGAAACACTAGGTGTTGATGTGCAAAAGTAAGGCACAAACACCTAGTTACACAAACAAAAGAGAAGTATGGATATAGGATAGATATAGAACTTCTAACCTAAAACCAGAGCTACCTCTCACCTCTCTCACAAAAACTCTTCTAACCCTTGAGCCAAGAGAGAAGCCCTTCTCTTATAGGCATCAATCTTGTAAAGCTTGCCAAACAAGCTTACAAGGAGGGCATCCCTCCATACACGTGTATGGAGGGGAGGCTAAAGCCATACAGCTGTCTAAAAATATCTCATAAAGCAGCTGCACAGTGGTCGGCAGGGCAAAATGGTCATTTTGCCAAAACAAGTGCCGACCGGCACAAAATAGTGCCGACCGGCACAATATAGTGCCGGTGGCAACATCAGCCAGCCGGTGGTCTCTAGCCAGTGCCGGTGGTGTGTGGGGATGCCTCACAAAGCATTCCCTGCCCTTCCAAGGCAAAACACAAGTGTTTGGTGCAAAACCGAACACAAAACGGTCGAGTTCGGAGGTCCTGAGGCAAGGCGCGCGAGCCGAGAACTCCGGGAACTCCAAACGAACACAAACATGGATAATCACCGAGTGTTCCAATGGTGACGTCCAAGTCTAGAGGACGGTCAAAAATGGGGTGTCTACAACTAGGCACCGTGAGTACTGCGGATACTAACAAGAAGCTGCGTTGAAGGGGTTTGTGCAAGAAAAGGATCAAGATAAACAGGAAGTTGGAAAAGCCCAACACCCTATGGGGGATACTTCTGATGAGGGAATGATCAAAACAGAGCCGGACAACTGTTTGTCGGTTGCCAGAGGAGCATGGTGGGAGGATGATGATTTGCTTTTGGCTCACATCGATGAAGATTGGGGTAAAGACCTGCCAGACAACACCTGGTACTCTGAAGAGATTGACCATATGACGAGGAGTGAGTGATATTTCAAGCCCTCGCACTTGGACCAAGTTGAGGCCTCAGAGAAAGATAAAGAGGTTGAGAAGCAGAAGGAAAAGCAGTTGGAAGAAGAGGCGGTGCTGAAATAACTGAAGAAAATTCAGGTCGATATTTCAATCTGGGGTCTGCTTATGGCTTCTCGAGTGCATCGATAGGCTGTGCTATCAACGATTGACAGGGTCAAATTGACCATTGACACGACTCCTAAACAGCTTGTGGGGTTGGTTTTCCTCGGAGGTGCTGCGCCAACTTTAACTTTCTCAGGCAAGGAACTACCGCCGAAGGGCTCAGCACATAACAAACCTCTGTACATATCAGTTGAGTGTAGAGAAAAATGGGTGCCAATGGTATTGTTCGATACAAGGTCAGCTATCAATGTCTGTCCGTCGCGCACAGCTTATGCTATTGGCCTGAAACTAGCAGATTTCGTACCTATAGCCCAGGTGATTTGGGCGTATGACAATACAAGTAGAAAGGTGATGGGCTCGGTATAGATCAGAGTTTAAGTGGGCCCAACTCAATAGGATATTGAGTTCTATGTCCTGGATGTGCCGGCCACTTTCAATTTACTGCTAGGGAGACCTTGGTTGCACCAAGTGAAAGCTGTCTCTTCTACCTTCCACCAAATGCTGAAATACCCCCATAGGAATGTGGTGGCTGTTGTATTCGGTAATTCATCTATACATCCTCTGCCAGAGGTAACTACACCTGTGCTAGAAATTGTTCATGGTGAGAAGGACATATTCCTTTCAGGTTTTACCCTGGCCGAGGCCCGCGCAATACAGAATATCTTGGCAGCTAATGAGGGCTTGTATGTCAGCGCCCAATCAATCTATTTCATGAACAAACTCCAACATGTACCAGGAATGGGGTTGGGAAAAAGTGGTCGAAAAGGCGTGACAGCACTGGCCAATGTGCCACATAACCCGTATGTTTTTGGTCTTGGCTATATGCCCACCAAAGAGGATTGAGTTAGAAAAGCAAAAGAGATGGCAGGTAGAGCTAGAGCTAGAGCTAGGCAGACTGGGAAATGCTATGAGCTTGTTCACAGGCTAATCCAGGGAACACTGAACGACCATTTTGTTCGGGAAAGAGAGGACTTCCCATTTTGTGGCTTTCTCGAGCCTTTGATGAATTATGAGAAATAGCGTGTTCCCGATTTTGAAATCTTCTTTGACATGTAGCTGCAAGACAGTGATATAAAGAAAAAGGTTGAACTGATTGCTGAAGCTAAGAGAAGCATCGAAAATGACTCGGACAGCAGCAAGCTTGAAGTAGAAGTAGCACTGGCATGTCTTCTTTCGGATCTTCCGGCCTACTCAGAAAGCTTGGGGGATAACCTGACCGTTTCCATGATTGCGGACCAACCGGGTGTGAACCCTTCTAGCAGCATTTTGGATGCATCTGACGCACCATTTCTCTTTTAGCAACTGGAGGAGCACTACCTGTCTAGTAGTTCTGAGTCGGGTAGTGAGCCAGAATCTGGTACCACAGAGTCTGTGGAGTCGGAATTAGATTCCGGTGCTTCTGAGTCTAAGTTCGGTATTCCTAGGGGTGATAACCCGGATGCCAAGGTCTTGTCCAGGTCATCCTTTTCTTTTGATTTTGAGTCGGTTGTAACTGAATAGCTGGATAAGCTCAACTTGATGAATGAGAATGCCATTACAGATTCTGAGTATTTCTTTATGCCGTTTGTTTATTGCATTGATCATGATTTTTAAAATTTTAATGAAAACGATGAGGAAAGAATTCCTCTGGTTTTGAAAATTTTGATTAATTGAGAAGAAGAAAGGTTTGCAAAACCCCTTACTGATGAAATCATTTCTTTTAATGTGGGTACTGAGAAGGATCCGCGTCTGGTCCAGATCGGGTCCATGTTGTCTTCAGAGGAGCGCGAGCGCTTAGTCACTTTATTAAAAGATTTCAAAGAAGTTTTCGCATGGTCCTACGAAGACATACCTGGAATCGATCTTGAGATTGTACAGCATCGGATCCCTCTCGACCCTGAGGCCCGACCCGTCAAACAAAAGTTGTGGAGAATATGTCCGAATTGGGCTTTGAAGATTAAGAAAGAAGTTACCAAACAGATTGAGGCAGGGTTCTTACTTGTGTTTGAGTATCCAATGTGGTTGACCAACATTATCCCAGTTCCGAAGAAGGATGGCAGAATCATAGTCTGTGTTGACTTCAGGGATCTAAATAAGGTTAGTTTTAAAGATGATTTTTCCCTGCCACATATTGATGAGTTGGTAGACTTCACCACAGGTCATGCGTTGCTCTCCTTCATGGATGAATTTTTCGGGTATAACCAGGCGCCCAAAGATAGGGAGAAAATTACATTTACTACGTTGTGGAGAATCTATTGCTATCGGGTGATACCATTTGGGCTGAAAAATGCCGAGGCTACCTATCAATGGGCTGGAACCACTATTTTGCATGATATGATCCACAAAGAGGTCGAGGTGTATACAGACGACATGATTGTCAAGTCCAAAGAAAGAGAGGGCCACTACACCGCCTTGAAAAAATTCTTTTAAAGGATCAGAGAATACAAACTGAGGTTGAATCCACAGAAATGTACTTTCGGTGTAACAGCAAGGAAAATGCTGGGTTTCTTGATCACACAGAGGGGCATCGAGGTAAATCCTTCAAAAATCAAGGACATCCTAGAAATGCTACCACCAAGGACTGAAAAAGAAGGTGCGAGGCTTTTTAGGTAAAGTGCAATTCATAAGACGGTTTATTTCAAAATTAACCTTGACTTGTGAACCGCTATTTGGTCTCCTGAAGAAAGGAAAGAAATTTCGATAGGATGATCGATGTCAATTCGCTTTTGAACAGATCAAGTAGTACTTTCAGAATCCACCCGTGCTGTCGCCGCCAGAGCCGGAAAAGCCTTTGATTTTCTATCTGTCAATAACAGACATAACAATGGGATGCATGCTTGCTCAGGAATCTGAGGATAAGGTGGAGAAAGCCATCTACTATTTGAGCAAGAAAATGCTAGATTGTGAGACCCGTTACACTCCGTTGGAGAAAGTTTGCTTAGCCTTGGTATGGGCTACTAGGAAGTTGAGGCATTACTTGTTAGCTCACTCCATAATTCTAGTTTTAAGATTAGATCCCATCAAATATCTGTTTGAGAAACCAGCGCTTACGGGTAGGCTAGCTCGTTGGTTACTTCTTCTCTCCAAATTTGATCTAAAGTATGTCACTCTCAAGTCAGTTAAAGGGAGAGCAGTAGCGGAGTTCCTGGCAGATCACCTAGTAGAAGGGGATGAAGTGGTAGAATACCTGTTTCCAGATGAAGCCATTCTACAGGTCGAGGAAGAGATTGGACAATGTACTTTGACGGAGCGTCTAATCAATACGGTTATGGGATAGGTGTGTTGCTGATAGCACCCGACAATTTTCATATACCTTTAACCTTCAAACTCCGGTTCAAGGTATCCAATAACGAAGCAGAATACGAGGCATGTATCGCTGGTTTGGAAGCCGTCCTGGAACTAAGGGCAAAAAGGTTGGACGTAATCGAGGACTCGAAACTAGTTGTGTCTGGAGCAAATAGAGGCTGGAAGGTCAAAAAAGAAAAGGTGAAGATCTATCATCAGACCCTGGACGTTCTGATTCCTAGGTTTGAAAAATTGACTTTCACGCATCTACTGAGAGAGAACAACAGGTTCGTTGACGTCTTTTCAACTTTATCTTCTATGATAGACATCTCTCTTGGAGTCCAGATGTGTCCGATTATCATTGAGCAGAGATATATGTCGGCCTATGAGACTATCGCCGCAATAGATGAAGCGCAAGATCAAAACCCTTGTTCTATGATATCTGAAACTTCTTAGAAAATGAGGTTTATCCACTAGGGGCAAATGCTAAAGACAAAAGGGAAATACGGTAGATAGCCGTCCAATTTATCATCTGCGGAGGTAAACTATACCAAAGAGGTCATCTGGGAATGCACAACTTGTGTGTCGAAGTAGAGGAGTCAAAGCGCCTAATGAAGGCCATCCATGGGAGAGAGTGCGGAGCGCACATGAATGGGGTAATGTTAACTCGGAAGATTCTTAGGCAAGGTTACTACTAGTCTACTATGGAGGAGGATTGTATCAATTTTGTTCGGTGATGCCACAAATGCCAAATTGATGTAAATCGCATGAACATCTCGCCATTGAAGCTGTACAACATGACTTCACCATGGCCTTTCTCAGTTTGGGGAGTCGACGTCATCAGCACAGCCACACCAAAAGGGTTGAATGGGCATGAATACATTCTGGTGGCAATTGATTATTTTACGAAATGGGTGGAAGCTCAGTCTTATGCAGTATTGAAAGCAGTGCATGTGGCTAAGTTCATCCGAAACAACATCATTTGCCGTTGTGGAGTCCCAAACGAGATCATTTTAGATAATGACTCCCATTTCAAGAAAGAAGTGATAGACTTGTTGGAGAAATACAACATGGCTTTTCATAAGTCATCTACATACCAGCCGCAAACCAACGGAGCTGTTGAGGCCGCTAACAAGAACATCAAGCATATTCTGCAGAAGATGGTTGAGACCAACAGGGACTGGCCAGACAAATTGCCATTCGCACTCTGGGGCTATAGAATTTCAATCTGGACGTCTACAGGGGCAACTCCTTACTCTCTTGTCTATGGGATGGAAGTCGTTCTGCCAATCGAAATAGAAGTCTCATCACTGCGAGTTATAGCTGAGTGTTAAATAACAGAGGCGGACTGGATATAGAGCAGGTTTGAAGAACTGATGCTGTTTGATGAGAGAAGGTTGAGAGCCTTGTACCATGTTCAGGGCTATCAACGTAGGATTTCGAGGGCTTTTAACAAGAATGTTAAGTCCCGGAATCTCAAAGAGGGGGATTTGGTGCTGAAAGACAATCGAGCTCCTATCCATGACCCTAGGGACAAGTTCAGACCCAATTGAACGGGTCCTTACATCATCAAAACTATTTGGTCGGGTGGAGTTGTTATTCTCATAGACCTGGATAGCCTAGAATTTTCCCAACTGATCAACATGGACAAGTTGAAGAAATATTATCCCTGAGAGGCTCGCTAGGCTGAAAACCCGGAAGGGCAACCTAGGGAAAAATTAGAGCACAAAAAAAATAAAAATAAAGAAAAACTGAGCTCGCAAGGTTAAAAACCCTAAAGGGCGGCCTTGGCAAAAGTTAGAGTGCAAAAGGAGAGTGTTAATACTTGAGTGAACCTGAACCGAACTATGTAAGGCCTGATTCCCATCTTCAGGATACGTAGGCAACTTCATTCTGAAGTCCGGCCGTAAACACCTCCAAATCAATTGTCCTATCCATGTGTCTCATCAGATCATCTTTGTTTGTTCTTTACCTAAGAGTTCGGTTGTGATATCTACTCCGAAAGAAGAGCTGGTTGCAGTGCTGAGCAATGTTATTCAATCAAGGGGCAATTTGTGATCTTTGGATTCGGGGTTGTACATCTTGAGGATTGACTCCGTGCATGTCAAGTGGTGATCCTTATCGAAAATGATTTTGAAAAGTTTTGATAAAAGTTGATTTTGCTCAAATTTTACCTTTGACAACTTAGACCATTTTTAGACCAAAAGGAAAATTTTCAGTGCTTATAACTTTAATTTTATTGATTTCAATACAAAGTTCTCCAACTCTTGATACAAATCAAAGTTGCTTTTATTATATTCAAAAACTTGAAAATAAAGATCAAAGTATAAACTAGGGGCATAGATGTGTTAGGTGCTCTTGCGTCCCTCGCTCGTGTTTGTGGAAGCTTCTGATGCCAAAGTGGACCCGGTTTGTACCTCGTTCTCGAGCCAAGCCAAGCACTCGTTAGAAAGGGCGCAACTGAAACTAGGGGCAGGGGCCAGAAGTTCTCTTGTCCTCCAAGTAGTGAGGTATCTAGCTAAATGTGAACCTCGGATAGGGAACGAAACCGGGTACTCTACCCCCTTTTCTGGGCAGGTCTAGTCATGTCCAAACTGACGTCTGAATCTGAACGGGAAGTAGAATACACAGTATGTGAGGCCGATCAGCTGAATGCCAGGTTGTCGAGTTATCCTGTAGCTCATTTCGGTTAGGTTAAGCTAAGAACAATACCAAGCAATGTCAACAACAGACCTATTGCACATCCAGTGATACTCAGGGCAAGAATCCACTACCTTGAGCTTGTCCATTAGCCATACCTAGGGAGGGATGAAAGAAAAAAGAGATTAAAGAATAGAGAGATGTATGCTGAGAGAAAAAGTGAGAAATGGGCTTTGAGAGAAAAACAAAGTATAAATGCCGAGTAATGTGAGAAACACATATGAGAAATGGTGGGAAACATTACCTGAAGAAGTAGTGGATTCCCTGCAAATTTGGTAGTCTCTCGCCGATGGAAGGCATCTAAGCCCATCAAAGTCTCGACTAGCACCAAGCCAATGCAACTCTTGCCCTCTTTCAAACCTTGGGCCACTTCAATTAGCCGAATGCTAGACCCTCCAAAACTAGAGGCAAAAAAGAAATGAGCCAGCATACATAAGCAAAGGGCGTGTTGTTGAAAACCTCGCCAAAGAAGGTTACCTCGGTCGCCAACATCAAAAAATCGATAGATCAGGCTGAGAATATCCAGCTTGCCGTTGTGAAGTAAGGATCGAGCTTCATGTAGAGTGAGCCGACACATCCGTCCCAAAGCTTGGATGTGGCCGAAACAGGGCTGAGGTATGATTTCCTCATCGCGCCGAGATTCCATTAACGCTTGAAATTCTTCGATTTTCGGGCATATCTCTTGTCCCATGAAGCTAAAGACATGTGTAATCAGGTTCCAGCATCTAGCCGCGGCATGTAGGAACGGAAAGCAAAGCAGAAAACAGCTTAGCGAGAAAAGTGCATTTATGCCGAAACCCCGAAAATTCACATTTTCTGAGCTATCTAAAGTTGTAATCTAATTTGAGAGTTTTTTGGCAAAAATGGCTCAATATGTGAAGAATTTGCAGTTGAAATGAAGAAATCATAGAGCTCAACCTTTTGTAGAAGATAAGGCAGTGAGTGTGAGCCAGTTGTCAACAATCTGGAGGTTCTGCATATTGATGGCCGGTAGGCCATTTCTTGTAGCTGGCAGGTGGCCGACAAGTTCCTAGTCTGGGTGGCACCCTTCCTCTCAGGTCTGCTTTCCACTTTTGTGCTGAACAGTGCTAGAAACATGTGTTTTGTTTTGCTCTTTGTGTGTTTTAAGGTCTTATTTTGAGTCCTTTGGGTTTTAGCACGTTTGTCGAGTTGTATTTGTAGTTGTTTGGTTTATCGAGTTGTTGTTGTTTTTGTTTATGGAGTTGTATATTGCATTTTGTATTTTGGTTGTTGGTTGATTCATTACCCGATTAAGCATTTTGTTCTAATCAAACACTCTTGGCCATTTCAATTCCATGTCCATTTCATGCACGTATGGTGCTCATGATGCAAAAATGACAACACATTTTTCATAAAAAAACCGCGAGTTTTTATTCCAGTCATGGCTTTTTTACAAAAGAGGAGTACAAGTTTTAAAGCAAAACAAAACTTCCTAAAGCTATATATGTGCTAATGCTGTTAACAAAAAGAAACTAAGCAAAGCACAAATAAATCAGCGCTAGTCGTCTCAGGCTTGAGAGGCCCTCTTCATCCTCTTCCTGGGGGAGACTCAGAGCTGTCTCCATTAGCGCCACTGTCTGAAGCAGACCCTGAACTGGAGCCAGAATCGAAATCATCGCCACTCTCGGAGGACTCGGACTACGGAATCATTGCCTCCCCGAAGTCACTAGTCTCAGCATCATCGTCACTCAACACTGGCTCCAAAGGGCTCCTCTGGCCTCGGCCACGACACTTCTTTTGGCTGCGTGCTGGGGCCCGTCTTTCTCTCCTCTCTGCTGTTGGAAGAGGTGGTGATTGTAATGCCCTCAAAATATGACATAAACCAACCATTCATAAGACTCATAAAAGATAATAGAAATGTTATATTTCATTTATCAGAGTTTATATTACAAAAGATATTACATGTAATTTCTAAATGTTAACAACAGAATAAGTGCCCTACGGGCTTACATCTTTCCAAGTTGTCACTTGGTTACAACAAAAGAAGAGTCCTAACTCTTTTACATATAAAGCTCTTGACTTGAATTTACATTTGAATACAAAAAAATGTAACAAAACGAAGCCTCCAACCCTTAATCCTCCCAAGCTATGCCCTTGGAGGTGGCATGTCACCAGTACCTAAAAGTGGTGTCCCAAGTAGGGTGAGCCAAAGCCCAGTAGAGATATGCTACACAATATATGAGAGATAACTAAGGCGTAAGCATCAGATAAATGTGGGATATTTCTTAACCGACACATATTATTTCCGTGACCATTCAATATACATAACCATAACCCAATCCATTTCCAATCATCTATTTCGGGTAAATCTATTTACCAAGTTCATAGTTATCAAACAACCAAAATGAAATTTCAACTCAATGGTTCATAATTTAATACATTCATTAATCCAACACTTCTATTTCTTGGCATTTTACGGAACTACGTCCGAGGGAACCGGCACCCATAAATAAATAAGATTTCGGGACTTTCACCCTGGACACTCCGGCCAACTTAATTCTCAATGGAGTCTATCTCCTATCTCCTCCCAAACAATGGAGTACATCCCCTATCTCCTCCCATATAATGATACATATACAATGTATTTAAACACGTTGTCATATACAATGACTCATTAACTCACATATTCAATGGTTTACTCAAACCGTCATATTCAATGACATATTTCAATTGATTAGTTTTAATTTTTCTAATCCTTATGCATTTTCTGCAACAATCATAGCTGTCCTCCACCGATAGCCCAAAACAGATATTTCTAAACAGATAAATAAATCTATCAATAGATAATTTATCAAATTTTCCATAGATGAGTGATTTATCAATCCAACTACACCATTTAATCATATTTCCCCCTAACTTCATAGTTCCCAAACTAATTTCATATTTCCACATTGATTTCATTATTTATACAAAATAGTTCATTTAATTCAAACTAGGGCATTTTTCCCCCTTTTCCAAATATTACACCCAAGGCTAAATTTCACCCATTATACACAAATAACCCCATTTTCAAGACCTCACATACACATATGGAGCCCAAAATAGAAAACCCCTCTTTCACAAATTCAAACCCAAACCCTAACTTCACCCAAGCTTCCCAACTCCACTATTTATACAAGAATGACAAATATCTAGGTCAAAACTCATATTAAAGACTAGATTATCGCTACCTCAAATGGAAAAGCTCAAAGAGGAAGAAGGAGAAACTTAAAGATGCTCCAAACTTGAACTTTTTTTGATCAAAGGAAAGCCCACGCAATACTCTACTATTTTTAACAAAGGAAGTAGGGTAGAAGGGCCCTAGATCATGGAGTATTTGTAGAGAGAGAGAGAGTTTGAGAGAGATAGGCAGCCGATCTAGGGTTTTGAGTGAAGAAGAGATCAAAAAGTGATATAAAATCACGTTACTACGAACTGATATATGCGAGGCTCGCTCCAGCGAAGGAGTTGTCGCTCGAGCGACCAGACACAACAAGAGGCCTCGCTCGAGCGCAAGAAGCATCGCTCGAGCGCACAATGCCAAGCTTCAGATTTGCTAAAAATGCAGACGCATGCTCGAGTGCAAGAAGTCTCGCTCGAGCGAAGAAATAATTTCACAAGGCTCGCTCGAGCATAAGAAGCATCGCTCAAGCGACGTACTTTCACCTTCCCAGAAAAGCTGCGTCTGGGAGAAAACTTGAAGACCCTCATTTCTCGTTCGGGTACAAGAAAGCTCGCTTGAGCGAAAAAGCAAATACACAAGGCTCGCTCGAGCGCAAGAAGCCTCGCTCGAGTCAAGAGGCCAAAATCTGGGCAACAATCATTTGTACCAATAGACAACTAACTTGTTCCAAACTCATCCAACAAGTCCCAAAACTCAAATTTAAAGAATTAGAGGGAGGAAACAAGACATAGACAACAACATACAATCACAGAACTCGAGTCTAGAGTACAATAAAGGTCGGGGTAAAATTGGGATCGCTATAGTGATGGTATAGGCGCAGTCGTCGTTGCTGGTGCTCTCGGTATGGCTGGAACCTGAAAAGATACAGTATTGGTATATCAGATATAATGTATAGTTACAGACACAGTATGATAAAAATGGTGGAATACAATAAGCCAGATATAGTAAAAGTACAGTACAGTGTGTTAGGGAAGCATATCAATGTGATGCGACAAAAGGCAAAATGCAAACTATGATATGAGTATCAATGCTTTAGTAAGAATGATGTGCACAACAGTGTGGAGAATACTGAAATACGGGTAAAGAATAGGGAAAAATACCTGGATGCCATGGAGACTGAGCAGTGCTTCCCTCATCATTATCATGCTCTCGAATGAAGCTACTAGCTTGAGCAGTCCCTCAGTGTATCCCGGGGGTGCCTGTAGATTTATTGGAAAGGATCAGCATCCAGAAGGAACAAATATCAGAAAGAAAATGAAAAGTTGAGGAAAATGTGGTACATACCAGAGGTGTCGTGAGCTCGGACGTATCTATGCTTGGCCTCCACTGACTCAATTAGAATCTGATATGACGTCTCGGCCGGCCTCCAGCATGTTAGCATGGTCGGGATCTCTGGCCAACCGGTAGCCTGTCCAATGGGAGGAACCCCTCCAGTCCTAGCCCTCGTCACTCGATTCCTACTTGCTATAGGGGCACCTGCTACTGTGCCTGCACGAGCTCGCGTTAAGGGAAGCATGAGATGTGTCTGAATGAATATCGAATAATCCCCCTCCCCGTGAAAGTATTCGGTATCCAAGCCCTCCGTGAACTGGATCATCTCCTAGAAAGAAAGGCACTCCGTAGCCCTCATAGATGCTGGAGGAGGCATGGGCACTACTGGCTCAGGCAAACCCATGGTCTGGCGCATGAATCACTCGTCTAGAAACCAAGCTCGACAAATCGGGCCCTTTAGCAGAAGCCAAAAACAGGATGCCCCCCAGGCACCAGCATACTGGTCCCTAACTCCGGCCGACATCATCGCTCAAGGCTGCCAAATGATCTGCAAACAGGGGATATACAGATGGTTAGTCATCGCACTTGTTGATAAAGCCAAAATAACTGTGAGTTTTGAGTTACCTCCCTCGCAGCCACTGTGTCGAAGTACCGACGGAAGAATGAGAAAGTCTCCCGGGTCCTCCGCAGGCATCTGCCGTCGTACCAATAAGAGTATGGCACAACAGAGGGCATCTCCACCTCCGGCTCCAGAGCAAGGGTCGGGAAATATGCATATACCCAAAGTTACAGGGAAAAGGCAACAATGAGTATACAGTATACAGAGAATGCAGGGAACGCAGAATGCCGAAAGCAGAATGTGTAATATAATGTACAGAGAGTACAGATGCAGAGAATGCAGAATGTGCGATGCAGAAAGCGTAAAGTATAGATGTAAACAATCCAATATTTAGTGTATAGAAAGTGCAAAGCAGAAAGCACAGAAATGAAAGATAGAAAATGTAAAACAGAAATGTAAAGTATACCTCCCAAGCTCGCCAATAGTCTCCGACCCTGTCTCCTATCTTGTGGGATGTTGAGCTCATATAGCCATATATAGTGTGGCGAGGCCAGCTCCTCCCCAATCATAGAGTAGGACCTGAGGTAAATCCACCAGGGCGCTCATGAGATATAGCTGTATGGTGTTCCACCTGTTCACAAACATGGTAGTACTGAAGAGGAACATCAAAAAGCCCCTAGCGTAATGCTCGGTCTCCTCTTGGGTCTCTGGCTCTCTCCCTCGAAAATGCTCGACGAACCAGCTATATTGTACCATCGCTGGTCGGAAGAGAGGTGGGCGTGCTCTCAGCAGGTATAGCCAGACGGCCTCCCACTCACCCATTTCCATGTTGTAAGGGATCAGATTACTTCCTACTTCTACGCTCGTGAGCATGGCGAAGTCGTAGGGAGTCATCGTCATCTCCCCGGCGGTGGAGAAGTGGAAGGAGTTGGTGGTATCCCACTACCGCTCCACTAATGCACTAAGAAGCGGTCGACTCGCAATATGGTGCGATAGCCCTATGCAGAATAAGCCGAAGTCGGCCTCATCAATAATGTAGCGGACACCAGCAGGGAGCTCCATATACCAGTCCTTTGCGGACGTGGCTCCATAGCCCCTAATGGAGCGAGAGTCCTTCTATGGTTAGAATAATGATATACAGTGATATGAGAACAGGTAAATGAAAGGTAGTGTAAGAAATACAGTGCAAAAGTGTGATTAAGGCAAGAAATGCAGTGTAAGCATACAGTTGAAGCAAAGAATACAATTAAAGCAAGAAATGTAATGCACAGTGAAGAAAAGTTGAGAATATAGTGTATACCTTGGTGGCGCCGTAAGACAAATGAGAGTCTGGCTCCAGTAGCAAGAGGTCCTTTGGTGCGCGTCGCGCAAACTCTCTGAAGTGCATGATACCCTCGGGTGGTAGTATGTGTGTCCGAGGATGGTATGTCGCTGAATCAAAGGGACGTACTCCCAGAGGTAGCATTTCGGGCTCAAGCTCGGTCTCCATCTCTGCCAGAGGTGATAACTGGGGTGGAATCTCGAACAGAGCTCCGTCATCGGGCAGATTATCCGCCATCTGGAAAGAAGATGAGAAAGTGGGTGAAAAATGAAGAAAAACAGAGGAAAAAGAGCAAACTTGAAAAAAATCAACCCTAGGAGAGTGAAAGTGGAAGGAAAAGTCAAAGCCCGAGAAAAGGTACAAAACTCGAGAGAAACTTGAAGGGAATAAGCCTGAAGTGGTGAAACTCCAAGAAAAAGCATCGAAATCAAATTTCAATCGGTTCAAAACGAAGTAAACAAAGAGGGTTTAGTGAATAAACTTCGTGTGGGGCGTTGGAAAACGCGTAGAAAGCCTAGATCTAGAGAGAAGAAGTACCTAGAGAGAGAGAGAAGAATTTCGGATGTGGGGTTGTGTGGAAATGAAGTACCAAGCTCTATACTTAAAGACCCGAGGCAAAAGGACAAAATTGCCCCGAATCTGCCACAAGTGGCTGGCTACAGTAATTGAAGGCCGGCAGGTGGCTAACAACCTCCTCTTGTGGCCAACAAGTGGCCAGTGGCCTCCTTTGGGGTCCTGATGTTGTTTTGTGTCCTTGGTTTCCATGAATTGGAGGGATTGTTCACTGTGAGATTCAAATTGTCTCTACGGAAGCTCAAATTGTGTTTTTGGTGCGCGATGTTCGTCGCTTGTCAACATGAATGAGGTGTATCCTTTAACATATTGTAACTCTTTTGAGAGGTAAATCGAAAGTTGCTAATGAATTTGTTTTTGTCAAATTATGCTTTTGTACCTGCATTTCACGTTGTTGCATGAATATGCATTTCGCTTCCTTCGTAAGATATGCATTTCACGGGTATTGCATACACGTTTTGCATCTGTTACGAATCATACATAGAATATGCTTCTGCTTTTGTTTCTTACATAGAACATGCCATTAACATTGTATCTCACTTGTTTATCTTGCATAGAACATGCATTCTTACTGTATCGCACTTGTTAAGTTTCTTTCTTACACATGCACGATATTATATGTTCGGTTTATTCAGAAGAGTTCCAGATAAAATCATTCGTGCCGTATTCAGGTCACATCCTTTTTCAAATCGGTTAAAAACATTTGGGTGCACCTGGTGTTCACACCACCCTTCATCCTCTCACATGCAACGCGTTAGGATTGCAAATCGGTTAAAAATATTCGGGTCCACTCGGTGTTCACACCACTCTTCCTCTTCTCGCGTGTAACGCATTAGAATTGCAACTCGATTAAAAACATTCGGGTGTGCCTAGTGTTCACACTACCCTTCCTCCTCTCACGTGCAACACGTTAGGATTGCAAATCGGTTAAAAACATTCAGGTGCACTCGGTGTTCACACCACCATTCCTCCTCTCGCGTACAATGCATTAGGATTGCTAATCGGTTATAAACATTCGGGTGCGGCTGGTGTTCACACCACCCTTCTTCCTCTCACGTGCAATGCGTTAGGATTACAAATCGGTTAAAAACATTCGAGTGTGCTCGGTGTTCACACCCACCCTTCCTCCTCTCGCGTGCAACGCGTTAGGATTGCAAATCGGTTAAAAACATTCGGGTGTGCCCGGTGTTCACACGACCCTTTTCTCCTCACGCGTGCAACGCGTTAGGATCTCAGTTGAGAACTTGGGTGAGCCCGACAGTTATGTCGCCCTTTGCCTTTCCTACGCGATGCGTAGTTAAGCTTACATAATTTTCTTACGTCCTTTCTGCATGAAATGTGGCTTAGCTCGTGTTTCCCACGTGAGGCGTGTTTATTTACTTCTTTCATGATTGGAATTGCTGTACCTTGTTTCAATTTGTTTAAATGTGGCATTTTCTTTGCATTGAATTTGCATTCAAATGTTTTATTGTACAACCTCATTGCATGATCATAAGTTATGTTCTTGCGTCATATGTTTCTATTTCGCCCCAGAACTATACTGGTTTGATTCTTTGCAAAGGGATACGTAGGCAGCCTACGAGCGCAACCATTTGTTTTCTGTCTTGTTTGTTTGTCTAAGTCTTTCGGTCTTGTTAAAATGAGTCGTTTCTAGGCTTTGACATTCACTCACGTCATTTCATGACTTCTGAGTTTTGTCAAAGAGGGGCAACTGTAGATACCCCATTTTTGGCCGTCCTCAAGACTTGGACATTATCGTTTGTGCACTCGATGATTATGATTATTTATGCTTGTTTTAGTGCCTGAAGTCTTCGGCAGAATGCCCCGTCTTTGAGCCTTCAAACCTTGTCCATTTTATGCCTTGTTTTAGACCAAAACCTTAGTGCTTCAAACCCAAAACCTTAGTGCTTCAAGTTTGCAACCCTGGGTGGCCAGCGGCCATTGTTTGAGGCTGTCGGCCACCAATTGTGCCTTGCCGGCCAATAGTGTGGCCTGCAGGCCACCAGTGCCCTTTTTGCAGATATTTTGTTGACAGCTGTTCCAGCTATTGGCACAAGTGTCTCCATCTCCCTACACGTGTATGGAGAGATTTAGCTCAGCCAAATGCATGTTTTTCTATATATATGGGGTCTCCTCCCCCATTTTTTAGGGTTAGAAATTTTGGAACAAAAATCTCTCTCTCTCTCTCTTTACATTTCTCTCTCTCTCTCTCTCTCTCTCTCTCTTTCTCTCTCTCTCTCGCAAATTTATGCACATTAGCCTAGTTACACTACACTTTTGCCTACACCTCTTCAACCAAAGTTGATCATCTTTGAGCTGAGATTCCTTGAAACTTTCTTAGAGCTCTTAAAGGTGGTTTTGGATTGAATTAGTGCCTAAAGTTGATCTTTGCGTCAAGAGGTATATTACTTCCCTTTTAAGCTTGCTTTGTATACTTGTTTTTCTATCTTTTCCTACTATTTTTGGGTTGTTTTTGGGCTATAAAAAACTCTATTTTTATAAGCTGAAATTGGTGTTTTAGGCCATTTAAGGTTAGGGGGGTATCTCACCCTTCTTTATTCCTTGCTTGTAAGGCTTTTCCACCTTTATTTCTCACTTTCAAACTATCTTTTTTTGGGCTTTTGAACATTGAATTTCAGAGTATTTTTAGTGATAAAAATTATGTTTTGAAGTCCAAAATTGTGTTTTGAAGTCCAAAATTGGAGAGGTTAGCCTCCCCTTATTGTGTCTAGTTTGCTAGCCTAGTTAGCTTTATGTGTTAGCTTTATTTTCTAGCCTTTTGTAGCTTAATTCCAGCATGTTTTAGGCTCTATTTTAGACTATTTCAATTCTGTTTTTGGTTAGTTATTGCATTTGAGTTTTGTTTTGCATGCCTTTAGTGTAATAGTCCTCACAAACTTGATGTTTTAGGCCTTTAGACACCACTTGTTTGAGTTGATTGCCATGTTTTAGTGCTTTTCTCACTTCATTTCAGCATTTATAATCTCTGTAATCTCCCTCATTTCTTCACTTTTTATTTGCTTTGAGGGTTTTTTCAACCTTAGGATAGTTTAAACTTAAGATTGAGGTTCATTGTTTAATGGTTTAATCCTCTTTTGGGGGTTCATTACCAACGGCGTGACATCTCTCTCTTGTCTTAAACTACCCATTGTTTGACACTTCCTTCTCTTTTAGAGGACTTATTCACCAATGGACTTAATTGGTTAATGAATGGTTGGTAATCTAAAATGAGTAACTAAAATTCGCAACTAAAATGGTGCAAGATAAGAAATTGGATGTGTTTTGATGTGTTCAATCAGACGTTAATTGAACATGAGAAAAATTAGGGCATTTCATACTCAAAGTGATGAAATGTGCCAAGTTTCCAAGGTTTCCATTGCCCTTGATCATGCATGATAGGGTGATGGTCTTTTTGGGTCTTGTTTGTGCATTTATTGAACTTGTACATCTTGGTTCCTTAGCCATCATGCAATGGAATTGCTTGATTGATGGTTTGAGGACCAAGTGTATCACTCATTTGAGATGTTTTGATGATAAGGAGAGATACACAGTACAAACAACCTGTGAGAATACCTTCTCTTTGCCCTATTTGCTCTCTACTGTAGCAAAAAAAATATGGTGTGTCATCAGTGGCAGGCCGGCCACTGTTACTGGCCTGCTAGCCACCAATGTTGGACGGCAACCCCTCAATGGTGGCTGGCCGGCCACCACTTCTGGCCTGCCAGCCACCAATGAATTTTGAGCAGTGTGCTTGTAGAGCATGGTAGAGTTGATCTTGAAGAGGAAATCAGTGCAAGAGTTGTGCAAACAGAGGCTTTCGAGGGCAGACAGTGGATGTTCTTCAGGTGAAAATAGAGCATGCATGGGCCTTCCTCGCTTCCCAAGACTAGTTAACTAGTTAATTAGTTTAATTAGTAATTAATCATTCATTTGTTGTAATTAGTTAGTTATAGCTGATTAGTTTGTGTTGTAATATTTAATTAGCTTAGATAGTTAGTTAATTATTTATTCAAGTTTTGTAATAATTACCTTAATTAGCTTAGCTTAGTTAGGTAGCTTAGCTTTTATTCATTCGGACTCTCCTTCGTGAGAGCATAATGTAATAATGTGTATGTCTTCCAATCCCACGTCTTTCTCCCTTTTATTTATCCGCTTTTGATGGTTAGATTAGGAGCATCACGTTTCAATTAACATACCTTATGCTTGCATCCATTCATCTTGTATTGCATGCACCGAGACCCAGCGCATCATTCAAACTGCATTGTCATTTAAATACTTCTTTGAATACGTGCTTAGACAGCATGATATTTAAATTAATTCATATGCCATATTAGTAGCCGAGCCTATTAATTGCATTCTTCGCATGTGTTGCATTAGACATCTTATATAGTTAGGTATCATGCATATTTTCTTAACTCTTTTGTTTCTCTTAGCTTGGAGTACTAGGTGGGTTTTTAGTGCTTTAGTATACTTGCATGAGTGTGAGTGATTGTTATGCCTAGCATACTTGCCATGAGGCTAAGTGCTTATTTGTTAAACTGTTTGAGTGCCTATGGATGAAGGCTTGTTGCTTGAATTTGAATGATTCGATGAATGTATGTTTTAAGCCCACTTTGTCAAGTGGCAAATTCACAAACTTTAAACCCACATTGTTAAATGGCAAATTCAAAACCTTTTCGAAAAACAAATCATGAAATTGAATTATTCCAATTCGGGCAAACTAGTCTATACTTGCTTTTGCGCATCACATAATAATACTAGTCTAATAAA
Source organism: Camellia granthamiana (assembly GCA_036172215.1). Taxonomy (NCBI): domain Eukaryota; kingdom Viridiplantae; phylum Streptophyta; class Magnoliopsida; order Ericales; family Theaceae; genus Camellia; species Camellia granthamiana. The sequence continues at coordinate 11,756,146 of CM069907.1, forward strand.
CCGGAACAAGAGCATATAATATTGATAAAAATCATATCATGATTAGTAGAGTCCGATCTTTGATTGGGTGAGCGGGGGTGCTCAATTCATGACCTTCCCCTCTCGTACCTAAGTTCCCGAGCCGAGGCAACTTTGGTGACGACGGACACATGGCATTTGGCACAAGTCATAGGTTTCCTAAATTTCTCCAAAATAAAATATTTCGGTGGCAATTTTGTATCTTGCAAAGCAGTCCAATTTGGCATTTTTTATTCAAAATCAATTTTCCAAAAGATTTGTCGAATTTGAACTCTTTGGTGTTTATCATTTTTATATTACACTTGTGAGATTAGATTCAAAACTGCAGGAGTCCGAACTGTAGGGTTTCTTTCGAGCTTCCGAAAGGGGACGTGAAAAAGCCGAGCTACAGGGTCTTCCTTACGTCTCATCACCTGAAAGGGTAATAGTTATAAGCGCATAACAGAGTGAGAAATATTATGCCAAGTATATAGGGAACACAAAATAACCATGGATAGTTAGTTAAGCTAAAACATTTACATAACTTAATTTGAATAAATAAATTATTCAAAGTGGAAGAAACTAAAATATGGAAATTATGTAAATAAATAACCATAACCACAGTATAGAACAGAGGTCATTGGAGTAACAGTCAGAACAGAGGTTAATGGATCCATGACAAACAGAAGACCATAAAGTGGGCAAATAGAGGCCAATGGTTATTTAAGTCTCCCAAGGCATGGGACTCTTGTAGTGGTACTTACAAAACATAATTGTTTATAAAACCGTTGTCAAATAATTTCTAAAAGTTAAACAAACATATCCATGGGTTTCAATTTAAGTAAATAGAGTTTAGAAAATAATTAACGTAATCAAAATATTAATATAATTTATAAAACATAGATTGCGTAAAATAATTTATGGTAACCCAAAACATAAGTAAAATATATTATGGTGACTCAAGGTATAATATAACTCACTTAAATAACGACTTCCAATTGTACTCTCATTCACCATAAGCCAACTATGTCTGTGGTTTTGTTTGCACGTTTCTTTTTTTTTTTTTTCTTCTTCTTCTTTTCTTTGTTTCTTTACCTTTCTCTACAACACCACTCAGTTTATACAAAGATATCATGCTTGCTCAGCACTTTTCAAGTGACACATAGCCTCTCTATGTTCAACCATCATAATGCTATATAGATTTGAATCTTAAGGGATAAGTTTAGATTGTTGCTTAATTTTACTTGGGCCCAACTATTAAGGAAATTACCTCACTAGTTTTCCTTTATTTATTTATTTTATTTATTTATTATTATATATATATGTTTGTTTGTTTTTTTTTAAGCCTACCATACTGAGGTTTATCTTCAACAATCATCTACTTAATTTTACGTTGCGCCTAATGTAAATTAAATTATACTTTATCACATATCATCATAAAATTAATTATTTAATTTGACCATTGTTGCGATATTAATTAAATATTTAGGGTGCCACAATATTAGAGTTTACTTGTTTGCCCTTATTTGAGATTTGGTGTTAATGTTTTGTTGGGATTTGGGTGGTTGTGGGTACTGTATGGTGTAACATTTCCATTTTTTAAGAGGATTTTGTGGAGTGATTGTGGGAATTGGTGATGTTGCCTTACGAGGTGTTACATTTGTTGATGTTAAATCAAATTGAGGGTTCATTAAGAGGGTGTGTGTTGTTCATTTTTTGCGGTGGTCATTCTGATTGATAGAGATAGGTGCTGTGCGTTTTCCCAGCTTTGTGTTCGTTATTTTGCAGTTGTTTGTAGTTGACCTATTTGTAGATTTTTTGTGTAGTAGTTGTGCGTTTGTTATTGTGATGTATTTTCGGTAAGAACCCATTTAGTTTATGTCTGGTATTGGCATGGTGATGGTAACCATTTACTTCCGACTATTGATTTCTTATTTGGAAACAATGTTGTTGGTAATTTATATGATGTTTTGCTTGTAATATTTGAATGGTTTGGTCTATTTACGTCTGCCGATGATGTATAACGTTATGACGTGTGTTTTTTTGCTTTTGTTCCAAGAATGGAGTTTGTTATTTTGCTGTTGTGTACATTTGGCCAGACAAATGCAGTTGCTCGTCTTCACCAAAATTCCACATTTGAACAACTGGTTGATGGTGTTTGCAGCAAGTTCGATGGGTTGGTGCTAGGGCCGGTGTTTTTCTTGTTCAACATTCCGTGGTACAATAAGTTTAAGGCTGATTCTGATGACGATGTCCACAACATGTTTTCATTAGCAAAGTCATTCGGATTGGAACATATTGATGTGCTTGTTCAAACAAAATGTTATGGGTCGGGCATTGGTGGTTTTGTTACGGATTCTCGTCCTGATGAGGTTGGCGATAAGAATGATGGGAATAATTGTGATATGGAAGACCGAACGGATTTGTTGCCTTTGTATTGTACTCATAAATCGAAGACGTTCCTGTTCGTTGGGTGGGCGTTTGGTATTACACATGTTGGACCATTTTCGAGGGCGGGGCTAATAAATTTTGGACGATATTATGCAAATATGCGGTCGAATCCGGTTTCAAATTTAAGTACATTAAAAATGATTCAGTGCGAATCATAGTAGTGTGTAAGTTCGCAACGTCAACTGGCTGTCCTTGGTTGGTTCACGCTAGGGTGTCTGCATACAACTGGATTTTGTGTTTGAAGAGTTTTAACAACTTAGATTTATTTGGTGCTATTGTGAGGACGTATAGGAACCCACAAACTGGGTCAGATTTGGTGTCCAATGTCATTGCCGATCGTGTGCGCGAACAACCGCTTACTCGGCCGACGGACGTGGTGTTTGATATGAAAAACGGGTATGGGTTTTATGTTAGTTATTGTGTGGCGTGGTTAAGGGTGGAAAAAGCACGATATGCAGTTTATGGCGATCATGCAATGTCGTTTGATCAACTCAGGTGGTTTAGTGACACCGTCATGGAAAACAACCCACACAGTTTCATTAATTAGGATTTCAAACAAGAGGTTCGTACGGTATTTTATAGCCTTTCGTGCATGCATGGATGGGTTTAAACATTGTTATCCGCTTTTATTCCTTGCCGGGACGTTCCTAAAGCGGAGGTTCAATGAAACTTTGCTTGCAGCCACTATTATGGATGGCAACCAAGGTATGTGTGTTTTATGGTACAGTGTTGTAGCCTACGTGCACACTTAAACGTCACTAACACAAGTAAAAAAACGTGCTCTGATGTTGTAATGACCCTCACCACTGTTTACCGATTAACCACTGATTACCGTTGAACTGAACTGATTATGACTGATAATTGAGCTGGATAAAATACTGAATTGACTGACTGAAAACCGGAACTGAATTGATTGAATATATATATGTTAATTTGCATTTTATTTGTCTGATTGTTTAATTATCTGTTTATGTGTTTCCGTTTAAACTGCAAATTGAAGGCCTTATCGGCGGCCAAACTGTAAACTGATTGATGTTTTAGGACCACCACAATTTATGTGATTTAATGGTATAATTATCTGAAAACTGATTAGGTATGATTAAATTAGATTAAATGTTGAAATGTTGCAAACTTGGACTTATTTACCAAACTAGCCTTGTAGTGGCCCACTACCTCAAACCTTTTGAGCCTTATTACACTTAATGTATTTGATTAAAACAACATTTCATCAGCCTTTGTGTTGCCTCAACCGACCAAAGAAGAGAGTTAGAGAGAGAGAGAATTGTTCTTGTTGATTTAGCTTGAAATCTTGAAAAATTGAAGGAGTTTTGTACAATTGAGCTTCCCTATCCTAAATACAAGACTTAGGTAAGAGAACTCAACCTTTATTGATGTATTTGAGCTTGATTCTTGCATTGTTTATGTCAAAATTGAAAGTTGAGCCATGAATTAGTTCTAGCATGTTGAAATAGAGCATAATTCATGCATGCATGTTAGTATTGTTGGATTTTTGAGTTGAGTTCATGGCAAATTGTCACATGCATGTCCATGTTTTGAGTGTAGGCCATGATTTCATCTTGTTTGTGAAACAATTGGCTCATTAGAGAATGTTTTGAAGCTTGGAAGTTGTTTAAAGATCATGCATGTTATGTTTGAATGTTGTTCTTGAAAAATGGTTGGAAATTGGGTTTGAATTAAACACCCTTGGGCTTTGATTTCTCAAATTGAGTTTTGAATCATGTTTAACTATGGGTTTGCAAGAGTTTTTCCAGAAAATAGCCCAAGAGGATCGAAAATATTGCTTTTGAACTTGGTTTTGAGCTTGGGACTCAAATCTGGAATTTTCAGATTTTGGTTGTCCGCTCGAGCGGGGAAAGTGCCGCTCGAGCGGGAAAATCGAGCTCCCAGCATCTTGCACTGTGCATCAGTCCGCTCGAGCGGAGTATTGGGCGCTCGAGCGGAGGACTGGGTGACACGCTCGAGCGGGCGTCGAGCGGAGATTTCACCTATCCAGTACTTTTTGGTCCGCTCGAGCGGGGATGTTGCCGCTCGAGCGGGGACCTTTGTTTGCTTGTACGCTCAAGCGGGGAAACCTGCGCTCGAGCGGGACTCTGTTTTTCTGAAAATTCTGAAACTGTTTTCTGCTTACATCTTTGCATCCTCATCTCATCCTAGGCATTCTTAGGCCTAGTTTAAGGCATCTTAATGGGGATGTAGATGTAGAGCACACCGGGCATTTAGGGATTAAATTATTATCTTTCCCAACTATGAACTTAGTGTGTGTTCACTCTGTTAACTGTATAGGGTTGGCATTCCAGGGAGACACGCTCTAGCATACTGTAGCCCAGAACTCTGTGAGTAACAATTGTGTAAAGATATGTTCAAATGATTATCTACTGAACTGTTTACTGAACTGATATTGTTATTGAATGAATGCATGTCCTATATTCTGAACTGTATTGTGGCATCCTTAGCAACTACTGTTTACTGTTACTGCTACCGTTTGAGAAACCTCTACCATTGACGGTCTGTGAACGGATGGCCCCACCGACGGTCTATGAACGGGTGGATTTGTCTAGTCGATTCGGTTCCCACGTTGGAACCACTACTGTTTACTGATTGATGGCCATCATTACTGTTCGGTCTTTAAGACCTACTGTTTACTGTACTGTCATGCTAAGGGATGTACTACATACGACCATTTACTGTACTGAGCAACTAATATACTGGTTGAAATGAATTGTTTTCATACTGTAAGGACATTCATTCTAAACCCCTTTACGCTTTATGTTATTCACTGGGCTTTAGCTCACTGCTCATATATATATGTAGGTGCACAGGCACCAGACCGCAGCTAGGAGCGTCGGGGTAAACTCCAGTTTTGTCAAGCCAACCATTGTGCCTCACTGCGAGGTTCCGAGCCTGCCAAGCTTTGGCTTAGGGGTGTTTTATTTCCCCGTCTGTCTTGGACTGCTTTTGTATTATCGTATAGTCTGTTACTGTACTGCTTAATAGGGATTAAGTCCCTGTACTATATATTTGTAAATAAAGTGCATACTGTTCTGTACTGAGTATATGTATGTATGGAAAATCTTTTTGGCATACAGACTGTCACAGCTCATTGGACATAGCTTATTTACTGCATTGGCTTCCGCCAGGCCCTGTACTCTGTTTTACTGTATTACTGTTAAGCAGGCCTTCGGTAATCACGGATTACTGGCCGGTTACGGTGCTAAATCCATAGGGTCGGGTTTGGGTCGTGACAGATGTATACTGGTTTAGTATTAATTTCGAAATTTGTGGTCCCAAAACTAACATATTTCGAATATGTTTCGGTAATTTTTAATTCACAAGATTATTTTTAGTTGCCTTTGCTATTGTTGATGTCGAGAATGCATCTAATTGGGCGTGGTTTTTGCGTCAATTGGCCCAAGTTGTGGATGGTAGCAGGACGTTGATGTTTATGTCTAATCATAATGCTGGTTTGCTCCAAGTGACGCTTATCGTATTGCCGATGACACACTACGTATTTTGTTTGTTACATCTTCAAATGAACTTGAGAGATCGAATGAAATATGTAAACCCTGAACAAATAATTGGACTTATGCGCAAGTTATGAGATTCTGCATATGCATCCACAGTGGCTTCATTCAACCAGAAGATTAAGATCTTGAAACAGTGTAACCCAACTATTGTTGGTAATTTCTTGAAAGATTTGTATCCACAACATTGGTCAAATGTACATTTTAGGTAACGTTCCGGTACATTCCCCTGTACACATTTTTGCATTAAATATTATTTTCACCCACCAACAGTATTTTTCTTCATTTTTCCAAGGGCCACAGGTATGGTGAGATGTAGTCTAATGTTGCCAAATCATTCAACAACTAGGTTCGGAAGGCTCAACATCTTCCCATTACTCAGTTGGTGGATGCAATTAGGGGCCAAATCATGAAGCAGAGGTCTAAACGTAAAGTAAAATCTATTGTTTGGGTTGGGGAGCTCTGCCCGAAGATGGCAAAGGTTTTGGAATCGGCGTACAAAGACAGTAGGTCGTGGATTGTTAGTCAGTTCGACGACAATGTGTTTGAGGTCTGTTCACACCCATTGGTGTTGGTCAACATTGAGGCACGTACATGTTCATGTTTCCAGTGGCAATTAAATGTTTTCCCATGCTTACATGCGGTTGTCGCTTTCCGGAATAGTGGTAAGAACATATATGACTTCATTGATTCATTTTACCATGTGCATGAGTTCAGGGCGGCATATTCCGGGGCTATTTACCCAATTCCTACAGTGGGGAAACCAAATTTGGCAACAACGGATTACCTCATTGCACCACCTATTTATAAACGTCCACCTAAAAGGCTTAAATAGAAACAAATCCCATCCAAATGTGAGGTGGTGCAACGGATTTGGTGCGGACGATGCGGCAAAATAGGTCATCACAATAGGAAAACATACAAGGAACCAATGTAGCGTGGTGGACATGTATGGTAGTTCTACTTCGCTGACAAATTATCATAACTAATTCATGTACCTTTATTTTTCAATTGTGTTCATGTTTGTGTGCATGTCATCAAATTGTATGCGTTACTTTGAAATTACATTACATTTAGGTTATTTCCCAATTCGCGACGTACACACTACTAAATAAATTTGTTTTTCCTAATGTTTTCTGTTTGCGTACTAGCTTATCATGTTCATAACATACGATTTACCGCATTTGTAACGTGAATGTTATCCATTTGGTGTTCATACAACACTTTGGTGTGGGGGGTTGCGGCAAAATGTTTCACCACAATAGGAAAACATGCAAGGAACCAATGTAGCGTGGTGGACATGTATGGTTGTTCTATTTCGCTAACAAATTATCATAGCTAATTCACGTACCTTTATTTTTCAATTGTGCTTACGTTTGTGTGCATGTTATTAAATCGTATGCATTATTTCGATATTACATTACATTTGCATTATTTCTCAATTGGCCACGTACACACTATTAAATAAATTCATTTTTTCCAATGTTTTCTATTTGTATATCAACTTAACATGTTCGTACCATAGTATTTACCGTATTTTTTACTTGAATGTTATCCATTCGATGCAGGTACAACACTGTTGAACCCGACTTTTTTCCTATATGGTTTTAACTGTGATACCAACGGCTACTACCACTTAACGTTTGGCGTTTGTGCTAACATTACCCTATGCGGTGTTTAACAACAAATACAGTGTGGGGTTAGACATGAAATGCAGTAATTAACTTTAATTTTTGATGTTTTCAATTTCCGTTTCAGCTTATTAAGTTTGCAATGTACTAACTGCATTTTTCGCGCGCGATTATTTGGTTTTCAACGCACATTCGTCTTCCAATCACATATTGATGTCCATTACACTAAGAACCAACATTGTTTTTTTCCTATGTGGGTTTAACTATGATGCGAACGGCTACTAACACTTAACGTTTGGTGTTTCTGCTAACATTACCCCATGCTTTGTTTGACAACAAATACAGTTTTGGGTTGGACTTGAAATGTAGCAATTAAACTTAATTTTCGATGTTTTCAATTTTCGCCTTGGCTTATTAAGTTTACAATGTACTAATTGCATTTTCCATCGCGACTGTTGTGCGAATTTCTACCTTTTTAAAAAAAAAAACAACTCTGGTTTTCCAGTCACATATTGACGTCCATTACATTGGGAACCAACACTACAAACACCTAACATGACTATTGTTTTTGTAATTTGCATTGCCCGTTCTGCCAATATGTTATAATTTTTGATGTTGCGGCTGGAATAAAATTACTCGCCGTGTCGTGCTACTACTTTTCCAAAAACCATTGTTAAAAAAACCCATAGGTCCCCACAGGCCATGTTACACGTACATACACGTCCATAATACGTATAGCAATATCGCATAACATGAATGTATGGAACGTCTCTTTGTATTATAAGGACGTGAGACGCTACATTCATGTGGCCAACATGAAACATTATGTACTGCACTACAGATTGCAACATTACCCAAACATTATGCATACCATTCACCTCAGAATCTTAACATAGCGACTATGCAAAATGACATCGTTTCGTAATGACATTGTGACTAATAATTAATAAAATACGGTTCGCAATGATCGGTCAGAATTCAAAACAATAACCAAGCTATATAACATATCCATCTCCAAAACAATACTAGCAAAAAATAATCCAAATCTCACACCACTCAAAAACTTCCTAAACAAATCAATAACCAAATATCTGGCTAGTGTTATCGTCAAAACATAAAAAAAAAAAACGTATCATCACTAACGCTAAACTACTGAGGTCTGGGTGGGGCCAAACACATTACTTGATCCGTGCACACAACCTTCTTATCGAGTCATTGATGAACATCCTCACCGTCATTGCGCGCAAGGCATTCGTGGTTAGTTCGTCCATCAAAGTGTCAACTTGCACGCCGTGCACATGTTGCCAGATGATAAAACAAACTATAATCGCACAGTCCGACCTGCACCGCAAAAGAATTGTCAACGCGCCAAATTTAAGGCAGTCAAACAGAAATCATACTAAACAACAAAATTAGAAAATCATAAATGCCATCCACAAATCTTACATGTCCGATCCCTGCTGTGGACAATCCAATGCTGCGACCAACGGGACATCAAAATTTCCATTCTTAGCACTATCATTTGCCAACCTTGGGCTGACAAACCTATTGTGGTGGTCAGCCACCCACTATTTCTGTCAACATTCACACCACAAACATTTAGAAAGATATTACATACCATTTCCCAACAATACATTACTAACAATACAAAATACAATACCATTCTAACGCCAACAACATTCACCAAATATAACACACCAAATAATTACAATACACACAACCTTAACTAACATTCCAATACCACTTACCACTTTTAACACCTCGTTATAATGGTCATCTCGCACGTCTTGTCTCTGTTTCAAAGAATTGTAATGCTTCCATGTTCTAGACTTCACATCGTGCACCATTACAGTCCAATGCTTCGCATGATATATCGGGTAATGTATGTATCTGTGTCCTTTGGCAGCTTTGATGTGCACATTTAGATATTTTGTCCTGAAAATTGCACTAGGATTCCGCATCATGTCCAACAGTCCATGTGACCCGGCAAACCATTCTAAATGTGAGTTCATATTACACAATTCAACTGTGTGTGGGGAGGTGTTTTATGGGATGTGAGTATGTTAGTGACTCAATTCGACATAACGGACATACGCTGATGTACATGTATGACGTGTCTTATGTTTTGCCTTTATCTGTCAACTCTTTTTGCATATCCATCAGCATAGAACCATGTACGTTGATCATCTACACCATCCCATTTGTCATAAATGGTTAAGTCCAACTACAAAAATTTTAACATCACATGACCTATAATATCAACCTACTCAACTTAACAGTAATGTAAAAAATTGTTTCCAAAATTCACTTACGTTCCCATGGATTGAGCCCTGCTTGACCAAATCTTAGATGTTTGTAAAAGAACTTGGATCCCGTTGTCCACACTGTCCCAAATTACACTGCTACAAACAAGTGATCATCATTAGTTTCATTGCTACATTACAGCATGTCTAATTATCAATCATAAAACAAAAGTGTACTGAAACCACAACTCACCTATCACCGTCAAAGCAATACGCATTTTCAACCAACGTCCTTTCGTCATCGCTCAACAAGTTCCAAACTTCATGTTTTATGTTCATAGCAAACCCATTCCAATTCTTTCGCTCTACATACACATCGTCCACGTTGTATATTACTCCAACTTCATTACCCTTACTAATCGAGGGCCTTGCATTCTATTTGTTACACCATACAATCCCGATGTACTCGTAATCGTACAGTCTGAATTCCCACCTCGGCTTGTTCTTTACCCGCTTAACCAATGACATAATCATCAGTTCGACTCTGTATTGCACTCTTGCCCCATTGCCTCCACTTACTACACAGTCAACACCACCATCTTGGCTCAACACAAGATACGCAACAATGGGGTGTTCAGTGTTACTTGATGGTGCACCACATCTACGTCCAGCAACACTCCTCACACCAACATCCTTCACAACGTTCATCTCGTCCGTGACTATACCATATTCAGATGCTACATTAACAATGAGGACACAAGTGTAACTTGGCGATGGAGAACGTTTCACATTACCACTACTGGTGCCATTCATTGACCCACTACCCTTCTCTGATAGATTATCCACTGCTGTCCGCGCGTTTGAAACATCCTTCTTAACTGATTGTGTGACTTCATGTACCTCACGGTCGTCAACTTGATCTTCCAAGTTGCTAATTATTTTTTTCAGCTGACCTACCAGTGTGTTTAGACGTGCAATTTCAACATCCTTGGAAACTATAACACTTTCAAACCTAATAAATAGATTTGCAACTTGCGCACCAAGTATCATTTTCATTGACTCCACCTTACCCTCCAACTCACGGACACGTTCAGACTTGCCTCTTAATTCAGTTTCCAACTCTTCAGTTCAATGCAATGCCATGCTGAGTTGCTCATTGGCTCTATTTGTGTCATTGCAAACGGCGTGATCAACAGGTGTGCTTGACAGGTGTAAGAGGTCTGGAAACAATACTGGCCACGTCTCCTCTACTGCTAGCATCTCATCGGATTGCTTCATCTGATAATCAAGTTGTCCACTCCGTTAACATCTGGTTTGTTAACCGGCTTACCATCCGAGATGTTAATTGGCTTCAATTCAACGTCCCCTCCATATGGCAAACTAGGTTGCCAACAGTCAAGACTTGGTTCCATGTCATTCCTACCTTCAACACACACATTAGTCCCACCACCAGGCCACGAACTCACCGAATCAACCTCTAAGATTATTGCATCATTCTTTTTTGGTGTAACTCCGGCCGTTAACAACTTCGCAAAATAACGTTCCATGACTGTAGCAGCAAGTTTACCACAATTCACCTGTAAAAGATCCCACATGTCACAACAACATTTACCAAAATACGTATTGACTAAGTATAGTAAGCCAATGTTTCATACCTCGATTGAGCCCTCCGCTGATAAATCAATGCCTTTCATCTTCACAACTAGAGTGGCAATGTTCCATCTGCAAAATCGTAGTGACACATTATGTTGTTCTAATTCCAGTAGTGTTGCGTGTTCGTAAGTGAGGAACTACAAACATAACAGACAAATACAGGCAGTTACACAAAAAAATCAATAACTACATCGTGTATGCATGTAATACATAAAAGAATTAGGGCTTTGTAGGGCCGTACCAGTAATGCCACAACACATCCGGTAGCCTTTTCTGGTTTGTTATGCAACTCATTCAATGAACCAACCAACACATTACGGATTGCTGCTACCCGTATTAGCAAAAAATAGCTTCGCACATCTATACAGACAAAGAAGTTTCGCAAAATCTTCCTCATCTTGTTCAGTCGTACCACGTACTACAACCAGTAGTAAATCTTTTACCACCTTCGAAGAAATCCGGTTGACATTTGGGCAACGGCGCTGACTAAAATCAGATGGTGCCTTCACACCCGGTAACAGGTCCAGCGTCTCTTTTCCACATTGAACCCCAAACATTAATCCGATGTCACTGTTCTGTAAGGGCAGCCCGATCCCCCTAATGTAGAATTTCTCATATGCAGGATTGTACATCTGGATTAGACGACACACCGTAGCATCACATTTTTTAAATGCCTTTGGATTGAGGTTGTGAACACGGATTGCTTCTATCATCAGCCAAAATGGCGTCTTTTGCATTTGTCGGATTTGTCCTGCAGTGAACTCCAACTCAAGAACAGTTTCAATCACACCCACAATATTCGAATGGTACATAAGCTTAGACATGTCGACTTCAGTTTTTCTTCCATGGCCGACACTTACCTTCTTCTTCTTGAGTGGCAGTTGTGCCTGTCTTCTCGGCGCCATTCTCATTGACGTTTGGACAGACAATGGTGACCGCCGTGCACACCACCCACACCGGCGTGCCGAACATTCGCATCCTGCATTACCTGCCACATGAGTCATAACCCCAATTCAAACCGGATTCACAAAAAAAAAAAAAAAAAAAAAAAACAAACAAACAAACAAATAAACAAACATACGAAATATCACAACACACTACACACTATAATTACTCTAACTAATGTACACAACATAATGCCAAACAAATATAAGACACATCAACTACCTTAATCCCGTAACATTCCCAAATTAAAAAAAAAAAAAAAAAAAAACCACGTATAGACAAAACGTAAACTCAAAATTTCGAATCTTATATGGGTCAACTGCTTCTCAACATAGCGACGCATGTGTGCAAGTAAATCACGGACAATCAAGTTAAGATAACAACCAAACTTATGGAGAAAAACAATTAACTACTCACACGATTAATATTACCGAAACTGTGATATAGACAACTTCACAATTACCTTATGTCGTACACTTGTCGCAAACACAACATAAGTGTACAATAGAAGCTATTTTGTACAAAACAACTACTACACAACTTGACATTCACAAAGCCCGATAACCCCAGCTATCACCTACCAATATAACCTTGTATCACTACACCCCTCCAACATTTGCAAGCATACATCCTCCCTCTGGCCTCTAACAATACTAACATTACCACATACTCACCCAACAATCGAAAAATAAATTGGAAACAATGCGTCTGTTGCTTCACTTACATACACAACATCACATTTGTAATCACTAGTACCTCACACCCTAGAAACAATAGCATCACTCAACACTCAACTAATAATACAAACATTAACTACAACACTAACTAAAACACTATGCGTCTGCCACTCTGTACAAACGCACAACATCACAATTGCAAACCCTTTAACAACATCACCTAATGTCCGCAACATACAGCATTTGAACAACATCTAATTTTCAATCATTGACTTTCATGTCCTATTTTCCCACAAATATTCAATGTAACGTTGACAAGAACCCATACATGTTGTCATCGCACCAACACATAGTCAACGACGTCTCCAACGGACTGACGTGAGGTCATCGGTGTTCCGCTGACAATGTTAATCGCAGACCGAAATATCCCCCTCTCCACGCCGTTTCGTAGATGCAGCATCAGTAGAAAGGGTTTTCCAAATGTTAGGGTTTTGATGGGATTCTGTAATGTTATTTACAGAAATGAAATTGAAAAAATGCAACATTGCCAAATATAACATCCAACTCACACAGAAATGAAGATCAACAATGCAACATCTACTACAAAAACGTTGCCATTCCAACCGACGTGTTGTTCGCAATGGAGGGAAAAGGGAAAAAAAGCCTATAGTAAGCTTTTGGGCAATTTGGTAACTACAACATCACCAAATCCCCAATTTACCCCTTCCAAACAACCTTACATTGCGTGCCGTTCAAGGGCTAAAATGAAAATACCATTGAATTGGGACCTTTCAGCCTTTCAAATAAATTACAGGACCATATGGTTCAAAATGTTTAAACTTGGGATTTATTGGTTTTTCTCCCAAAAAATATTGTGTTATTCTTTTTTTTTCTTGCTTTTGTGTTGTTTTGTTTTGTTTTGTTTTTTTCTTTTCTTTTGTTTTGTTTTGTTTTTCCTTTTCTCCCCTCTCAAAAATACTTGTTAAAAGCAAATTTGATGAGCAAGTGATCAAAAATCATTTTCAATTATGTCATCAAATATTGATCGAGTCAAAAGAGAGTTATTTTTTGAAAAAATAACCAACAAGTCTTATTTTGATTTTAAGATTATTATCAAGTCCTATCAAATTTTAATATGGACAATTAAGTCATATGTTCCATAAAATATTTTCAAAGAGTTCATTACTCCATAATGGTGGAAGTTATCTCAATTTTACCTCTCATTTAATATGAAAATATTTTTAATCTAAGTAAAATAATATTTTTTAATTATAAAAGATTTGATATTCTATTAAAAAAATCAGAAATCACAATGAAAAAATTATCAAAAAGTTCTATTTTGTTTTAAAAATTAATATTGGGTTATATCAAATTTAAATGTTAACATATAAATCTTATGTTTTTTTATTATAAATTGTTATACATTAAAAAATTCAATTTTTTGTAAGAGTACATTTTATTTTCATTTTATCTTTCTCATTAAAATATGAACAAAAAAAAATTCATAACTAATTTTAATTTATTAGAGAATTTTATAATTAAATTATTTTTAATTGTTCAAATTAAATGATTTTTCATAAAAAAAATTATAAGTATAAGATTAATAATTGTTGCAATTAAAATTTTAAATTTTAATTAAGTTAAACTTATTTATAAAATTGTTATTCATATTAAATAGGAAGGGTAAAATTGGGATAAGGCACACCATTATGGATCAATGAATCTTTTGGGAACGTTTTATCATGAATAGGACTTAGTTGGCCATATTAAAATTTGATAAGACAAATTAGTAAATTTAAGAGCAAAATAGGACTTATTGGTTATTTTTCTTTATTTTTTTCATCAAACTAAAAACTTATCAATTCCTTTATCAAAATTAATTGGATGAATATTTAAAAAGATGAAACATTAGAGATGATTTTTTTCATCAAATTTAATAAGAAGCGAAATTTGAAATAAAATATATTTAAAAAAAAAAAAAACTTTGATGAAAGATTTGGAGTAGTTAACTGAATCCCAGACAAACTCTGAGAGTTTGGCAAAACGTGAGGCCAATCCTTTCAAACTAAGTATATCATGCACATGGGTTGGGCCAGGCCTACAGTTTTGTATTTTAAAACCTGTTTAATCTAATTGGGCCTATCTTGCAGCCTTCAACCAAATGTTCAGTCCATTCCATCTCTGTCGACCCCATTTTTTGTAGAATTTGTAGTAGCTATCCACCATAATTCTCTTATTTTCTCTACTACTATTAATTAAGATTGGTATTAGAGCACAATTCCTATCGTTTTGTTTGTGACTTTTAATTGAAATTGATTTTTTTTTTATTTAAAAAAAAATACAAGTAAGAATACATACTAGGGTAAATTACACTTTGGCCCCCTAAAGTTTCACTCATTTCTCACTTTGGTCCTTTAAGTTTAATTTTTCTCTCTTTAGCTTTTCATATTTGCAATCATTCCGACTTTGGCTCTTTAAGTTTAATTTTTTTCACTTTGGCCCTTCATGTTTGCAATCTATCCCACTTTGGCCCTTCATATTTGCAATCCTTCCCATTTTATTCCTAGACTAACTTCCATCCAAAAAAGTAACAGAATCTGCCATATCACTAACACATTAGCTTCATGTGTGATGTAAAAAATTCACTAAAGATGCAAAAAATAAAAAATATAACACAAAAAATTGAATTTTTTTTTTAGTCTTTAGTGAACTTTTTTTTTCCAAATTTATTCATACACATTATTATATTATAGATGCATTTAGATTAGATGCAGCTCCAAAAAAAAAAAAAAAAAAAAAAAGAACTAAAAAAAGAAAAAGGTTTACTAAAGACGAAAAAAAATAAAAATATGCTGACTCAAACGCCTGTATATTACTCCAACTTCATTACTCTTACTAATCGAGGGCCTCACATTCTGTTTGTTATGTCGTACAATCCCGATGTACTCGTAATCTTACAGCCTGAATTCCCGCCTCGGCTAGATCTTCACCCGCTTAACTAATGACGTAATCATTGGTTTGGCTCTACATTGCACTCTTATCTCATTACCTCCACTTACTATACAATAAACACCACCATCTTGGCCCAACATAGGATGCGTGACAATGGGGTGTTCAGTGTTACTTGATGGTATACCACATCCACGTCCAGCAGCACTCTTCACACCAACATCGTTCACAACGTCCACCTCGTCCGTGTCTGTACCATATTCAGATGCAACATTAACAACGGGGACACAAGTGTAACTTGGTGACGGAGAACGCTTCACACTACCACTACTGGTGCCATTCATTGACCCGCTACCATTCTCTGACAGATAGTCCACCGTTGTCCGCACGTTTGAGACGTCTTTCCTAACTAATTGTATGACTTCATGCACCTCACGGTCATCAACTTGATCTTCCAAGTTGCTAATTATTTCTTTCAGCTGACCTACTGGTGTGTTTAGACGTGCGATTTCAGCGTCCATGGCAACTATAACACTTTCAAACCTAACAAACAGATTTGCAGCCTGGGTACCAAGCATCATTTCCATCCACTCCACCCTACCCTCCAACTCATAAACACGTTCAGACTTGTCTCTTAATTCAATTTCCAGCTCTTCAGTTCAACGTAATGCCATGCTAGTTGCTTGTTGGCTCTATTTGTGTCATTACGAACAGCATCATCAATAGGTGTGCTTCACAGGTGTAAAAGGTCCTAGAACAATACTGGCCACGTTTCCTCTGCTGTTAGCATCTCATTGGACTCCTTCATCTGATAATCAAGTTGTTCACTTCGTTTAACATCTGGGCTGTTAACCGGCTTCAATTCAACGTTCCCTCCATATGGCGAATCAGGCTGCCAACAGTCAAAACCTGGTTCCATGTCATTCCTACATTCAACACACACATTAGTCCCACCACCAGGCCACGAATTCACCAGATCAACCTCTAAGATTATTGCCTCATTCTTTTTTGGCGTAACTCTGGCCATCAACAACTTCGCGAAATAACGTTCCACGACCATAGCAGCAAGTTTACCACAATTCACCTGTAAAAGATCCCACACGTCACAACAACATTTACCGAAATACGTATTGACTAAGTATAGTAAGAAAATGTTTCATACCTCGATGGAGCCCTCCGCTAATAAATCAATGCCTTTCATCTTCACAACTAGAGTGGCAATGTTCCATCTACAAAATCGTGGTGACACATTACGCTGTTTCGATTCCAGTAGTGTTGCGTGTTCGTAAGTGAGGAACTACAAACATAACAGACAAATACAAGCAGTTACACAAAAAAATCAATAACTACATCGTGTATGCATGTAATACATAAAAGGATTAGGGCTTTGCAGGGTCGTACCAGCAGTGCTATAACACATCCGATAACCTTTTCTAGTTTGTTATGCAACTCATTCAACAAACCAACCAACGCATTATGGATTGCTGCTACCCAATCGTACAAACGCAACGTCTCCAGCTTTTCAATTACGCGGTCAAATGACCAACCAATGGACTCATCCATATTAGCAAAAAATAGTTTTGCACATATATACAGACAAAGCAGTTTCCCAACATCTTTCTCGCTCCGTTCAGTCGTGACACGTACTACAACTAGTAGTAAATCTTTTATCACCTTCGAATAAATCTGGCTGACATTTAGACAACGGTGCTGAATAAAATAAGATGGTGCCTTCACACCCGATGATAGGTCGAGCGTTTCTTTTCCACATTGAACCCCAAACACTAATCCGATGTCGCTATTCCGTAACGGCAGCCCGATCCTCCAATGTAGTATTTCTTATCAGCAGGATTGTACATCTGGATTAGACAACACACTGTAGCATCACATTTTTTAAATGCCTTCGGATTGAGGTTGTGAACACGGATTGCTTCTATCATCAGCCAAAACGGTGTCTTTTGCAGTTGTCGGATCTGTCCTACAGTGAACTTCAACTCAAGAACAGTTTCAATCACACCCACAACATTCGAACGGTACATAAGCTTAGACGTGTCGACTTCAATTTTCCTTCCACAATCGACACTCACCTTCTTCTTCTTGAGTGGCGGTTGTGTCTGTCTTCTCAGCGTTATTCTCGTTAACGTTTGGATAGATAACGGCGACCACCGTGCACGCCACCCATACCAGCGTGCTGAACCTTCCCGTTCTGCATTACTTACTACATGAATCACACCACCAAGTTCAAACCGATTCACAAGAAAGAAAAAAAAAAAAAAACAAACAAACAAACATACAGAATATCATAACACACTGCACACTATAATTACTCTAACTAATGTACATAACATAATGCCAAACAAATATAGGACACATCAACTACCTTAATCCCGTAAAATTCCCCCCCTCCAAAAAAAAAACCACGTACAAACAAAACGTAAACTCAAAATTTCGAATCTTATATGGGTCAACTGCTCCCCAATATGGCAACGCATGTGTGCAAGTAAATCATAGACAACCAAGTCAAGAAAACAACCAAACTTATGTAGAAAAACAATTAACTACTCATACGATTAACATTACCGGAATTGTGACACAAACAACTTCACAATTACCTTCTGTCGTACACTTATCGCAAACACAAGTGTACGATAGAAGCTATTTTGTACAAAACAACTACTGCACAACTTAACATTCACAAAGCTTGACAACCCCAGGCCATCACTTGCCAATACAACCTTTTATCACCACACCCTTCCAACATTTACAAACATACATCCTCTCTTTGGCCCTCAACAATACTAACATTACCACATACTCACCCAATAATCAAAAAATAAATTGGAAACAATGTGTTTGCTGCTTCACATACATGCACAACATCACATTTGTAATCACTGGTACCCTATATCCTAGAAATAATAGCATCACTCGACACCCAATTAATAACACAAACATTAACTACAACACTAACTAAAACAACATGCGTATGCCACTTTGTACACACGCACAACATCACAATTGCAAACCCTGTTAACAACATCACCTAATGTCCACAACACGTAGCATTTGAACAACATCCAATTTTCAATCATCGACTTCCATGTCTTATTTCCCACAAATATTCAATGTAACATTGACAAGAACCCATACCTATTGTCATCGCACTAACACACGGTCAATGATGCTTCCGACGGGCTAACGTGAGGTCACCGATATTCCACCGACAATGTTAATCGTAGACCGAAATACCCCCCTCCCCACGCCATTTCGCAGATGTAACATCGGTAGAAAGGGTTTTCCAAATGTTAGGGTTTTGATGGGATTCTGTAATGTTATTTAAGAAAATGAAATTGAAAAAATGCAACATTGCCAAATCTAACATCCAACTCACACAGAAATGAAGATCAACAATGCAACATCTACTATAGAAACGTTGCTGTTCCAACCGACGTGTTGTTCGTAATCGAGGGAAAAAGCCTATAGTAAGCTTTTGGGCAATTTGGTAACTACAACATCACCAAATCCCGAATTTACCTCTTCCAAACAACCTTATATCGCGTGCCATTCGAGGGCTAAAACAAAAATACCATTGAATTGGGACTTTTCAATCTTTCAAATAAATTACAGGATCATATAGTTCAAAATGTTCAAACTTGGGATTTATTGGTTTTTTTCCCAAAAAATATTGTGTTCTTCCTTTCTTTTGTTTTTGTTTTTTTTCCCTTTTTTCCTCTCTCAAAAATACTTGTTGAAAGCAAATTTGATGAGCAAATGATCAAAAATCATTTTCAATTATGTCATCAAATGTTGATCGAGTCAAAAGAGAGTTATTTTTTGAGAAAATAACCAACAAGTCTTATTTTAATTTTAAGATTATTATCAAGTCCTATCAAATTTTAATATGGACAATTAAGTCATATTTTTCGTAAAATATTTTCGAAAAGTTCATTACTCCATAATGGTGGAAGTTATCTCAATTTTATCTCTCATTTAATATGAAAATATTTTTAATCTAAGTAAAATAATATTTTTTAATTATAAAAAAATTGATATTGTATTAAAAAAATCATAAATCACAATGAAAAAATTATCAAAAAGTTCTATTTTGTTTTAAAAATTAATATTGGGTTATATCAAATTTAAATATTAACATATAAATCTTATTTTTTTTATTATTATAAATTGTTATACGTTAAAAAATTCAATTTTTCGTAAGAGTACATTTTATTTTCATTTTATCTTTCTCATTAAAATATGAACAAAAAAAAAATTCATAACTACTTTTAATTTATTAGAAATTTTATAATTAAATTATTTTTAATTGTTCAAATTAAATGATTTTTCATAAAAAAAAATTATAAGTATAAGATTAATAATTTTTACAATTAAAATTTTAAATTTTAATTAAGTTAAACTTTTTATAAAATTGTTGTTTATATTAAATAAGAAGGGTAAAATTGGGATAAAACACACTATTATGAATCAATGAATCTTTTGGGAACCTTTTATCACAAAAAGGACTTAATTGTCCATATTAAAATTTGATAAGACTCATTAGTAAGCTTAAGAGCAAAATAGGACTTATTGGTTATTTTTCTTTATTTTTTTTCATCAAACTGAAAACTTATCAATTCCTTTATCAAATTTAATTTGATGAATATTTTAAAAAATGAAGTATTAGAGATGATTTTTTTTTTTTTTTTATCAAATTTAATGAGAAGAGAAATTTGAAATAAAAAAAAAAAAAAAAAAACTTTGATGAAAGAACTGGAGTAGTTAACTGAATCCCAAACAAACTCTGAGAGTATGGCAAAACGTGAGGCCAATCCTTTCAAACTAAGTATATCATGCACATGGGTTGGGCCAGGCCTAAAGTTTTGTATTTTAAAACATGTTAAATCTAATTGGGCCTACCTTGAAGCCTTCAACCAAGTGTTCAATCCATTCCATCTCTGTCAACCCTAATTTTTGTACAATTTGTAGTAGCTGTCCACCATAATTCTCTTATTTTCTCTACTACTATTAATTAAGATTGGTATTAGGGTACAATTCCTATCGTTTTGTTTGTGACTTTTAATTGAAATTGATTTTTTTTTTATTTAAAAAAAATACAAGTTAGAATACATGCTAGGGTAAATTATACATTGGCTCCCTAAAATTTCACTCATTTCTCACTTTGGTCCTTTAAGTTTAATTTTTCTTACTTTAGCTTTTCATGTTTGCAATCATTCCCACTTTGACCCTTAAAGTTTAATTTTTTTCACTTTGACCCTTCATGTTTGCAATCTATCTCACTTTGGCCCTTCATATTTGCAAGCCTTCTCGTTTTATTCCTAGACTAACTTCCTCCAAAAAAGTAACAGAATTTGTCATATCACTAACACATCAGTTTAATGTGTGATGTAAAAAATTTACTAAAGATGCACAAAATAAAAAATATAAAACAAAAAATTTGAAATTTTGTTTTAGTCTTTAGTGAACTTTTTTTTTTCCAAATTTATTCATAAACATTATTATATTATAGATGCATCTAGATTAGATGCAGCTAAAAAAATAAAAACAACTTTAACTAAAAAAAGAAAAAAGTTTAATAAAGACAAAAAAAAAAAAAAAATATGCTGACTCAAACACTTGTATATTACTCCAACTTCATTACTCTTACTAATCGAGGGCCTCGCATTCTATTTGTTATGCCGTACAATCCCGGGGAACTAGTAATCGTGCAGTCTGAATTCCCGTATCGGCTTGTTCTTCACCCACTTAACCAATGACGTAATCATTGGTTTGGCTCTACATTGCACTCTTGCCTCACTGCCTCCACTTACTATTCAATCAACACCACCATCTTGGCCCAACACAGGATGCGTAACAATGGGGTGTTCAGTGTTACTCGATGGTGCAACACATCCACGTCCAACAGCACTCTTCACACCAACATCGTTCACAATGTTCACCTCCTCCGTGACTGTACCATATTTAGATGCTACATTAACAACGGGGACACAAGCGTAACTTGGTGATGGAGAACGTTGCACACTACCACTACTGGTGCCATTCATTGACCCGCTACCCTTCTCTGATAGATAGTCCACTGTTGTCCGCACGTTTGAGACATCCTTCCTAATTGATTGTGTGACTTCATGCACCTCACGGTCGTCAACTTGATCTTCCAAGTTGCTAATTGTTTTTTTCAGCTGACCTACCAGTGTGTTTAGACATGCGATTTCAGCATCCATGTCAACTATAACACTTTCAAACCTAATAAATAGATTTATAGCATGTGCATCAAGCATCATTTCCATCCACTCCACCCTACCCTCCAATTCACAGATACGTTCAAACTTGCCTCTAAATTCAATTTCCAGCTCTTTAGTTCAACGTAATACCATGCTAGTTGCTCGTTGGCTCTATTTGTGTCATTGCGAACGACGCCATCAATAGGTGTGATAGACAGGTGTAGAAAGTCCTGGGTGTGATAGACAGGTGTAGAAAGTCCTGGAACAATACTGGCCATGTCTCCTCTGCTGTTAGCATCTCATTGGACTCCTACATCTGATAATCAGGTTGCTCACTCTGTTTAACAGCTGGGCTATTAACCGGCTTACCATCCAAGACGTTAACCGGCTGCAATTCAACATCCCCTCTATATAGCGAATTAGGATGCCAACTATCAAAACTTGGTTCCATGTCATTCCTACCTTCAACATGCACATTAGTCCCACCACCAGGCCACGAACTTACCGAATCAACCTTTAAGATTACTGCCTCATCATTTTTTAGTGTAACTCCGGCCGTTAACTACTTCACAAAATAACGTTCCACGACCGTAGCAGCAAGTTTACCACAATTCACCTGCAAAAGATCTCACACGTCACAATAACATTTGCCGAAATACATATTGACTAAGTATAGTAAGCCAATGTTTCATACCTCGATGGAGCCCTCCGCTGATAAATCAATGCCTTTCATCTTCACAACTAGAGTGGCAATGTTCCATCTGCAAAATTGTAGTGACACATTACGCTGTTCTGATTCCAGTAGTGTTGCGTGTTCGTAAGTGAGGAACTACAAACATAACAGACAAATACAGGCAGTTACACAAAAAAATCAATAACTACATGGTGTATGCATGTAATACATAAAAATATTAGGGCTTTGCAGGGTTGTACCAGCAATGCAATAACACATTCGATAACCTTTTCTGGTTTGTTATACAACTTATTCAATGAACCAACCAACGCATTACGGATTGCTGCTACCTAGTCGTATAAACGCAACGTCTCCAGCTTGTCAATTACGCGGACAAATGACCAACCAATGGACTCATCCGTATTAGCAAAAATAGCTTCGCACATATATAGACAAAGCAGTTTCCCAACATCTTCCTCGTCCTGTTCAGTCATGCCATGTACTGCAACCAGTAGTAAATCTTTTATCACCTTCGAAGAAATCTGGCTGACATTTAGATAACGGTGCTGAATAAAATAAGATGGCGCCTTCACACCCAGTGATAGGTCCAGCGTTTCTTTTCCACATTAAACCCCAAACATTAATCCGATGTCGTTGTTCCGTAACGGCAGCCCGATCCCCCCAATGTAGAATTTCTCAACTGCAGGATTGTACATCTGGATTAGACGACACACAGTAGCATCACATTTTTTAAATGCCTTCGAATTGAGGTTGTGAACACGGATTGCTTATATCATCAGCCAAAACGGCGTCTTTTGCAGTTGTCGGATCTGTCCTGCAGTGAACTCCAACTCAAGAACAGTTCCAATCACACCCACAACATTCGAACGGTACATAAGCTTAAACGTGTCAACTTCAGTTTTCCTTCCACAATCGACACTCACTTTCTTCTTCTTGAGTGGCAGTTGTGCCTGTTTTCTCAGCGCCATTCTCGTTGACGTTTGGACAGACAACGGTGACCACCGTGCACGCCACCCATACCAGCGTGCCAAACCTTCCCGTTCTGCATTACTTACTACATGAATCACAACACCAAATTCAAACTGGATTCACAAAAAAAAAAAAAAACACACACACACACACACACACAAACATATAGGTGCTGTTTGGTAACACTTACGTTTTCAGTTTTCAGTTTATATTTACAAAAATTTTAAAAACTCAAATAAAAACTTGTTTGGTAAATTTTTGATTTATAAATCAATGGTCTCAGTTTATAAATTTGGCCAAAAAATAAAAACACAAAAAATGAGTTTACGTTTTGCGTTTTAAGTTTTTTTTTTTTTTTACCACCCAACACTAGCCACCATTTTCCACCATCGTCTTCCGTCACCACCACCCACCACCCACTACCCACCTCTCGCCGCCGCCACCACCCAACACCCGCCACTACCATCCACCGCCTGCCACCACCACCCGCCACCTACCTGCCACCAGCACTCACCACCCACCTACCACCACCATCCACTACCGCCACCACCAGCCACCTGCCACCCGCCACCTGCTACCCACCACCCACTACTACCACCACCACCCACCACCCACCCGCCACCCACCTGCCACCACCACCACCACTCACCACCCACCACCCACCACCACCACCACCCACCTGCCACCTACCAACCACCACCCACTTGCCACCCACTCGCCACCACTATCTACCCCTCGCTACCACCACTACCACCACCACCACCACCACTACCACCACCACCCACCACCCACCCGCCACCACTCGCCACTACCATCCACCGCCCGCCACCAGCATTTACCAGCCACCTGCCACCACCATCCACCACCACCAGCCACCTGCCACCCACCCGCCAGCACCAGCCACCACCCACTACCTTCCTACCACCACCACCACCACCCACCACCCGCCACCGTCACCATCACCCATCCACCCACCACCACCACCCGTCACCTACCCGCTACCACCACCTATCACCACCCGCTATCCGCCACCCACCTGCCACCATCTCCCACCACTCGCCACCGTCACCCACTCACCCACCACCACCAGCACCACCCACTCGCTACCATTTTCCACCACCATCTTCCGCTACCACCACCCGCCATCATTTTCCACCACCGTCTTCCGCCACTACCACTCGTCTCCACCTACTACCACTTGCCATTTCTCACTCTTTTTTATGTTTTTAGATTTTTTTTAAACATTTTGTCTAAACCAAACGCGTTTGTAGTTTATGTTTTTCTAAAAATAAACAAAAACCAGTTTATAAAATTTTTGTAAATATAAACTGAAAACGTAAACGTTACCAAATAGGCCCAATATCACAACACATTGCACACTATAATTACTCTAACTAATGTACATAACATACTGCGAAACAAATATAGGACACATCAACTACCTTAATTCCGTAACATTCCAAAAAAAAACAAAAAAAAATCACGTATAAACAAAACGTAAACTCAAAATTTCGAATCTTACATGGGTCAACTGCTCCCCAACATGGCGACGCGTGTGTGCAAGTAAATCATAGACAATCAAGTCAGAAAAATAACCAAACTTATGGAGAAAAACAATTAACTACTCATACGATTAACATTACCGGAACTGTGACACATACAACTTTACAATTACCTTCTGTCATACACTTATCGCAAACACAAGTGTATGATAGAAGCTATTTTGTACAAAACAATTTCTGCACAACTTAACATTCACAAAGCTCGACAACCCCAGGCCATCACTTGCCAATATAACCTTGTATCACCACACCCCTCTAACATTTGCAAGCATACATCCTCTCTCTAGCCCTCAACAATACTAACATTACCACATACTCACCCAATAATCGAAAAATAAATTGAAAACAATGCGTTTGCTGCTTCACATACATGCACAACATCACATTTGCAATCACTAGTACCCCATATCCTAGAAACAATAGCATCACTCGACACCCAACTAATAACACAAACATTAATTACAACACTACCTAAAACACCATGCATATGCCACTCTGTACACATGTACAACATCACAATTGCAAACCTTGTTAACAACATCACCTAATGTCCATAACATGCAGCATTTGAACAACATCCAATTTTCAATCATTGACTTCCATGTCCTATTTTCCCACAAATATTCAATGTAATGTTGACAAGAACCCATACCTGTTGTCATCGCACCAACACACGGTCAACGACGCCTCCGGCGGACTAACATGAGGTCACCAGTGTTCTACCGACAACGTTGATCGTAGACCGAAATACCCCCCTCTCCACGCCATTTCGTAGATGCAACATCGGTAAAAAGGGTTTTTCCAAATGTTAGGGTTTTGATGGGATTCTGTAATGTTATTTAAGAAAATGAAATTGAAAAAATTCAACGTTGCCAAATCTAACATCCAACTCACACAGAAATGAAGATCAACAATGCAACATCTACTACAGAAACGTTGCCATTCCAACCGACGTGTTGTTCACAATAGAGGGAAAGGGGAAAAAACCTATGTAAGCTTTTGGGCAATTTGGTAACTACATCACGAAATTCCCAATTTACCCCTTCCAAACAACCTTACATCACGTGCCATTCAAGGGCTAAAACGAAATTACCATTGAATTGGGACCTTTCAGTCTTTCAAATAAATTATAGGATCATATGGTTCAAAATGCTCAAACTTGGGATTTATTGGTTTTTTCCCAAAAAAATATTGTGTTCTTCTTTTCTTTTCTTTCTTTTGTCTTTGTTTTTTTTCCCTTTTTTCCTCTCTCAAAAATACTTGTTAAAAGCAAATTTGATGAGCAAATGATCAAAAACCATTTTCAATTATGTCATCAAATGTTGATCGAGTCAAAAGAGAGTTATTTTTTGAGAAAATAACCAACAAGTCTTATTTTAATTTTAAGATTATTATCAAGTCCTATCAAATTTTAATATGGACAATTAAGTCATATTTTTCGTAAAATATTTTCAAAAAGTTCATTACTCTATAATGGTGGAAGTTATCTCAATTTTATCTCTCATTTAATATGAAAATATTTTTAATCTAAGTAAAATAATATTTTTTAATTATAAAAAAATTGATATTGTATTAAAAAAATCATAAATCACAATGAAAAAATTATCAAAAAGTTCTATTTTGTTTTAAAAATTAATATTGGGTTATATCAAATTTAAATATTAACATATAAATCTTATTTTTTTTATTATGATAAATTGTTATACGTTAAAAAATTCAATTTTTCGTAAAAGTACATTTTATTTTCATTTTATCTTTCTCATTAAAATATGAACAAAAAAAAAATTCATAACTACTTTTAATTTATTAGAAATTTTATAATTAAATTATTTTTAATTGTTCAAATTAAATGATTTTTCATAAAAAAAATTATAAGTATAAGATTAATAATTTTTACAATTAAAATTTTAAATTTTAATGAAGTTAAACTTATTTATAAAATTGTTGTTTATATTAAATAGGAAGGGTAAAATTGGGATAAGACACACCATTATGGATCAATGAATCTTTTGGGAACCTTTTGTCACAAATAAGACTTAGTTGGCCATATTAAAATTTGATAGGACTCGTTAGTAAACTTAAGAGCAAAACAGGACTTATTGGTTATTTTTCTTTATTTTTTTTCATCAAACTAAAAACTTATCAATTCCTTTATCAAATTTAATTTGATGAATATTTTAAAAAATGAAGCATTAGAGAAATTCTTTTTCATCAAATTTAATGAGAAGTGAAATTGGAAAAAAAAAAAAAAAAAACTTTGATGAAAGAATTGGAGTAGTTAACTGAATCCCAAACAAACTCTGAGAGTTTGGCAAAACGTGAGGCCAATCCTCTCAAACTGACGTATATCATGCACATGGGTTGGGCCAGGCCTAAAGTTTTGTATTTTAAAACCTGTTTAATCTAATTGGGCCTATCTTGAAGCCTTCAACCAAGTGTTCAATCCATTACATCTCTGTCGACCCCAATTTTTGTACAATTTGTGGTAGGTATCCACCATAATTCTCTAATTTTCTCTACTGCTATTAATTAAGATTCGTATTAGAGTACAATTCTTATCGTTTTGTTTGTGACTTTTAATTGAAATTGTTTTTTTTTTTTTTTCTAAATAGAATATGTAAGTAAGAATATATGCTAGATGGGCTTCGATTATGTCCTCTTTTTTTTTCTTTTTCTTTTTTTTTCCTTCTTTCTTTTTTGTATATTGAAGGAAGAGAGAAAGAGTCGAATCAGTGATCTTTTAGTAAAATAGTCAGACATTGGACTAATCTTAGTGGCATATGACTGAGATTTAAAAACTCAAAATTTAATTAGTTGGCTTGAAACGGATTGACAAGAAGGCTAACCATCATCTCAACTTTCAATTTGGAATTGGAGATTTGAAGAGAAAAAAGTAGAAAAGAAAATTTCTCATCTTAAATCACCAATGAGGATGGCTTAAAGAAGAAAGAAATGGAGAAAAATATATTTTAATCTTAAAACTTACTTTTTTTAGACACTCCAAAATTAAAGAGCAAAGCTACGGTGTTAATTAGCAATTTTGGGTTAACTTTCCACAAAAAGTAATTTCCCTTTTTCCTTTTTGAAGTCACGTTTAAAAGTTTTTTTGTTTATCTTTTATTATTACCAAACAAGAATAGAGAATAACCCACTATTTTCTCCATATTTCTCTCTTAATTTGCCAAATGATACCCCATAAGATTGAAATATTGATACCACATGCCAACAAAAATTTTGCATTTGTCATCTAATCTTTTTCTAAAAGGTTTTTTTTTTTTTTTTTTTGGATAACCGAATGTCCGGGCCAGCTTATAATAAATCATTTATAGTTTAAGATAGAAGTGACTGAATTGTTAAGTGTATTAGTGGAAGAGTCAAATTATCTTAATTAATTGATCCAATCTATTTTTTGTGAGATAGAATGTTGACTTGACGACATCATCAACAAGAGATAATTCCAATCTCTAAAAATTGAAAGAGTCAAATTCTGTCTAATTAGCTGATCCAATCAATTTTTGTGGAAAAAAAAATATAAAATTAATAATAACCCGTTTCACAACAAAAAGATTGGATCAACTAGTTAACCGAAAAGAAACCAATCTCAAAATGGGATGAGTAATCTAGAAGTGAAGGTGTTATTTTCTATCTCACCAGTCAGAAATTTTAACTGCAAAACTACCAACTAGAGAGAGAAAAAAAAAATCCAAGAAAGGGATAGGATGAACAAAGACAAAATAGTCAAACCAGATTAAAACAACCACACCTAACCCAATAATATATTTCTATTAGAATAATAAATATAAACTATGTATGCAATAAAAAATGAGATAGCATCTAAACAAAATCAATATATATCTGATTAGTTTATTTATCCAAATGCACCCTAGTCCCTCCCATCCCTGCCTGCTCAATATCCTGTAGGAAATACACAGCTGCCATACTCTGCAACACAAAAAACATCATGTTAGTATATCATCCAACCTAAAATACTGTGTGACATTGTTGTATAAAATCAAAAACTAATGATTAACATTAGAGCAAGGTCAGTTATAAGTTAAAGACAAACTTATTAAGTTTTATTGAACAATAATGTTATGTAAGTGTCATCTTATACTCAAAATTTGTTGGATAATAGAAACATCTAGAGAAAATTACCATAGCTCAAATTTGAACATGTGAAGAAAACTACCAAGCTGGAGTATGGTAGAAGCAGAGACAATTTTTAATGGAGCAGTGAAATGCGTAAAAATCTAAAAAGAAAAATAACTACGAAGGTATTCTGTTAAGCTAACACTAAGGAAAAGAATTGGACTAAATGCTCGAGTAATTTTAGCTGTAAATGATGGATATTAGGCACTGTGTATATTGACTCATGCAATGTTGTAGCTAGCACATTAAGTATTCTGTATGTTCGCAATGATAAAATTCAAAGAAAGATGAATATATATTCATTGCTTAAACACAGAAGTATCCGTCGCTTAACAACTTTTTTTTGGGTGAATAGTCGTTTAACAACTTGTTTTGTAAGTAATAAAATTAACATTAAATGCTTCAGTTAAAGCTCAACAAGAAATAAACAGTTAACAGAAAAGTAAAATATAATTTGATTGAATTAGCTGAACAATAAATCAAAAAATAAAATACTTTGGCAATACAGCTATGTCTGACATCAAAACATTCAAATTAGTTTGATAATTGAAACAACACATTGATGCCTCTAATGGGAAACCTATTTTTGAGGTTTTCTTGTGATGACATCTATCACTTTGCTTTGCCAATTTTATAATTTAGGATTGGGCACCTCATTGGTGCATCTAGGTTGACCAATGTCTCTTTGATTATTACTTCTACGTATGTGCTTCAATTATTATGTATAATTTATATAGATACACACCTATAAATAAATGATAAGAAAATTAATGGGATTAAAAAATATAATGGGACAAATGAAAACGTTTCAATGAGTTCTCAAAATTTCTTCTCCTGATTTGATTTGTTGGTGTAACAAAACTTTCATATAAAGTGTGCTTCTTCAATAGTAGAGACGACATAATCAACTCGAATGAGCATTCTGTCAAAATGGACAAAAGTTAATAAATTAAAATAAATCATGACGTTATAAAGCAACGGGACATGCAATTGGGTGAGAAAGAACTGGCGGCGATCAAGTAAGAGTGAGTGAGAGGTTGCTACGAGAAAATCAGTTGGTGGATAAATGGGTCATTTTACAAAATATTTTCATTAATTTGTAATTTTTTTTACAAATTTTCATCACTATTATAATTATTTTCATCTCTAAAAGAATTAGTTTATCTATTTTCTAATAATTTTGGTAATTTTCTAATAAATCTATAGTAGGTTGTTCATAAAAAATATGCAAAAAAATGAGAAAAAGAAACAAAAAAAAATAATAAAAAAAATAGAAAGGAGATAGGATACGCACTAGGAGGTTGCGTGACCACATAGGCTGCACCACCAAAATCACACGTCCCACTCCCACGTGCCTTCATCTGATAAAAACTATTGAATGCATACGATGCATGCGCCACCACACTATTCGGATCATAACATGTGGCACCCTTCTGAATCGGACGGCAATCAGCTCCTCCTTGACCACAAGCATAATCAAGCGCTGCTTGCAACTTCTCCACCCCAACATTCCCATTCGCTACACACCAGGTTTGTCCCACTGCACTCGCCGACACATCACCACTAGGCGTTGGAGATGTCGCCACCTGGGATTTACTTCCATTGATCGGGGTTGACTGCACCCCATTTAGAGCCTGCACATAGGGGTCAATTTTTTAGCTCTAATAAATTTAAAATTAGCGTTCTAAATTTTTTGATTTTTGAATCCAAAATTTTTAATTTGGAACCAAACAAACTGTGACCTTAACCAAATAAATTCAATATAGTTCAAGTTAGGTTAGTGAAAAAACAGTTCCACTATACTAAAATCAATCAATAATAAAATATTAGAATAAATAAGTTTTAAACATTTCTTTAAACATAACACAAATAATAAAGAATAATCCCATCAAAATAATAATAAGAAGAAGAAGAAGAATAAAGAATAAAATATTATCTTAAAAATTAATATAAACCAACAACTACAAACAATAACATATTGTGTATATATCAAAAAGAATTATACAAAACAAAAAGAAGAAAAAAAATTAAATTATTATAGAAAAATTTAAATAAATTATTTAATTTCTATCAATGAGTTGTCCAATTGAAAATACAGGATAAAATCTACGCCTCCGTTTGGGAAGTGGGTTGGCTTTTTGGCTTTTTGACTTTTTTGGCTATTTTAGCCTGAGCTTAAAAGTTTGGTTTGGGAAGGGTTTTTTGGCTTTTTGACTTTTTTGACTTTTTTTGTGAGAGAAGAGTGTAATGATTATGGGTTGGATGTGATGTTTTGTTTTTTGTGACTAAAAAAACCTATTTTGTCTTTTGTGGCTAAAATAGCCAAAAAACCTGGCTTTTTGGCTTCCCAAACGGAGGCTTACTCTTAACTTTTGTCTTATATATGAAATCATTAATTAAATGCAGTTGTGTTTTCCTTTCTTTCTTTCTTTTTTGTTTACTTGGATTTTTAGTGAATTTTTTTATAAAAAAATTAAAAAGATTTAGACTTCTAAATTTTACTCAACAATACAATCAAAAATTAAAAAAAAAAAATCTAGAAAAACAAAAATATTTCATTTTTATTTTGAAAATTTTCATTTTTTTTTTTAAATTTCTAAATTAGTCTACCCAAGACTGACTACAAAAAAAAAATTAACGTAATTTTTTTAAAAAACACTAATGACAATATCTATATACATATATATTTTATTTGAGAATTCTCAAACAACCGATATTTATAACAGAGCAATTACATAAAAATATATAAAATTTTATAAAATACATACAAGTCTCGGTCTCAAGTTAGTTCACTGAATTTAAAACTTATAAAGGAAAATGTATTAAAAAAAAGTATTATTCTAGTTTGGTTTGGATTTTCAGAATTTTTTTTTTTTTTAAATTGAATTTTTTTATTTTCTGTGTTTTTTTTCACTAATTTTTTTAATATATTCTAAATAATTTTTTTAATTTTTAGATACGTCTAATATAAATATATTTAAAAAATATAATATTAGTGAAAAAAATCTTTAGAAAATTTACTAAATACCAAAAATATAAAAACAAAAAACGAAGAATTCAATACATTTTTTGTATTCTGATATATATATTAATTTTTTAAAATATTTTTTTATAAATATTTTAATTTTTAAATACAACTACGTAAGGTAGATCTAAAAAAAATAAAAAAATGTTTAAAATATTCACTAAAAATAAAAAAACGCAAAAAATAAAAAAAGAAGTCAATTTTTAAAAAATTAAATTCATAAAATTAAAACCAAACACACTGATTATTATTCATGTCTAAGAATTAAAATCAATTTTTAAATTCAGTAATGTGTCAAAAAAAATAATTAAATGATAATTAAATATTTTCTGATTATTAACAAATCATTTTCTTAATACATCATATAATTTAAAAAGTGGCTTTAAAAAATAAATTTGTATATATCAATTTAATTTAGGCCCCTTTTAGGAAGTGGATTATAACTCATTTTCCCTATTACAAAAAACACTACTTGTAAATAGTTTTTAACCAAAAAATCGATTATAACACCTTCTCAAAATAGCCCTTAAAGTGATCAATTTAATTCGATTTTCCAATTTAGTCAATATTTCATGCACCATTACCTGAAGTGTGAGTGGAATATCATAAACCTTCTGTTCATTAGGATAAAACAGACCATAATTTTTCTCCGATGTAGGCCCAGTTTTCTGATTCTCATTGAAAAGCGCAAACAAGAACACATCCAAAGTTTCATTGGGCTTCAATGGAGTCCCATTCCCAGTAAGCACTCTCTTCACCAGATTCCCATTATACGCCGCCGCATTTTCCGCACTCGCACCAGCCTCATTCGCATCTCCTTTCGAAGGCCACCCAGTTTCAGAGATCACCATCTTCACATCGCCGTAGTTTATCGACTTCAAAGCGGCAAAAACGGCGTCGATTTGAGCATCCAAGAGACTGTAGTATCGGAGACCACTGCCTGAGTCCACCACGCCTTGATTGTCCCGAAACAGAGCGTAGTCTAGAGAGATCACACCGGTGTTCGCTGTGTATGCGAAGAATGGGTATGCATTGACCATGAGGTATGAACTCGTTTTTTGAAGAAAATTGAGCATGGGTTTGATCACTGGTTCGATTAATTCGGCTTTGAATGAACCAGATGAAGATGGGTATGAGGTTTGAAGAGCAGTGAGAGCGATTGGGGATGAGATTTTGATCGAATTCTGGAGATTTGATTTTGAAAGAGAAGAGTACATGTTGTTCATGGCTTGAACGAGGAATTTGGTGGTGTTGTTTGGATCGACGAAGACTTCGTTGCCAACGGCGATGGCTTCGATTTGGGTTTTGGGGAAGTAAGGGAGGATGTTGGATTGGACCCAAGTGTCGGTGTAGGATTGGGTGGAGGCGGCGGAGGAGAGAAGCTCGTTGGGGAGAGCGACGGTGACGGAGATGTTGGAATCGGCGAAAGCGGCGAGGACGGTTGAATCGGAGTCGTAGAGCTTGACTCGGTTGAGGCCTTGGGATTTGAGGAGTTGAACTACTTTGGACGGGTCTGGAAGGTCGTTTGCGATTCGGCCGTAGTTCACTGCGATTGAACCAGAAGCGGCGAATGAAGAGGGGATGGTCAGAGAGGAGAGAGAGAGGATGAGAGAGACGAGGAGGAAGTTGAGAGGTGCCATGGTGAGGGTGAGAGAGAGAGAGAGATTGTGAAATGTTGTGTGTCTGTGTGTTGATATATATATACTCTGTTTTTTTTTAGAGAGAGAGAGTGGAGAGAGTGGGGAGAGGGGGGGGGGGGGGGGGGGAGGAGAAGGTGGGGTTGAATTGAGGGGGAAATTGGAGTTGGTTGTGGTGGCACTTACTACTATTTAGTTTTCAAAAATAAATAAGAAAATTATTAGTATGAAAAATAAATAAAGAAGAAAATACTAGACTAAAGCATGCAAGGCAATGTTTTTATATTAATTACTTAATTTATTTTTATTAGGGGAAATCACAATCCAGTGTAATTTTTTAAAAAAAAACAAATTCAACTTAATGGTAAATATTATACATTTTAATAATTAAATTCATACACTTTTTCATTAATCTATAATTTTTTTTAAAAAAAATACCACTGAAGTGTACTTTCCTTTTTATTATCATGGAATATATGTAATTTCTCTTTTTATCTATGTAATCTCTTCTACAAAATAAGTTTCAAAAAATTATCAAGAATGAGTTTTTTTTTTTTTTGTTTAATTGAGGAAAAAAAATGTAATTTCTCGTATGAAAATAACATGTACTTCTCTAATTTAGTGATCATCAATTGATTAAATTTTTTACTATTAATCCCACATTTCTAAATACATATAAGATTCATTGTCTTTGTTTTCATAAGTAAAAACATTTATAAAAAATTAATTTATGTATAATATTATTCAATATTATAATTGTAACTATTTTAATTTTATTATATATCTTATCTTATATTTTATGTGGTTAAATTTCTACGATTTGGTGAATAGCTTCCTTTCTTGCATGTGAATAGTTTGCTTTTGTGTCACATTTTCACGTGTTCTTCTTCCTAGTTCAACTACTCCTAGTCTACAGTGGGGAAAAAAAAATTAAGTGACCAAAATAACCTAATAATCTAGACATAGTAAACAAAGTAAGTTTCTACCCTCACCCAACAATGAAAAAATTGTATATATATAATAAGTTATTTTGTGAAAGTCAAAATATTAAAAATACAAGAATAGTTCTTCAGGTTCTATACGGAAGTTATTTTACGTTTATCACAGCATTGTTGTCTAATGTAGTTTCTTTCTTCTTTTCTTTTTTGTCTCATGTTGTGTTTCTGTCGGTAATAGTATTTGTATATCACTTTCTTCCATTAAAAGTAAAGTTTTTTTAAGAAGTTTCAAAAAAATTGACACAGACACTTCAGAATAACATTTGAAGAACTTATGAGGAAGTTGATATAGGCATTAAAAGAAATAACTCATTAATCGCCCAACAACATTTTTGAAGTTTCAATAGAGTTTCTATAGGTATTGCAACAAGAAATAACCCATTAATTACTTATCCAACAAGATTTGTGAAGAGGTTTTGGGGAAGTTGATATAGGTATTTCAAGAAATCATCCATTACTCATCCTTGGCAATTCGGTGAGTTTTTTTTTTTTATTTATTTCTTTTTAGATTTGTATCCATAACACTACAAGAAAAAAACATATTTGGCGACTAAATTTTTAGTCGCTAAAAGTCAATTTTTAGTCGTCAAAAGTCGATTTTGAAGTTTCCTTGACTAAATTTTTTTGTCGCCGGTTTGGTCGCTGGAAAAAGGTCGGGAAAGGTATTGGCGACTAAAAAACTTTTAATCGCCAAAAAGCAAGTCTTTACCGACCAAAACTTTGGTCGCCAATAGTCCATAACATCATGTTATTATACATGCAACATATATTATAATTGTACTCTCCATTTTTGAGCCCCTTGGTTTGACTCTCAAGCCTAGGGCTGAACAAGTAATCCGTGAAATTCGTAATTCGATCCAGTCCAGTCTAATTCAGTAGGTTTGGATTGATTTTTTGAATCTGTGGTTCGGTTCCGGATTGAAAAATTAAAAATCTGTAGTTTACGGATTGGTTCCGGATTGAACCCCACGATTCCAAATTGGAACCGATCCGGACCGTATACAAATAGTTTATATTTTTATTATAAACCCTCCTTCATAATATCTTCTCTTATTTCATATAAAACTTAAATCCAAACCTAAACTCGCATAGTATCTTCTTTTATTACTTTTGTTTGCTAGTTTTAAGCGTTAATTTGTGATGGTCTAAATACTTATGGTGGAACCTGTTTTCTTATAATTGTTTAAATTCTAGAATAATATGTCGCTATTATGAAAAGACATGTTGCTATTGTGAAACTAACATGGTGTTATATTTATATTTTTATGAAATTAAAGTGTTATATATATTTTTTTGTTATTTAATTATGTAAATCTGTGGTCCTAAACCGATCCAATCTGTGTTTAAATAGATTGGTTCGGATTGGTTCCATGATTTAAACGGATTGGATTGGTTCCAATTTTTCAGGAACCGTAGATAACGGCTTGGTCCTGATTTTACCCCAATCCGGACCATGCTCACCCCTACTCAAGCCTTGTTTGGTGACCTATTTGAGTTTGTAAAAACCCATTTGACCCTTTTTATTTTATTTTATTTGCAGGAATAAAATCTTAGGGTCATAGGAATTGACATTGGACTGGGTGTTTCTTGGGTTTTTATTGGCTAATTTCATGTTCATAAACCTAAATAAGAACTTTTGGATTATGAGATTGAGTAAGGTTAGTATAAAGGAGAAAAAATTTGTACCAAATGATATGATATATTTGAATTATGAATATATAAATTATTCTCACCAGTCACAATGTTTCTAAGGTCGCATTTGAGAACAAATTATTTTAATAAGTTTATAGTTTTTTTGTTAAAATATAAGATAAAAAAATTAATATGTTTGGAATGATTTTTTGATTTTTTATGAAAATATGTACAAAAAACAGAGAGAAAAGAGAATCTTTGACTTTTTTATATAAGTTGTTAGTTTTTTAATTTTTTTAGTAATTTTTTCACTTTTATGCTAAAATAGTGAGTTGCCAAACAAGGCCTAAATGACAAATATATTACTATCATATTATTATAAAATTTAATTTTATTTAAAATAATAGCATTTTCTTTTGTAAAAAGTCATCATTTGCTCTCAAAATTCATGGCCCCTATTCATAGTCCTCTATGCACATTCTAGTTGCACCTTATGATCAAAAATCTCAAGAGATGATTATACCATATGATTATTTTGTCTTTAAAAATGTATTTATGAATGGCATTTTTAATTTTTTGTTGTTAAAAGTCTTCTTCTTTTTTTTTTTAAACTATTCAAGAGAGCCTTTTAACAACGACATAAATTGATCTCAAAATAATTTTTATAATAAAATTTTTACTATTGGAAACAAAAATTTGGTTCTACAACCCTTATATTGTAGTGACAATTTAAGCCCCGTTTGGCAAGAGGCTATTTTAGCCAAAAAGCTAAAAAGTTACTAAAAAGCAAAAAAATCAACAATCTATACCAAAAAGTCAAAGATTCCCTTTTCTCTCTACTTTTTGCACATCTTTTCGTAAAAAATCAAAAATTCATCCCAAACATACTAGTTTTTTTTACATCACATTTTAGCCAAATAGCCAAAAAATTACTAAATTAGCCTGTTCCCAAACGAGGATAAAAATTAACTTAAATAAGTTCAGAAAAAAATTAATTATCTAAAAACTGGTAGAATAATTTTTTTTATTATTAAATTGGCTCTGGCTTTGGTCTAGTCCTTAATCGGACTGGACGGTGCTGTTGGGCCCGTGGGGGCCCACCACGGGTCCCGTTTTGAAAATCTGAACCGTTCAATGTGTAGAACTCGTCGAGTACTATATGCCTGTGAAAAATCACGTTAATCGGATATCGATAGCTATGTGATCAAATCAGTTTTTTTATCAACCGTTAATTTATTCACCGTCCATTTTTTTTATACAAAACTGATTTGATCACATAACTATCGATATCAGATCAACGTGATTTTTCACAGACGTATAGTACTGACGAGTTCTACACATTGAACGGTTCAGATTTTCAAAACGGAACTCGTGGTGGGCCCCCATGGGCCCAACAGCACCGTCCAGTCCGATTAAGGACTGGACCAAAGCCAGGCCTTATTAAATTTTACCTTACAATATGTTGTACTAAATAAAGTTAATGTTTTTTGAAACTTAAAACATAATCAACTTCGTAATATAATAAGTGTCACATCAATAATGAGTAAAAAAAAAAAAATTTTAATAATCAAATGTCTGACTCAATTTACGCTCATCTTAACTGAACTTGAGACTCATGCAAAGTGTCCTCTGTCTGGATGAGATAAATCTTAGACAAAATCCGAGAACATAGCCCAAAAAGTTAAAAAAAAAAAGTTATAAAATTTATTAATAAGAAATGAAAATCTTGAAATCCATTATTTTATGTGAGATCCAACAATGCCAACGCTTCGTTGCCTACAATATTCCTTGATAACATGGTTTGTCGTCTACATATGCATGTGAACATCCACACACTCATTTTAACGTTGGAAATGAATGAAACGTTTTAAACCCACTATTATATATCCAATTTTCAAATCTATGAGTTGGTTTGAGATGGGGTTGGTTTTTTAACATTTTAATTTTATGACTATTTTAATTTGGAATTAAAAAGTCTTGTTTAAAATAATTTTTTTTTTGTTTTGTTTGAACTTTTGTGAGAAAAAAACTAAAATGATTATGATTTAAATGTGACATTTTTTAACTTGGGACTAAAAAGTCTAGTTTATCTTTTTGTATTTTAATGGCAGCTCACTCTGAACCATTTCTCAAACGAAGATAATATATTAATTGAGTCATAAAGTTTTTATTTATTTGTTTTTGTCAAACCAACTCGTTGAAATTGAAATTGGTGACGCCATTGCTTCTTCTTGTTCTCTTCGTCTTTATCTATTTTAGTCAGATCAGAAACAGTATCTTCAAATGTTGGGAATATTTTTCAAGGATTGGTTATGTTTTGTATTGTTTTGTTTTATATGTTTTAAAAATGAAAATGTTATTAAAAAAATTGGAAAACTTGTATTTTTTTATGTGAAAATAATTTTCAAAAATTTTAAATTGGTTGCCAAAGCCATCTGTGAATCCGAAGTGAACTTGAATATTTCAAATGATAAGAACGTAAATTTAAAATGTTCTTAAAAATGGATGTTCATAGCCGGACTCTATTAAAAAATAATTTGACAAATAAGTTCAAATATAATTTTTTGTTTTTTTTTCTAATTTCAATAACAAAAATATGAAATTAAATGTGGTTAAGTTTAACATAGGTTTTGAGTGAATTTTAAATAATATTTTAATTGAATGAAAGTCAAATTGTCTTTTTATAATACATTTATGTTTATTGATTCAAGTTTACAAAATTAACATACGTCAAAATGTGTTTAAGTATGACTTATTTATGATAGTAGCTCCTCTTCAGTCAACCCAATCTAGGCTCACTTCAGGTTAATTAAATATTGATAATCCTTTGATTAGATTACATTTGTTATAAATAAATAAAAAAATTACACTATCTTCAAAACTGTACAATTCATTTATTTTTTTAGACAAATGTGATTTAATCAAGTAATTACTGCCCCAATCAATCTTATTTTTTAAAGTGATAATACAGAGTTCTAATAGAAGAGTTTTAAAGAGAGCTCTACTTATGTGGCAAAGCAAAAAAAACAAAACTAAAATATTTTGAGACTCTAATTTGTGAACTCTAATAGCCTTGGGGGTGAGCTCCACTGTGATGTGATGTGATTTTTTTTTTTTTTTGTTTTAAATTTTTCCTCTTTGAGCCGTTAGCTCAATAGAGCTCTATTTTTAAAACTACCAATCATTGCTGGAAAAAAAAAGAAGCTAGCACAAAGCATCACATTACAGTGGGACCCATCACAATTAGAGCTCTCAATCATTTTTGTATTTTTTATATGAATAATATATTTGACAAGTCTTATAAAATAAACAATTCGAATTATCAATGTAAGCCTAAGGTGAACACATAGGTCACCGAACTAGATTGAAGAGAAATTAGTCCCTTCATTTATAAACAAAAATCTCAAATGGGACAAAAACTTTCAAAATCTAGAGAAGATAATTTTGCCAAACCAAATAACACCCAATCCAACTAAATTCACTTTCATATCATATCACATATGAAATCGTTGATGTGCGGGGGTGATTTCCGCACTATGAAGAAGGGTTGAACTTCGTGGACGAACAGCGTGCGCTAGGAATTGAAGATCTGCAAGGAATAACAAACGGTGAGGCTGCCCGACCGGGGTTTGGTCGGAAACCCCTCCGATGGTAAAGTCAGTAACTCAAGAAGAGGAAGATGAGAGAATGCAGAGAGTGTATATGTGTTAAGTGTGTGGATTTTCGGATCCCTTGAGAGTGAATAACGTTCACCTTTTATAGGAGAAGGTTGTTTGTCGTTCAATTCCTTCTCTCTCCGCCATCTGTCCAATGTGTCTTATTCGTGGTCGTCTCCTATTGGAGGAGGACGACCACTCCGCCTGACAGTGCAGGTCTGTTTTGTTTGTCTCATTAGCGGGCATCCCTCATTGGAGGAGGACAACCACTCCGCCTGCCATTCAGATGCAGGTCTGTCATATATGCACCTTGTCCCTCTGCACCTCCATGTCTCCACGTTCTGTTCATATAGAGGGAGAGAAGCAGAGTTGTTTGTCTCTTGTGAGCCCAAGAAAGATCTTCATGGATTGGCCTTCTCTAAGTTGGTTTGTTCTAGAACGGTTGTCCAACTAGGAGGTCCAACATGTTGCTCAACCCACTTCGGAGTGGTTCTGTCCATCCAGAAGGTCCACCATGTTGCTCGGCCCACTTTGGAGTGATGCTCGTACATTGGGCCGAACTCCTATGATTGTCTTGCTTCGGAGCAAGTGTTGGCCATAGGGCTGAAGTCCGACCTAGCTCCACCTTGGAGTGAGTACTGCATTGGGCCTAGCACCAAGACTTGACTAATGAGGTCCGACCTAGCTCCACCTTAGAGTGAGTATTGCATTGGGCCTAGCACCAAGACTTGATTAATGAGGTCCGACCTAGCTCCACCTTGGAGTGAGTATTGCATTGGGCCTAGCACCAGGACTTGACTAATGAGGTCCGACCTAGCTCCACCTTGGAGTGAGTATTGCATTGGGCCTAGCACCAAGACTTGACTAATGAGGTCCGACCTAGCTCCACCTTGGGGTGAGTATTGCATTGGGCCTAGCACCAAGACTTGATTAATGAGGTCCAACCTAGCTCCACCTTGGAGTGAGTATTGCATTGGGCCTAGCACCAAGACTTGACTAATGAGGTCCGACCTAGCTTCACCTTGGAGTGAGTATTGCATTGGGCCTAGCACCAAGACTTGATTAATGAGGTCCGACCTAGCTCCACCTTGGAGTGAGTATTGCATTGGGCCTAGCACCAAGACTTGATTAATTTTTACCCACTTCATTTGCCCCCTGGCTTGCGCTTACGTTTGGCGAAGCGGAAGCCAATTCTGTCACAAACTTCGAAGTTTGGTTGATCACAACTTAACTTGAGTTCCATGAGTTGGATTAGAAATTATTGTTCGGTCCAACGTTTGCGTCTGCCCAATGTTTCGTAGCTCGGTTGTGCCCCCAAACTAAATGTGTCTTCACTAGCCTTGTAATTGTCTACCTTGGTGCTCTTTCGGTCGGCTGAGCGTCGTTGCTTGACTTGAAAAATATATATATACACAGCTCGGTCGGACTTGCGTCTTCTTCGGCCCGACATAGCTTCTTCGATTCATTTCAGTCCATAGGTTCTGCTCATACCCAGCTTGACTTACCTCAAGCATGTTTCAACTTGGTCGGTTATCGTCGTTGCTCGGTCGCCCTTCCGACACTTGATAGGCCGAGCAACTCCACTTAACTTACGCACGACATCTCCTCAGCTCAAGTCATTATTTTGGTCTTCAAATTCGTGTTCTGCATTGCACGGCGATCTTCAATTTTTCTCAGTTCAATCTTGTTCGGTCGTCTTTGTTGTTCGATTTGGCTGTTGTTCAGCCACAGGTTTGCCGTTGCTCAGCCTTAGAGGAGCAACCCATCAAATTGGCAGCTCGGTCACTAGCTTGATTCTTTGTCGTCAATGAATGAGTTCGGTCGGTTGCCGTTACTCCGTAGCTTGGTTTGCACCAGCTTTCATGTTGCTCAGTGATCTCCAATTTGTGCTCGATTCATTCTTGTTCGGTTGTCTTCGTTATTGTTCTATCGGTCAGCGCATTTATGACTTGGTTTGCTTATCCTCTTCATACTAGAAATCTGAACTTATTTGCTCGCTGATTTGGCAGAGTTGCTTAGTGAGGCTTCGAACACTCACTTTCCTTGTACGGCTTGCCTAAAAAGTTTGGAGCTGGGTTGACTTCACACTTGGTTGTCACTGTTTTAAGTGTCCTTTAGCTCGGTCTAAAGTGCTTCAGTTGACCCGTCCTTGAGCATCGCCGCTCGGTTGTCCGTGATCTTGGCCTCGTCACTGAACCTTAAGCTCGGCCTTGTCTAATGTACTCACTCCGACTGTCGAGCTGCCACGCGTCCATAACTGACTAGTTTGGGGCTGTTTT
The DNA here is from genome assembly GCA_036172215.1 of Camellia granthamiana. Lineage (NCBI taxonomy): Eukaryota > Viridiplantae > Streptophyta > Magnoliopsida > Ericales > Theaceae > Camellia > Camellia granthamiana. Next base: position 11,799,071 of record CM069907.1, read on the forward strand.
CTCATGTCTTTGCTTGTTGTTTGTAATGTATTTATTTGGTAGGATGTTGCACTTCCAACTTTGTTTGTTGTCAATCTTTTGGTTGTTTACTTGAGCTCTGAAACTTGGTTTTGCCTTAGCTAGTTTTGACCCGCTTCCTTTGCTTGGTCCATTTTGGAGTGGATGTTAGTCATCCAATCAACCTTTGTCGCTTGGTCCACTTTGGAGTGAGCATTGGGCGTCTGACTAATTTTCATAGCTCAGCCCACATCGGAATGGGTGTTGGGTATCCGATCAACCTTTGTTGCTCGGCACACGTCAAAGTGGGTGTGGGGCGTCCAACCTCGGTTGCTCGGCTTAAGCGTTGGGCGTCCAACCAACTTCTGCTGCTCGGCCTAGTTGTTGGGCACCCGACCAACTTTTGTTGCTCGGCCCAAGCGTTGAGCGTCTGACCCACTACTGTTTGGCCCAAGCGTTGGGCGTCCAACCAACTCTTGTTGCTTGGTCTACTTCAGAGTGAGCATTAGGTGTTCGGCCAACTTTTGTTGCTCGGTCTACTTCATTCCAACTTCTATTGCTTGGCCCAAGCGTTGGGCGTTTGACCAACTTTTGCTGCTCGGCCTACTTCGAAGTGGACGTTCAGAGTCCCACCAACCTCCATTGCTTGGCACACTTCGAAGTGGGCGTTGGTCATCCAACCAACCTCTGTTGTTCTGTCCAAGCATTGGACGTCCAACTAACTTTTGTTGCTCGGCCCACTTCGAAGTGGACGTTGAGCGTCCAACCAACCTTTGTTGTTCATCCCTCTTTGTAGCTCTTCCACTTTGTATCACCTTCGTTAGGCTGAGGTCCTTTTGTAATGAAACTTTAAGTTAACAAAGTATCTTCGAAATTTGCCAAGTGTTGGACTTGTAACTCGAACTTTTAATTTCTTCATGTTTATGTCGTTTGCCCCCAGCCGAGCAAAAAAGATGTAGCCCTACATTGTTCGTTGTTCGGCTAGACTTCACCTTATGCCTTTGAAAAATTGAGTTGCTCTTCCAGTCGAGCAATAATAGGGAAACCTTGCAAGATTGCCCGTTTGGCCTTAATTGAATTAGTTGTCTTGCCACCAATCGATCATCATTGGACCAACCTTTGTTTCTTTGGATTGGGTGTTCGGCCGTTACTTGACTCGGTCACACTTCTGTTTATCCCACTTTGGAGTGGAAAGCTAGCTTCGACCTAGCTTTTGTTCAGACTTCATTGTAGAGGGCTCGGTTTAACCTAGCTCTTGTTCGGTCCACTTCGGAGTGGCATTTGTTTGGCACACTTTGGAGTAGACAGCTAGGTTGAACCTATCTTTTTTTTGGCCTACGTTGGGTGGCCTCTATTCAACCAACCTCATAGTGAAGGACTAGTTTCAATCTAGTTTCTATTTGGCGCACTTCAGAGTGGCCTTTGTTCGTCGCACTTCGGGGTGGACAGTTAGGTTCAACCTAGCTTCTATTCGGCCTATATCGGAATGGCCTTTGTTCGGCCCACATCGAAGTGGTCAACTAGGATCAACCTAGACCTTTGTTAGGCCCACACTAAGGTGGTCGGCTGGGATCGGTCCAGACCTTTGTTAGGCCCACATCAAGGTGGTCGACTGGGATCAGCCCAGACCTTTGTTAGGCCCACACTAAGGTGGTCGGCTGGGATCGGTCCAGACCTTTGTTAGGCCCACGTCAAGGTGGTCGACTGGGATCGGTCCAGACCTTTGTTAGGCCCACGTCAAGGTGGTCGACTGGGATCAGCCCAGACCTTTGTTAGGCCCACACCAAGGTGGTCGGCTGGGATCGGTCCAGACCTTTGTTAGGCCCAAGTCAAGGTGGTCGACTGGGATCAACCCAGACCTTCGTTAGGCCCACACTAAGGTGGTTGGCTGGGATCGGCCTAGACCTTTGTTAGGCCCGCATCAATGTAGTCGGCTAGGATTAACCCAGGCTTATGTTTTGGTTGTACCATACCCTCGTCTGTCGTTTTCTCCATCAATTGAGTCTTTCCTTCCAATAGGTGGAACAACTCGATCGCGAGGATATGGTAGAGCTTCGCCACATCTAAACTTTGTTCGTCAATACAGATCTCATCTTTCGGAAGACTCAAGAGCATCTATCCTTTGTCATTCGTCTCCTCCATCATCGGAGTTCTTCCGTCCAGTCGGTGGGACAACTGAATAGTAGGGATTTAGTGGTGCTTTGCCATGTCTAGACTTCGTTCTTCGATACAAATTTGGTATTCTGACGCCGTTAGGATTATTGGTCCTTTATCATTCGTCTTCTCCAATATTGGAGTCCTTCCATCTAGATGATGAGACGAGTCAGTAGCAATGATGTGGTGGTGTTCCATCGTATTTGGACTTTGTTCTCCGATGCAGATTTGGTCCTCCAACACTTTCAGAAAATATAGTCCTTTATCGATCATCATCTCTTTCATTGGAGTCCTTTAGAATGAGGCATTAGAACGACTAAACAACAATAGTACAGTGGTGTACGTCGTGTCTGGACTTCATCCGTCGATGCGGATCTGGTTTTCCGGCACTCTTTGAAGTGTTAATTTGTTATCCTTTGTCTTCTCTGTCAACAAAGTCCTTCTTCGCAGTGGCAACAAAGGTATCTCTTCCGTTCCCCTCACTAGAGCTTGTCATAGAACAGTGTGGTACTTTCTCACTTTGGTCGTGGTGGTCTTTCTCAACAAAAAGACGTTGAGACGTCTCAACGGCAATGACACGGCGTCGCTCCGCTGCGTTAGGGGTCTGATCATCGTGGTCCCTAAGGTCATCGTGCGCTGGAGGGAATGCCAGACCCTTATCTTTGGTTCTCTCCGTCATTGGAGTCCTCTCTGCTAGCCCAGAATGGGGTGTATCTTCGATTCCCATCGCCGGAGTTCGTCACGAAGCAAACAGTGGTTTTCCCACAGACGGCGCCAATTGTGCGGGGGTGATTTCCGCACTATGAAGAAGGGTTGAACTTCGTGGACGAACAGCGTGCGCTAGGAATTGAAGATCTGCAAGGAATAACAAACGGTGAGGCTGCCCGACCGGGGTTTGGTCGGAAACCCCTCCGATGGTAAAGTCAGTAACTCAAGAAGAGGAAGATGAGAGAATGCAGAGAGTGTATATGTGTTAAGTGTGTGGATTTTCGGATCCCTTGAGAGTGAATAACGTTCACCTTTTATAGGAGAAGGTTGTTTGTCGTTCAATTCCTTCTCTCTCCGCCATCTGTCCAATGTGTCTTATTCGTGGTCGTCTCCTATTGGAGGAGGACGACCACTCCGCCTGACAGTGCAGGTCTGTTTTGTTTGTCTCATTAGCGGGCATCCCTCATTGGAGGAGGACAACCACTCCGCCTGCCATTCAGATGCAGGTCTGTCATATATGCACCTTGTCCCTCTGCACCTCCATGTCTCCACGTTCTGTTCATATAGAGGGAGAGAAGCAGAGTTGTTTGTCTCTTGTGAGCCCAAGAAAGATCTTCATGGATTGGCCTTCTCTAAGTTGGTTTGTTCTAGAACGGTTGTCCAACTAGGAGGTCCAACATGTTGCTCAACCCACTTCGGAGTGGTTCTGTCCATCCAGAAGGTCCACCATGTTGCTCGGCCCACTTTGGAGTGATGCTCGTACATTGGGCCGAACTCCTATGATTGTCTTGCTTCGGAGCAAGTGTTGGCCATAGGGCTGAAGTCCGACCTAGCTCCACCTTGGAGTGAGTACTGCATTGGGCCTAGCACCAAGACTTGACTAATGAGGTCCGACCTAGCTCCACCTTAGAGTGAGTATTGCATTGGGCCTAGCACCAAGACTTGATTAATGAGGTCCGACCTAGCTCCACCTTGGAGTGAGTATTGCATTGGGCCTAGCACCAGGACTTGACTAATGAGGTCCGACCTAGCTCCACCTTGGAGTGAGTATTGCATTGGGCCTAGCACCAAGACTTGACTAATGAGGTCCGACCTAGCTCCACCTTGGGGTGAGTATTGCATTGGGCCTAGCACCAAGACTTGATTAATGAGGTCCGACCTAGCTCCACCTTGGAGTGAGTATTGCATTGGGCCTAGCACCAAGACTTGACTAATGAGGTCCGACCTAGCTTCACCTTGGAGTGAGTATTGCATTGGGCCTAGCACCAAGACTTGATTAATGAGGTCCGACCTAGCTCCACCTTGGAGTGAGTATTGCATTGGGCCTAGCACCAAGACTTGATTAATTTTTACCCACTTCAGTTGACAAAATTGAGACTTAAACATTGAAACGTACACAGCATGAACAAAACATTGTGGAATGTTGGGTTGTATGATTGATTTTCATAGGCCGCAAATGTAGACAACATACACAGCTTCCTAGTGTGAATCTTATAGATCCGTTAGCCACCACCACCACAAGAACAATAATAGTGTTCATTTAGTACTAGAATGGATGGACCCCACAAGTACCAGACTTTGATACTTTGCTATTTTGCTATCAAACAATATCATAGCTGGCTAACCCAACGTTCGAATTGGTGGTGAAAAATGGAAAAAATCAAAGTAAATTTCTTATTTCACCTGTTAATCATTATTAACGTTCTAATGGGTTTAGGTAATTAAGTTGCATTAACTTTGAAGAGATAAGATTAGCTAAATGCATTGATATTTGGATTTGAGTCAATTACTATGTACTTTTAGTACGGTAGGTTTAACGGTAATTATCAACTCATAAAATTAAAAATAGAAAAAATACGATATCGGTATAATGTCGCAAGTCAATATATGTTTTTATGACATGTACCAGAAAGTCGGTTAGTAATATAATAGATGTCGCTAACCATGTACGTAATTAGAAATGACCACGCCTGTTCTCTTTAATGGCACGTTATCATGTAACATAATTAGTGGAGAAGCTCATGACCCTAATTTGGTCACATGTGAGCAGTTGCTCTCGTCGATAATTTCCTAGTCAATAATTATTTTTCTTTTACTAATTATAAAAATAAAAATTATTATATATTTTTATTTTTGTTTTAGTACTATAACAACATAAAAAATGTAATAAAGATATGGAAAATTCTAACATATACATCAGTGAAAGGAATGCACTCTATGCCCTACTAGTTATGCTATGTTTTTCTTTAGTTATGATCAATTTTTTTCTTTAATTATGACTCATGAGTTTTTTAATTATGTCACATGTTATGTTTAGTTATAGTATTTTTTTATAGTTATGAATTAAAAAGTATGAAATTATATTATTTTCTTCTTTAATTATAAGGTGCATATGACACACACCTTTAAAAGGTGTGTACCATACTGTTTTCCTAAAGATATATGTGCTTTTGATCAGCAATAAAGAAATTTATATTTTAATAAGTTTCTATTTTTATTTGAAAATAATGGGTCATTCGCACATGAATCAATCTATCGGAAGTGCTACGTTGCTCGAGGAATACGGCTCGAATACAGGCTCGACACCAAAACGACGTCGTTTTGGTGTCGAGTCTATTTTTTTTTTTTTTTCTTTGTTGCAGATCGGGAAGAAGAAAACGAAGGGAGAAGAAGAAGAAGAAGAAGAAGAAGAAGAAGAAGGGGGGGCTCTGCAGACGGGAGGAGGAGGGGGGGAGGACTGGAGGGGAGGGGGCCATAAAAATCCGGGGTGGGGGGGGCTGCACTGGGCGAGCTGTGGCGGGGCAGACGACCGGACCGGGGCTGGCAGACGACCGACGAGCTGCTGAGGCGGCGGAGGCGACGAGCTGTCGTGTTGCGGGGCTGGGTCTCGGCGACGACGGCGGCGAGGCGAGGCGACGACGGGCCGACGGCCGACGGCCTCCTCCCTCCCTTCTTCCTCTCCCTCCCTTCTCTTCTCTCCCTCTCGAATTTTTCGAGCCGTTTCGAGCTCGAATTTTTCAAGCTCTGAGTCATTTTCCATCAATCTATACAGATAAATTGAAATTTGTGGTATAAATATAAATAAATACAAATAAATAAAGTAAAGAAAATGGGACGAAATAAATAAAGTAAAGCTTTTATTACATGTGTCATTTTTTTTACACGTGTTTTATTTTGTGTGGAATGGGACACCATGCCACTTGATATACCTGCTAGGCTAAATACTTTCTCGGTTAAGCTGCATGAACTTTGAAGAGATATGGTTAATTGAATGCTTTGACGTCTCGATTCGAGTCATTATGTATCTGACAAGGACACATTTAGGGGTTATTTGGGGTGTCTTAAATAAATGTATTTTTTATTTTTTTAGATTAAAAAATTAAGAAAAAAATATGGATGTTTGGATTAATTTTTTGACTTTTTATGAAAAAATATGTATTAAAAAATTGTAAAAATTGATTTGTAGAAAAAAAATTAGAATTAAGAGTTGTGCAGCCGTAATTGTTGACTTTTGATAAATAATATTAGTTTTTTAACTTTTTAAGTAATTTTTTAATTTTTTCTTATCTTTTCAAACTTGATCTTAGTACGGTAGATTTTAACGGTAATTAACGACTCGTAAAATTAAAAACAAAAAGAGTATGGTGTCAGCGTAATGTCGGTCAAAATTCTTCTATTACTTAGGCAATACATATTTTTATGACATGCATCAAAAAATCCGTTAGTAATATAATAGATGTCGCTAATTGTGTACGTAATTAGGGACAATTGTGTCTGTTTCCTTTGATGGCACGTATCATGCAACGTAATCAGTGGAGGAGCTTATAACCCTAATTTAGGTTAAGTTTGGCAATCTAAAAATAATTCATCTTTTTATCTTTTTTTCATCACATCACATCTCTACTTTTTTACATATTTTTTCGTAAAAAGACAAAAAGTATACTTATTTAAGTCATCCCAAACAACCCCTTAATCACACGTGAGTAGTTTCTCTGGTCAATAATTTCCTAGTGAATGATTATTCTTCGCTTATCGAGTATAAAAATAAAAATAATAATATATATTCTAACACTGTAAAATTTAATGAAGAAATATGTATATTTTTTATCGCAAGAAAGAAATTTGTATTAATGAGTTTCTCATTTCTTTTGAAAATATGGGGTCATTTGCATATGAATCAAGCTATACAAGTGAAGTGAGATTTGCACTAAAAAAATTATAAAAAAAAAAAAAAAAAAAGTAAGTAAAACAAATGGAAAGAAATGTTAAAAACTAATGATTTGATTACACAAATGTTCAAATTTGAAAATAAAAATAAAAATAACAAACAAATTGTATCTAAAATTCTACTAAACACTATTACATACACTACAAGAAAAAGCACTATTGGCGACTAAAAAATCACATTTCGTCGCTGAAAGTATAGCATTTGGCGACTTAAAATGCATTAGTAGCCAAAAGTATAGGTTTTGGCGACTAAAAATCTGTTTGGTCACCGATTTATGGCTTTTAGCGACTAAAAAAATTTTAGTAGCCAAAAGTAAGGCCTTTTGGCGACTAAAAAAAGTTTAGTAGCCAAAAGTGAGGCATTCGGCGACTAAAAATCTGTTTGGTCACCAAAAGTGAGGCTTTTACCGACTAAAAAAATTTTAGTAACCAAAAGTAAGGCTCTTTGGTGACTAAAAAAAAATTAGTAGCCAAAAGTGAAGCATTCGGCGATTAAAAACATGTTTAATAGCCGAAAGTGAGGCTTTTTGGCGACTAAAAAGAAGTTTAGTCGCTAAAAGTGGTAATTTTAGCCCGGGAATTTTTTTTTAACGACTAAAAAATAATTAGTAGCCAAAAGTATAGAATTGGCGACTAAAATTTTGTTTAGTCGCCAAAAGTGGTGTCCTTTTTTTTTTTACTAAATAATTTATTTTTACATAAATTATGTTCAATAAAAAATAATTATGTTCGTAATTATTTTTTATTGAACATAATTTATGTAAAAATAAATTATTTAGTAAAAAAAAAAAGGACACCACTTTTGGCGACTAAACAAAATTTTAGTCGCCAATTCTATACTTTTGGCTACTAATTATTTTTTAGTCGTTAAAAAAAATTCCCGGGCTAAAATTACCACTTTTAGCGACTAAACTTCTTTTTAGTCGCCAAAAAGCCTCACTTTCGGCTATTAAACATGTTTTTAATCGCCGAATGCTTCACTTTTGGCTACTAATTTTTTTTTAGTCACCAAAGAGCCTTACTTTTGGTTACTAAAATTTTTTTAGTCGGTAAAAGCCTCACTTTTGGTGACCAAACAGATTTTTAGTCGCCGAATGCCTCACTTTTGGCTACTAAACTTTTTTTAGTCGCCAAAAGGCCTTACTTTTGGCTACTAAAATTTTTTTAGTCGCTAAAAGCCATAAATCGGCGACCAAACAGATTTTTAGTCGCCAAAACCTATACTTTTGGCTACTAATGCATTTTAAGTCGCCAAATGCTATACTTTCAGCGACGAAATGTGATTTTTTAGTCGCCAATAGTGCTTTTTCTTGTAGTGTATGTAATAGTGTTTAGTAGAATTTTAGATACAATTTGTTTGTTATTTTTATTTTTATTTTCAAATTTGAACATTTGTGTAATCAAATCATTAGTTTTTAACATTTCTTTCCATTTGTTTTACTTACTTTTTTTTTTTTTTTTTTTATAATTTTTTTAGTGCAAATCTCACTTCACTTGTATAGCTTGATTCATATGCAAATGACCCCATATTTTCAAAAGAAATGAGAAACTCATTAATACAAATTTCTTTCTTGCGATAAAAAATATACATATTTCTTCATTAAATTTTACAGTGTTAGAATATATATTATTATTTTTATTTTTATACTCGATAAGCAAAGAATAATCATTCACTAGGAAATTATTGACCAGAGAAACTACTCACGTGTGATTAAGGGGTTGTTTGGGATGACTTAAATAAGTATACTTTTTGTCTTTTTACGAAAAAATATGTAAAAAAGTAGAGATGTGATGTGATGAAAAAAAGATAAAAAGATGAATTATTTTTAGATTGCCAAACTTAACCTAAATTAGGGTTATAAGCTCTTCCACTGATTACGTTGCATGATACGTGCCATCAAAGGAAACAGACACAATTGTCCCTAATTACGTACACAATTAGCGACATCTATTATATTACTAACGGATTTTTTGATGCATGTCATAAAAATATGTATTGCCTAAGTAATAGAAGAATTTTGACCGACATTACGCTGACACCATACTCTTTTTGTTTTTAATTTTACGAGTCGTTAATTACCGTTAAAATCTACCGTACTAAGATCAAGTTTGAAAAGATAAGAAAAAATTAAAAAATTACTTAAAAAGTTAAAAAACTAATATTATTTATCAAAAGTCAACAATTACGGCTGCACAACTCTTAATTCTAATTTTTTTTCTACAAATCAATTTTTACAATTTTTTAATACATATTTTTTCATAAAAAGTCAAAAAATTAATCCAAACATCCATATTTTTTTCTTAATTTTTTAATCTAAAAAAATAAAAAATACATTTATTTAAGACACCCCAAATAACCCCTAAATGTGTCCTTGTCAGATACATAATGACTCGAATCGAGACGTCAAAGCATTCAATTAACCATATCTCTTCAAAGTTCATGCAGCTTAACCGAGAAAGTATTTAGCCTAGCAGGTATATCAAGTGGCATGGTGTCCCATTCCACACAAAATAAAACACGTGTAAAAAAAATGACACATGTAATAAAAGCTTTACTTTATTTATTTCGTCCCATTTTCTTTACTTTATTTATTTGTATTTATTTATATTTATACCACAAATTTCAATTTATCTGTATAGATTGATGGAAAATGACTCAGAGCTTGAAAAATTCGAGCTCGAAACGGCTCGAAAAATTCGAGAGGGAGAGAAGAGAAGGGAGGGAGAGGAAGAAGGGAGGGAGGAGGCCGTCGGCCGTCGGCCCGTCGTCGCCTCGCCTCGCCGCCGTCGTCGCCGAGACCCAGCCCCGCAGCACGACAGCTCGTCGCCTCCGCCGCCTCAGCAGCTCGTCGGTCGTCTGCCAGCCCCGGTCCGGTCGTCTGCCCCGCCACAGCTCGCCCAGCGCAGCCCCCCCCACCCCGGATTTTTATGGCCCCCTCCCCTCCAGTCCTCCCCCCTCCTCCTCCCGTCTGCAGAGCCCCCCCTTCTTCTTCTTCTTCTTCTTCTTCTTCTTCTTCTCCCTTCGTTTTCTTCTTCCCGATCTGCAACAAAGAAAAAAAAAAAAAAATAGACTCGACACCAAAACGACGTCGTTTTGGTGTCGAGCCTGTATTCGAGCCGTATTCCTCGAGCAACGTAGCACTTCCGATAGATTGATTCATGTGCGAATGACCCATTATTTTCAAATAAAAATAGAAACTTATTAAAATATAAATTTCTTTATTGCTGATCAAAAGCACATATATCTTTAGGAAAACAGTATGGTACACACCTTTTAAAGGTGTGTGTCATATGCACCTTATAATTAAAGAAGAAAATAATATAATTTCATACTTTTTAATTCATAACGATAAAAAAATACTATAACTAAACATAACATGTGACATAATTAAAAAACTCATGAGTCATAATTAAAGAAAAAAATTGATCATAACTAAAGAAAAACATAGCATAACTAGTAGGGCATAGAGTGCATTCCTTTCACTGATGTATATGTTAGAATTTTCCATATCTTTATTACATTTTTTATGTTGTTATAGTACTAAAACAAAAATAAAAATATATAATAATTTTTATTTTTATAATTAGTAAAAGAAAAATAATTATTGACTAGGAAATTATCGACGAGAGCAACTGCTCACATGTGACCAAATTAGGGTCATGAGCTTCTCTACTAATTATGTTACATGATAACGTGCCATTAAAGAGAACAGGCGTGGTCATTTCTAATTACGTACATGGTTAGCGACATCTATTATATTACTAACCGACTTTCTGGTACATGTCATAAAAACATATATTGACTTGCGACATTATACCGATATCGTATTTTTTCTATTTTTAATTTTATGAGTTGATAATTACCGTTAAACCTACCGTACTAAAAGTACATAGTAATTGACTCAAATCCAAATATCAATGCATTTAGCTAATCTTATCTCTTCAAAGTTAATGCAACTTAATTACCTAAACCCATTAGAACGTTAATAATGATTAACAGGTGAAATAAGAAATTTACTTTGATTTTTTCCATTTTTCACCACCAATTCGAACGTTGGGTTAGCCAGCTATGATATTGTTTGATAGCAAAATAGCAAAGTATCAAAGTCTGGTACTTGTGGGGTCCATCCATTCTAGTACTAAATGAACACTATTATTGTTCTTGTGGTGGTGGTGGCTAACGGATCTATAAGATTCACACTAGGAAGCTGTGTATGTTGTCTACATTTGCGGCCTATGAAAATCAATCATACAACCCAACATTCCACAATGTTTTGTTCATGCTGTGTACGTTTCAATGTTTAAGTCTCAATTTTGTCAACTGAAGTGGGTAAAAATTAATCAAGTCTTGGTGCTAGGCCCAATGCAATACTCACTCCAAGGTGGAGCTAGGTCGGACCTCATTAATCAAGTCTTGGTGCTAGGCCCAATGCAATACTCACTCCAAGGTGAAGCTAGGTCGGACCTCATTAGTCAAGTCTTGGTGCTAGGCCCAATGCAATACTCACTCCAAGGTGGAGCTAGGTCGGACCTCATTAATCAAGTCTTGGTGCTAGGCCCAATGCAATACTCACCCCAAGGTGGAGCTAGGTCGGACCTCATTAGTCAAGTCTTGGTGCTAGGCCCAATGCAATACTCACTCCAAGGTGGAGCTAGGTCGGACCTCATTAGTCAAGTCCTGGTGCTAGGCCCAATGCAATACTCACTCCAAGGTGGAGCTAGGTCGGACCTCATTAATCAAGTCTTGGTGCTAGGCCCAATGCAATACTCACTCTAAGGTGGAGCTAGGTCGGACCTCATTAGTCAAGTCTTGGTGCTAGGCCCAATGCAGTACTCACTCCAAGGTGGAGCTAGGTCGGACTTCAGCCCTATGGCCAACACTTGCTCCGAAGCAAGACAATCATAGGAGTTCGGCCCAATGTACGAGCATCACTCCAAAGTGGGCCGAGCAACATGGTGGACCTTCTGGATGGACAGAACCACTGCGAAGTGGGTTGAGCAACATGTTGGACCTCCTAGTTGGACAACCGTTCTAGAACAAACCAACTTAGAGAAGGCCAATCCATGAAGATCTTTCTTGGGCTCACAAGAGACAAACAACTCTGCTTCTCTCCCTCTATATGAACAGAACGTGGAGACATGGAGGTGCAGAGGGACAAGGTGCATATATGACAGACCTGCATCTGAATGGCAGGCGGAGTGGTTGTCCTCCTCCAATGAGGGATGCCCGCTAATGAGACAAACAAAACAGACCTGCACTGTCAGGCGGAGTGGTCGTCCTCCTCCAATAGGAGACGACCACGAATAAGACACATTGGACAGATGGCGGAGAGAGAAGGAATTGAACGACAAACAACCTTCTCCTATAAAAGGTGAACGTTATTCACTCTCAAGGGATCCGAAAATCCACACACTTAACACATATACACTCTCTGCATTCTCTCATCTTCCTCTTCTTGAGTTACTGACTTTACCATCGGAGGGGTTTCCGACCAAACCCCGGTCGGGCAGCCTCACCGTTTGTTATTCCTTGCAGATCTTCAATTCCTAGCGCACGCTGTTCGTCCACGAAGTTCAACCCTTCTTCATAGTGCGGAAATCACCCCCGCACAATTGGCGCCGTCTGTGGGAAAACCACTGTTTGCTTCGTGACGAACTCCGGCGATGGGAATCGAAGATACACCCCATTCTGGGCTAGCAGAGAGGACTCCAATGACGGAGAGAACCAAAGATAAGGGTCTGGCATTCCCTCCAGCGCACGATGACCTTAGGGACCACGATGATCAGACCCCTAACGCAGCGGAGCGACGCCGTGTCATTGCCGTTGAGACGTCTCAACGTCTTTTTGTTGAGAAAGACCACCACGACCAAAGTGAGAAAGTACCACACTGTTCTATGACAAGCTCTAGTGAGGGGAACGGAAGAGATACCTTTGTTGCCACTGCGAAGAAGGACTTTGTTGACAGAGAAGACAAAGGATAACAAATTAACACTTCAAAGAGTGCCGGAAAACCAGATCCGCATCGACGGATGAAGTCCAGACACGACGTACACCACTGTACTATTGTTGTTTAGTCGTTCTAATGCCTCATTCTAAAGGACTCCAATGAAAGAGATGATGATCGATAAAGGACTATATTTTCTGAAAGTGTTGGAGGACCAAATCTGCATCAGAGAACAAAGTCCAAATACGATGGAACACCACCACATCATTGCTACTGACTCGTCTCATCATCTAGATGGAAGGACTCCAATATTGGAGAAGACGAATGATAAAGGACCAATAATCCTAACGGCGTCAGAATACCAAATTTGTATCGAAGAACGAAGTCTAGACATGGCAAAGCACCACTAAATCCCTACTATTCAGTTGTCCCACCGACTGGACGGAAGAACTCCGATGATGGAGGAGACGAATGACAAAGGATAGATGCTCTTGAGTCTTCCGAAAGATGAGATCTGTATTGACGAACAAAGTTTAGATGTGGCGAAGCTCTACCATATCCTCGCGATCGAGTTGTTCCACCTATTGGAAGGAAAGACTCAATTGATGGAGAAAACGACAGACGAGGGTATGGTACAACCAAAACATAAGCCTGGGTTAATCCTAGCCGACTACATTGATGCGGGCCTAACAAAGGTCTAGGCCGATCCCAGCCAACCACCTTAGTGTGGGCCTAACGAAGGTCTGGGTTGATCCCAGTCGACCACCTTGACTTGGGCCTAACAAAGGTCTGGACCGATCCCAGCCGACCACCTTGGTGTGGGCCTAACAAAGGTCTGGGCTGATCCCAGTCGACCACCTTGACGTGGGCCTAACAAAGGTCTGGACCGATCCCAGTCGACCACCTTGACGTGGGCCTAACAAAGGTCTGGACCGATCCCAGCCGACCACCTTAGTGTGGGCCTAACAAAGGTCTGGGCTGATCCCAGTCGACCACCTTGATGTGGGCCTAACAAAGGTCTGGACCGATCCCAGCCGACCACCTTAGTGTGGGCCTAACAAAGGTCTAGGTTGATCCTAGTTGACCACTTCGATGTGGGCCGAACAAAGGCCATTCCGATATAGGCCGAATAGAAGCTAGGTTGAACCTAACTGTCCACCCCGAAGTGCGACGAACAAAGGCCACTCTGAAGTGCGCCAAATAGAAACTAGATTGAAACTAGTCCTTCACTATGAGGTTGGTTGAATAGAGGCCACCCAACGTAGGCCAAAAAAAAGATAGGTTCAACCTAGCTGTCTACTCCAAAGTGTGCCAAACAAATGCCACTCCGAAGTGGACCGAACAAGAGCTAGGTTAAACCGAGCCCTCTACAATGAAGTCTGAACAAAAGCTAGGTCGAAGCTAGCTTTCCACTCCAAAGTGGGATAAACAGAAGTGTGACCGAGTCAAGTAACGGCCGAACACCCAATCCAAAGAAACAAAGGTTGGTCCAATGATGATCGATTGGTGGCAAGACAACTAATTCAATTAAGGCCAAACGGGCAATCTTGCAAGGTTTCCCTATTATTGCTCGACTGGAAGAGCAACTCAATTTTTCAAAGGCATAAGGTGAAGTCTAGCCGAACAACGAACAATGTAGGGCTACATCTTTTTTGCTCGGCTGGGGGCAAACGACATAAACATGAAGAAATTAAAAGTTCGAGTTACAAGTCCAACACTTGGCAAATTTCGAAGATACTTTGTTAACTTAAAGTTTCATTACAAAAGGACCTCAGCCTAACGAAGGTGATACAAAGTGGAAGAGCTACAAAGAGGGATGAACAACAAAGGTTGGTTGGACGCTCAACGTCCACTTCGAAGTGGGCCGAGCAACAAAAGTTAGTTGGACGTCCAATGCTTGGACAGAACAACAGAGGTTGGTTGGATGACCAACGCCCACTTCGAAGTGTGCCAAGCAATGGAGGTTGGTGGGACTCTGAACGTCCACTTCGAAGTAGGCCGAGCAGCAAAAGTTGGTCAAACGCCCAACGCTTGGGCCAAGCAATAGAAGTTGGAATGAAGTAGACCGAGCAACAAAAGTTGGCCGAACACCTAATGCTCACTCTGAAGTAGACCAAGCAACAAGAGTTGGTTGGACGCCCAACGCTTGGGCCAAACAGTAGTTGGTCAGACGCACAACGCTTGGGCCGAGCAACAAAAGTTGGTCGGGTGCCCAACAACTAGGCCGAGCAGCAGAAGTTGGTTGGACGCCCAACGCTTAAGCCGAGCAACCGAGGTTGGACGCCCCACACCCACTTTGACGTGTGCCGAGCAACAAAGGTTGATCGGATACCCAACACCCATTCCGATGTGGGCTGAGCTATGAAAATTAGTCAGACGCCCAATGCTCACTCCAAAGTGGACCAAGCGACAAAGGTTGATTGGATGACTAACATCCACTCCAAAATGGACCAAGCAAAGGAAGCGGGTCAAAACTAGCTAAGGCAAAACCAAGTTTCAGAGCTCAAGTAAACAACCAAAAGATTGACAACAAACAAAGTTGGAAGTGCAACATCCTACCAAATAAATACATTACAAACAACAAGCAAAGACATGAGAAAACAGCCCCAAACTAGTCAGTTATGGACGCGTGGCAGCTCGACAGTCGGAGTGAGTACATTAGACAAGGACGAGCTTAAGGTTCAGTGACGAGGCCAAGATCACGGACAACCGAGCGGCGATGCTCAAGGACGGGTCAACTGAAGCACTTTAGACCGAGCTAAAGGACACTTAAAACAGTGACAACCAAGTGTGAAGTCAACCCAGCTCCAAACTTTTTAGGCAAGCCGTACAAGGAAAGTGAGTGTTCGAAGCCTCACTAAGCAACTCTGCCAAATCAGCGAGCAAATAAGTTCAGATTTCTAGTATGAAGAGGATAAGCAAACCAAGTCATAAATGCGCTGACCGATAGAACAATAACGAAGACAACCGAACAAGAATGAATCGAGCACAAATTGGAGATCACTGAGCAACATGAAAGCTGGTGCAAACCAAGCTACGGAGTAACGGCAACCGACCGAACTCATTCATTGACGACAAAGAATCAAGCTAGTGACCGAGCTGCTAATTTGATGGGTTGCTCCTCTAAGGCCGAGCAACGGCAAACCCGTGGCTGAACAACAGCCAAATCGAACAACAAAGACGACCGAACAAGATTGAACTGAGAAAAATTGAAGATCGCCGTGCAATGCAGAACACGAATTTGAAGACCAAAATAATGACTTGAGCTGAGGAGATGTCGTGCGTAAGTTAAGTGGAGTTGCTCGGCCTATCAAGTGTCGGAAGGGCGACCGAGCAACGACGATAACCGACCAAGTTGAAACATGCATGAGGTAAGTCAAGCTGGGTATGAGCAGAACCTATGGACTGAAATGAATCGAAGAAGCTATGTCGGGCCGAAGAAGACGCAAGTCCGACCGAGCTGTGTATATATATATTTTTCAAGTCAAGCAACGACGCTCAGCCGACCGAAAGAGCACCAAGGTAGACAATTACAAGGCTAGTGAAGACACATTTAGTTTGGGGGCACAACCGAGCTACGAAACATTGGGCAGACGCAAACGTTGGACCGAACAATAATTTCTAATCCAACTCATGGAACTCAAGTTAAGTTGTGATCAACCAAACTTCGAAGTTTGTGACAGAATTGGCTTCCGCTTCGCCAAACGTAAGCGCAAGCCATGGGGCAAATGAAGTGGGTAAAAATTAATCAAGTCTTGGTGCTAGGCCCAATGCAATACTCACTCCAAGGTGGAGCTAGGTCGGACCTCATTAATCAAGTCTTGGTGCTAGGCCCAATGCAATACTCACTCCAAGGTGAAGCTAGGTCGGACCTCATTAGTCAAGTCTTGGTGCTAGGCCCAATGCAATACTCACTCCAAGGTGGAGCTAGGTCGGACCTCATTAATCAAGTCTTGGTGCTAGGCCCAATGCAATACTCACCCCAAGGTGGAGCTAGGTCGGACCTCATTAGTCAAGTCTTGGTGCTAGGCCCAATGCAATACTCACTCCAAGGTGGAGCTAGGTCGGACCTCATTAGTCAAGTCCTGGTGCTAGGCCCAATGCAATACTCACTCCAAGGTGGAGCTAGGTCGGACCTCATTAATCAAGTCTTGGTGCTAGGCCCAATGCAATACTCACTCTAAGGTGGAGCTAGGTCGGACCTCATTAGTCAAGTCTTGGTGCTAGGCCCAATGCAGTACTCACTCCAAGGTGGAGCTAGGTCGGACTTCAGCCCTATGGCCAACACTTGCTCCGAAGCAAGACAATCATAGGAGTTCGGCCCAATGTACGAGCATCACTCCAAAGTGGGCCGAGCAACATGGTGGACCTTCTGGATGGACAGAACCACTCCGAAGTGGGTTGAGCAACATGTTGGACCTCCTAGTTGGACAACCGTTCTAGAACAAACCAACTTAGAGAAGGCCAATCCATGAAGATCTTTCTTGGGCTCACAAGAGACAAACAACTCTGCTTCTCTCCCTCTATATGAACAGAACGTGGAGACATGGAGGTGCAGAGGGACAAGGTGCATATATGACAGACCTGCATCTGAATGGCAGGCGGAGTGGTTGTCCTCCTCCAATGAGGGATGCCCGCTAATGAGACAAACAAAACAGACCTGCACTGTCAGGCGGAGTGGTCGTCCTCCTCCAATAGGAGACGACCACGAATAAGACACATTGGACAGATGGCGGAGAGAGAAGGAATTGAACGACAAACAACCTTCTCCTATAAAAGGTGAACGTTATTCACTCTCAAGGGATCCGAAAATCCACACACTTAACACATATACACTCTCTGCATTCTCTCATCTTCCTCTTCTTGAGTTACTGACTTTACCATCGGAGGGGTTTCCGACCAAACCCCGGTCGGGCAGCCTCACCGTTTGTTATTCCTTGCAGATCTTCAATTCCTAGCGCACGCTGTTCGTCCACGAAGTTCAACCCTTCTTCATAGTGCGGAAATCACCCCCGCACATCAACGATTTCATATGTGATATGATATGAAAGTGAATTTAGTTGGATTGGGTGTTATTTGGTTTGGCAAAATTATCTTCTCTAGATTTTGAAAGTTTTTGTCCCATTTGAGATTTTTGTTTATAAATGAAGGGACTAATTTCTCTTCAATCTAGTTCGGTGACCTATGTGTTCACCTTAGGCTTACATTGATAATTCGAATTGTTTATTTTATAAGACTTGTCAAATATATTATTCATATAAAAAATACAAAAATGATTGAGAGCTCTAATTGTGATGGGTCCCACTGTAATGTGATGCTTTGTGCTAGCTTCTTTTTTTTTCCAGCAATGATTGGTAGTTTTAAAAATAGAGCTCTATTGAGCTAACGGCTCAAAGAGGAAAAATTTAAAACAAAAAAAAAAAAAAATCACATCACATCACAGTGGAGCTCACCCCCAAGGCTATTAGAGTTCACAAATTAGAGTCTCAAAATATTTTAGTTTTGTTTTTTTTGCTTTGCCACATAAGTAGAGCTCTCTTTAAAACTCTTCTATTAGAACTCTGTATTATCACTTTAAAAAATAAGATTGATTGGGGCAGTAATTACTTGATTAAATCACATTTGTCTAAAAAAATAAATGAATTGTACAGTTTTGAAGATAGTGTAATTTTTTTATTTATTTATAACAAATGTAATCTAATCAAAGGATTATCAATATTTAATTAACCTGAAGTGAGCCTAGATTGGGTTGACTGAAGAGGAGCTACTATCATAAATAAGTCATACTTAAACACATTTTGACGTATGTTAATTTTGTAAACTTGAATCAATAAACATAAATGTATTATAAAAAGACAATTTGACTTTCATTCAATTAAAATATTATTTAAAATTCACTCAAAACCTATGTTAAACTTAACCACATTTAATTTCATATTTTTGTTATTGAAATTAGAAAAAAAAACAAAAAATTATATTTGAACTTATTTGTCAAATTATTTTTTAATAGAGTCCGGCTATGAACATCCATTTTTAAGAACATTTTAAATTTACGTTCTTATCATTTGAAATATTCAAGTTCACTTCGGATTCACAGATGGCTTTGGCAACCAATTTAAAATTTTTGAAAATTATTTTCACATAAAAAAATACAAGTTTTCCAATTTTTTTAATAACATTTTCATTTTTAAAACATATAAAACAAAACAATACAAAACATAACCAATCCTTGAAAAATATTCCCAACATTTGAAGATACTGTTTCTGATCTGACTAAAATAGATAAAGACGAAGAGAACAAGAAGAAGCAATGGCGTCACCAATTTCAATTTCAACGAGTTGGTTTGACAAAAACAAATAAATAAAAACTTTATGACTCAATTAATATATTATCTTCGTTTGAGAAATGGTTCAGAGTGAGCTGCCATTAAAATACAAAAAGATAAACTAGACTTTTTAGTCCCAAGTTAAAAAATGTCACATTTAAATCATAATCATTTTAGTTTTTTTCTCACAAAAGTTCAAACAAAACAAAAAAAAAATTATTTTAAACAAGACTTTTTAATTCCAAATTAAAATAGTCATAAAATTAAAATGTTAAAAAACCAACCCCATCTCAAACCAACTCATAGATTTGAAAATTGGATATATAATAGTGGGTTTAAAACGTTTCATTCATTTCCAACGTTAAAATGAGTGTGTGGATGTTCACATGCATATGTAGACGACAAACCATGTTATCAAGGAATATTGTAGGCAACGAAGCGTTGGCATTGTTTTTTTTTTTTTTTTTTTTTTTTTTTTAGAGAGGATAAGCAATTACACAGAAGAAGATGCCTCAGACATCACCAACGCCATTAAAGAAGGAGGGACCTCCTCCATCCAAACACGAGGCGAATCAAAATCAAAGGCTAACCTACTTAAACAATGAGCCACCGAATTGCCATCCCGACAAACATGCGACACCGACGAAGAAAGAAACCGCAAGAGGAGTTCTTGAGCTAGACCCACTAAATGACCATAGCACGATAAATTATCCGCCGTACCTTGAATTGCAGCCACCACATTTTGCGAATCACCTTCAAGATGAATATGTCCCAGCCCTAAATCACATTTGCGAATCACCTTCAATTGAAGCGTTGGCATTGTTGGATCTCACATAAAATAATGGATTTCAAGATTTTCATTTCTTATTAATAAATTTTATAACTTTTTTTTTTTAACTTTTTGGGCTATGTTCTCGGATTTTGTCTAAGATTTATCTCATCCAGACAGAGGACACTTTGCATGAGTCTCAAGTTCAGTTAAGATGAGCGTAAATTGAGTCAGACATTTGATTATTAAAATTTTTTTTTTTTTACTCATTATTGATGTGACACTTATTATATTACGAAGTTGATTATGTTTTAAGTTTCAAAAAACATTAACTTTATTTAGTACAACATATTGTAAGGTAAAATTTAATAAGGCCTGGCTTTGGTCCAGTCCTTAATCGGACTGGACGGTGCTGTTGGGCCCATGGGGGCCCACCACGAGTTCCGTTTTGAAAATCTGAACCGTTCAATGTGTAGAACTCGTCAGTACTATACGTCTGTGAAAAATCACGTTGATCTGATATCGATAGTTATGTGATCAAATCAGTTTTGTATAAAAAAAATGGACGGTGAATAAATTAACGGTTGATAAAAAAACTGATTTGATCACATAGCTATCGATATCCGATTAACGTGATTTTTCACAGGCATATAGTACTCGACGAGTTCTACACATTGAACGGTTCAGATTTTCAAAACGGGACCCGTGGTGGGCCCCCACGGGCCC
The DNA here is from genome assembly GCA_036172215.1 of Camellia granthamiana. Lineage (NCBI taxonomy): Eukaryota > Viridiplantae > Streptophyta > Magnoliopsida > Ericales > Theaceae > Camellia > Camellia granthamiana. Next base: position 11,819,923 of record CM069907.1, read on the forward strand.
AACAGCACCGTCCAGTCCGATTAAGGACTAGACCAAAGCCAGAGCCAATTTAATAATAAAAAAAATTATTCTACCAGTTTTTAGATAATTAATTTTTTTCTGAACTTATTTAAGTTAATTTTTATCCTCGTTTGGGAACAGGCTAATTTAGTAATTTTTTGGCTATTTGGCTAAAATGTGATGTAAAAAAAACTAGTATGTTTGGGATGACTTTTTGATTTTTTACGAAAAGATGTGCAAAAAGTAGAGAGAAAAGGGAATCTTTGACTTTTTGGTATAGATTGTTGATTTTTTTACTTTTTTAGTAACTTTTTAGCTTTTTGGCTAAAATAGCCTCTTGCCAAACGGGGCCTAAATTGTCACTACAATATAAGGGTTGTAGAACCAAATTTTTGTTTCCAATAGTAAAAATTTTATTATAAAAATTATTTTGAGATCAATTTATGTCGTTGTTAAAAGGCTCTCTTGAATAGTTTAAAAAAAAAAAGAAGAAGACTTTTAACAACAAAAAATTAAAAATGCCATTCATAAATACATTTTTAAAGACAAAATAATCATATGGTATAATCATCTCTTGAGATTTTTGATCATAAGGTGCAACTAGAATGTGCATAGAGGACTATGAATAGGGGCCATGAATTTTGAGAGCAAATGATGACTTTTTACAAAAGAAAATGCTATTATTTTAAATAAAATTAAATTTTATAATAATATGATAGTAATATATTTGTCATTTAGGCCTTGTTTGGCAACTCACTATTTTAGCATAAAAGTGAAAAAATTACTAAAAAAATTAAAAAACTAACAACTTATATAAAAAAGTCAAAGATTCTCTTTTCTCTCTGTTTTTTGTACATATTTTCATAAAAAATCAAAAAATCATTCCAAACATATTAATTTTTTTATCTTATATTTTAACAAAAAAACTATAAACTTATTAAAATAATTTGTTCTCAAATGCGACCTTAGAAACATTGTGACTGGTGAGAATAATTTATATATTCATAATTCAAATATATCATATCATTTGGTACAAATTTTTTCTCCTTTATACTAACCTTACTCAATCTCATAATCCAAAAGTTCTTATTTAGGTTTATGAACATGAAATTAGCCAATAAAAACCCAAGAAACACCCAGTCCAATGTCAATTCCTATGACCCTAAGATTTTATTCCTGCAAATAAAATAAAATAAAAAGGGTCAAATGGGTTTTTACAAACTCAAATAGGTCACCAAACAAGGCTTGAGTAGGGGTGAGCATGGTCCGGATTGGGGTAAAATCAGGACCAAGCCGTTATCTACGGTTCCTGAAAAATTGGAACCAATCCAATCCGTTTAAATCATGGAACCAATCCGAACCAATCTATTTAAACACAGATTGGATCGGTTTAGGACCACAGATTTACATAATTAAATAACAAAAAAATATATATAACACTTTAATTTCATAAAAATATAAATATAACACCATGTTAGTTTCACAATAGCAACATGTCTTTTCATAATAGCGACATATTATTCTAGAATTTAAACAATTATAAGAAAACAGGTTCCACCATAAGTATTTAGACCATCACAAATTAACGCTTAAAACTAGCAAACAAAAGTAATAAAAGAAGATACTATGCGAGTTTAGGTTTGGATTTAAGTTTTATATGAAATAAGAGAAGATATTATGAAGGAGGGTTTATAATAAAAATATAAACTATTTGTATACGGTCCGGATCGGTTCCAATCTGGAATCGTGGGGTTCAATCCGGAACCAATCCGTAAACTACAGATTTTTAATTTTTCAATCCGGAACCGAACCACAGATTCAAAAAATCAATCCAAACCTACTGAATTAGACTGGACTGGATCGAATTACGAATTTCACGGATTACTTGTTCAGCCCTAGGCTTGAGAGTCAAACCAAGGGGCTCAAAAATGGAGAGTACAAACAAACATCTAAAGCAAGTCTGTACCGCGTTTTGACAATGCGTAAGAAGAAGTTGGTTTGTGCAGTTGAGAAAAATGGCTACAGCTTTTGTTGAGTAGATTTTTCCAACTCCACCTTGACTTTTGTACAGTTGAGAAAAGGATTTGGCTTTATTTTTTTATTTTTAGACTATTTTAATTTGGAGTTAAAAATTTTCGTTTAGAATAGATTTTTTAATTTTTTGACTTTTGTAAGAAAAAAAATAAAATGATTATAATTTGAATGTAATATTTTATTTTATTAACTTTTTAATTTATTTTGTCTTTTTATAACTATTTTATCCAAAAACTCCAAAAACCTCATATGCCAAACGCAACTTTTGTTGAGTGATTTTTCCAACTCCACCTTGACTTTTATCTTCTCATACATGCCCATTGTGGCCTTTAGATAGGTGTATGTACGTTTGGGTGATTTATTATTTATATTTTAATATATGTATAGTTTTAATGTGTTAGTTAGTAGATTAGATTTTCCTTCACTCGATGTAATGTATTGATGAGACCAGGTGGTCTGTTTCTCTCTACCTTGAGAATATTAATATAGGAAAAAATGTTACTCACTCAATGTTGATGGGTTTCATTATGAATTTATTTTTAATAATTTACTCGTTTACTTTATATGTTTTTACGTGTATATATATCAATCATGACAAAATTTATATTGATTAAATAATTATAATTTTATAATTTCAGCATGTTTATTTTTAACAAAATGATCATACTATCCCATAAATTGAAAATCCATAACTCCAAGCTCTGAAAATTGTCATTTAGCTGGCCTGTCTGTCTGTGCCTATTTGAATTGCCTTGATAGTCCTATCGATCATGACATCATATCGAATCCAACAACGCGTTTCTTTTCTTTTTCTGTTTTTTTCTCTTCGGATTAGGTTATGCATTTCTTAAGATTAGATATGTGTACTTTAGCCTCTGTCTAGGAGGTGGGTTGATTTTTTAATTTTTTGATTTTTTTAATTATTTTAATTTAAGATTAAAAAGTTTAGTTTAGAAAAGATTTTTGATTTTTTTGTAAAAGAAAGAATGTAATAATTATAAATTGGATGTGATGTTTTGTCTTATTAGACTAAGGCTTGGTTTGGCATGTGCTAAATAAGCCAAAAAGTCAAAAAGTCACTATCTTATTTAAGTCACATCATCCTATTTAAATCACATCACCTCTCTAACACATCACATCAAACCCAATCCAAACCCACCAATAAGTCAAAAAGTGCACTTTTTTAGGACACCCCAAACCAATCCTAAATTTTGTTTTTAGTTTTTTGTGATTATTTTAGCCAAAATAACCTACAAACCAACTTCCCAAACGGAAGCTAATTAATTTTGGAACTCACATAAAATGTCTCTTTTACATGAATTAGATAAATCTCGACAAATCCTGCAGGTCTGTAGCCTCAAATAATTAATAATATTTAGTAAGAGTTGAACAATAAGTGATCAAGACACACACACACAAAAAAAAAAAAAAAAAAAAGATATTGAGACAAAAAAATATGTAGTGATCTCAAATTACCAAGTAATTACTCCCTAATTTATTTAATTTTTGGATTAAATGTATATGTTTTGGTAACCAACTCCCTAATTTATTTATTTTTTGGATTAAATGTATATGTTTTGGTAACCATATACATATATTTGGGGGAAGATTGCCCAACACCAGTCTTGATTGCTTTAAGTGGGAAAGGAGCTGCCGTCTTTGATTTGCAAACTTTACGTCAAGACTAATGCATTAGTTGGTTTTGGGTGACATTATTAATTACATATAGAATAGTATGATTTTTTTTTTCATTATTTTTTATTTTTTTATTTTTTTTGGGTTTGGCTATCTCAATACACTTTAGCAATCAAATTATTGAGGCATATGAATATCAAGAAATAATTTAATATCTAATAGTATATTGAAATAGAAAGATAGAAAATTTCCGTGACAATTAATTTCGTACAATTAATATATTTTGGAGGTAATTTTAAACAATCATGTTGCTTGGTGTAATATATTAGGTATGTTTTAAGTCAAAAAACTTAAAGAAGGCCAAACTAACTTAAAATAAATTGATCCATTAAAAAATTAAAAAGCCCATTCAAAATTAAAACACTCATTCTCTCTTCTTATCTAATTCCTAACCCTAACTTTTAATTCAATTTTTGCAAAAATTTGAGAAAAGCGACACAACAGAGCACTAACAAATTTTTCAATAATTCAGAGTAGCAGCACAACACAGGTAGGTCTTTTTTTTCTATTCAATCAATTAAAAATTTGTCTTGTCTTTTGCTCAATTGCTATTATAATATTGGCATTTATACAAATTTGCATCATAAAGAATAATTAATCTTTTGCTACTTGTTCTAAATTTTTCGTTGAATGAAAAAAAAAAAATATGTAAAGGGCCCCAAATGATCTAATGATATTTATTAGTTGATTATCGATTTTGGATCCCGAAAATCTCAGGGTTGGGCTTGGGAATATTATTCAAACGGGTGAAGTTCAAGCAAAGGTGGATCAAGTTAAGAATAAGTCCACAATTAATAAAATAGTAGTTATTACTTCATATAAAAACATCGGACAGGGAGACATAATATCCCACCTAAAACTAGCATAGATAAACGATTACATGCAATATGATAGTACAACCTACAATTGTGACTTAAATATTATAATGTCCCGACTGAATACCCTAACTAACAAAAACTTATTGTTTGTAATTACAGGTCACCAAAGAATCATAAGAATTTACCAATATTAGCACACAACTTGTATTTATCCGTTCATTTGAATGTGATAGATTTTCTTCACGCTATATACATATATGTGTGCATGTATGATAGTGACATTCAAACTCTCATTTTTATATATACATGTCATAATGTCATCATATTTGGTACCAATTAAATAACAAAATATAAAGGTGTAATTTTCACAAAGAAAAGAGTGCAGATAACAATCTTAATAAATGATTCTTTTTGACAATGAGTCACATACAACACAATATTGACATTTAATGCAGCGCTCACACGGTTTGATCACCAAGAAAAATAGATGGTTGCAAAGTTGGGCTTTTGTTCATCTCTAGGGGAGACTTTGTGTTGTTTGATGTTATTTAATTCATTTCATATATAATTTGGCACTTGTGATTTTTATTGTGCTTATCTCGTTGTCTATGTTTAAAGTTAAGATAAAATTACGTAATTTTAAAATGTATGATTTTGATATCATTTTATTTTAGTTTTAATTTAGAACCGCTAGATTATATTTTGCTTATGTGTCTTGTGCGATGAAAAAAAAAAAAAAAAAACTATATTTGGTTTTGAGTTTTCATATACAGTTTTTGAGTTTTGTTGTTTTTAGTACATTAGTGCATATTATGGATAATTTCCAATGGGTATTTTGACCATCACGGTACATTCCACTAATATAGCGCTCTTATCCCTAATGGCATGAAAGAGAGAGAAGTGTGGATCCACTCCTTCACATGATTCATTCCATATCATTAAAGGTGAATTAGTGATTCCAAATTAGTGCTCGGAAAGTGTTTTTTTTTTTGGCTTTTTTGTTTTTTCACCTTCACAAATCAAATGTAAAGACATTTAAAAAAAAAAAAAAAAACTGAATGTAAAGACATTTCATGTGATGTTTTTGTTTTAAGAAAAATTATACTGAAAAATCAAAAATTATACTCAAAAGTCATAACTTGAATTGCGAATTGCAATGTTGTATTATCATAATGTTGAATTCAAAACAAACAAGTAAATCATTTTCAACATCTATAAGTGATTTGTAAATAAAAAAAAACTCATACACAAAATCTCACAAAAATGAGGTGACAGTAGCATTTTGAAAATTGTAAACTACTTTAATGAGTTTTTTTATTTTATTTTTTATTATTATTTGAAATGAATAGATACAAATTTTCCATGTGATTCTATATTAATTTATGTATGTATTTCATATTTTTACATCATCACTCTCATATATTATATAAAGTAATATCAATTTTTATTTATTTAACCTTTTAATTGTTGATTTTTTTCAAAATTCGTAAAATATTTTGATTTTTAAATTTTAAATTTAATCGTATATTTCACAATCTTAGAAGATAACAATCATATGCACACACCACTTCTAGTTTTATATTGTGACTGGTACATATTTGTATATGATAGAATTGCCAAATGGTGTTGGTCAAGACTCTTTGAATCAAGAGGGCTTTTCTTATGGGCCGAGCCCATAAATTATATATTTGGGCTTATGGGTTGAACTATTTACTTCTTCTCCCTCTTCTTCATTTTTGTTTTTATTTTTATTTTTTATAAATGATTTACAAATTCAATAATGAACAACAAAATATTTCATTATATTTGATGTAAATTACACTTTATTCTTTAAAATTGTCAAAGTATCTAACTTTCTATAACATAATTCAAATTGATGGAAATAGATAAATTATACATTTCATTTGTTAGATAAAATATTGGACCAATTATGTATAAGTTACATGGCAATTTCCATCTTATTTATGTAATCAAATATCTACATTAATATTAATTTATAAATAAAGGTGGTAAATGTAACATTTAAAAAAATAAATAAATTTAGGGACAAAATAATACTAAGTTAGGGATAAAGTGTAATAATTTGCCCAAACAGAATATCCAATCTATTTGGCAACGAAAGGGCCGTTAAGTATTTATGTTTTATTTGACGATAGTTAGAAAGTCATATTCTTTTTATTTTATTTTATTTTAGTAATTTGTTTTTTAAATTTGTGTTAAGAGTTTTTATTTTTCTGATCCATATAGTCGAGAATAATTTAAAAAGTTAAAAAATAAATAGAGTTTAATAAAGATAAAAATAAATAAATAAAGTTTTAATACTTTCTATTGCTTTTATTGGACTTTATTTACCCATTTGTTTATTTTTTCAACTCAATCTAGTCTAATAGGACTTTAAATAAAGAGGTTTATTTTTTTTTTAAAGTTCATTAAAAATGAAAATAACAACCAAATTATTAAAAACTTAATTGCCAAATCCATTTTAGACTAAATGCAAGTGATAAAAAATGTGATAAAGAAAAAAAAAAAAAACATTATTTAGCACTCTTATACAACCCTTATTAATATTGCAATTATGTTTTTAATTTTAAAAATATATATAATTGTTTTTTCAAATATTAAAAGTACAAAAAAAAAAATTGATTTTGTCACGTGATGAGTTATTTATGATTAAAATTTCAAATTTTAAATTTCAACAGACTCCTACCTTTTTTTTATTCCAAATTTTTTATCTTGATTAAATGTTTCGACGAAAAATAAATAAATAAAATTTTCTTTTTACGCAGTCCGTCGATTAGTAAGGTACAAAAGCATCCGAACCGTTGATTATACTCCCCACCAGAATCTCTCCGACATTTTTTTAATAAATAAAAAAATACAAAATCTCGGTGGAGATAAATCAGTGACAGAGAGGAGAGAGAGAGAGAGAGAATCAGAGCGAGCGAGGCTTCAACGGTGAAAAAATGTCGGGCGTGACGAACCAGGAAGAAGACAACAAACCCACCGATCAATCTGCTCACATCAATCTCAAAGTCAAGGGCCAGGTTCCTCTCTCTCTCTCTCTCTCTCTCTCTCTCTCTCCTACTCTATTATATGATAATTGTTTGATCTTTGATTACTCTCAGTTTTGTTTTGTTTTGTTTTGTTGTTGTATGTATCTGTGTTTATGATCATGATTTTCTCAATTAATTCCCAAATGGGTTCTAGGTTTTTCGAGGTTTTGATCCTTTGCTGGTTCTTCATTTTTGTAATCGTGCCGGTAGGGTTTTTGGGGTCTGATCATGAATATTCATGGATGATTAAGCTTGATATGCAATTTGATTGATTTGATCTTTCACATGGTAGTTGTAAGTTTCATTTTTTGTAGTTATGTTTAATTTCATTTGCATGGTAGATGGATATGGAAATGGAATGGACACCCAGATATAAGTACATCAGGGGCTTAGAATGATCTGCTTTTCTCAGAATTTTGAATCAAATTAGTAAGGCAATGGTAGAAGAAGGGGAGAAACTATTATCGCTTAATTATTGCATGTTTTTTCTTTCTTAGTTTTGTTGTGGAAATGATGAAGTTGGTGATGGTTTATGTGTCCGGTTCGCATGCACTATAAAATGCCTAAACTGGAAATCTCAAATTTACTGCCACCTGTTGGCTGCTATATTGGTGTGATTGAAATTCGCAACTGCAACTTCCGCCATCTTAATGCATTATAGTACTGTTATGGCTGTTCTGACCGTTACACTTATGTTTTCAACAGATTTTGTATATAAGACCACTTTCTCTTTTTGTTCTTCTTTCAAGCTGTTAAAATCACAAAAAATGCACATAGATTATGTGGAAATGTTAGTTCTACATGCCTTGAATGCCCTAGTCTTCAAGTTCTTGAAGATTTGGGTTGCTATCAAGGTTAAATGGGCTTAGTTCACACTTTTCTTTTTTTTCCTATCATTCGTTATTTTTGTCTTTTGATCAACAAACTTCCATTACTTTTCTCAGTTGATTATTTGATTAGAAACTTGTATCTATTTGAATTTAGGTTAATTTTGTTAAACATAACTTGGATATCATGTTATTTACTTTTACGTTAGCATGTTGACATTTTGTGTTATGAACTTTGTGTTCATGATACTGTCATTTTTAATATTCGAATACCATTATGGTTTTTATTTCATAAGGGGGAAGTTATCCAAAAGTACAATTATTAATAATAAAAAATTAAATACACCCATAAAAGGAAACATCTCCATAGCGGCTTAAAGACTACTGTAAAAATTAATAGATATATTGAGTCATGTTTAAAAACTAAACGAAACTCATAAAGAATCATTTTGAACCCTACTAAATAATCATTTACTTTCTCTTATTTATTTTGTTTCCTATCAAAGAAGCATCAATAGAATGTTTTTTGTTATGGACTTAATTGAAATGCTTGGAATGAGGATTTGTAGAGTTTCAACAAATGAATTTGATCGATAAGTTTTAAACTCAAATATGCAATTGTCCTAGCTGTAGCAAGTTAAATGTAATAGATCCTTGTTTCCAAATTTGAAATTGAACTGGGTGAAGAAAATAATGTTTGAATAAAGCATGTGGTGTTGAATGGACTGAAGTAGCATGTCCATTTTATTAACTGTTCACAGCTGGTTACTTTTATGCAAGCAGATAGGAATATTATAAGTGTAGATGGGGTTAAGCCTTTCTCGAGTTAAGTCTTAGGAATTAACTGTGTATACATTTCTGTGGTTAGTATTATAGGAGCCAATGTGGAGTAAAAAGTACAGAATTTTTATTACTGCCTTTTGTTATTATTTAGGAGCCTAAATCAGCTCCATTGGCCGTTTCCGAGGCTAGATTGTGGGCTTTTGTGTTTATTAAGCTACATGTGTACCATTTGTTTTGTTTTTTTGCAATGCTTACTTTTGTATGTAGCAATTGTCTACTATTTGTTAATGATTTAAACCATGGTTATCAGAATCTCGATCCGGATCGTAAAATCTTTCGATACTACGATCTTAGTTAGGCCAAACGATCCGAATCACACTAGGATCTTAAATTTAGTAGGATCTTAAAGTGATTATGATCTTATTCATAAAATCATGTAGAATCGCATACAATCCCGATTCTATAACGATTCCGATCCTACAATTTTTTTTGTTATTATTTATTTCTTTTATATATGTATGTATATATGTATATCTATATAAAAAATTTGACTACAAATTCCTTTTTCAATCGTCTCTTCCAATTTATATTAACATAAAAAGTGTATTATATCAAATTTATCATTTTCTTTAGTCTTTTTAAAATTATGCAACATACATTATCATTATCATTATCCATAATTTTTCATTTTATTTTGCGTTGAAAGTAAAATCTTATGATTCTCAATCCAATTCTACGATCCAATCAAGGAGTCCTTCCCAATAATTCCACTTAAGATTCTGATTTTAACAACCTTGATTTAAACTATGATAATTATCATGCTGTAGTGTACAAGATTTTTTTTGAATTTTGAATTAAGGGTTTTGTTTTATTTTTGTGAAGCCTTTGGCCTAATAAGGGGGGAAAATCTCTAATTTTAAATTTGTTATATGCAAATCTTTTTACAATTTTATATAAGATAGATATAAAGAGATTAAAAAAAAAAATAGTAAAATTACTTCAACAGTATGTTTGGTCATTTTATGATGATAAGATTTTTCTTTCTACAATTTTATATAAGTTGGAGATAAGGTTATTAAAAATAATATAATAAAATTACATCAACAATGTAAGTTCATGTGGGTATTAATGTTTGACCACACAACCAAATGGAGAACTCAGCTGGAGAGCACCGGCAGAATAGATTAAGCCCGAACAACTTGTCACAGAAAGATAAAAATCTGGCAGTAGTTCGTCCAGCCGGGGGCACTCTGACGATCAAGTCAGTAATCGATATCTTTCAAAGATAACAAGATGTGCTTAAATTCACAAGCAAAAACTTACCTCTGACCCACGAAGGTGCCTTGTTTTTATAACCAGCAGTGACCTGATCTTTTTAGAAGCCTCACTTCCGTGGACTCAGGTTCAATGCCTATCCTGGACATTCAGCTAGATAGAGATAAGCTCTCATTGAGCCTTATCTTTATCCAGACTGAGATCCTCTTCTGTTCTAGGACTCTTGTCCCTTATTTGCTTATCTTGGATTCCGGTATCTCCGCAGATAATCTCGGCCTAGTCGAGATCATCTCGGCAAACATGAACAGGCCACGTGGCATCTCGACTGACACTTCGGCGTCACTTTAGCCACGTGCTATCACTCACAAAATACGTCCCCACAGTTCGTTTCATTTATGATTTCTTTTGCAGGCTATTCAGCAGGGTCACTCCTTTGCAGTTAAGATCGAGACATTCAAGAAGGAGCTAACCAACAAGACGAAGAAGGCAACCAAGCTCCTCTCTTCGCTAAACAAAGCCGAGGCTCGTATTCGAGGTCTTCTGCATCAGGCAAAGGTTGCTCAGTCGGCCCTAAAAAAGGCCGAGGACGTGCTGAGGCCGCTGAAAACGTTGCCGAGGTTGCTCAGGTCGAGGCAAAAGAGGCTAAGGAGAAGGAGGCCCAGGCCCAGACCGAGCTCCAAACAACACTTGCCACAAAGTCGGCCGAAATCAAAGCGGCCGATGAGAAGGCCTACACCGAGGGGGCAGCCGATGTCCGTGATGCCTACAAGAAACAAGTCAACCAGGCATGTAACAAGGGTTACACCCTTGGCTGGATGGCTGTGTTGAAGGAATTGGCTATTCCCGAGGATTCGCCTTTTTATGATGCCAGCCAATTAGTTCTACCATTCCCCCTTACTCCAAGCTACTCTGGGGACGAGGCCGAGACAGAAGAAAATGCCGAGGCGGACGAGTCTGAAGATGTTGCTACTACTGGGACCAAGTCCCCAACTCTGAACGAGTAAGTCCTGGACTTGACACAAGATGAAGAGAAGGATGAGGTTCCCAAAAGTACTACTGCTGAGAGAGCCATATCAAAAGTCGAGATTTCTTTAGCCGAGAAGAGTCTGGACCAGATGCTTCTTGAAATTGACGCCGAGATAGCAGCTGAGAAGGAAGGGACTTTGCCAACCGAGGCCGACATAATGCCCACAGCCGAGGTTGAGCAGTCCGTCACTAATGCCAATGTTTAGGCTCTTTTTCCTTACTTTTACTTGAATATTTTCTTTTTTCAATAATTTGTAATCTTTTTGAACAATGTTAGTTTCAATTTAGTCGATGTGCCCCCCTTCCTTGTAGCTTGAACAAGTTTCCTTTTTTGCCAGGCCGAAGTGTTTTTTTGTTTCTGAACAATTTTCTTCTAAGGCCTCGTTTGGGAACTGAAAGAAATATTGAGAGAGAGTGAATGAACTAATACACTCTATGTTCTTCTTATCTTAGAAACCAAAATATGAGCTCCATTATATAAGAGTTGTACATGAGGCCATGAGGTACATGAGGCACATGAGGCCATGAGGCCAAAAACATGAGGCCATGAGCATGAACAAGCATACAGCTAGCTTGATTACCAACACTCCCCCTCAAGCTACGTTGTAGATGTTAATCATTCCCAATTTGTCCGTCAGATCGTCGAACGTAACTCGAGCAAGGGCTTTTGTGAGAATATCCGCCGTTTGACAGTTTGTTGGAGTATAGCTGACTTGAAAAACTCCTTCTTCAATCTTTTCCTTGATAAAGTGTCGATCTATCTCCACGTGTTTAGTTCGATCATGATGAACCGGATTCTTAGCTATACTAATAGCGGCTTGGTTGTCGCAGTATAAAACCATGAAATGTTCAGATGGAACCCATAATTCTTCTAACAGCCTGTTCAACCAGATTCCCTCACAGATACCTAGTGCCATAGCACAAAATTCTGCCTCAGCACTACTACGGGCTACCACTGACTGTTTTTTGCTTCGCCATGTAACCGCGTTCCCCCAAACAAACGAACAATAGCCAGAAGTTGATCTTCGATCAGTCACTGAACCTGCCCAATCTGCATCTGAAAAAATCTCAGTTTTTCTATTTGTTGTTTTTTGGAAGAAGAGACCCTTTCCCGGTGTCCTTTTTAGGTACCTCAATATTCTGGTCACAGCAGTCATGTGTTTGTCGGTTGGATTATTCATGAATTGACTGACCAAACTAACAGAAAAGCCGATGTCTGGCCTTGTATGAGAAAGATAAATGAGTTTTCCCACAAGACGTTGATATCTCCCTTTATCACTTGGTGCACTACCGTCACTTTCTTCCAGTTTGATAGTTGTATCCATAGGTGTTTCTGCCGGCTTGCATCCTAGCATCCATGTTTCATTCAGTAAGTCTAGAACGTATTTACGTTGTGAGACTGATATACCTTTCTTTGACCGAGCAATCTCCATTCCAAGAAAGTACTTCAGGTTTCCAAGATCTTTAATCTCAAATTCCTTTGTTAGGAATTTTTTAAGTAAGCCAATTTCCTCTTCATGATCACCTGTTAAAATTATGTCATCCACATAAACAATGATAATTGCCAATTTCCCTCCTAGGGAGTGCTTCACAAATAATGTATGATCGGATTGACATTGAACAAAACCGTTCCCTTTCACTGCCTTAGTGAACCGTTCAAACCAGGCCCTGGGAGATTGTTTGAGGCCATGCAAGGATTTTCGGAGTCTGCAAACTTTGTTGAAATTTGATGTCGTCTCAAGTCCAGCAGGAATGTCCATGTAAACTTCTTCCTCTAACTCACCATTGAGGAAGGCATTTTTCACATCAAGTTGGTGAAGTGACCAATCGAGATTAGCTGCCAAGGATAAAAGTACACGAACAGTGTTGAGCTTGGCAACTGGAGCAAAGGTTTCTTGATAGTCAATGCCATAGGATTGGGAGAATCCTTTGGCGACCAACCGAGCTTTATATCGTTCTACATTACCATCTGCATTGTGCTTTACTGTGAAAATCCACTTACACCCAACTGGTTTCTTACCTCTTGGAAGATCAGTAATTGCCCAAGTACCATTCTTTTCCAGAGCCCGAACTTCCTCATTGACTGCCGCCTTCCACTTTGGATACTTGAAAGCTTCCTGAATATTCCGAGGAATGGGTATCTCCGTGATGCTAGAAGTGAAGGCACGAAACGAAGGTGATAGCTTA
>CM069907.1:11838620-11888246 GCA_036172215.1 Camellia granthamiana
ATCGATATCTTGAATCTTTGCAAGGGGTTCAGCCTTTACCCATTTTGTAAAGTAGTCTGTGGCTATTAGCAAGAACTTTCTTTGTCCGGTTGCCTATGGCAGTGATCTCACTAGGTCCATGCCCCACTGGGCAAACGGCTAAGGGCTGGACACTGGGTTAAGATCCGCTGCTGGTTGATATATCAAAGGTGCGAACCTTTGACACTTCTCACACTTTTTGACATAGACTTCATCATCCTTTTGCATGTATGACCACTAGTATCCCTGGGATATGGCTCTATGGGCAAGTGACTTGCCCCCAGCATGGCTTCCACATACTCTTTCATGTATTTCATACAAGAAATCCTCAACTTGGGATGGATGCACACATCTTAGAAGAGACCCAGTGAAGGATCTTCTGTAGAGATGGCCATCTGCTCAGCAGAACCTGGCCGACTTCAATCTAGTCTTATGTGCCTCTTTGCGGTCATCCAACAGCTTGCCATCCCTTAGGAACATTACTATTACATCCATTCAGCTTGGACCCATCTCCACACACATTGTTTTGTATTCTGTGATCAGTGGTTCTATACTTGGGCCTGACAAATAATCAATCATTATTGTCCTTGTCTCTCCTGATTTCATTGCACTAGCTAGGTTAGCCAAGGCATCAGCATGACTGTTATCATCTCGGCTAACCTACTGTAGCCGGCAATCCTGGAACAATGCTAGCAGTCTAACTTCTTTAACATAGGCTATCATTCTTTCATCTCGGGCTGCATACTCGCCTGTTGCCTGATTCACAATAAGTTGGGAGTCACAGAAGACTACCACCTCTTCGGCTTCCATTGCTGCTGCTAACTTCAACCCTACCATCAGCACCTCATACTCTGCTTCATTGTTTGAGACCTTGAACCCCAAACGAATAGACTGCTTTAACATTCGCCCATCTGGCGATACTAACACTACTCCTGCCCCTGCTACTTGACGGTTTGAACGTCCATCAACAAATAGGCGAAAAGAGTCGCCGATGTAGATGTCGCAGGGCTTTGGTTTCTCTTCTTTCTTCTGTTTTGCTGAAGTGGGGTTCTTGGGCCCTAGTTGGGTTTCTTCTTGCTCCCTTGGGCATCCCAAGCTGTGGCTCACCGGAGTTCGATGCGAGATGGCACTAGGGGTGAACTCGGCCACAAAGTAGGCCAGAACCAGGCCTTTAATTGCTGTTCTGCGCCTAAACTCCAAGTTATATTGGCCCAACACTACTGCCCATTTGGCTTCCCTGTCTGTCAGATCTCCTTGCTGCAACAGGGACTTCAAAGGATGCTCAGTCAGTACCACAATCTTGTGGGGCTTGGAAGTAGTGATTCAGTTTTTTCATAGCCATCACCAGGACTAGTGTTAATTTTTCCAGGGCTAGTGTTAGGGTTTTACTCACATAGTATACTGCCCTTTGTTCTCCCTTCTCTTCTCTGATTATCACTACACTCACTATGTGCTCTGAAATTGCAGAGTATTAGAATAGTTCTTCTCCAGGTATTGGGTTTGACAGAATTGGAGCAGTTGTCAAGTATTTTTTCAAGTCGGCTAAGGCGACTTTGCACTCCTCTGTCCACAAGAAATTTGTGGCCTTCTTTAATAAATTTAAAAATGGTTTACACTTGTCGGAACTTCAGTTTATAAACCTGTTCAGGGCTACGGCCCTTCCAGTCAACATCTGCACTTGTTTTGCTGATGTCGGGCTTTTCAAATCAATGATGACCTTGATTTGATCTGGGCTTGCTTCAATGCCTCTTCTAGTGACCAAGAATCCTAGAAACTTATCAGACCCGACTCCAAATGCACATTTCAAAGCATTGAGTCAGAGCTTATATGTTTTTAAAATATCAAAAACTATCTTTAAGTCTGCCAAATGGTTCCTAGGTTCTTTGGTCTTCATGACCATGTCGTCAATATAGACCTTTACCGTCCTCCCATTCAGATGCCTGAACATCTTGGTAACCAATCTCTGGTAGGTTGCTCCTGCATTCTTCAACCCGAAAGGCATCACTCTGTAACAATAGAGTTCTTTCGGGGTAATAAATGCTGTCTTTTCCTCATCTTGGGCATATACTGCTATCTGGTGATAGCCTTTGTATGCGTCCAAGAAACTTATCCTTCCATGCCTTGAAGTGGCATTTACTAACTAATCAATCTTGGGCAGTGGGAAACTATCCTTGGGGCAAGCCTTATTCATGCTGGTGAAGTCAATACAAACCCTCCACTTGCTGTTCTTTTTCACAACCACAGTGTTGGATAGCCAAGTAGGGTAGTTCACCTCACGAATGGCTTTGGCTTCTAGCAGTTTGTCCACTTCCTTCTCAACTGCCTCAACATGCATTAATGTCGGCCTCCTTGCTCACTGGATGACAGGTTTAGCCGACCTGTTTACATTGAGCATATGGCATGTGACCTTGGGGTCAATGCCTGGCATCTCATATGATACTTCTATGTTGGCCCGTAAGAAAGCCTCTAACTCCTTTTCCTCCTCGGCCAAGCCTGAGTCGAGAAGGAAGAAGCGCTCTTCATCTCCTTCTTGGACTAAAATCTTCTTTAAGGCTTCTTCGCTCTTCTTAGTCGGTTCTTTGCAAACATCATCTAGGACTTTCATGTCTTCATTCTAGATTTCCACTTTTTCTACCTCTCGCACATTGCAGTTGGATTTCATTGCTGCCATGGAGCAATTCTTTGCCTGCACTTGATCTCCTTTGACTTCCTCAATCCCCTTTTTAGTTGGAAATTGTAACAACTGGTGCAGCATTAAGGGAACAACCCTTATTGCGTACAGCCACAGTCTTTTCAATATAACATTATAAGGGAAGGGGGTATCAATTATCGTAAATTTTGTGCTAATATTCCTGGTGCTTGCATGCACCTCCAAATTTATTGCTCCCAGAGGCTATGTCGGTGTTCCATTAAACCCAACCATTGGGTTGTCCGACTGCTCCAAATCATCTCGGTAAAGGCCCAGCTCCTTGTAACATCTGACATACATGATGTCACAAGAGCTGCCTTGGTTGATCAGAATGCGCCTTACCTGGCATTCTCTAATCTTGAGGGTCACTACCAGAGCATCGTTGTATGGATGTTGTACCATGTCTAGGTTCGCCTCAGTAAAGGACACCATTGGTCCTTGGTACTCGTTTGTCCTGGACTTGATATACATGCTGAAAGTGCCTCACCTTTTGGGTCTCTCGTCGCATATCATTCTCATTAACCTTCGAATGAATCACATCGATCATCTGAGGTTCTGCTTGCTGTGGTGGTGGTGGTGGTGGTGTCGTTGGTGCCGGGGGAAGTCTTGTATGCTCTTCCCTGGTCCTGGCTTCATCTACTAGGTCCCTAAATTGATTCTGTTTGACCAGATCTTCCAAGTGCGTCTTCAGAGCTCTACACCCCTGAGTCAGGTGCCCATCCTTATTGTGGTAAGCACAGTACTTCCCAAGACTCCTTCCCATGAACTCACTAGGAATCTTCTCCGGTGCTCTATAATACGGCTAGTTCCTGATCCTTTCTAGAACTTTAGAAACCGAGATCTGAAACACAGTGGTGACTGCCTGTGCAGCCCTTAGTCTTGTTTCCTGCCTGTTAAAACCAATATTACCTCGGCCTCGCTTTGGCGAGCTGTTTCTCTTCTCCTGTTTTGGCGCCTTCATTTTCGGTGTATCCTCTTCTGCTCTGGCATATTTCTCGATCCGTGCCATGAGCTCCTCCATACTTTTTGATAGAGTTTTTGCCAGCGACTTTCAAAGCAGGCATTCATCCTCCAGGCCATTCTTAAAAGACACGACCACCATCTCCTGGTTGCATCCCGATATTCAGTTGAATACCTCATAATACCTTTTGGCACAGGCCCTGAGGCTTTCACCCTCGCTAATTTTTAGAGTCATCAGGGAGTCTACTCTTTGTGGCTACAACTTGTTTGTAACAAACCTGGCCACAAACATCTCGGTTAGGCCTTCCCAACTTTTCACAGTTCCTTTCACCAACTTGTGAAACCAATCCAATGCAATTTCCCCAAAGGATGAGGGAAACACCTTGCACAACAACTGTTCGTTCCCGATATACAAAGCCATTGAATTCAAATATAAGCTGACGTGAAAGTTCAGATCAGACTTACCGTCATAAATCTGGAACCTCGGCATATGGAACCTTTTTGGGGTCTCAAACCTATCCAATTCCACTGAGAACGGCGTTCTTGGCTTGATGGGGGATGTGACCTCGGCATTATGCTGCTTTTTCTGGAGGTAGTCCCTCAAATCCTCCTTAGTTCGACCAGGAGCTTAGCTGTCAACAGATTTCAGTCTTTTTGGTGCGCTGCTCCCGCTGTTGTTATGTGTCATCTTGGACTATTCTTCATTCACCGTATCAAAACACAGGCCCTTCCCCTGGATATGTCGGGGTTCTTTGACATAAGTTCCCCTGATACGAGGTGTCCTCTACGATTTGCCTCTAATCGACTCTCCTCGCTTGAGATCCCGTGAAGGCCGATGTGAGGGCTCCTTTTCCTTGCCATGCTGTGGGACTGCTGGGATTGTTTTCTGCCTCCCTTTCTGGGCATCAGTCTTAGCCCCTGGTATTGACGTGTCCTGCAACGGAAACGGTGGTTGCATGACGTTGTTCTACATCATGAAGTTGACAACCGATTGTAGATCTACCAACTTGTTGGCCATTCCTTTCATCTCGCCGTCCCTCCTTAGGCATCTATCTTTTCGTACCTGGAGGTCGCTTTCGTTGTAATACTCATCTCGGCCTAATTTATTCAGGGCGTCTCCCTCTTTGCTGACGTCCTTATCTCCAGAATTCTGATCCCGTGCTCATTCATTATGGTTTTCTTCCTCGATGTTAGGATCGGCATGTTTACCACTCCCGCTTGGGACATCGTCCCCGATCTTTTCTCCCTGCCCGTTGTTGGCCATCTATTCTCCTTAACTTCCTACAGACGGTGCCAAATTGTGAATGTTGATTTTTGACCACATAACCAAACGGGGAACTTAGCTAGAGAGCACCGGCAGAATAGATTAAGCCCGGACACCCGTCACGGAAAGATAAGAATCTGATAGTGGTTCGTCCACCCGAGGGCACTCCGATGATCAAGTCAGTAATCGATATTTTTCAAAGATAACAAGATGTGCTTAAACTCACAAGCAAAAACTTACCTCTGACCCCACGAGGGTGCCTAGCTTTTATAATCAGTAGTGACCTAATCCCTTTAGAAGCCTCCCTTCTGTGGACTCAGGTTCAATGCCTATCCTGGACTTTCAGCTAGATAGAGATAAGCTCTCATTGAGCTTTATCTTTATCCAGATTGAGATCCTCCTCTGTTCTAGGACTCTTGTCCCTTATTTGCTTATTTTGGATTCCGGTATCTCCACAGATAACCTCGGCCTAGCCGAGATCATCTCGGCAAACATGACCAGGCCACGTTGCACCTCGGCTGACACTTCGACGTCACCTTAGCCACATGCTGTCACTCACAAAATACATCCCCACAGTTCGTTTCATTTGTGAGGAGAAAATTTTGACAATTTGTTTTGAGACTTAGTGTTTGTGCCAGAAATAGTTTTGTGATTTCTATATTTTGAGCTTTCTTTTTGAATTGTGACAATTGATTTTAGGTAGGATTGATCGTTGGAAAGACTAAAAAGTGAAGGTGTTAGCAAAAATGAAGATGACAATTGATTGTGCCTTTTTTATTGCTAACTTGTATTGGTAAAAGTGATTTGGCGACTGTATGATTCATATTTTTATTTTAGTTAACTAGTGTGGTTTATTTTAGGCTTTCTTTTTTGTTGGGCTTTTCCCCCATCTAGACTGGGGCCTCTTTTCCCGAAAAAGATATATAAACTATATGGGGCCTTAATTCTGTGGCATGTAGACTTTAAAATTTTTGGGGACCTTCAAAAAATGGGTGCCTACAGCTAGGCCTTTTTTGGCTTTATGCTTAAGCTGGGCCCTGAAGGTTGTCTTTTGGTGCAGCTGCCAGTTGCTCCTTTGATTGCTTTCCTATATTGTTTTGATGTTGATGCTTTTGCTATGTAACTCTTGTAATGATATGCTTGATACCCACTGGTTGATTGAAATATGCAGTTAGTGATTGAACTACAACAGTGAGTGAAATGTGATGTTCAACAAAAAAAACAAAACAACATTTTCACGTTTTTCATGAATAGAAAAAAAAAAAAAAAAAAAAAAAAAAAAAAAAAAAATGGCAACTTTACTGAGCACTACCTTAGTATGCTTATGTCCTTTGCTTTTGTTAGAATATGTATTTCCTTCTCATTCTTTATAAGCCATTTTTTTATGATACCCTAGTTTTTGTGGTGATACACTGCTTTGGGAAGTCAGTGTTCCATTGTTTTATTTGCAAGAGTAGATTACATTTTCATGATGGTTAGTGTGGGCTTAAAACTGTATTTTTATTTTGGGTAAATTACACTTTCACCGTATGCACCTTTTTTCATTTTGGTCTTTAAAGAAAAGCTTATCCCATTTTGGTCTCTAAACCATCATATACAGAAAACACACATGGAGATGTCTAAAATAAAAAATAAAAAATAAAACTAAGCAAATATGGCTGTGTTTTGTAGGATGGCAATGAGGTGTTCTTCAGGATCAAGAGAAGCACGCAGCTGAAGAAGCTCATGAATGCTTACTGCGATCGACAATCAGTGGAATTCAATTCTATTGCTTTCTTGTTTGATGGTCGTCGTCTTCGAGCAGAGCAGACTCCTGATGAGGTCTGTCTCTCTCTGTGTTTCTCTCTCTCTCTTATATTATATATATTTGAAGGTTCTTACTTTGAAGTTTGTTGTTTCAGCTGGAAATGGAGGATGGGGATGAGATAGATGCTATGCTGCACCAAACTGGGGGGGCTTCTGTCTAGTTATGGAGGTAGGATTTTCTCAAGGACTTATGGAACTGTACCATACAATAATAAGCCAATCATCTTCACGGTTAGTCATTTCGTTTCTAGGTTTTACTGTTAAGTATTAGTTGGTGTGAATCAGTTGCTTGTTATCAACTCTGGTTTGTTATTCTGTTCTATGCTCCTGACAATGTGTGAATGTTATTGAGTTTGTGCTTGGTCCAAATTCAGGGGCTTTAAAGATTGCAAGCCCTGTTAAAGTACATTGTGATCTGAAGTATTTTGGTGATCTTTTGGTGGTCTTCATGTGTGGGAATGGTGGTGATCTTTTGGTGGTCTTCATGTGTGGGAATGGTGGGGCTTATCTCGAGTGAAAATAATGAAAATTAATAGTGTACACAATGGGATATTGCTACATAGACAACAAAAGAAGTGCCTTAATATGATTATTTCATGACAATTGAATCACATCAGAGGTTGGGTAAAATTTGCACTTAATTTCTGTAGTAGTGCAATTGAATCTTGCTCTCATCAAGAACCAGAATAGAAGAGCTTGCCCTACTTATTGAGTAAATATTTACTCATGAGAATAATTGTCAAGTTCTACTGGGCATGTACATCATAGACTAATTATTTGAAATTTGAACTTCTCCCTTCTTGATCATACTTATTTGTGTGTGGAATTCATGTAATCACAAGTAATTATTCAGTAGTTTTGGAATATTATGTTTCAGTAGTTTTGGAATACTATAGCCCCGTTTGGTAGAGCTGTGGGAAAGTGATTATAATTTATAGCCTAACAACTTATAACTTGTAACTGTGAACATAAGCTGATTTTTGACTTATAAATTAAGCTTCTCCTCCTCCACTCAAAGAATAAGTTGATTTTTTACTTACAAAAAGCTATAAGTTGTATTATTAAGCTGAACCAAACACATCAAAATAGCTTAAATTAAGCTAAAAGCTGAAACAAGCTGGAAATAAGCCCTACCAAACAGGGCCTATGTCATTACTTACGTGGTGTTCCAAATCAATTATGTACTGAAAATGAAACATGCTGATTTAGGCCTGGTTTGGGTATTTCAAAAAAAGTCAAAAAGTTAAAAAGTTACTTAAAAAGTTATCATTATTCATTCAAAAAAAAAATATATTAAAAAAATAATTTTATACATAATGCTTGTCAAACAACTCTGACAGCAAAGCAGCGAGCTGACTTGTGGGAAAAATAGAAATTATTTAGGTGTATAAATATCACGATATTATTCGGCTTGTAGGAGCCTATCACGGGTCCTTTTTTAATAATCTGAACCGTTCAATATGTAGAAATCATCGAGTATTATGTACTTGTAAAAAATCACATTTATCAGATATCGGTAACTATATGATCAAATCAGAAATAATTTTATAAAATGGATGGTGTCATAGTTAACGGTTGAAAACAAACTAATTCGATCAGATAGCTATAGATATCTGATTAATGTGGGTTTTTATAAGAATATAGTACTCGATGAATTGTACATATTGAACGGTTTTGATTAGAAAAACGGGACCCGTGGTGGGTCCCCACGGGCCAAACAGCACCTTCAATTCAATGGCCAAAAAGTAGGGAATCATCTCCCAAACACCACTCTGCCGAAGCTGTAGCCTATTGTATAGCCTATTCCATCCAATCTTCTCCTATACACTAATTTATATAATTTTTTAATACACATTTTTTCATAAAAATAAAAAAGTTAACCCAAACATCTATATTTTTTTCTTCAACTTTTTAGTCTAAAAAGACAAAAAGTGCACTTATTTAGGACATCCTAAACAACCCCTTATTTCTGTTGCGTAGTTGAGAAAAAAAGATTTTACTAACAAATCATTTTCAAAGTTAAGTATTGGAGAATCAAGTAATAATTCTAATCAAGAATCTATTACTTCAAATAATGTTCAGATTCCTATTTTTCCAGGAACAAGAAAACTTGAACATATTAAATCTGTTTATATGTATCATTTTCAAATAAAAAATGATGATATTATTTTTTCTCCTAGCCAAGGAAAAAGAAGATATACATATGTATTGGGAACATTTAATTTTGCCGGTTATAAACCCTATAGCCTCAGTGTTCTCATAGACACAGGAGCTACAGTCAGCTCATGTAAATGGAATGTCATACCAAAAGAAAAATGGACACTAATGAAGCATCCAATTTTAGTCACTGGAATAGATGGCAACCATACTTCTATACAATTCAAGGCTAAAAATATAGCTATTTGGTTAAATGACAGCAAATTCATTATACCAAAAATTTTATGTTTTCCGTATATGCATGGAGATTTTCTTCTTGGAAATAATTTTATATATAAATACCTTCCAATGCAAATACAGGAAAAGGCTATTTCATTAAGCATAAACCATGTCTTAATTCATATTCCCTTGTTAGAACAACATAAATACATTTATGATAAAGAGTTTGCGCCCGTGCCGTGTGGTGACTTCACTCCCATCATCAAAACCATTGATGAATCACACTGGATTTATAAAATTTTAGGAGAAAATTTTAGTGAACATCCATTAAAACTATGGCAACGTAGCCCACGTTATTGTAGTTTAAAATTGAAAGACCCTAATGTTATCATTAGAGTAAGACCAATGATCTATACTAGACAAGATATAGATGAATTTGATATTCAACTCCAAGAACTTTTAGACAAAAAGTTAATTGAAGAAACCAAAAGCCCTCACTCTAGTCCAGCTTTTATGGTAAGAAACCATGCAGACCAATGATCTATACTAGACAAGATATAGATGAATTTGGTATTCAACTCCAAGAACTTTTAGACAAAAAGTTAATTGAAGAAACCAAAAGCCCTCACTCTAGTCCAGCTTTTATGGTAAGAAACCATGCAGACCAATGATCTATACTAGACAAGATATAGATGAATTTGATATTCAACTCCAAGAACTTTTAGACAAAAAGTTAATTGAAGAAACCAAAAGCCCTCACTTTAGTCCAGCTTTTATGGTAAGAAACCATGCTAAAATTAAAAGAGGAAAAGCCCGAATGGTAGTCAACTATAAACGGCTAAATGAAAATTTAAAATTTGATGGATATTTTATTCCACGAAAAGATGTTTTGATTAACTTAACCAAAGGATCAAAAATCTTTAGCAAATTTGATTGTAAAAGTGGATTTTGGCAAATTCAATTGACTGAAGAGTCAAAAAAATTGATAGCCTTCAGTACACCTAGAGGACATTACCACTGGAATGTTATGCCTTTTGGGTTAAATATTGCACCACAGGTATTTCAACGGTGGATGGATACAATTTTTAAAGACCTTAAAGATTGTTGTGTAGTTTATATTGATGATATACTTATTTTCTCTAAAACCAAGGAGGAATATAAGAAACATTTAAAATTAATTTGTGAAAAATTTCAAAAACATGGAATTATTTTGTCTCCAAAAAAGATTGAACTAAAAAAAGAATCAATTGAATTTTTTGGAATAATTTTAAACCAGAAAGGTTTAAAATTACAAGAACATATTTTGTCCAAAGTACGAGATTTTCCTGATACTCTTGAAAATATAACACAATTACAGAGTTTATTAGGCATTTTAAATTACGGACGAAATTTTATTAAAAATCTTTTAAAAATAGAAATTCTATGGTTAACCAAATTAAAGAAAAATGTTATTTTTGAATGGACAACAGAAGATGTTGCTTTAATTAAACAAATTAAAGAACATGTTAAAACTTTACCAGATGTTTATCTTCCTAAAACAGGTGATAAATTAATTCTAGAAACAGATGCCTCAGAAGCATGTTGGGGATGTGTTCTTAAAGCTATACCCTGTAATTTATGGCATGATAAAGAAATACCTTTATCAGAAAATGGGATTAGACCAAGAAAAAATTCAATACCCATAAAATTACAAAAATAAGAATTAATTTGCGGATATAATTCTGGAACATTTAAACCAAATGAACAGAAATATATTATTTTCGAAAAAGAATTACTTACAATAAAATTGGCAATAAAAAGTTTTCATATTTATTTAGCCCCCAGAAAATTTTATTGTACGCACTGATAATAAGGCAGTAAGAGATTTCTTAATCAATAAAAAACCTATTGAGCAAGGAAGACGACTAGTCTGGTATAATAAAATTTCTGAATATACCTTTGAAGTAGAACATCTTAAAGGTACTAACAATTTTCTTGCAGATTTTCTTAGCAGAAATTGTTTCAGAAAATTAAATTGCTAAACAAGTAAATTTAATTTTTGCAGAAGACCTCCAGACCAAGAGGAAAACAATGGATAAGGGTAAACAACCCGCTCAAGGAGATTGAGTGACAATTGCTAAAAAAGCAATACCCCGAGAAGAAAAAGTTTATGTTGTGTTTTCAGGAAGACAACCTGGAATTTACACAAACTGGAACGAAGCCAATCTTCAAGTTTGTGGATACTCAGGAGCAAGCTTTAAAGCATATGATAGCATGACCAAAGCTAAAAAAGCTTTTTACAGTGCACCAGCCATGCCTATTTTTCAAAGGAATCAAATGAGAACTAACTCAGTTCCAACTAATATTCAGACATTTAGACCAGATGAATCTGAAATAAAAGATTTTTTCAACCCTGGTATATCTAGAGAAATTTATACAGAACTCAATGGAGTTTGGAAAACTCACATTGTAGACAACAAAGTGAAATTTCGAAAACACATGGGAGTTTTGGCCAATAAATTAGCTGAGCAAACAGCTAAACTAAAAGATTTGCAAAATCTTTGTTTCAATATTCTTAAACAAATGAATTGGAATGAAGATTTTAATTTTGAAAAAATAAACAATTTTCTTCAACTATCAGACCTCATATCAGATGAGTTTTCTGATCCAGTTTTTGAACAAATAAAAAGAATTTGTCTTTTTGAAAAAGCAAGAACTTTGCTTCCAAAAGAAATTTTTATGTTAATCAAAAATCGAGTTGAAGATCATCATGATAAAATTAGACAAATCTTAGAACGATCTTATGATAAATTAAATTTGAAAGATGGAATTTCCAAAATAACCATCATGGCAAACCATGACATGTGGTTTTTTGAGGATATAGATTGGGGAATAACTAATCAAGTTACTTTTCAAATTCTAGATCCAATCCAATGGATAGATTTTTCAATGATCATCAAAGCAATGCTCTCATGGATAGTAAAAGACTTTCGATGGAGCAAATATTTTACTTTCTGGATTTCCAGCACTGTTGGTTGGCGAGAACGAGAACATTTTTTCCAACCATACCAGATTTTGTATCTTAAAGAAACTGAAGATTTTGAATTTGAATATGATTATTTAGATGAAGATCACCAGAGAGAGCGATTGGAAAATATCCAAAAACTTTCTTTGACAGAATATTGGATAGACAGTCTAATATCTGTTTCACAATCAGCGTCCAACATCCATGGCTCAGCAAAATTGCCATTCATGGTTACAGATGGAAGAATATTATTTGTAACCCATTTTCCCATCACATATCAAAGGTCTCCAACGCAAATTAATGAGGCTCTTGACATGTTAATAAATCTCAAAAAGAGAAATAATTTGGATCTTCCGTTGGAACTAGCCATGACTGCGGATGATGTAAAGCATTTCCGGAACGAGCAATACAGCCAAGATCCGGATTCCCCTCCATCAGAGACTGATGAAGAATATCACAATCTCATCAACAGGATGGAAGCATAGTGGACCCCACTATCAAATGCAGCTGTCTCCTGATCGACTCCAAACATATCCAGGACACGTGGAGCAACCTGCATCATTTGGCGGAAAGTGATTAGCCAAATCTTTTCAGCCGACGCTACACGCCAAAACCGATCAGCCCAAACTTATCTATAACAGTCTCTCTCTTTGAAAACCGGGGAGGATAGACAGTGTATGTATATAATTGTAGTAAAAAAGATGACAAATAGCTACAGTATATGTATATAATTGTAGACTCTCCTTTATGACTTTTGTCCTTGTATTTAATGCCTAGGCTTATAGGTTTTGACAAAAGTAATAGAAATTAGATATGCCATAACTTTTGGCTTTTGTTTGTATATACTTTATGTATTCTATAAATTGGCATTCACGCCAATGAAGAGATGTATGTAAATTCCCTCCATGTTTTCTCCATCGTTGTGCTTTCTCCTTTCTCTAGCATATTTGCTTATTCCATAACTCCACTATAATTCCATAATAAAATTAGAAAAAAGCTCATTCCTTTTTAGTTTTGTAATTGGTATCAGAGCACTGCTAAGAGTACCATGTTCGCATTGCTATTTAATAATTTTCCTATAATAACCCACTTGAAAAATCATTTTTTTTGGTTATCCAGAAACACTGCTATTTCAAGACTGTATTTCAAAGTTCTCAAGTTTCCCAAATACAGTGATGTTATTACATACATCAACTTATTTGATACCACAAATTGTGTTTATTACACATGATTGTGCAAAAGAAAGAAACACAACCTCCAATATTGTGCCCTCTTATTCATCATCTGTCTTCGTCTTCTTGAAGTTGCCCTTGCCAACAGGCTCCTTGTACCTCTCCTTCAGAGATTCATCTCTGGCGTCTCCGGGTGCAGCCTCCTCAGTGGCATCTTGCACCCTTTTGCTAGTCTGACTAGCAACGCCTTGGTGAGCCTTTGCTTCTGCAACTCTCTCGAATTCTTCGGCTACTCTTTCGAACTCTTCAGCCATTGTCGGAGCTTTCTCCTTTCCATGGCCGTTGCTTTGTTTGCTTGGTTGACTATATCTCTGGAACTTCATAGACCCAAATTATAATCCTAAATTCAGGTTTTTTTATTAAAAAAAAAAAGGAAAAAGAAAAAAGGTCTTGATTGATTGGGAAACTTAAATAGTAAGAAAGTTCATTTGCTTGCCTATTCTACTAAGTTTGATTTGTGTGGATCACTGTCGGCAACGTATATGGTTATTTTTGTCACTTGTTAAATTGTAAGAGACATGGGATCGTATATGGTTATATTTTTTGTCACTTGCAAAATTGCACAAGTGACATGGAATCATATACGGTTATATTTTTGTTGCTTGCGAAAGTGCAAAAGTGACGGTGAGATTCTTTGCAAGTCTAGCATTCAAAACTTTAATGCTTTATTTAGTTAGAGGATTTGAGGAGGGATATTTGGAAAGGCAAGTGGAAAAGGTAGGCGAAATGTAATTTTATTCACATTTCACCTAATTTTACACATCTTTTTTCTTTTCCTTTTCCTTTTCAAATTTATCTCTAAATCTCCTAATCAAACACAACATAAAGGCTCATTACTTGTTTTGAAAGTTTGGGATTGAAGAGGATGAGTAGTTTGATGACTTGTTCATGCTAAATTGAGTAACATTGTCAATTCAATCTTAAACTTCTGGAGAAAATTTTCATTTTGTTTTTTGAACAAAAAAATTTGAGATAATTATCAGAAAAATTCCCACAAAAGTTGCTACAATTGAATTGAAGATATTTAAGTGTGTCAAAAAAAACTAAAAAATGCTTGTAATAGCTCTGAAATGAGTTTGATCTTGAGATGATCTAAACTCTTTACTAGCTATAAAAAAAAATTCTAAAAAAGAAGAAACTTAGATCTCAAATAGTTAATCCAAAAGAACAAAGAAAACAATAAGCTTAAAAACATTCCTATATAGGAAGTTTGAGATTCGATTTCTCAAGTTAATAAGCTTAGGATAACATAAAATTTTGCCTAGACTGGCCTAGCAAGTGAAGATTTTAGTTATATAATAAGCTAAAAAAAATTTAAACGAGTCCTAAGTCATCAATGAATAAAATAAATAAATTATTAAGAAGTAAAGTAAGAGATGAATGATGTGTAATTACCCTCAAGGGAGTGAAGAGGAAGTAGGCAGAGAGCGGGTTGAAACGGGAAGCTCCCCGGGAAGATGTGTAGTAGAAATGGAGAAGATGGTTGCTGCTGCTGCCGCCCATTCTGAGTTTAATTTAAGGCAGAAATAGAACGGCGTTATACTCAACTCAATCACTCCATTATTTATCCGTTAAATGGTGGTGCAATGCATACGTGTCTGCTTCGTTTTGCAATGGCTACGTGGCAGTCAGACAGGTTACCGACCTCATCACATTCATGACTCATTCAAATAGTTAGTACCATTTTGGTAACATGGTAAAAAGCCACATTTTTGGACAAAATGTCTAAAAACGTAGCTGCCAAAAACGCCAGAAAAGTCATTTGGCAAGTGCCAAAAACGCAACCCTAAAATTACAAATTAGGGCATATGAAAAATAAATAAATAAAATAACTCTCTTATGTTGGGTAATGGTATTTTGGTAATTTTAATTTGATTTGACGCCATAAATAAATATTAAACTAAAAAGCAAAAAGTTAGTTTTTTACCAACTTCCCAAATCACTTCCAAAAAAGCCAAAAAGTTTGGTAAAAAGCCAAAAGCCAGCTTTTTACCAACTTCCCAAAACAACCTACTGTTTTGATAACGTTTACAGTTGATATGAAATATGTTTATGTTTGGCACTGTTTGGGAAGAAAGGGTTGAGGTTATTATAGCCTCAAATTACAAATAAGTCAAAAAATCTCATTGTTCAAAGTTTTTCAAAAAAAAAAAAAGGCTGCAGCTACCGGCAGACTGTCAATTGACAAATTGTTATATCAACTGATAAATTACGATTTTGCCCTTTTATATCAATTTAAAAAATTGTAATCTTAAGGACAAATTTGTCATTTTAACTTCAAACATCATTTCAACACATTTTTCAATACAACAACTCAAATAAAAATCCATCTCATCTTCCCAAATACAAAAACTAAAATAGCCTACTAAAATAGTCAAAAAGTCAAAAAGCCTCTAAAATAGTCATTTTCCAAACGAGGTCTTTATGTTTATTTTTAGTAAAAACGAAAATAAAATATATGTTTAGTGTGTTTTAAAATTTGTTTTTTTAAAGTAGGCAAAAGAGGGAGCTCGTAAGAGATGATTGTTGATTATTGAAAATAATGGTCAGAAGTAATTGTTAGGAGTTGATAGCAGTTGTCACCGGTGAGAAGTGGTTGACAAGAGATGGTAATCGAAAGAGGTTAGCAATGGTCGATAGTGGTGATGAGGAGGGATGGTGGTCAAAATATGTTAGAGAAAGAAGAAAAAATAAAAAATAAATTAGGGAAATTAAGTTGTGTTTATAAAAAATTAATAGATTTAATAAATTATTTATAATTTTTTTTAAATGAAAACAAATGCCAACCGAGTTTTATTTATAAATTTAAACAAAAAAAATTTATAAATATAATATGTTTTGTTTGACAATCATTAATTATTTGTTTCCAATCATTTGAGTAAAAAATTAAAATATGGCACTTTCAACTATGTTGCAGGTCTCAAGTGGGGGTCGCATTTCCAGTGAGGTGGCGAGCCTTCACTGATTGAAATTCAAAAAAAAAAATAAATAAATAAAATAATTTTTTTTTTGTCCAATCACAATGCACCACCTCACTGAGGGTCGACCCCAGTGGGGTCCGAAACATTTTTCATGACACTTTTAAGCTCAATAAGTTTTTACTCCACCATCCATTGTCGACCATCAGTCTCTAACGACTCTCTAATGACTTCCAGCCACCATCCGGTGACTTTCTAGTTTGGCAACCTTTGACGATCATAATGTAGCCTATGAGGGTACTTAGGTTAGGTGTCCACATCCTGCAACAATCATAATAGATCACACTTATTATTAGGCATTATCTTTAATAACTCACTATTTGTTTATAAATAAAATATTTATGTAAATTAAATTAAATAAAGTATTTTTGTTATTTTTATAGAAAAAACAAAAACTTATCATAAAAAATAAATAATCATTTTACTTTAAAATGTGAGAGAAAATAAAACAGTAATATTATAAACTTATCAACTCATAAATTATTTAAAATTATGATTTTGTGATTCAGATTTATTTTATTTAGAAATCTTACATTTCACAAATATAATTTTGACCACACAACCATCAACTTAAAAAAAATTGGATGGTTAAGTCTGGATAGCACATTTATTCCAAAAAAAAAAAATAATAATAATTTATCAAATTTTCTACCCAATCTCTCGCATGGTATGGACTCGCACACATGTGAGTTTGCATGGATCCTATACTCATGTAAGAAGTTTGATAAAAAAATTTGATAAATCATTTGGAATCCTTAGCATTTTCTATATAAAAAAAAAAATGCTCAGTTAGATAAAAAAAGCCTCTCATCTCGTGACATGGGATTAGAACATCTCCAATGGTTTGCCATTGGAGTTGCCATTGCTATAATATAGCAGCTCTTTTCAAAAATGATGTCCAATGGTTGAATATGGCAGCTGCCAAATTTGAGAAATGCCAAAGTTTGTGTCAAATTTGACACAAGCTTTGGCAGCTGCCATTTGTAATTGTTTCACTCCCTTCCTCCCTCTCAGCAACTGTTTCACCATTTGTTTTTTATCAGAATTCACCAAATTATTTTTTAATATTTTTTTTAATTTACCCAAAATCAGTATTTTTTTTAAAATTTTTTACAAAATCAACAAAATCAATAAATCACTCTCAAAATTCATCAATAAATCTCAACAAAATCAACAAATGAATCTCAACAAGAAAAGTGAAGAAAAAGTACCTTAATCGATTTGTGAATGAACCGATCTTGTTGTCCTTGGTTCAGAATCAATATGGAAGGTTATTAATCTTCAAATCAGTCTGGTGGTCCTTGATTCGATCTTCAAATCTGGTGGTTCTCTCATCTCTCTCTCTCTCTCTCTCTCTCTCTCTCTCTCCACCACCACAACCATGGACTCCAACATCGACTCCTCTCTCATCTCCAATCGATCCTCAATTGGTCCTTCTCTCACGGTTCTTAATTGGTCCCTCTCTCATTCCCAATCACCTCTCCGAAACCCCCAAACATCGACCCCCAATACGAAGATAGAGAAAAGTGAGATAGGGTATGATGGTAATGTCTTGGAATGAGATACGGTTTGATGATCAGAATGAGGAAGATAGAGAGAGAAAAGAGTGAGTGATGGACTGATCCCCAATTCGAAAATAAAGAGAAGTGAGATAGGGATTGATGGATGAGATACGTTTGATGATCAGAATGAGGAATATAGATAGAGAAGAAAAAGAAGAGAGAGAGAGAGTGATGGATTGATGTTTTGATAAGAGAGAGAATAGAGATGTTTTGATAAGGTTTCATCTCAGCCGTTGGATGTATATAATCCAACGATGATGGTACTGTTTGCGAATGTGTAACTTGAGCCAACAGCTCTATTTTAATTTGGAAGTAAAAAAAGGGCAAATTTTGAGTTTTTTTCTTTTTTCTTTTTTGAGTATTTTCTAAAAATTTCTTTTATTTTTTTCCTAAATTTTCAATTTTTTTTCATGTTTTATATTTATTTAGTCAGGAATAATATAAATATATAATTTTTTTTACAAACAATTAAAAAAATGTCACAAAAGACAAAAAAATAAACAAAATAAAATAACAAAAAAATCTATATCCAAAAAACACTTACAAACTTGGAGGGAATGTTAGTTGGGATTTGCCAAAGGCCTATTTTGGAAAGATGATAAAAAGTGACTTTTTGACTTTTAACCAAGCTTTTGGCTTTTTTAGACAAATGATTTGAGAAGTTGGTAAAAAGTTGTTTTTAGATTTTTTTGATTAATATTTGTTTATGATGTCAAATCACAATAAAATAACCAAACTACCCCCATTTAATTTAAAATATTTACAACTTTATCCATATAACACATTTTGACCCATGAGGGGTAGAATTGTAATTTCACCATTAGCTAAAAACCAACTTCCCAAATGAAAAAAAATACAACAAAATCAACTTTTAACTTTTGTTACAAACAAAAAAAAATGACTAAAAACTATATTCACAAAAAAGGCCAAAATAACAAATAACCATTGGAGCACCCTGTAATTTGGCAAAATAGTACTATTCATTGTCAAATTATAGTAATAATAATAGCAATATAGCAATAACCATTGGAGATGCTCTTAGTAAACATCTCGCCCACTGAAGTTGATCAACCCCCGCATACATACGATCGCAACCCACCCTGACGCCGTTATTCTCCTCCGTTAGGGTTCATTCGACATCCGTCTTCACTCACTTCGATCAAAAACCCTTGCGAACTGCTCTCAAACTGTATGTGCAGAGATCAATGGAGTCCAACGGAGGCGACGCGTCTACAATTCTTCGCGAACTCGAGAATTTGAAGTCTTCGAAGATCGAAATCGAGCGCAGAATTTCAGTTCTCGAAGCTCAGCTTCGTCAAAAGGAGGACGAGACCAAGGTCAATTCGACTAGTTCATGTACTCCGGTGTCGAACGGCGGTGACTCCGGTGTCGGACTTGGATTGTCGCCGGAGATAATCTACAGATACAGTCGCCACCTCTTGCTTCCTTCCGTTGGTGTTTAAGGTTTGACTAAAACTCACCGGTTTAAGCAAAACATGTAGATGTATTGAATTCGTGTTTGTTTAGCTGCCCGGAACATCAATGCTCCGTTTGTTTGAGAGACGAAAAATATTTTTCTATGTCTGGTGGTGGTGGAGGTGGTGGCATGGCGGCGGCAGTTATGGCGACGGTGATGGTGACAGTGGCCATGGTGATGGTGGTGTGGTAGTGGAGGTGAGAGTAGCAGTAATAGTGCGGTGTGCGGTGATATCGGTAGAGACTTTAGTTAGGAAAATGTTTTCCACATTTCAAAAGGAAATAGGCTTTTTTTTCGGTTGATGATTGTTTTTTTTCGGTTGATGAATTCGTGTTTCCTTATTATTTTCTTCATCAAATTTGAGTGAAAATTTGGTTAAAAGCTTGAATACTCCATACTCTCTTGTTGTCATCAAATCTTTTTAAAAAAATTTGAACTTATTCTAAAAATCTGTTTTAGCCATTTTTGATGAAAGAAAACATGGCCAATCACTATTTTTTTTATTATAAATTTTATCAAATTTGAGTAAAAGTAGGACAGTCGAAATTTGGTGAAGGATTTGGTTCATCCTTGATTTGGTGAAAAATTTACACCTCCCTTGATTTGATGCAGATTTAATGAAATGGTTGGAGCACACTTTTAGCCATTTTTTCATGAAATTTGAAATTAATGAAAAAAATTGATGAAGGATTAGATTTGCTCTTATAGGTCCTAAACCAAAATTTAGGGGAAGAGTACTTCAAATTTAATTGTTTGTTTTGTATTTCTATTAAATCAGATGTATACAGCATGAGTAATTCTTGTATAGTGTTTTTAAAAAAATAAAAATAAATTGGTAGTGAACATGGCGGATGATTAGGTTTAATGCTAGAGTGAAGAATTTAAAATGAATTGATTAAATATAAGAAAGACAGAAAAGAGATCAGAAAATAGAACATTTGACTGTTTGTTAAAAATCAACAAATGATCAAGCTTTCGTATACAGCATATACACTGCATATATCACTTTAGAAAATAGATTCTTCTTTATTGTCAACGGAGTTAATTTTCCACAATGAGGGGTCAAAAGTGAAACTTTGTTATCTTGTAGAGTGGCTGTTAGATGCCACATATACATTGGTATCAGATTGGATTAGAAAGACGTTCTCGTGCTACAGTAGGGTCATGTTTCTTGTGTCTTTTTGGTATTTTCATGATTAATATGCTAGTAACGTAAATTTATTTGTCATCATTTTCTCATACAAAATACATTCATTTGTGTAAAAAAAAAAAAACCCATTCAGGCAAAACGATTATCTTAGTTATTTTTTTCTTTTGAATTTATGAAAAAAATTTGTTGGATTGCATATTATTTAAGATGGAACGCAGGTTTTTGAGAAACCGGCAATTTGGCTTGGTTGCTCTTGTTCATCTATTAGGTCATTGTAAGCTTGATTTGGTATCACCTTTTTTTTTTTTGGTTTATTATTTCTCTTGATTGATTATAGGGCAGTCAAATCTCTTGAAGACTTCAATTTTAGTAGTTGGAGCTGGAGGGTTGGGCTCACCTGCTCTATTGTACCTTGCTGCCTGTGGTGTTGGTAAGATGTTTGCTTTTAACGATGCCTGACTAAAACCATCAAGAATGAAAGTAGAAAAGCTGATGTTCTTATGGTCCATGAGTCCTTCAAGTATTTTCTATTCTCATTTCTGTTAATTCATAGTGATCTATTGTTCATTGCTGGTCTTCATGATAATCAAACCGGTTTCAACGAATCTACTCTAAACTGATGGTGCTTCATTGGAACCATAATAGTTGTTTAATATCAGATCCTTCTGTTTCCGGAGCTAATTACTTTGGTGTTTTTAAATTTTTCTAGGTCGCTTAGGTATTGTTGATCATGATGTAGTTGAGCTTAATAACCTACACAGGCAGGTACAAGTCTCAATTGTATGCTCATATTTGTAATTCTTCTTGTTTGATGGAGATGATGATGATGCTATAAGTGGTTACAAGAGCTACTCAACTAAGTTCATTTCTTGATGCTCCATGACTTCCATTAGTGTCATCTGTTTTGCATCATTTAACTTTCTTTATGCTTGTAAATCTTCTTTTTTTTTTTGGTACAACGGAAACTAAAACAGAAAACAAAACAACAAGAACAGACTCAGGGCCTGAGATAGCCCTTCCCAACCATATCAGCAATCACAAGCTGTTGGATCTCTTCCAGAGCCTCGCCCAGAACTACAAGAGGCTCAGCTTGCTGAGCTCCCAATTTAGCGAGACCATCTGCGCTGCAGTTGCCTTCACGCAGAACATGTCGGATGTTACAGCCACACCTGTGCATGAGGAATTTAGAATCCTCCACCAAGCTTCTAACAGAAGGAGACATCACAGAGCCTTCTTGCAATAACTCAACCACCGAATTGGAATCGGTTTCAATAGTAAGGTCTTTATACCCCTTCTCAAAAATAATAGTAAGGCCTCGGTAAATTGCCCAAAGTTCCGCCTCCAAACTGGAACAAACATCAAGCTTCCCATAGTAGCCAATGATCCAAATGCCTCTCTCATCTCAAAGAAGACCACCAAAACCTCCTGCACCTGGGTCACCATTTGTACTGCCATCCGTATTCAGCTTCAGTTTACCTGCACATGGAGGACACCAGTTAATGATCTTACCACAATTACCAGGATGAAGAATAGTAGAGTTAAAGGCATCCCGAATATCCAATGCATATCTACTTAAAAGCAAAATACTTTGATCCCAAGCGAGATCAACATTTTCAAAAACTTTCTTGCTTGTAAATCTTCACCATCTAACTTCTGTTACTATGCTTCAGATTATCCACAGTGATGTATATATTGGTCAATCAAAAGTGGAATCTGCTGCTTGCCGCTCGTATGTAACTCCGTCCGAATTACCTGTCTACTTTGAAATACCTGATCATGAGTTCCAGTGTCTGCACTATGTTTGAACGGATGATCTTACATTGGCCTGTCACTAATTATCTATTTGAATTATCTACCATGATGTTGCCCTATTTGGTTGAGCTGTGGGAAAGTGATTATAGATTATACCTTAACAGATTATAACTTACAGCTATGAGCATAAGTTGGTAACCTGTTTTGTGCAGTTGTGGGATTATAACCTGTTTTGTACAGTTGTGGGATTATAGATTTATGCAGCAGAGTAGTGTTCGGTAAATAAGCGGAAAATAGCTTTTTGCTGTATAATTGTTATTTTTGCCCTTATGAATATAAAAATTGTAATTTTATCATTTTCTTCACTTCAAATTTTGAAAAAGTTATTTTATTAATGGAAGTTAATTAATTAGTACCTAATTTGGTACATTTTTACATTACCTAATTTTTATTTATTTATTTATTTTTTAATATTGAGTTTACAAGGAAACAAAAAAATGTCATTGCAATAAAAATATAATAAACAACTGTGATTGGCACCCCCAGTGGGGGTCGACCCCCAGTGACGTGGGGGCGCCCCACTGGGTAGAAAACTGTTTTTTTTTTTTTTTTTTTTTTCTTGGCCAATCACCCACAGCCACGTGGGCTGGGGGTCGCTGGGGGTCGCCCCCAGCTGGGGGTCTCGCGTATTAACCTATAATAAATTACTATTAAGGCAATAAAATTAAAACTTGATAGATATTTAAATAACTCCTGTAAATTGACATATAACTATTATACCTGCTCACTTCCATCTCGTTGTCATTACATACAACATGATTTTCATAGCGGGCTTGTTGAGACGAAGATCCTTCCTCTTCATTAGGCACATAATCTGTGAATCTATTATAAGAGTCAAATGCAATATCGCAGAACTCACTGGCATTATGTTTTGGGTGTTTAAAACTAGGCCAATTTATTTCTTCCAAGTTTCTTCCCTCATTACATATATCTGTTCTCATTTATGCAGTAAAATGGTGCTGTCACCTTTTCACTATAATTCAAAAACCTAATGAAATTGAATCAGATGTACTAAAGAGAGGAGGCCCAATGATAGTGGTAAAATCTCCAAAAAGATGATGAACACAATTGGAACAAGAGACAAAAGGGCTAATAATAATACGAGTGACCATTACTCAACAAATTTACATGTTTATCAATCACAACTTGGTAAAAATTAATATTTACAGAAGCTAGAAGTATTTTGTTAACTACAAAAACAACAGAGAAGTCAAGTTTGATTGCTTCTAAAATACTTATGCAAGAATTCTTCCTCCCCACAATAACTGTGAATGACTTTATAAACTTCAATTAGAAGTTGTGGAAATTGGCTTGAGAAATAGCTGTCAAATCCTTCAGGAGTCTGCCCTAAAATTCTCTGAATTTCTTGAGGAAGTTCCCTATAGTGATTTAATTTGTTGCAGATGACTCGCAACAAGTCACGAACACTGTCAAACTTATAACGTCTATAGCGGCCAATATCATTGATGAATGCCCTTTCCATCTTTTCATCCCATTTACCACCCAAAGCCACAGGTGCAATGCTTTCCAATGCATTTAAGAGTTCAGATTCACTCTCCCTGTCTTCCAATTCTACCCGATCACTAGCATCTCGACGAAATGAGAGTCGCATCTCAGCATTCCAAAACAAAGGATGATGCAATACATCCACAGCTTTTGGCCTAGACAGCATATACATTGATATTCATCACACACGGAAGAAAATGAACTACTATGCTTGTAATTTATTTATTTTTAATAAATAAATAAAAAATGACCTCTTAAGCAAAGTAGACATGAAATATATTGAAACAGCAATGCTTAATGCATTCATGAGTGTGCATGGGCCTGTTTGTGAGGGATGTGGAAAATTACATGAGCTAATGGCATACCTCAAATTTGGGTCTGGATCTAAGAGGTGACTGATAAGATCTATAGCTTCTGGAATATTATCTATCAAGAAGAGGTCTTTCTGGTTGTTCACAATATTTAAATCAAGATTGTGAAAAAGATCAGTTTTCACCACTATAGGAGGAAATTCATTTAAATTTTCATTGACTTCAAGGGCAATAATTATAGAACAATCATTTGAAGAGTAATGCAACTGACAAAACAATACAAATTGTGAACAAACCCACAACAAGCTGCTTCATGAATGTTAAGGATAGCTCAAGCATTTGGTTCTTGACAGCATAACTAGTATATATGGAGAGCATGTTTGGTGATAGGGAAATGAAAGTACCAGATGGCATTCATTTTTGGATGCAGGATTCTTTTGGTGGAAATTCGAAGACAACAATTATAGCAAATGATAGCCCATCTATTGAAGATGCTTCAGGTAATGTAACAGCATTGCAGCGGCAAATCCAACAGTTACAGGTATGGATTAGTCACAGTTTTTTTACATGACATCAACATGTTAATGACAGTAAGATGTTTATCTATTTCAAAAAGGGCCAGTTGTCTTTCTTGATGAAACATTATGACATTTCAAGGTCTGTGCCAAGTTATCAACAATCTAGATTGGCTGATTTATCAGAGGAATATGAATCATCAGGGGAAAGAAATACATGTGACGATCATAACACACTAAGCATCCCAAAAAGGAAGGTAATCTTTATGTGTACATCGATAAAAGTGTTTTAGAGCATAGAAATTCAAGAATTCATTTCCAACAATCTTTATGTGTACATCGATAAGCATCCCAAATACTGCTGTGTTTCTAGTTTACTTGGGAGCTGAAGTCTCTTTAAATGGAACAATAATAACATGACATTAAAAGTGTTTCAGAGCATAGAAATTCAAGAATTCATTTCCAACAATCTATCTTTATTCTTGGAGAATATAATAAGCCCAAACCCCATGACACGCAGAATTCATTTCCAATAATAATACACCTTAAAATGCAAGCAAGAATACCATCATTACATCACCACATTACCCAAACTCCCATTTCACAGCAACTTCCTATGGCAAAAATAAAGAACCATGAATGTCCTACTAAATATGACAAATGACATCTCAAAAGTGTGTCTTGAAAACACAGATTAGATTTTTTAGAATTTAAAAACCGAATTCCAGCAAAGATGAATGCAACTTTTATTCAAAATCCACAATTTTTACTGATTCAAACCATCCTTGGTTAAGAAAAGTGTGAATACAGAGCCCTTCTTTGCCAACCAAACAGAAATTAAACAGAAATTCTCGCAAACAAAACAGAGCCCTACGCAAGCCTTGTTTGCCACCATTTCACAGTAAAATACACCTATCTTAGATGTATTTGTGTGTCCTGGTTTGTATATTTGGTTGTGAGGAAATACATTGATTAATATATAAGTATTTTCCAAGTGAAGATTAGGGTTTGTAGGTTTGTTGGTTGATTTTGAACATGGAAGAGATCACCCAAAAATCAGAGAGAGAAGGGAAAGAGAGACAACGCTCGATGTATAACAAACAAAGGGCATGAAATCTTACCTTTTTGGTGCAGATCAATAGAAAACAGGGAGGAAAGGAGTTCGATCGGCTGCGATCTTCCAAGTGTGGCGGAGTTCTCGTCGTCGTCGCCAGAGAGTAAAGCAGAAGAGGAGAGGAGAGTGTGAGGGAGAGGAGTGTGCTAGGGCAACAGAAGAAGAGGGTTTATATAATGGCAATTCCGTAATTTTTCAAATTTTGGAGGGGGCATTTAAGTCATTTCATCCCTCCCCCACCCAGCTGTGCGCTTAAGCTGTTTGAATAAGCATCCCTACAGCTGCTTCCTCCCAAAGCTGAAAATAGATTACAAATAAGCTATAATATATCCCTTTAAGTTTTATCAAACACACCAAAATAACTTAATTTAAGCTAAAAGTTGATTTAAGCTGCTTATAAGTTTTACCAAACAGGCACGTTATCTTCTTGCCTGTATCTAACTTAGGGTTTCTAATTTAGGATTAACTCTACTATTCAGATTGTGGAACACAAAGAAGCTTTACGCACATCCAATGCCTGGGAAATTTTGAGCAAGTATCCTTGATAAAATGAATTTTATATACCATGATTTCCTTTTTGTTACAGTATATTTGGTTTTATTTTTGGGTTGAGATATGATGATTTCTATGACTTATGCTTCTTTGATATGACATAGTAATAGATGCAACGGACAATGCTCCAAGCCGTTATCTGATCAGTGATTGTTGCGTGGTATTGGGGAAGGTAAGCTGCTGCTAACCTCCTTTTCTTTTTATGAAAAGAAGAAAACTTGTTCAAAGACACTATGAAGTTGACTTGTATGTGATTCTGTTTGACTTGTTTAAGATGGCACCCTTAGACCTTCAATACTTCCACCACCCTTAATTATGCATTTGAATTTTGTACCAAAAAGGAAAAAATATTATGCAATTGAATTCTTTGTTAGTTATTAACTAATAAGGCTATTGTGCTTTATCTTGTTTACATTTTCAGTATATTATTCTCAAGGAGTAGTTTTACATGTGCTTGTGTGCCATTGAAAGAATGGATTAGACTGCTTAATATGAACTTTTTGCACCATTGTCATACATGTTCATTTATTTATTTTCCAAAAATCCTAGATTAAAGGACAGGTTTGACCAAGCTTGTATGTATGATCCAATGAAATAGTCTAGTCTACATGTGTAACTTTTCTGAGTATTTACCACATAATGTTCATGTATGCAGCCTCTTGTATCAGGTGCTGCTGTAGGATTGGAAGGACAGGTAACAATTGTAGCAGCGGTTCTCTCTCTAATTCTTATGTGAACATGTGGAACTCTTTATATGGGGTTGAGACTATAGGTTGTAATGTATGAACCCCTTGTTATATTATTTAAATTTTAGTTTAACTGCATCCTCAAATCATTGGTATACCTTACAGTTTACAATTATGATGGAGGTCCCTGCTATCGTTGCCTATTTCCAACTCCACCACCTGCAACAACATGTCAAAGATGCTCTGATAGTGGAGTTTTGGGAGTTGGTAAGCCACGAATAATTGTGTTTTAGTGCTTCCAATTAGAATTATTGTCTACAATCTTGAATATAAAGAGAGATAATGTGTGAGTTCACCTGGGAGTTTCTCCTTTTGCTCTCTTTTCTTGTAGGCATTTCTTGAGGTCCATCTCTATATTTCTAGTTTATTTCATTGCTAAAATTTTGATTTATTAGCAATGAGAATGGGTATCACAAAAGGCGAATGTAAAAGTGGTGATCAAGAACTCTTAACTGGATTGAATGTTTGAATCCTTTGTCCCAACAGCGTATTTCTGAAAGGCGAAGTTTGAAGTTTTTTTGTTGTTTCATTCCATAATGACGGATGCAATCACAACAAAACAGTACCAATGTCCAATACTGCAACTTAAAAAAGTCCTTGTCCTTTCAAAACTAACCAAGCAATATAGGAAGAGTCGTCCTTGGTGAGTCAAAACTTTATGTAAACACCCAAAATAATAAGGGATGGTGATTGAGACATGTTAAACCTCAGAGGACAGTGAATGACTGAAAAGATGATCTACATACAGATTGTGAGTGATTCTTGCAGGATTTGCCTATCCTGGTGCAAATCTTGTTTTGCCATTGTGGTCATTTCAAGATTGGTTATTTAGTTGACTAACCTAGTTGTGTCTTTATCTGGCCTTGAACTGGCTATGAGAGGAGATATGATGACGCTGAGAAATTATGCCTTACAAGTCTGCAGTCCAGCTTCACATGTTCACACACACAGAATACGAAGAGTGACACCTTCATTTATTCATTTATTTAACTGCTCTTTATATGTATAAATTTTACAGTTCCTGGTATAATTGGCTGTCTCCAAGCCCTTGAAGCTATAAAAATTGCAAGTGCTATTGGTGAACCACTCTCAGGAAGGATGCTTCTTCTTGATGCATTGTCTGCCCGGATTCGTATTGTATGTTTCTAGTTCCATATCTTTGAAACTTCTTCCGATTTGAAGTTCTCAGTTTTGTACTCATGCCCTGCTGTTATCTTCTTTTAAGCATAAGTGTTATTTATTTTTGTTCAGCTTAATTTGTTTGTGCATGTAGTTCAGCTCTAACAAATTAACTTAATCTTCTTTAGTTCTGACTGAGATTGCTAGACTAAGAAAATTGATTTTCCCAGAGAGTTCTAGATTCCTAAAAGGGAAAATAAACATTTCCTGTTCATAGAGAATAATTTTAGGGGAATTACAAATCACTGAGAAGAAGTGAAAAGTAATTACAAAAATATGGAGGTGCAAGTGGGTTGCACCCCCATGATTACTTTATCTTCTTCCAACTCATTTGCTATTCTCCCATAACTTTACCTAGTAAGTAGCTGATTTGCATTTAAATTTTGTTTTGTCCCTTTAAACACCATTGAGTTTTCTTGACAAGATGGAATGGACTTATGGCAGTTGATAGTGTTTTAAAACGCACGCCTAAGCACGAGGAGCAATGAGGCACAGCTTTGTGCTTCAAACAGGCCGAGGCGAGGCGCAATATGCAAGGCGCTGAGGTGAGGGATTTTTTTGGAGGTGCGAGGCATGGTCTTTACCTATTTTTCTACTCTAACTGTTGATTAAGTGCTTTTTTTGTAGGCATACCCACAGGGAATCAAAACTCTTCAATATAAAATGACCAAACGTAATCAAAAGAGAGTAGAAAGTGATTAAAAAAAAACCCTAGGTGGAGAAGATAAAAAAAGTGTTCAGAAAGTGTTTTGATTCCATGATGAAGATGGCTATTATTAAGTTTTGAGTAGAATGCAACCATAGGACTGACTTATTTTTCTTTCTTTTTTGAACCGCAAACTAGAAGCTTAGTTGTTTTGAACTTTGTGTGTGGATGATCTTAAAACTTGAGCTTTTGGGTGGATGTGAATGTGATACTTTATATCTTTTGTTGGATATTATATTTTTAGTTTTTAGAAAATTGAATATTATGTTTAAAGATTATTTGAATTGGTAAAGCTTGCTTTATGGTTTTTAGAATTTTATATATATTTGTTATGTTGAGAAGTTTGCCTATTTTATAATTTTACTTTTCTTCTACTATTGTGCCTCACTTTGGTAAGGCGTGTGCTGCTTCACGCCTCACGCTTAGGCTATAGAAGACCTTATCGCCATGGTGCGCCTAGAGCTTTTTAAAACATTGAGTTGATCAAAATTTCGTTCTTTCAAGGATCCTCGGTATTTTCTGGCTGTGTTGTAATTAAAATAGTTTCTAAGAAGTTCTTTTTATTAATCTCATACCATGATATTACTTAGGTCAAGATTAGAGGGAGGTCATTGCAATGTGAAGTTTGTGGAGTAAACGCAGCGCTCACCCAACAGAAATTTCAAGAGTTTGACTATGAGAAATTCACACAATCTCCCCTCTTCATGGTAGGCTTGTGTTCTTTTATTTCCATTTTATAGTGCATATTGTGTTTTAATTAGCTTGCTTGAGATTTATTTGTTCTTAAAAAGTGACATTTGCTGTTACATTTTTCTGTCATTAGATTGTTGTTTGAGTAGATCCATTGCTTTTTGTCTCTATGACCATAGAACTGAATTTTAAATTAATATTCATCTCATACTCCAATATTGAAATGAAAGTGGCAATTAAGGTTCTATACATTTAGAGCCCAGTTCTTGAGAATCTCTCTCTCATTGATTGCAGTCCCCGTTGAAGTTAAACCTTCTTCCTACAGAAGCGAGAATAAGCTGTAAAGAATTCAACGAGAGAGTTGTTAAAGGAGAAGCGCACGTATTGGTTGATGTACGACCAGCACACCACTTCAAGATCGTCTCTCTTCCCAAATCCATGAACATTCCACTGTCAAGTTTGGCGGCTAGATTGCCCGAAATATCTTCAGCCCTAAAGCAAGGAGAAGAGCACAATGGAAGCAATACTGTTTCAGCTGCTTCTCTCTATGTAGTCTGTAGAAGAGGCAATGATTCACAGAGGGCCATTGAGTACCTTCACAAAATGGGTTTTGCTTCAGCAAAGGATATAGTTGGGGGACTCGAATCATGGGCTTGCGATGTAGATCCAAATTGCCCTACCTACTAGTAAGCATTCTCATCAATCATGACTAGGAACCATTGGGTTGTCATCCATTTTAGGTTTCACTTGTTTGAATCTTTGAAATGTTATATACATGTAATTTATTAATCTACTTACCAAACTGAGTAAAGCTTCATCATAACTTGGTATAGCTGTCTTCTTTTCTTATATATAT
The DNA here is from genome assembly GCA_036172215.1 of Camellia granthamiana. Taxonomy (NCBI): domain Eukaryota; kingdom Viridiplantae; phylum Streptophyta; class Magnoliopsida; order Ericales; family Theaceae; genus Camellia; species Camellia granthamiana. The sequence goes on from CM069907.1 coordinate 11,869,124, forward strand.
ATTTTTTTCTGTGTGCGCGTGCTCGTGCATGCTATTAAGCTAGTACCATAAGTTGATGGCTCGAAGGCTGTTTATGCAGTTTTTTTCGTTTTGGAGCCATGATTCTATATATGGTGGCTCAACTCACTAGGTCTTCTCTTAGATGGTGGAATTGATCCATGAATTACCTGTTTGGTTAGGTCACGAATCAAAAACTCTTAATTTGTTCGGTTTTTTGGTTTTGTTTGTTGGGTTTTCGGAAACAAAAAGATCAATGAAAAGCTTGAAAACACTTTGTTTTATGGTGTTTTTATTTTTGTGCAGAAATAGTTTTTGTACTCGTCACAAAACAAAAGCATATCTACTTGTCAAAACAAATTATGCTGGTTAATATTTTAAGCCTATTAATAAATTCTTTCAAAATAGATGGTCTTAAAAAAGTTATCCCTCTCCCAACCAAAGATGCAGTTGCAACATATTGGGATTGTTAAACTTTCCCCTTTTTTTTTTCTTTCTTTTTTTGGCTCTTTTCTTTTTGATGCAACTTGTAATTCATTAGATGACTAACTTAAATATATAAAATAAAATAAAATGATTAATTATTAAGAAATTGGGAAGGAAATGATTTTAAATTCTGCTTTTTAATTATTAATTTATATATTAAAAAAATTGACACCAAACAATCCAGTATTGACTTCAATATAGCTTCATAGAGCATTTTGTCCAAGGTATGTCACCCTGCAAGGTATGTGCACAGTGCACCCGATGAACTTTAGATGGAAAAATAAAGAAGAAAAAGATGACTTCAAAAAAGCGAAGTTGTAAATTTTGAAATCTGACAGTTACATAAGAGCAACTTTAGATTAAAAAAAAAAAAAAAAAAAAAAGAAACAGAAAAAGATAGCTTCAAAAAAGTAGTGTTGTAAATTTTGAAATCTGACAGTTACATAAGAGCAACTTTAGATGGGAAAAAAAAGACGACTTCAAAAAAGTGAAGGAGTTGTAAATTTTGAAATCAGCAGTTACATAAGGGCAACTTAAGAATGAAAAGAAAAGAAAAAGACAACTTCAAAAATTTTGTTCACACTATATAATAGTATATGGCTCAATGGGGAAATCAGTTTGGAAAAGTAAAAGAACCATAGATGTTATTAGTCAAAAATGGTCCAAACATACTTCAAAACCAAATATTATCATAGTTTCCTATCAAAATCTCCTATGTCCACGAATGTAATGAAATAAGGAAGAAAACATTATGCTTCAAAACGGCAGAACACATCTTTTCCTTCCTATGCCCACAAATGCAATGACAAAAAGGAAGAAAACATTATGCATCAAAACATCTATCTCTCACCAACCAACTAGTAGAAGCTTCAACAGAGCCATCCGAATGTAGAGACCATTCTTCGCTTGTCTAAAGTAGGCAGCCCTCTTATCCACATCGACATCCACGGTTATCTAAAAAGAAACATCATTAAAACTAGGAAACAATTAATCATTTCAAAAAACATGTACTCATAAATCTCATTCCGATGTCATGAGCAAAGTGGATAATCAAACCTCGTCAAGCCTTGGGAGAGGATGCATGATCACAGCATGCTCTTGCATTGCGTGCAAGACAGCCCGGTCTACAATGTACTTGCCTTGAGCTTCTTGATAAAGATCAATTCTCTCTCCAAACCTCTCTCGCTGAATGCGAGTCTGATACACCACATCACATTTAGAAGCAACTTCCATTAGATCATCACTTTCTTCCCAGTCTAATCCCTTTGATGTCAGATAGTCTTTTATGTCATCCTGAAATCAGAGAAAACATAAAATGTGAGAGGAAATATACCTCTTTTACAAATCCTAAAACAGATTCTGAAAACCAAACCAAACAAAGTGTGCCGTATTTTCGTTTGTACCTTCATTTTTACCACCTCAGGTGAGACAAAGTAGATCTTCACATCTTTGTACTTAGAGAGCAGATATGCAAGTGAGCGGACTGTCCTTCCATTAGCTAGATCTCCAACAAGTCCAACTTTAATCCCATCAAGTTTTCCTATCTCTCTTTCAATAGTGTATACGTCTAGAAGAGCCTGTCTCGTGGTCACAATCACAAGTAGTGCTTCAAAATTAAGGCCTAATGAAATTAATCATCGCCAAAAGAAAAAGAAAAAGAAAAAGAAAAAGAAAAAGGAGATTAAAAATGAACTAAGAAAATAAATTCACCACTTATATGGATCTTCACAGAACTATCTGATACACACTAACATCCTCACCACTGACCAGAAAAGGCCAAATGGACATGGCATGAAATCATCTAGTCCTCTTTCTGAGTAGGCTTCTTACTCCCTGAATTATATCAATCCCAGTTCTCTAAATGACTTACAGAAAGAAGAAATGACTTACTTGAGTTGGATGCTGCCCTGGACCATCCCCAGCATTTATAACAGGAATACTAGCCGTGACTGCTGCTCTTCGGGCAGCACCACTTTCAAAGTGCCTCATCACAATTATATCTGAGTACCCTTCAATGGTTCTAATGGTGTCTGCCAATCAAGCACCAAAATCAGAACCAAAAGACAAAAATACCTCCTAAGACTAAGGTAACTTCAGCTACCTTCAAGTGTCTCTCCTTTCGCAGCTGATGAAAACTCCCGCGCATTTTCTGTTGTCAAAACTTCCCCACCCAACCGTTTCATGGCAGACTCAAAGGAAAGCCTAGTTCTAGTTGAGGGCTCATAAAAGAGAGTAGCCATTAGAAAGCCCTTTAGAATTTGGCTTCCGGGCGAGTTTTTCTCAACCTTCTCCATCTCACGGGCCACTTCAAATATAGCACCGAGAATATCCCTATCGAATTGCTGAGCTTCAACCACATCATCTAGTTGAAACTTATTACCAACCAAAAAAGTTTTATTTTCAACTTCCAGTGCCTGACATCGGACTCTATTCATACCACTTTGTTCCCAGTTTACTGGTTTCAGAGTGGACAACACCTTTGATTGTGTTGGGTTGGAAGAAACAGAAATCAACTTACTATGAAACGATTGCTTGAAGAGACTCGAATAATCGAAAATGCAGTCTTGGTAACACTGCATTGCTGTAGGAGCCGACATGGGACCATGTAATGTACGCGTGGAAAACAAAGACAAAGAAGTCATTGCAATTATAGAACAACCGGAATAGGATGGAATTATGTTTGTTGGAGTGCTTTTCAGCCCTTATAACAAAACAAAAAATAATAATTTAGACAAGTTCTTCTTTGATCATAAGAACTGAAAAGCTTCATTTTTTAACCAATGAAACTTCTGATGCTGAAGACTCAACCTTCACTCTTATGCTCACACACATTGAAAAGCGTTAAGAGGCAGTATTAATCATCCCTGCCATTTAATGTGCATCTTAATGAACTGAAGCCAACTTTTTCCAAGTTCATGAATTATATTTCAACATCTTAATTCCAAAATTAATTGGAGAATCATATAACCAACAGCTCAGCTCAAATCAGGGGTGATTAGCAGTTGAAGACCGATTCAATGTATGTTATACACGTACTTTCAAAAAACCAAAAGGTTTCTAATTGCACACACAAACACACAACTCTCTTTGAGGTAATTTATCAAACACCTGGAGGCCAAGATGAAAATAAGATGCAGATACACAAAAGAGAAAGATTGTTGTGCATTAGAGATTGATTACATGAATAAGTTCAAAAAGTGGTGTGAGCTAATACCCATCACAAGTAATTTTCCAAACTCATACATGAACCAAAAAACAAAACAAGCTATACCCATTAAAAGTAATCTTCCAAACTCATACATGAACCAAACAAAAACAGGTATAGTTTGACTGACATTGCAAAGATCTTTCTTCTTAAAAACAAAAATTAATCTTTGGCATGAAATAACTCCGTTGATTAACAAGTACAAGAGGGTTAATCAAACATTTGAGAGAGGTTGAGAAATCAAAATTCATAAGAAAAACTTTGGAATTAGAAAAACCTTGATGCAATTTTTACCTTTTGGGTTCACATTACATTGATTGTATGGGTTTATTATATGTATTCGAATAAAGATGATGAATCAATCAAAACAATGCTAATATTCGATACGAGAAACGAATTAAGAAATGTATTGAAACGAAAAAACAGAAGGTAATAAAGAAGCTCAACTCACCTCTCACTTGTCTACGCCACACCACACAGAATTCTTGTTTGACGATTAACTAATAACTGAACAAAAATTATATATGATTTTGAAATAGAAACCATGAATGAATTTTATTATTATTAGTATTATTTTTTAAATATGAGTGTTTTGATTGAAAATGGAATTCCATATACAAAAATTCTATTTGTCATTATTTTTAAGGATTAATATTAAGATTTTTTTTTCCCCTGCAATTATTTGGTTGTGTTTGGAAATTAAATTTGAAAAATAATAATAATATTGTGTGGGTTTGGTTTGAGTTTTTTGGATTAAATTTTTTGAAAATTAAATTTTATGTTTTTCGTATTTTTATTTTTATTTTTAGTGAATGTTTTTAAAGTTTTTTTTTTTTTTTTTTTTTTTTTAAGATACATCTTATTTAGATGTATCTAAAAAATAAAAAATTTATGAAAAAATATTTTAAAAAATTAATAAATACATAAAAATACAAAAATATACTGAATTTTTATATTTTTTGTATTTATTGAATTTTTAAAAGATTTTTTTTCACAAAAATCATGCTTTTTATATGTAATTATGTTAGATGTATCTAAAAATTTTAAAAATTACTTAAAATATTAAAAAAATTTAGTAAAAACAAAAAAAAAAAACGAAAAATAATAACGTAGTGTTTTTGAAAAAATAAAAATAAATAAAGTATTTTTTTTTTGGTGCAAATGATATGATATTAGTGGATTAATAAATTATAGTATAATGAAAATGGCCACAATCACTCCAATTTCAACTCAAACTTTGAACTTTGACGTTTTCATTATTTTAAAAACTTTTTTTTCACCTCCTGCATCGATTTAAACAAGAAAGGCCACAAGCTTTGATTATATCTAAAAAAATAATATATCACCAAATGAATATTGTTTAATTTTTAGATATAATTGGTCTTACATTTACCAAATTTTGTTTTCTGGGAAAAAAGAGTCAACATTCATCCAATAGGGATTTGGGACAGCCACTGTTGTGTAGCAAAATGGGTTTATTTAGAGACTCATTTTGATAATCCGAATCGTTTACATTTTAAAATACATCAACTAGAACATGTCTACAAAAAATCAAATTAATCGGATATCGTTTACCCATTCATCCACTTACATTTGTATCTAAATACTTGATGTACTACTTAATGTATTTTAATATGTAAACGGTTCAGATTATTGAAATTAGTCCCAAAATAGGCCCATTTCGCTACATAGCAGTGGCTACAATGCCTCCCGCACAACAGTCACCCCAAATCCATCTAATAGTACTTAGCAGCTCTCATGTTTTTAGTTCGTAATAACCTTTCCATTATTATATGTTCTAAAATAAATCAAATTACTCGAGTTTAATTTATATTCAACTTAATATATAAATGATTTAAATTTAAATATTTAAATATATTTTAAAACCCACTAAGCTCTTAAATCAAATTAAAACAACCTATTACTTGGTTAGATTCAATTATATGAAGTATAAAAAACCACATTCCTCGAGCTCAACTCAACTAAAACTTGTTTGTAAATCAATTCGAAAACTCAACAAACATTTTAAAGCTCCTTCAGTTTTAAAATCAAGTTGAATAACTTACTACTTAAGGTCCTATTTGTTTTTAGAGTTGAAGGATGAGATTGGATTAGTAGTAAAGTGAAATTCAAAAAATCATGTTTGTTTTAGAAAGTGGCCATGGGATAGAGTCCCATAACAATCCCATGAGAGAGGTAACATTGATATCTAATCCAATGGAATTGGAGGTAGAAATACAATTTTGCCCCTCATTTTATAAAAATAGTTTAATATAAAAATAACAATCCCATGAGAAAGGTGATATTGATATCTAATCCAATGGGATTGGAGGTAGGAAATACAATTTTCCCCTCATTTTATAAAAATAATTTAATATAAAAATAATTTTTAATATTAATATATATATATCAACATAAAATAATATAGCATCAAAATATAAATTTTAATACCAAAATATATCAAAAATACCAAGGATATTTATAAAATTTTATATAATTAATCTCATCTTAAAATGATAAAACAAACATAAATTCTTACTAGTGCAGTGGTCATTAAACAAACAGTTTTTATTAATCCTTTCACACTAATAATCTTCTTATTAACAATCTCACTCAACCTAACTCTAAAAACAAACGGGCCACCTTGACTCATTTCAGTGAAGGGGAGCCAATGGTTTCTTGCATATAGTTATTGCAGCTTTCCCTATGTTCTATTACATGAAACCCTGCATTTGAGAACTACAAGCTATCTATAAATTTCAAGATGCAAAACTCAATCTCATAGGCACAAAAGAACTTTAGGGTCCTAATCAAGCAGGCATTCAATAGCTCATGACAGCAAAATACACAGTATTTTACATACATGTCCACAATGGACAACCAAACAGAATACCAAAGCAAATTCACAGATCAGAAGCAACTTCAACAACAATGCAAACATAGTTTGCCTTATTTAGAGAGATGATATTTCACATAGATATAAAAACACTCCCATAGCATACTGCAATATTTAATTGAAACATACACACGAACATTGATGCGTCTTTCAGAAGGCCCAAATCTTCAGTGCAGAACCAGGCATTCTTGCTTCCCCGGCACCATAGCATGGCAGGATGATTTATCGAGGTCATTGACTTCTTCAAGATGTTGAGGTGTGGCATTTGGCTCCCCCATGAAGCTCTGAGAAACACTTCCATTTCCATCATCAACACAAGCGATGGATTCAAAGATCAAAGCACTTACTTCTTGGAACCTCTCCTCAGAAAGGGAGACCTCAGCAAGGAGCCTCCAAGCATTTTTGTCAGATGCCTCCTCGTAGTCCTTCTTCCTCTTCAAAACCATATGCCCACTAATTTCCCACACTGCCGGGTTCACTTGGGTGTCCAGAAGCTCAGAACTCACTTCTCCCAGAGCCTGTTTCTCAGCATAACACTGTTTGTTCATTCAACACATAAAAACCATGAGTTTAGGCAACCCAAACTGAAAGAACATGAGAAGGAGTTCATAATCACATGAAGCGATATGGGTTTGAATGATCTCTCACCTGTGGTACGAGAAAGATCCGTTTCCCAGAATCAGAGATTAGCACATTGTAAGGTACGTTGTTATCTTCAAGGCAAATGCAGGAATCCGAGACAGCATTGGACAAATCTTCCAGAGTATTTCCACCCTCAAAAACAAGACCTCTGACTGGATAATTTAACAGCTCAGAGATTGTCACCCCACCATTCAAAGTAGTTATCTCCCTAATCGGAGCTTTCTCAATTGGAAAGGGCACAGCCAAGTAATAAGCCTGTAGCCATAAAAATCATAGAACTTTCTTTCCTTTACCAACAGAAAAACTAACTAATTATCTATACTATCTATGCTATTATATAAAGTGCACGTGTCAGTTGGTGTGAATACTTCCTCACACTTTTTTCATTTTCCAAAAATGCCCACAACTGCCGATGAGTTTGAACACTGCCATGTGAAGAATCAAACTGATTGAAATATTTCGATTTCCACAAACATGAACGGTTTTACAGACCTTTGCACAACATTGCGTGTGCACCTGCCGCTAGTAAGAGATATGATGACAGAATTGTTATAATCAATTTGAGGGATACGAAAAAGGAGATATTATATGAACCTGGAAATGAAGGTGGTTGATTGTAGCAAATGCACCCAAGCTGTTGTAACCCAATCTGAAGTATGGGTTTCCAGCTTCTGCTGCCATGTAAAGAGCAAGCAAGAAACTCACCCTGTCGATCCTCTGAGGCAGGCATTCAAGAATCCGAGGGATCAAAAGTACATGACCATACTCAATAGGACTAACCTGTTGACGCATAATTGAAATAAACCAGCTTAGCTAAAACTTCTTCCATACACAATCTTAACATGAAGAGCAAGGAAGGCAGGCATACATTGATGGCCACGACACTCGGAGAATTCTCAACATCAATGGGTGCATTTGGGAAGAACTGGGTTTCATTGTCTTCATCACTTGCTTCAAACTGGAAAAGCACCTCTTCCTGTCCAACTTTAGTGAAGTTGAATTTGTTCCCATCAAAGGGCTGCAGGACCTTATCAACACGAAACTCAGTTGGCCTCTTCTTAAGGTGTCTGCCCTCATTCAGCTGTGCAATGAATCCATACTCTCCCGGGATTACCTGTAAAATCATCATCTATTCTATTATATAAAACACACAACTCAGAAAAGTTTTGAAGGATCGTTACACTTTCTTTCTTTTTCTTTCTTTCTTTTCAAAAATGTCCATGTTGTTAACTAATCCAGTAAATAACTGTTAATACTTTTCAAATTCAACCCATATTTCTCATTCATCAAATCACCAAAAAAATTAGATCTAAAATTGAAAGCGCATCACGTATGCACGCGTAGCTAATAATCCTACAAGTCCAGATGAACCATATTGAGCAAAGTACTCAACTAAGCAGAATTTAGACTGAAAAATTTAGCTATAAACTATCAAAATGAAGAGAAAGAAAATGGCAAAGACCTTGGTTTCGCAAGCGGTGACATCATAGCGAAAGAGCCCTCTCTGCATACGATCCTCCCACTACCATCAAGCGGTAACGATATCAGCTGATTATGATGATTGGTAAATACAAAATTTGAAGCTAAAACTTTCACAATTTTACCTCCCCAAGAAGAAGAGAATCCAAGAAAGCAATGGAAGGCTCTACGTAGTCGTGGGCAATTAGACCCTTTTCACCGACAATCTTGTTCACCCTCTTGAAAGCATACAGCGGTAGCTTTGCTCCTAATTCAAAACCCAATTTAGTCAAAACCCAGAAGAGGAAAAAAAACCACATATCAACCAAAGAGCTGTGAAATTAACTCAAATTATGTCACACAGGAAATTTCTTAAATACCTAGAATGCAACAGAAACCCAGTTTAGTCAAAACCCATAAAAAAAATTCCACATTTTAATCAAAGAATGGTGAAATTAACTCAAAATTATGCCACACAGGAAATTTCTCACATACCCAGAACGTAACACAAACCCCAATTTAGACAAAACCCAGAAGAAAAAAAATCCACATATCAATCAAATAAATGTGAAATTAACTCAAATTTTCACGCGGGAAATTTATCAAATACCTAGAATGCAACAGTTCTGGAGGCAATTCCGGCCGCAACCACCTCCGGGGCGGCGAGCACCTTCCTCCGCCTCTTCCTTCTGGTAATTCGAAACAACCGTAGGAACCCTCTTGATCCTCAACATCATCTTGAATTCAAGAAACACACAAACACCAAACAGCTCGCGCGAAAATTAAATATATAGCAACAAGCAACAGATCTTTTGAATAAATATACAATTAAGTAGAATTATTCCAAGCTAATATAGGCCTAAACTAACGGGTTGCGGTGGTGGCGCCGCCGCCGGCAAGGAAGAGGAGGTCGGAGGGGCTGCCGCCTTCAGAAGGCAGAGCGCCACGTCCGCCGTGCGGCGATGGGTTGCTCTCAACTACACAACCCTTTCGTCGTACAGCCCGGACATGTATGAGTGGCCGCAATTCTCTTTGTATAGCCGTGATGTCTACAACTTCTCAACCCGGGTTTTACCCCCGATCGAATTCACAATTTTTTTTTCCTTTCTTTCTCTCTGTGTCTCTACAATCCAGCCCCGTTCTTCTTCAACTATATATGTATCGATCAAGAATCGAGATGAGCATTTGTTTTGAGGCTGGTTTTGAAGATGGGTTGGGTGAATTGCTTTGGTATCTCTTCTGGGTGTGAAGGGGTGAGAGGAAGAGATTGGAGGATATATAGATAAAGCTATGGATGAGAGACAGAGGTGGTTGAGGTTAGGAGCGTGCGGTGCATTTGGCTCAAATATTGATTAGATTTGATTTGAAATGAAAATTATAAATAAATTAAATTGTGAGTTTGGATGATTGAAGGATAGTCTGAAATACATTTCCTCATATTTGAAATATGAATCATTTTGCTTGTTTTTTATTTTTCAAAAACATTTTTAAAAAAAAATTATTTTTTTATTTTTATTAAATTTTTTTAAAAAAAAAATTTAAACACACCTATCATAAATACACATAAAAAGTATAATTTTTATGAAAAAAGTTTTTTAAAAATTCAGTAAATACCAAAAAAAAAATGAGAATTTAATATATTTTTGGTATTTTTATATATTTATTAAATTTTTAAAATATTTTTTCACAAATTTTTACTTTTTAGATACGTCAAAATAAGATGCATCTAAAAAAGTAAAAAAAAATGCTTAAAATTTTAAAATTATTCACTAAAAACAAAAAAACATAAAGAAAAAAAAAACTCAATTTTTAAAAAACTTAATTTAAAAAACTCAAGGGAAAATTAGTCTAGGGTCTCTCCCCCACTTTTCGTAATGGAAGAGATCCACAAAATTATTTTTTGATATCTAAGGTCCCTAAACATATATCAAAGAAATTTGACTCTTTGCCCACGATTCCTCTCTCTCTCTCTCTCTCTCTCTCTCTCTCTCCCTCCCTTCCTCCCCCCTACAACCAAATGAACAAAAGCTTTAAGATCTTCGTCTACCCTACCCCCAAATCCCACCCCTTCGCCAACGTCCTCCTCCCAGTCTCCAACGATCCAGGCGGCAACTACGCTAGCGAATCCTTCTGCAAAAAGTCCGTTGGCAAGTCCCACTTCCTTACCACCAATCCCTCTGACGCCGACTTCTTCTTCCTCCTCTTCCCTATCGCCGCAATGCATCACGATCGGCGAATCGGAGTGGGAGGGATTCAGAACTTTGTTAGGGATTCTGTAACTAGAAACAATGTCTATTGAAGCTCTGGCAATGGCAGGTGTAGATTACCTGAAATGTGATATAGATCTCGAGGCTTGGGAGCGATGCAGACAATAACAACCACTTTTATATCTTCTAGTAGAAAAACATTCAAGCAGTCATCAGAATGTAAAAAAAGGCACTACTGATAATAAGTTGATCATCATTAATAGTGAGTTGCTGCTTCAACTTCTTATGCAAATTCATTTGTGGAGGCCATATTGGATAGAGACAACGAGATACAGTCTGAATTTCCTGAAGTTTTGAATGAATATTTCTGTTTCTGAGTCCTTTAAATTCTCACTCACACACCAGTAGGCAAGTTAATGTAGGCTTGTGATGGTTCTGGTTATAACTTGCTTAGAGTGCTTAGTATAAGCTTGGTAATACTCTCTACTAATTACTACCTGTTTGAAATTTCTCCTATGGACCAAACCAGAGAATTTTTCTGGACCAACTCAAAGAAAATTCGACCAGAGTGAATTTCTCTGAATTGAATTTTCTCTGGTTTGGACCAGAGAATTTCTCTGGATTAAATTGAATTTTCTCTAGTTTTGGACTAAAGAATTTCACTGAATTGAATTTTCTCTAGTTTGGACCAGAGAATTTCTCTAGATTAAATTGAATTTTCTCTGGGTTTGGACCAAAGAATTTCACTAGATTGAATTTTCTCTGATTGAATTTTCTCTAGACTGAATTTTCTCTGGTTGAATTTTCTCTGGATTAATGTTGAGGGACCTCAAACATTATAAAAATATTGCGTATCCTTTATGCTATAAAATCATTATACCAAGGACCTTAAAAAAAAACCCCCAAAACTCAAACCAAACACACAATAATCTCTTTTAAATTTAGAAATTACATTTCATTTTTTTAAGTTTTTAATTTCATAACGAATTGTCCATTTTATTAATAAATTATCAAATTAATTAATAGTTTTTAATGATATAAAAAATTTGTATCAATTAATAATTTAAATAATTTTATTATTGTATAAGAAAATAATTATGAATTTTATTTTTTTAATTAATTCTATTAAACAAAAAATTCTAACAATAGGATATTTGTAATTTTTCAAATTACAGGGATAATTTGTACTTTAAGCAAATTTCAGAGAGTGCATTTGTAATTTACCTTATGTTTTATATATATATAATATTCATTTGTAATAAATTTTACATCTTAATTTTTTTCATATTAATTTTTATTTTAATATTTTATTAGAAATTAAAAAAATATAAGTATTAAGTATAGCGGATTAAGTGATTTCAAAGGCACATTATTATAAGTTTTAAATTGTGAATTAAATTAACTTGCCATTAATAAGTAAATCAATGCAAATTGAACGGTATTTTACAGTATCGTAGTTGTGGTTGTGATTGTGATTGTAATTGTAATTGTGTCGAGGAGTTGATAATGTACATATGAAAGAGTGGTTGTTGGGTGTTCTTAGAATACAATTGTGTGATGCTTTAAAATATTATGATCGACAAAAAGATTTATAACCTATAATTTTGTATTATGTCATTAAAAAAATATGAAAAGGCATAATATAGTGTTTTGGGAAGTTAGTAAAAAGTTAGCTTTTGGCTTTTTACCAAGTTTTTTGGCTTTTTTGAAAGTGATTTGGGAAGTTGGTAAAAAGCTGGTTTTTTTGATTTTTTGTTTAATATTTTTTAAAAGTGTCACATCATTCCAAAATGACTAAAATATCCTTACTTTTTGATTTTTGAATTAATTAATTAAAATTTTCTAGAGGATAATTTGGTAAATTTGGGGGTGGCGTTTTTGGTCTTCCCAAATGAGAGTTGGGCGTTTTTAGCAACTTGAAGTTTTTGGCAACACACAAAAAGCTGCATTTTTGGTGTATTGCCAAAACAGCACATAATAATTAGTAAAATAGTATGAACACACATAATTCTAAGCCATTGAATAGTTGCTCATATGTAGACAATTATTGTTGTCTAGTGAGTCGTGTCATTCATAGGTGAGTCGTGTTACACGTGCGTCTAGTAACACAATAATATTAGGATCAATTACTAATAGATCTTAATAATTAGATTTAATTTTTATCAAATCTTATAAAAAATAAGATTTGGTAAAATTATTGTTAAAAATAATTTTTTTATAATAATTTTTTACATACGTCATTAAAAATTGATAATTAATAACTTTTTTTATCATAATTTTTAGGAATGGGGGTCACTGCTGTGCCTTTGGCACATCAGTCACTGTTGTGGCTCATTTTGTTGTACATTATGAATTTATTTTTATAATCTGAACCGTTCATGTTGTAGGGTTTGTTGAGTACTTCATGTCTACCAAAAATCATATTAATCGGATATCAATAACTATATGATCGAATTGCATATTTTTATACTATTTTTCAAAAGAAAAACTTCTTGTTTATCTTTTTGGTTATCAATCATGTAGTTATTGATATCCGATTAATATGATTTTTGGTAGACATGAAGTACTCAACAAACCCTACAACATGAACGGTTCAGATTATAAAAATAAATTCATAATGTACAACAAAATGAGCCACAACAGTGACTGTTGTGCCAAAGGCACAGCAGTGACCCCAGTTCTTAATTTTTATAAATTGTTGTTAAAATTTATAATTAATGACTTTTTTTATGACTAAATTTTCTCATAAAACCTAGTAGACAATAAATTCACTTATTAAGACCTATACATAAATATCCTAAACATTATTAGGTGTTTTTAGAGTGCCACATAATTTATTTTTTATCAATCACAATTTATTATATTTTTTATTTTTTAATTACTTAATATAAAATTATAAATTCTACTTTTACCATCAATTACAATGTATTTGGAGCAACAGAGTGTTTTGAAAAAATAGTTAAAAATTATTTTAAAATTTTTTATAAAAAAAAATGAATTAAAAATTAAAAAATAACTTTTAAGTCACTTTTTAAAGAAAAATGCTTCGGACCCCCACTGGGGGTCGACCCCCAGTAAGGTGGCGCGCCGTAATTGGACAAAAAAAAACCTGTTTTTTTTTTTTTTTTTTGAGTTTCAGCGAGTGAGGACTCGCCACCTCACTTGGGTCTGCAGCATAGTTGCTTTTTAAAATAGTCTGTTGTTTCAATACCAACCAATAAAGTACAACTCAAAGCGTACGGACTGGCTAAAGGCTATATACCGTAGAGCAGTGGTTGGGGCCCTGAAAATAGGGTGTCCCGAATGCCCCTAAACAGAAAATCAAGGCATGAGGAAAAAAAAAAAACAAAGGAAAATGGCCAAAACGACGTCGTTTTGGCCATTAGGGGCATTAGGGGCAGATTTTTTAGGGGCAAAAAACATTTATGTATACCGTAATAGCAACTTGCATCTGTTTCAAATAATTACAAATAAATGGCCGTGGTAATAATTATAACGGTAAATCACCAATAAATTTTAAATAGTAATTTTATAAATTGTTTTCTTTTATAGATCTAAAGATTTTATTTTAATATAAATTATATAAATGGTCAAGAATAAATGTGTGTTATGTATTAAAGGATAAATATAAATTTTCTTATAGTGTTGAAATTACTAAATGTAAAATTTTAAAAAAATTCGTTAGTATACTTTTTTCTAAATATAACAGTCCAATGGCACACTCAAAAAACGTAATACTTTAATGTAATACACAAAAAAATTATTTAGTGTACTTTTTTCAAACATAAAATGTAATATTCTAAAAAAACTTCTTAGTTTATTTTTTCAAATGTCCAATTAGTGTAATACACAAAAAAACTATATTTAGCCACTCCGTTTGGCAAGGGCTTTTGTGACTATTTTAGCCACAAAAGACAAAATAGGCTATTTTAGTTACAACAAACAAAACATCAAATCCAACACATAATCATTACACTCTTTTCTCACAAAAAAAGTCAAAAAAGTCAAAAAGCCAAAAAGCCCTTCCCAAACCAAGCTTTTTAGCCCGGGCTAAAATAGCCAAAAAAGTCAAAAATTCAAAAAGTCAACCCACTTCCCAAACAGAGGCTATATATTTTTTTTCAAACGTATCAAAGGAACATTTCAAAAAATTTCAATGTATTTTTTCCAAACGTAACACTTCAATAAATATAACACACAAAAATTCTTTAGTGTATTTTTTTTTCAAACGTAACACTCTAATGTAACACTTCAATGTAATAACAAAAAATCACACCAATATAAATGTAGATTTCAACGCTTGATAATCAACACTTCAGCCACTAATCCTCAAAAAAAGAATGTTTCACACCTTACTTTTTCATTCCCATCTCAAAAATGAATTAGAAAATTAGAAAAATGAATTACAAATCAAATAAAAACAACTTTGCAAAACAAAAAAGACTAATTGGTCTATAAGAAAACTATTAGGACTAAATGGATTAACAATCTCTTATATGAGATTTTTGGATAAAATTTTCAAATTATAAATTAGTGGCAAATTTTTTTTTTTTTTTTTACTTGTGATTGGAATGAAAATTTGAAAAATAATTAAGAAAATATGATCAAATTAAAATTGAACCTAAGGACTAAATTATTTAAATCGAAACAATAAAAATTAAAGTGAAATTTATCAAACTAAAAAAATATCAAAGTGTCTTTTTTATAAAAATTAAAATAAAATACTAATTATGTTATTCTAATAAATAGTTTTGTTAAAAAAATGAAAATTACAGCGAAAAAAAAAATCCATAATTTGACCTTTATAACAAAATAAATCCTAAATTTTTAATTTTGCTAATTTAAATTCTAGTTTTTTTTATTTATTTTCAATCTAAATCATCTACATATTCTCATTGAGTAAAACTGACGAAAAAAATTATTTTAGTTATTAAATTCAACGAAAAAATTCGTTGAGTTTAATAACTAAATTACATTTTTTATTTTATTTTACTAAACAATAATAGACATATGGTTTACATTGAAAATAAATAAAAAATTTATAATTTAAATATAAAAAATATGTATATATATTTTTTTGTTATAAGTGTGAAATCTTATAGTTTTCTTTTATTTAAAAAAATATCGAAAAAATAAGACATTTTTTTAAAAATAATTGACCTCTACCCTACTACATGCAAAGAGTTGGGTTTGAGGAAATTTCGTTGGGAGTTAGGTATGTGAATGCGATGGCCAAATATCTCCCTGTGAGCCCTTTGGACCACAGTGTTTTCTATCACCCAGTTGGCGTGTTCTTTGGGCTGGACCAATAAATACATATATGTCACGTGGCGTCCTTCCTTTAATCGTGATTGACTTGCCTTTCCTGAGTCAATTTAAATTAAATTAATTTAAATAAATTATATTTATTAAGTAATTTCTAAATTGATTAATAATTCATCCATTAAATTTATTAATTTTTCCGAAAAAGACTTTTCCCAAAAAGAGTCTCTCCAATTTGTTTGTTTGTTTTTTTTTTTTTTTTGGTTACAGGAAAATCGTCCCTACCCTCAAGCAGGTCCAAGACAGCGTCCCTTGCAGAGATTACCAAGGTGTCCTGTTAGCCGTTTCGAACGAGGAGACTATAACCTGAGAACTTGCTCCGACCTCCCAAGACAAGCTCCGCTTAAGTCAGGACTCGCACAGCGGGGGAGCAAGATGTCCTGTTAGCCGTTCCAAGCGAGGAGACTATAACCTGAAAATGTGCCCCGACCTCCCAAGACAAGCTCCGCTTAAGTCAGGACTCGCACAGCGGGGGAACATTGAACCCACACCAAGTGCTGACTAGACAACTTGAGATCCAACCTCCTAACCAACAATGCTTCGCCCAAGAAATTGATCCAAGAGAGAAATTGAACTTGTGACCTTGAGACTTAAACCCCAAGACCTTACCACAATGCCACAACCCCTTAGGTTTTCCAATTTGTTAATTTGTCCGAATAAGACTTTTCCCAAAAAAATCTCTCGCAAGTTTTCAAAACAGAAAACTGTTCTGTGAAGAGTTTCATTTGGTCAAATTCATGCTAAATAAATTCAATAAATATAATGGTGTTGTTTTAAATTATTAAATTTTCAATTTATTTCCATCATGCCGTCAATAATTGACTATCGTTATCCCATCAAAGACACAGTCATTGTAATTTGTAGCCACCATCATAATCACACCACTAGCCCTTTCACTATTGGGGGTTATTTAGAATGATCTAAATAAATATATTTTTTTAATTTTTTTATAAAATATGAATTAAGTTTGAAGTGATGTGACAAAAAAGTGATGTGATTTAAATAAAATAATATAACTTTTTAACTTTTTTGTGTTATGTCAAACTTAACCTTATCACTATAATTACCTCCCCGACCAACACAATAACTACAACCGCTATTGTCACTATTATTACACTATGGGCCTTGCTACATCTCCCTAATTTTTTATCTCCTAATCCCCTTAAATTTTAAACCAAGGCAAAAAAAAAAAAAAAAAAAGCCCAAAACGATGTCGTTTTGGGCATTAGGGGGATTATAGGGGCATTTTTAGGGGGACAAATCATTTTCCTTACACTATTATTATGATTTTTTTTGAATAGTTGGTAAAAAATTAATTTTTTGATTTTTTATAAATTTTTAATTTTTTTGTACTAAAAAAATTAATTTTCTTGTAACCTTTTTAGTTAAAAAAATTAAAAAGTTAAAAAATTAACTTTTTACGATATACCCAAAACATCCCATTATCACCACTATCACTACAAAGTTATTCAGTGTGTTTGGTTTGAATTTTCTGGATTAAATTTTTAAAAAATTGAGTTTTTTGATTTTCGTATTCTTTTGTTTTTAGTGAATATTTTTAAAATTTTAAATATTTTTTTTACTTTTTTAGATGCACCTTAGTTAGATGTATCTAAAAAGTAAAAAATTTGTGAAAAAGTATTTTAAAAAATTAATAAATACATAAAAATACAAAAAAATGTACTGAATTCTTGTATTTTTTTATATTTTTGGTATTTAGTGAATTTTTAAAAAAAAATTTACAATTTTTTTACTTTTTAGGTGTATTTATGTTAGGTATGTCTAAAAAGTAAAAAAATTGCTTAAAATATTAAAAAAATTTAGTAAAAACAAAAAAAACACAAAAAATAAGAAAGTAGAATTTTCTGAAAAGTATTTTCTGAAAAATGAAAGCAAGCAAGCTGATTATTACTATTACTATCACCACTATCACACAATCACTATTGTGACTATCACTCCACTACTATCGTCAATGCTATTGCCCCTGTCATTGCTTCACTACCACCACCATTGCAGTGATTTTTAATTTTTAATTTTAAAATTTTAATTTTTTATTTTATCAATGGAAAATTAGTCTAAGGTTCCTCTCCCATTTTTAGTAATGGAAGAGATCCACAATATTATTTTATAATGTCTAAGGTCCTCAATTTCCACACCAATATATCACAGAGAAATTTGACCTTACCAAATCAAAACTCATCTCTGTCTCTCTCTAAACTTCTCCATTCTCAGACCTGTCCAGATCAACTCTTGTTCTTCACCCCTGACTTCATTCTCTAGCCGATTGAGCTCCACCTTCACCAGATCCGACCCGTGCAGCAAATTCAAGAACTCATCCACGTCCAAACTCGGTGGCCTCTGCGGAGCTCGCCTCCTCGAACTCTTAAACGATCCCGACACCGTCAACGGCGTCGCCACTGCCACCGCATTTTCACTCTCCACAACACCACTCCCTTCAAATTCACCATCTCCCTTCGGATTCACCGTCTCCCGCTTCTCCTGGCTCCTCCGCGTCTCCGCCTCCGCCTCCGATCACGATTGCCGTCGCCGCCGTCGAAGAAGAAGATGATGACTGGTTTTATGTTCTTCATTAATTGTTTTCTCTTTGCACAAAAATACATTTTAATTTATATATATATAGGTTGCTATTGTTGTTTATTCACTCAATGGAGTGAACTGTTGATAACTTTTATCTTTGCTTTTGAATCTAACCTGAAAATAATCCCAGTCATAAACAAAATTAACCAGCCAACTGCTGATCCATATCGTGTTAGAGCTCAGCTAAAATCAGAGAATTTTTCTGGATCAAACCAGAGAAATTTCAGTTCAAACCAGAGAATTTCTCTGGACCAACACAAAGAAATTTCAGTTCAAAGCAGAGAAATTTCAGTTCTAACTTGTGATGCAACT
>CM069907.1:11888446-11910946 GCA_036172215.1 Camellia granthamiana
GTCAAAATGAATATAAATTAAATAGATGAATCCAACCAATGTGATTTTGCAGGATTGTTATGTGAAAATTTATGCAGTGGTTTTGGAGTAAGGCTACAGTATCCCAACTTAAGATTATTAGTTGAAATTATATAAATTCAATATTTTTTATTAAGATGTTTAGAGACAACTTAACAAGTATAAAGTCTTGACTGATTTGGAGCATTGATCCTAACCACCACCTAATCTATCTTGTTAAGTAGTGTAGTCAATTTAAATTCGATTGATTTATGTGTCTTATCATTTTTGTAATATAGTATTGATGATTGGTATAAAACAATATCACAGTTTAAAAAAATTTCATTATGAGGAGCCTTTTCACCAACCATACTAATTTTTCAAATGTTATATAAAATAAAAATTAGAAACACACAAACTAATTACATAATCGAATATTTCTTTTTATTATTTCAAATGACGAGTTTCATTTTTTTGAAGTTATATAATTCTATAATTAATTTATGTAAATTTATATAGGTTGATGCGCGTCTAATTTAAAGGGATTAAGTGGGCGTTTGAAGTTGACTGTTTTGTTAATTTTTTTTTTTTTTATATTTAATAAAATTCTACACTTTTAAGTTTTACTTGACTAGAAAGACATTAAAAGTAATTTAAAAAAAAAAATTAAAAAAGGGCAAACTTTATTTGACCTCTCCGTGGTTTAAGCCATGTGCAGTCTGCCCTCTTAATGTTTATAAATGACTAGATAATCCCTTTGTGGTTTGTAAACTACAGCGTACCGTTAAATTCGTTAACAATTTAATGAAAAAGACTAAAATATCCTTATATTTTCATCATTTGTTTATAATATAAAGTGCACGTTAACTCCCTATACTTTATTTTATATGCAATTTACCCTCTTGAACATTGAAAATGAGCATATAACCCCTTTATGTTTGTTACGTATCTCACATTTATTGTTCAGTTGGATGAAATGTTTAACGGTGTGCACTTTAGTCCACAAATCACATGGGGGTTATGTGGTCATTTCCAAACGTTAAGGGGATAAACTGCATATGACCCAAACCATAAAGGATAAAGTGAATTTGCCTTTAAACAAAATTCCAAACTAGACACACACACACAAAAAATTAAAAAACAGCTGGCTTTCTTTTCTTTCTTTTTCTTTTTTTTGGTTAATTACAAAAAAAACTCCAGGGTTTCGCATGCTTTTCAATTTAAATCTCAGAGTTTCAATTTCAACAAATTAAACCCTAGAGTTTCATTCTTGTTTCAATGTGAACCCTTCGTCCATCTCCGTCTCACTTCTTCTTTTTCTTTCTTTCAAATTCAAACCCACATATTCAAACCATTGAATCTCTCTCGTTGTAAATCTATTTCGCCTCATTCTTGTGTCGCTGGATTCACCTCATAGCCTAATTTTCATTTCACCCCTCATACGCCTTATTCCACCTCTTTTTGCATGTTGTCAAAGTTTCGAAAGTTGGCCAAAATCTTTTTTCTCTCTTTGGGCAAAATTTTTAGATTCAAACCCACATGTTCAAGCTCTTATATCTCCCTCATCGTAAATTTACGTTATTAAATTCACCTCATGGCCTAATTTTCATTCTACTCCTCGTGCATCTTGTTCCACCCCTTTTTGCTTGCTGATGGAGCTTCGAAAGTTGGCGAATTTTTTTTTCTTTCTTTGGGCAAAATTTTCAAATTCAAATCCACACGTTCAAGACCTTATATCTCCCTTGTCATAACTCTATTTTTTCTTATTTTCATATCATTAGATTCACCTTATGGCTTAGTTTTTATTTTATCCCTCATACGCCTTGTTCTACATCTTTTTGTATGCCATCAGAGTTCAGAAAGTTGGTCAAAAATAAAATTTTTCTCTTTTATTTATTTATTTTTTTCTTCCTCCTCCTCTTTCTGGCTTGCTTTTGCTGCTGTTGCTTTTGCTTCATCATCATTATTTGCAAGATAAGGTGGTTGTGGTAATGAGGCGGTGCCGTTGAGTAGTGATAGGTATACAACTACCTACAAAAATTAAAAACTAATGGGTCGGTGAACATGTCAAGGCACCTTGGTTTCCAATCAAACATCATCCATTGCATCTCCACTGCCAAGAATATTGTCATGATAGCAGCAAGAAAAGAAAAAAAAAAGAGAGAAAAATCTTATTTTTGGCTAATTTTTGAAACTCCGACGACATGCAAAAAGAGGTAGAACAAGGCGCATGAGGGATGAATTGAAAATTAGGCAATGAGGTGAATCCAACGACATGAAAATAAGGCGAAATGGAGTTATAACGAGAGAGATATAAGGATTTGAACATATGAGTTTAAGTTTGAAAATTTTTTCTCAAAGAGAGAACAAAAATTTGGCCTACTTTCAGAGCTTTGACGGCACACAAAAAGAGAAGAAACAATGCGTATAAGGGATGGAATGAAAACTAAGTCATGAATTGAATCCAATAACGCGAAAATAAGATGAAACGGAATTATAACGAAAGAGATACAATGGTTTGAACATGTAGGTTTGAATTTGAACAAAGGAAAAAGATTAAGTAAGTCAGAGATGGACGGAGAGTTCACATTGAAACACAGATAAAACTACATAGTTAAATTTGTCGAAATTAAAACTTTGGGGTTTAAATTAAAAAACATGCGAAACCTTGGAGTTTTTTTTGTAATTAACCCTCTTTTTCTTTTCTTTTCTTTTTTTTTTTTTTTTATAATCTTTAGTGAATTTTTTCAAAACTTTATTGTTTGGTTTAAATTTTCAGGATTCACTTTTCAGAAAATTGAAATTTTTTATTTTATATGTTTTTTGTTTTTATTGATTTTTTTTAATATTCTATGTATATTTATTGATTTTTTAAAATATGTTTTACAAATATTTTATTTTTTAGATACATCCAAGTAAGGTAAATCTAAAAAAGTAAAAAATTGCTTAAAATTTTAAAAATATTCATTAAAAACAAAAAAGCATGAAGAACAAAAAAAAACTCTATTTCTAAAAAATTAAATTCAGAAAATTAAAACCACAAACACTGATTAATTTTGATATTCATCAATCTAATATGGACCTAAAAAAGTAAAAAAAATTGAAAAGAAAATTATTATTATTTTTTTTAAAACTCTAGACTCACTCTAAATATATACATTATATAAATAATAAGAAATATAATGAAGAAGTAACAAAACATTAATTGGAGGGAGCAGGTGGTGATTAGATCCAAAGTGACATGGATAAAAATGTAATTTCAACAAGCGGATAAAAATAGCCTCATTTGATAAGTTGACTATTTTAGAAGGTAAAAATTTTTATATTTAAGAAGGTCGTTGGATTTTTTTTATAATTAAATGTAATATTTGTGAAAGAAAAAAATAAAATAATTATAATATAACATTTTATCTTATTAATTATTTTAACTTATTTTGTTTTTATAAATTTTAACCTAAAAAAAATCAAAAATCTATTTTCAAAACTGAGTAATCAATACTACAATACTTATCAACTCAAAATTCATCCAAAAAAACAAAAAATTTAATGACTCAAATTAATTTTATATATAAATTATACATTTTATTAATTTAATTTTTATTACACAAAATACATCAATTTAATTTACATTACACAGACCCATTCAAAATAAATTCCATTTTTCAATAATGTAAACCTCCAAGGACTCCACAAATCCTTTGTCGTTAGTTCCAAGCAATTGGCCGTGGGATCCACCACCATCCCCATCCCCATCCCCATCGACGTCGCCACCCCCATCACCACACAGATTTGGATCCAATTCCAACGACCACCAACACCAACACCAACACCACCACCACCACCACCGTCACAATCACCATCACGACGGCGTAGCGGCGGCGAAACCTCATCGCAAAACCCGACGATCTCTCTCTTTCTCTTCAATGGATGAGGTGATTACGGCCGCTGATGCGTCGTCGAGTCTGCGATCGTACTCATCAGAGCCGTCCGTTGGACCGTGGAACCTCCCTCTCCTCTCTGCGTTTCTCGCCTGTGCTTTCGCTCAGTTTCTCAAGCCCTTCACCACCTGGTAAGTTCTTGGAAGAACGCTTTGTGATTTTGTATCTGGCTTATCTTTATAGGGATTTTGGTTGAAATTGTGATTTCATGTCTTAATTTGGCTTTAATTAGATTGTTGTAAAGCTTTAGATTTGCCATTAGTGATATGATTAATTCTAATTCTCAGGGATTAGGTGTTTTTGTTGGTTTCGTAGTTGAATATTTTTTTAGCCTTCGAAATCTTTTGCTTCAAATTTTGTAATTTTAAGTATCAAAAGGTGACTACTTTAGGTTCATCAAAGGCTATCTCAAAAAATTTAACAGAACACAAAAAAAAAAATAAAAATAAAAATAAAAATAAATAAAAAATAAAACACCATTGAGATGATTCAGAATCAGAAGAATCCATGAAGTTTTATATAAAACACAACTATTGAATTAAATTAAACTGACACCATTTATGAGCAAGGAAAGCTTTTTCAACGTTAACCCCTCAATTGTATTTTAGCACAAGATTGTGGTCTTAAGAAGTGATATGATCAAGATGTATGCATTTTGTATACGTATCTTATTGAGTTAAATAAATTGGAAAATTGTAACTTGATAATAGTTTCACATAGGAAACTATTAGCATTCCAGATGTAGGAAATAATAGTTGAAACTATTAGCATATAATTAGGAAATAGTTACTCAATTAGACATGTGAAACTATTATCGGTAAATTGTAACAAGTTAGCATTCCAGATGTAGGAAATTAGTTCCATATGAAACTATTATTGAATATTTTTGGGGGGAATTGAAAGATAATGTCACGACCCCATTCCGCCCCTGGTAGAATGGTGCCATGATGGCCAGTAATCCGAGATTACCAAAGGCCAACTTACAAGGATTCACACACAATGAGAGTATACATATGGGGCTTACATGTGCGGAAGTAATAAATTTTAAATCCAATTAGTCCATAAGAGCGGTGCATAGATCAAATGAAGTGACATATATCTTTACATAGCTTTTCAATGGATTCAAACAAAATGAAGTAAAAAAATACATCTTGACCAAAAGGCTTCTCAAGCCATCATATACAAAACACAATGAAATGCAAGCTAAGAAACATGATCTTCAAGATGCTACAAAACGCGAATCCAAAACAAGTTGCAAAGCATATCTAGGCGTCGCCGCTGTCCTGCTCATCACTTACATATATATAGAGAGGGTGAGCTTGGATATTCAGTGAATGGTATAAGTAATAAAGGGGTTTGCATGACTGATATTCAAGATTTAGACAAAACAATGCATAACATAACCAGTACAAAATCAAGGGATGAACCAAATCCATCTATCGAATCTTTCAAAGCTTCAAGGGATGCTTACTAGTATCAATATAATACAAGGGATGATATTCCGGACAAACAAACCCACGCGGTAAACCGTCGGTAGCAAGGCAAGACAAGGGAGATATCTCAAAACAATGGTGTCGTTGCATTATAGTCCCCTAACACTAAGGACTTGTGCTACAAATGCTTAGAGTCTTCTAGCACATACGGACTTCCAAAACAAGAGTGCAGTTGCATTATGGTCCCCTGACACTAAGGACTTGTGCTACGAATGCTTAGAGTCCCCTAGCACATACGGACTTCCAAGAATGTCATCAAAACAAGGCAATACTTATTGCAAGTAGGAATAATCATTCATGCTTACAAATACTTTCCAAACGAGGCAAAACAAGGTTTTATAAAGCTTTATAACATAACTTTATTAAAAATATCATTCACATAGTTCTTCGAACGTCGGGGTCAAGGCGAGTCTAAGTCCTACAAACACATGGCAAGTCTACTGAATGCACTTTCAAACAAGCTTCACATGCACACAGATGATCTCGGCATTCTTCAAAACTAAGTCAAATCAAAACAAAACACTGTTTCTCATCTCGGGAGAACATGCTGGGCACCAACTAAGTCTTGGCCGAGGTCCCGCACCTCCTCGTCGAGGTGAGGTCCCGATGGCCACATTCAAGGAAATGAAGTCGGGAAAATCTGGGGTTCCCTTTTTCTTGAAGAACATAACGAACATGAAGAACATGAAGAAGATTAATGCAAGGATCATAACTTATTATTACAAAAATCTGAAATTTCATGCTATGAGTTTGAAAATATGGACCTGCTTACCCATACTTGAAGATCTTAGGAAAACAAACACAAATACATGAATCTTGATGCAAGCTTTCGGATCAAACAAGGCTTTTCTTCAAGAATACATGAACACTAACTTCTCTTTCTAAAACTAACTTTAAATCAATGCATGGCATGCAGAACAGATTCGATCATGCAATGCAGCTAGATGATCAATAAGAACAACGAGAGTAGATCAAGATTCTAACCTCAAAACACGAATCAAACGGTTTGAACTCTAAGAATCAGGCTTGGAAATCTATTCCTTCCCTAAGAACTTCTCTTCTTCTCCTAGAGCTTCTCTCTCCTCAAGAACAAAGATATGATACAAAATGATACATTTCTAGGTTTGCCGGCTGACTTAACACTCAGCCCGGACACGTGGCAACGGTTGGTTGGCCCTACTTAAAAAGGTGACTGATTAAAAAGATAAGACTATGACAAAGTGTGTTCAACAAGCTAGGTGGCAAGGGTACTCCGGCAAGTAACAATCTCGGTTAAGAACGAGGCTTCGGCAAGTAAGGTCTCAATGATCTCGGCTAGGAAGGACAACACTTGGCCTAGCTGTGCCACACCTCGGTCTAGGTTATACCAGTCCAGGAACAAGATTACTTGGGTTCAAGGATAACATCTCAGCCTAGATAATACACATCTCGGCCTTGGTGATGAACACCTCGGCCTAGATAATGACATATCGGCCAATATGTCAGGGTGCGAGTGGAGGTCAACCAAAGAGATCCCAAGATGGTTCTAAGTGTAAGAGTATCAAAGGAGCGACCTAGGCTTAAGATGACCTCGGCTGAAACACACACCAAACAAGGAACATAGCATGCAAGTAACACTTATGCAAGACAGATCAAGGGTTGCAAATGCAACATATCGAGACAAGATCATGTAATATATGCAAGCATGACTAGAGTAAAGTGAGGGTTGTTACATCCTACCCTCCTTAAAGAAGTTTGGTCCCCAAACTTGAGTTACCTTGATCCGAAAATAACTCTGGATATCGGACTTTCATCTCTTCTTCCATCTCCCATGTAGCATCCTTGCCATAATGCTCCTTCCATTCAATTTTCACCATCGATATCGATTTGTTCCGCAACCGTTTCACTTGCCTATCAAGAATCCGTATTGGCTTCTCCTCATAACCTAAATCTTCGTTAATCCCAATCCCGAAATGGTCAATCACATGCAGGGGATCCCGAATATACTTCCTCAACATCGAAATATGGAACACATTGTGAACTTGACTTAGTTCTGGTGGTAAAGCAAGTCTGTAGGCAGCTGTGTTACCCTTCTCAAGAATTTCAAACGGCCTGATGTAACGAGGTGCTAACTTACCTTTCTTCCCAAATCTGGAAACTCCTTTCATTGGCGAAACCTTCAGAAATACATGGTCCCCAACTTCAAATTCCAACTCTCTTTTCCTCTGATCGGCATAACTCTTCTGCCGACTCTGGGCAGTTCTGATCCTTTGTCGAATGAGCTTAATTTTCACGGTTGTAACTTCAACCAGTTCGGGACCAATCAAAGCTTTATCTCCTACTTCAGTCCAACATATTGGCGATCTGCACTTCCTTCCATACAAAGCTTCGTACGGCGCCATGCCAATGCTAGCTTGATAACTGTTGTTGTAAGCGAATTCTACCAACGGTAGATGTGCTCCCCAACTTCCCTTGAAATCTAACACACATAGTTTGAGCATATCTTCGAGTGTCTGAATCATTCTTTCTGTTTGCCCATCGGTTTGGGGATGGAAAGCTGTGCCAAACTTTAACTCGGTTCCCAAGGCTCTTTGTAGACTCTGCCAAAATCTAGAAACAAACTTCGGATCTCGGTCTGACACAATGGACATCGGCATTCCATGAAGTCTCACAATCTCATTCATATACAGCACAGCTAGTCGGTCAGCATTGAATGTAGTCTGAACAGGCAAGAAGTGTGCTGACTTAGTTAATCTGTCAATTATAACCCAAATCGAATCCATACCTTTCTGTGTCTTCGGCAAGCCAACCACAAAATTCATGGAGATGTGTTCTCATTTCCATTCAGGAATTGACAAAGGTTGAAGGAGTCCTGCTGGTCTCTGATGTTCTGTTTTCACTTGTTGACAATGCAAGCACTGGGATATGAACTCGGCTATTTCTCTCTTCATGTTCGGCCACCAAAAGGTCTGCTTCACATCTTGATACATCTTAGTGTTTCCTGGATGAACAACAATTCTGGAACCATGAGATTCTTGCAGAATCTTCCCTTTTAACTCTGGGACGTCGGCCACGCACAATCTTCCTTCAAACTTAAGCACTTCATTCTCAAAGGTGTACCCTGTCCTCGGCCTGGTGATAATCTCATCGGCTACCAAGGTTTTAAAAAGCGGCCGCAACCGTTACGTAACGGTTTTGGCGGTTACCGCCACCCGTTACAGCCGCTTTTGCAGTGTGATTGAGATTCACAGGTGTGTCGGCCGTAGCGGCTGCCGTAGCGGTCGTAATGGTGCCCTAACAGCCGTAACGGCCTGTTACGCACCGTTACGTAACGGTTCCAAACTGTTTCTTTCGAAAAAACACAAAAAAAAGCTGAAAATGAGAGAAGAGG
Organism: Camellia granthamiana; assembly: GCA_036172215.1. Taxonomy (NCBI): domain Eukaryota; kingdom Viridiplantae; phylum Streptophyta; class Magnoliopsida; order Ericales; family Theaceae; genus Camellia; species Camellia granthamiana. Next base: position 11,897,245 of record CM069907.1, read on the forward strand.
GATAGAGAGAAGATGGAAGATAAAGAAAGAAAATGGAGGAGCAAGAGATAGAGAGAGAGAGAAGAGGAAAGATGAAGAACATGTTATTGATTTATTGAAACTGTAAGACCTATGCTATTCTATTCAGCTGCTATCACTCAACCATTTTGTTTGTATGTGTCTATATATATATTCTTTGAAAATAATAATAATAATAATAATAATAATAATAATAATAATAATAAGTGTGGTCATTATCTATTTGGATTGATTAAAATATGTATATATATATATTTAGGCTCTTATTTATTCTTTTACTTTTGTCATTGTTTATCTTATATATAATAGTTAGTGATTGATTTTTTGTATAATATAAAGTCATTAATTATTAAAATAAAATGTAAAAAACTCAATTTATAGTGATTTAAAAATATGAAATATATTGGATCATACTTAAAAATTTACAAAAATTGATCAATATTTATTTTTAACCCAATAAATATAATCATGGGAAAAAAATATGCATGTCGGTAAGTTTTTTTCAAATTGTGCAAAAAATAAAAAAATTCACGGTTCCGGTTACCCCAACCGTTACGCTACGGCCTTTACACCCAGCAACCGCAATCGTGCCACCGCCACCGTTACGGCAACCGCAACCGCTTTTCAGAACCTTGTCGGCTACCTTCTTCAGGAGTTCGTCCTCCATCTGCCTTGCCTTTACTTCTTCAATGATAGTCGGCTCCGCTGTGATCATAGCTAAGCATGCCAAACTTCCCATTGACCTTCTGCTCAATGCGTCGGCTACCGAGTTTGCTTTACTTGGGTGGTACTGAATCTGCATGTCGTAGTCTTTCAATAATTCAAGTCATCTTCTCTGCCTCAAATTTAATTCCTTCTGAGTGAATAAGTACTTCAAACTCTTGTGATCTGTGAAAACTTGGCAAGAAGCTCCATATAAGTAATGACGCCAAATCTTCAAAGCAAACACCACGGCTGCTAGCTCTAGATCATGGGTAGGATAGTTCTTTTCATGGGGTTTCAACTGATGAGATGCATAAGCTATTACCTTACCCCCTTGCATTAACACACAACCCAAACCCTTATGTGAAACATCACTGAAAATCTGAAATTCCTCATTACCTGATGGAAGTACAAGAATTGGTGCTGGAACTAACCTCGTCTTCAACTCCTGGAAGGCTAATTCTCTATCCTCGGTCCATTCGTACGTCACTCCCTTTTGAGTTAGTTGTGTCAATGGTACTGCAATCCTTGAGAAGTCCTTCACAAACTTTCTGTAATAACCTGCCAAACCCAGAAAATCACGAACCTCGGACACGTTGGTCGGCGTCAGCCAATTTACGACGGCTTCAATCTTACTGGGATCAACTGAGATACCCTCTTCATTAATCACATGTCCCAAAAATGAAATGCTGGAAAGCCAAAACTCACACTTACTCAACTTAGCATACAACTTCCTGTCTCTCAAGGTTTGTAGGGCAAGTCTCAAATGATTCTCGTGCTCAATTGTACTCTTGGAGTAGATCAATATGTCGTCAATAAAAACAACCACGAACTCATCAAGATACGACTTAAAGACTCTGTTCATTAAATCCATGAATGCTGCAGGCGCATTAGTCACCCCAAAAGGCATTACTAGAAATTCGTGGTGGCCATATCTTGTCCGAAAAGCAGTCTTCTCAACATCCTCGGCTTTAACCTTGAGCTGATGGTAGCCCGACCTAAGATCAATTTTTGAAAAGACTCGTGCTCCTTGTAGTTGATCAAGCAAATCATCAATCCTAGGCAACGGGTACTTATTCTTAATTGTTACCTTGTTAAGTTCTCTGTAATTAATGCAAAGACGAAGTGTGCCATCCTTTTTCTTAACAAATAGGACTGGTGCTCCCCAAGGTGAAGTACTCGGCCTAACGAACCCCTTATCCAGCAATTCTTGTAATTGTAGTTTCAGTTCCTTGAGTTCAGCTGGGGCCATTCTATAGGGTGTTTTGGAGATAGGCTGCGTTCCCGACATGACGTCAACAGTAAATTCTATTTCTCTATCGACTAAGTGGCCAGGCAAGTCATTCGGAAAGACGTCGGGGAATTCATTAACAACTGGGATGTCGGCTAAATTAACATTTCCATTTTGATCACTCAATATACTACACAGTTAGCCTTGACACCCTTTCTAAATTAGCTTAAAGGCTTTCATGGACGAGATCAAGTAAGGTGGGGGTACTACTCCTTTACCCTGGAAAATAACCTCGGCTTGGTTTGGGGGTTTCAGTGTGACATTCTTCGAAACACAATTAATAGATGCATGATTCATTACTAACCAGTCCATTCCTAATATGGCATCAAAGTGAGTCATGCTTAACGGCATTAAATCAACTAATAATTCTACACCCTCAATCACAACAACACACGCCCTATAGATGGATGCAACAATCATAGTTCTCCCAGATGGAGTAGATACATATAACATATAATCAAGGGGTTCTTGTTCTCTATTCAACTTCTTGGCAAACTTAGCAGATACAAATAAATGTGTAGAACCCGAATCAATCAATATGTATGCATCTTGAGAGCAGATTGGAAGTATACCTGACACTACTGCCTCAGCATTCTGGGTGTCTCCTGGCACTAGAGCGAAAACCCTGCCCTGTCTCATCTGTGTCCTTCCGACGTTGCTTCCATGTGCAGAGCCCGAGGTGCTCCCATTTTTCTTACCATCATCAATCCTTGACTTCGGACAGTCTCTCACACGATGACCCATTTCTCCACATTCAAAACAGGCGCCTGACGCCCAACGGCAAACTCCGGAATGCGGCTTCCCACAACTTGCACACATCGGCTTAGTATTACCTTCCTGGTTCGAGTTGTTGGAGTTGCCCACATTCGTTTTCTTCTTGGCGTTAAACGGAACTCGGCGATTATCATAGTTCTGTCTCTTCCTCTGACTCTCTCCTGAATTCTGATATCGGTTCAAGTTAGCTTCTGCAAGGATTGGCCTTGTCCAATACTCCGGCGTAAGTCGGCATGTTGAGCATGTTAACTCGATCCTGAATCGGTCCACGCAGTCCACTTTCGAACTTCCTAGCTTTTCTATATTCATCATTGACCATGTGAGGCGTATATCTCGCCAATTCAGTAAAAGTACGGTCATATTCTGCCACTGTCTTGTTTCCTTGTGTCAGAGTCTGAAACTCCGTGGTCTTGCGATCTCGGACACTAAGGGGAAAATGCTTGTTGTAAAACAGCTCCAAAAATCTGGCCTAAGTTAAGTCAGGATTACCTTCTCGGGTCATCATCCACCATCTTCGAGCGTCGTCGTCCAAAGTGAATGCTGCCAATGCCACCTTCTGAGCATCGGTGCTGGGAAAGATCTCGAATAGCTTCTCCATTCCTAAAACCCACGCCTCGGCTTTCATCGGCTCTATACCCCCCTGGAATCTTGGCGGGTTCATCTTCTTGAACTCCTTAATCAAAGTCATCGTTCCATCCCCATACAAGGCTGGCTGTGGAGGCACCTGTGGTACCGGGGGAGGTGGAGGTAGAATTGCTTGTTGCCCATTTGTCTGTTCGGCTTGGGTGGATGTAGCACTAGCATTCTGTTGCCTCATTTGCCTCAACTCACGGGCTAAACCTTCAACTAGTCTTTCTAGTCTGTCTAATCTGTCTTCTGATTGATCTCGGCCAACTGGTGGTCTTCCTCTCCTCATAATGCTATGAGTATGCAAAATATGGCTTTAAAACAAAATGCGCAAATTAACATGCATGCAAGTAACAAATAGTTATGCCGAGATGATGCACACATTGTCAAGTAGCAAGCAATATGATGCAATCCTAACATCATTCTGTGGGATATCCTATGCTCTTTTGGACTCAAAGTGTGTAAATAACGTACTATAGGGAACTCGTGCTCTGATACCAATCTGTCACGACCCCATTCCGCCTCTGGTAGAATGGTGCCATGATGGCCAGTAATCCGAGATTACCAAAGGCCAACTTACAAGGATTCACACACAATCAGAGTATACATATGGGGCTTACATGTGCGGAAGCAATAAATTTTAAATTCAATTAGTCCATAAGAGCTGTGCATAGATCAAATGAAGTGACATATATCTTTACATAGCTTTTCAATGGATTCAAACAAAATGAAGTAAAAAAATACATCTTGACCAAAAGGCTTCTCAAGCCATCATATACAAAACACAATGAAATGCAAGCTAAGAAGCATGATCTTCAAGATGCTACAAAACGCGAATCCAAAACAAGTTGCAAAGCATATGTAGGCGTCGCCGCCGCCGTCCTGCTCATCACCTACATATATATAGAGAGGGTGAGCTTGGATACTCAGTGAATGGTATAAGTAATAAAGGGGTTTGCATGACTGATATTCAAGATTTAGACAAAACAATACATAACATAACCAGTACAAAATCAAGGGATGAACCAAGTCCATCTATCGAATCTTTCAAAACTTCAAGGGATGCTTACTAGCATCAACATAATACAAGGGATGACATTCTGGACAAACAAACCCACGCGGTAAACCGTCGGTGGCAAGGCAAGACAAGGCAAGACAAGGGAGATATCTCAAAACAATGGTGTCGTTGCATTATAGTCCCCTGACACTAAGGACTTGTGCTACAAATGCTTAGAGTCCCCTAGCACATACGGACTTCCAAAACAAGAGTGCAGTTGCATTATAGTCCCCTGACACTAAGGACTTGTGCTACGAATGCTTAGAGTCCCCTAGCACATACGGACTTCCAAGAATGTCATCAAAACAAGGCAATACTTATTGCAAGTAGGAATAATCATTCATGCTTACAAATACTTTCTGAACGAGGCAAAACAAGGTTTTATCAAGCTTTATAACATAACTTTATTAAAAATATCATTCACATAGTTCTTCGAACGTCGGGGTCAAGGCGAGTCCAAGTCCTACAAACACATGACAAGTCTACTGAATGCACTTTCAAACAAGCTTCACATGCACACATATGATCTCGGCATTCTTCAAAACTAAGTCAAATCAAAACAAAACACTGTTTCTCATCTCGGGAGAACATGCTGGGCACCAACCAGGTCTTGGCCGAGGTCCCGCACCTCCTCGCTGAGGTGAGGTCCCGATGGCCACATTCAAGGAAATGAAGTCGGGAAAATCTGGGTTTCCCTTTTTCTTGAAGAACATAACGAACATGAAGAACATGAAGAAGATTAATGCAAGGATCATAACTTGTTATTACAAAAATTTGAAATTTCATGCTATGAGTTTGAAAACATGGACCTGCGTGCCCATACTTGAAGATTTTAGGAAAACAAACACAAATACATGAATCTTGATGCAAGCTTTCGGATCAAACAAGGCTTTTCTTTAAGAATACATGAACACTAACTTCTATTTCTAAAACCAACTTTAAATCAATGCATGGCATGCAGAACAGATTCGATTATGCAATGCAGCTAGATGATCAATAAGAACAACGAGAGTAGATCAAGATTCTAACCTCAAAACACGAATCAAACGGTTTGAACTCTAAGAATCAGGCTTGGAAATCTATTCCTTCCCTAAGAACTTCTCTTCTTCTCCTAGAGCTTCTCTCTCCTCAAGAACAAAGATATGATACAAAATGATACATTTCTAGGTTTGCCGGCTGACTTAACACTCAGCCCGGACACGTGGCAACGGTTGGTTGGCCCTACTTAAAAAGGTGACTGATTGAAAAGACAAGACTATGACAAAGTGTGTTCAACAAGCTAGGTGGCAAGGGTACTCCGGCAAGTAACAATCTCGGTTAAGAACGAGGCTTCGGCAAGTAAGGTCTCAATGATCTCGGCTAGGAAGGACAACACTTGGCCTAGCTGTGCCACACCTCGGTCTAGGTTATACCAGTCCAGGAACAAGATTACTTGGGTTCAAGGATAACATCTCAGCCTAGATAATATACATCTCGGCCTTGGTGATGAACACCTCGGCCTAGATAATGACATCTCGGCCAATATGTCAGGGTGCGAGTAGAGGTCAACCAAAGAGATCCCAAGATGGTTCTAAGTGTAAGAGTATCAAAGGAGCGACCTAGGCTTAAGATGACCTTGGCTGAAACACACACCAAACAAGGAATATAGCATGCAAGTAACACTTATGCAAGACAGATCAAGGGTTGCAAATGCAACATATCGAGACAAGATCATGTAATATATGCAAGCATGACTAGAGTAAAGTGAGGGTTGTTACAGATAAGTTCAATTGCATTGGTGAAGTTTAGTTACTGTGAAAGGAATGAATGTAGGAGTGAAGTTTTGCTAGTCAGAAAGAGAGTTGTGGACATTCTCTATGATCACATTAATTACCAAGCATAACTAGACAGTTTACAACACTTCCATGTGGGAGAGAGAGGGTTAGGGATGCATGCCATCCATAAATCTCTTTATCTACGAGTTGGATAGGAAAGTGAGGAGATGTCTTTTGGTGAAGTGCATGGATGCAATTTGTGCGAGTGGCCCTTAAAAAATTTGATAGAGTATCTAATGTTAGAAAATCATCAATACAAGTAATTTTAGTTCCGTTTTAATTTTATATCCTTGTTTTATGTTTGAATGCTTAGATTAACATGGTATGTCCAATTTTTTGAATCAATCTTGTTTCTTATTTTTTTGAGAATCTACACTTTCTGGAAGTTGTAAGTAGCCGTTGATTTATTCTTGTTCTACTTTGCTTGTTTGTAATATGTGCACATAGATGTGCAGGATCAAGGAGAAGAGGTGGGATTCTAGAAGGATGGTTGCTTCGGGTGGAATGCCATCATCACATTCAGCAACTGTTACAGCTCTTGCAATGGCTGTTGGTTTACAAGAAGGAACTGGAGGCGCTGCATTTGCCATTGCCGTTGTTTTGGCGTGTGTTGTATGTACTTTTTAAACCAGGTCTTCCTCATTCTTTTGTATTGCATTTGCTTGCTCAGGCAGTTATGCTTATTTTTGCCATATGAATTGAATGGAACCTATGAAGCACGGATACTTCAAATAGGATGACGTATCCGTATCGGATACCGATACTCCTTGGATACTTGTGGATACGTATCGGATACTTATTAAAAATATTAGATACTTCTTAATTTTTTTTTATTAATTTTGGAGTATCGGATACTTAATTTTGAAGTATCGGATACTCTAAGTTATGTTTACTTGTTTTAAGAAATTAGAATTGTAACATTTTTTGCATAGTAATATAATATAATATAATTGCAAGTATAAATATAAGAATATTTTTCTAATACTTTGTTAAGTTCTTCGATAAGAAGAGCATAGTGAGTTAAATAATAGAATTTATCAAATTGATGTATCCTAATTATTTCATGCATGTCCCCTATAACTACATAAAAAATAAGAATTAACAAGAGAATATAACAATGGTAAAATTAAATATCAATAAATAAATAAGCAAGTAAACTTGAATACAATATTTTTTACTAGCGTCAAAAGAAAAAGCATAGGGACAAGTTGTGAATTGTTCTATGATTGTAATATAAATATATTAAACTTGATATTGAAATGAAATATTTGCAAGACTTATTAAAAATTTTAAAAGTAAACAATCTACTAGCTTAAATTAATACAAAATTCTTAAAGGTTAGTATTTTGCATTATAAAATTACATTGTGGTTTCTCAACGTTCTTTAGCTTATGTGTAACTCACTATTAATAATTTCAAAAAATATATTTTCACAAACGTATCCTAGCCGTACCGGTATCCTATTTTTTAGGTTTCCTCGTATCGCCGTATCCGTATCATGTCGTATCTGTATCTCGTATCCGTATCTATGCTTCCTAGCATGGAACAAACTAATCATGCACTCTTTTTTAATTTTCTGTTGCTTTATGTGGAAATTTATGAAATGCTCAAGTTATTATTTTGGTAAGTGAAATTTTATTATCTGGCCTTCTCCCTTTTTATTTATAGAAGTAGATTATTATTGGTCTAGCTAAGAAAATATGGAAGTTCTATTATATCCATTGACTATTAATGTCTTTCTTCTAGTAAGATATGTTTCGTCAAAAAATATAATCCTTGTAATACTCCTGTGCTATTTCTTGGAGACATTATTTGTAATTGTTCATAATTGGATTTAATCATGTTTTTTTTATAACTCGGTATCTGGCCCAATGGACCACCAACTAATGTGGGAAACCAATGCCACCGTCCACTAACGGAGGGTCCGATTAAAGCCGGTTCAAAACCCCATAATGACTGGCCCCAAGAAATTGTTTGCACCTAGGAGGTTTCGAAACTGAGACCATGGAGGGAGCACAACCCCAGGCCCCAGGCCTTAGCCACTAGGCCCCAACCCCTTTGGAAATAGTACATAAATTTGATTTTTGTGATTGAAATCTTCAGATAATTTTGTGGTATAATAGCAACAGTTTTTAAAGAACGACATTCAGACTACTAGGCCCTGGTTGGCTGGAATTGGTTGATTAGCTTTACCATATTGAACCAAAAAGTCGCATTGATTTAAATGAGAAAAAAGGTCTCCCAGGTTGATGCCTATCGTGTTTCTATACCATGTATTTTTACATTAAAAATCCAACAAATATTAGTCAATTCAGTCTCAAGGGTAGTTTTCCAAGAATGACTTTTGGACTATGGGTTCCAACGGGGCTCTATGTTAATTATATGCACCGTCTCTCCATGTCATGAGCAGGCAGATATGTTTGAATAGCATTTGGTGATTTAATGTTGTGTTATCTCTCTCTTTACGTGCATTCATTTGAGTTTGGTTTCCTACAGGTAATGTATGATGCAACTGGCGTTAGACTTCATGCTGGTCGGCAAGCTGAAGTAACATCTCTTCATGATCATAGACTTTTCATTCCAAGATTATGTACATTTTTCTCTGTCACTCATTTCTTGATAGTTCGTGTATATGATGCTTATTGCAGTTATTGAATCAAATTGTGTGTGAGCTGCCTCCTGAACACCCTGTCTCTAGTGTTAAACCATTGCGAGACTCACTTGGTCATACTCCACTTCAGGTATATAATCATGCTTATCCTGTTGGAGTGCCTTGGAATAGTTAGAGATTTTTCTATTCTCACCTCTCTCTCTTTGATTAAGCTTGCTCATTATGTATAATAATGCATTTGTTGTTGCATAAGACACCATGTGACATGGGACCATTGTTTTAAGCCTTTAATATGAATGTGAGCGTTTTTTGTTGTCAATTTGGTGCTAGATATGTTGCTTCTTTTGTAGATCTACTGTAACTCCTGTAATGAAGTATGATAAATTACCAAAACTGGAGATCAGGCTTGTTTTATTGGTTGAATGTAATTATGGTTGATAACGGGATCTTGTTCATCCACATGAAATTTCTGGGGTTTTCAACTCAAACTATGGTACTGGCATTGTTGGACCAAGATGTGGTGCGATGCTCTTAGGCTTTGTTTGGACAGCAGAATCTTGAGGGGAATGAGAACTTAGCACTAGTAATAAAATTCCCGTGTCAATATTATTCAGGCCTTTGGTTTCATTAGGAATCGACCATGGGAAAAATTATAAAAATTTAAATATTGTGGGCCCAATTATTATGTTTTACTCTTAGGCTATGTTTGGATAGCAGGAATCTTGAGGGAAATGGGAACTTAGTACTAGTAATAATCCTTAGGAATCCACCATGGGAAAATGATAAAAATTTAAATATTGTGGCCCAATTATTATGTTTTACTCTTAAATGGGTAACATTCCTCTAATGTGAGATTTCCAAGAGGAAGTGGGGGAATCAGATTCTTACTGAAGTAGGTAATCGTGAATCACTTTTTTACTGCAGTCCATTCCAAATGGTGGAATCATAGGGACCCGGAATCACATTCCCCCCCTAAGCCTTTAATATGAATGTGAGCGTTTTTTGTTGTCAATTTGGTGCTAGATATGTTGCTTCTTTTGTAGATCTACTGTAACTCCTGTAATGAAGTATGATAAATTACCAAAACTGGAGATCAGGCTTGTTTTATTGGTTGAATGTAATTATGGTTGATAACGGGATCTTGTTCATCCACATGAAATTTCTGGGGTTTTCAACTCAAACTATGGTACTGGCATTGTTGGACCAAGATGTGGTGCGATGCTCTTAGGCTATGTTTGGACAGCAGAATCTTGAGGGGAATGAGAACTTAGCACTAGTAATAAAATTCCCGTGTCAATATTATTCAGGCCTTTGGTTTCATTAGGAATCCACTGTGGGAAAAATTATAAAAATTTAAATATTGTGGGCCCAATTATTATGTTTTACTCTTAGGCTATGTTTGGATAGCAGGAATCTTGAGGGAAATTGGGAACTTAGTACTAGTAATAATCCTTAGGAATCCACCATGGGAAAATGATAAAAATTTAAATATTGTGGCCCAACTATTATGTTTTACTCTTAAATGGGTAACATTCCTCTAATGTGAGATTTCCAAGAGGAAGTGGGGGAATCAGATTCTTACTGAATTAGGTAATCGTGAATCACTTTTTTATTGCAGTCCATTCCAAATGGTGGAATCATAGGGACCCGGAATCACATTTCCCCCAACACACCCCCCCCCCAAAAAAAAAAAAAGACTATCATCCAAACTTAGCCTTGCAATATTTAGTTACTTTCATCAAATGCCATTCTGATGAAAAGATTATTCTGTCAAAGTATTAAAGTTGCTCTTACCTTTGTTCAAAGCAAGATAATTATTTGAAGTTCTACAACTATGGCTTCTTGAAATTTTCGAATAAATGCTTAAAGACAAGTCTTTCATTATCTGAAGTACTTCAATATGCTTACCTTATACGCTTGATAATAGTTGCTTACACACAAAAGAATAATTATGATGATCATTATTTATTGTGTTGGCTGAATTTTTCTTCTTTTTACAAAAATGAAAATTCTCTAAGAATTTCTTCATGTCCGTATGAAAACTCTTTTTTTTTTTTCATGGAAATTGTTGCAGGTAACAGCAGGTGCTATATTAGGATGTATAGTAGCATACGTCATGAAAAGCTCCAGTTAAGGGATGGTGCAGTTATTGCTTCTCAATTACCAAATCTTCAAGAGGCTTTCGAGCTTTTCAATTGTGGAGGTCACATCGCAGCTAAACCTTCCACGAAATCAAAAGAAAACGTGGGAGACCTGTCTGTGTTTGAGGTTGTAATGACTGAAAGCTTGTTTTCTTGTTTCTGGTCTTGGTTTGCTTGTGTGTATAAATTGATTTTCAAGGTTCATCGAATTTATGCCGTGTTTGATATTTAAAAATGATTTGGAACCCCAGAAGTTTCCCATCTCTGTACTTTCTGATAGTTTGATGGTGTTGTCATTTCTGTTTGTTGAGTGATTAGACTGATGAAGTTAGAATGTTAAATATTACAATGATTGAGGAAACATATATTTGAAGGACATATATGAGTTCTTAGAGCAATTTGAATGTTTTGCCATAATCCTCTGCATATAGATGTTTAGTTTGGATTTGTTAATAATTTTTTTAAAATTTTTAAATTTTTTATCAGTATAGAGGATATTTCAGGAAAATGGATTATTCTATTTTCAAACATTATTCTCTCTTTGTTGACACATAATGAATACAAATTTTATTACAATAACATCAAGCAAAATGATCAAGGACATTAGTACGTACCATATTTCTGTTGGTTCAGGAGTTCATATCTAATCATGAGTTTTTGTTTGGTACTAGGTTTTCAAACCAAGGGTGTGAAAAATTTCAAGTGTATAAACTGAGAAATTGAAATTTGTGTAAATAAAAAATCTGCCCAAACATCACCTCCAGATTGTCATTGTGCCCACAATGTCTCAGCCCTAGCCTTCTCAATCTATTCCACAAATTCAACAAAATCATTTTCCCTTTGTTCATCATCACATATTCCACTTCCAATCTTACCTACACTTCACTGAAACACTGATTTTCAGGCCTTTGTTGGTCACTCAACAACTTATCTCCTTGTGAGGATATAAAAATCTGGCTGCAAATGGGAAGGGTTCATCGCTTTCCAGGAACCAGTCCTTGGGCGTCGGAATCACAACAATCTTGCTTCAACAACACTACTGACAACCATCGAGGTACAGCAACCCCCTGTTTCATTCCAAGCAGTTTCACAGAGAATCATACAATGTAAAGATAAAAACAAGGCAACAATTAGAATGAAAACAGCAATTAGCTCTCATGTACCAGTAAGGTAACTTAAATGTGCTTTGGGACATCCTATATAATTGGTATAAAATTTTCCAGACTAATTTTTCAGCACCGGCCTTCGTGGGTGGTGATCCCGTAAAGATGCATTTACATTGTGTTTTAACTTATATAGAAGTACATTAGACAATCACAAATTAACCAGTATAAACTTGCTGTTAGAGTGAGACAACTTCTCCAAAGCTGCCTTTGCTGCATGAAGCTTGGCATTTTCCTTATGCTCAGAGGCCGATGAGGCAATAAATTCTAAATCCACATAAACGCTGGCGATGTTCTCCTCCCCTCTTCTCCAGTGCGTGATATCCACTTGCTTACCCTCTGTTTGAAAAAATTCAAAAAGCATGGTCGCGGGCTGTGGTTGTTGCTGGAGAACATCAAGTGTAACAATAGGCTCCAATATAACTCTAAAGATCTAAAACAAATGAAAAAAACTATGTCATAAAAATTCTTCTTAAAAAAAAAACTACATGCCAAATCTTAGTTTTATGTTGGGAAGTTCACTGCAAATACTAGTTACTTTGAGATGCCACAGTTGCCCAAATTAGGAAAGAAGAACCTAGTAAATTCCTATAGTCGAACCTTTTATTTCAGAATTCTAATGAAATCTACGTGAAATAGACAGCTGTTGTTTAATCTAATGAAATCTAATTTACTCATGTTCCAATTCAACAGGACCCCCATGAAACCAAAATATCCCGATTTCTTAACAAATTTAAAGAAACAATTGTCCATAAATTACAGAACTATGCACCACCCAAAATGCTTGCAGATCAATTTGACGATCAACATGAACTGCTGCAGCAACAGACTCAACAATGTCAGCAAGAACCTTCGGCGCTTTCACCGTCCCTCCATACACCACCGTATCTGCCTCCTGCTGAACAGCCAACGTGATATCCCTCACCTGCACAAAATCAAAGAACCAATTTTTTATTTCATAAACTCATAAGAGCATCTCCAATCCTTACTCTCTTTTTTCATCACAACTTTTTCAAAAATTTCACTTATCCAAAAAAATCTCCTTTAACCATTTTTAATGAAAAAAAATTGTTCAAAATTTGGTGAAGGAATTGGTTACAGTGATTTTTTCATCAAATTTGACGAAACTCCAATCCTTGCTCCATTTTTTCATCAAAATTGAGTGAAATTTTGGTTAAAAACTAGATCAGCTATGGCGCAGTCCAATTCTTACTCTCTTTTTTTCATCAAATCTTTTTAAACCGTTTTTTATGAAAGAAATTCAATCCTTAAATCTTTTAAAATTTCATCAAATTTGTGCAAAAATAAATTGTTGAAAATTTAGCAAAACCCTGGAAAACTTGCCTCTCCTTGATGGTTGGAGCATAATTTAGCCATTTTTTCATCAAATTTAAATTTGAGATAAAATCGATAAACATGGGGAGACGTTTTGGGCTAAAATAGTCTAATAAAAATAAAATAAGTTAAAATATATTAATAATAAAAAAAATCAATTAAAATAATC
>CM069907.1:11918446-11956767 GCA_036172215.1 Camellia granthamiana
TCCAATTAGTAAAAGAACTTCAGTGCTGTAGAGATGGGCTTAGAAGGTGGAGTAAAGAACATTTCGGAAACAATAGCTTAAACATTGCTTATATAAAATCTAAGCTTTTGTCTCTTCAGTCCCAACCCTGGATAGAGGTTAATATGCAAGCTCAAGACCAATTGAAATCTGATCTTGAGACAGCTCTTTCTAGGGAGGAAATGTTCCTTCATCAAAGATCCCATATCCGATGGCTAAATTATGGAGATAGGAACTCTTCGTTTTTTCATGCCTCGATGATCCAACGTCACCAATGAAACCAGATTCTTCGCTTACAAACAGAGGACGGGACTTGGATAAACTCGGAATCGGATATTAATCACCATCTCTTGGGTTTTTTCTCTTCTTTATTCACAAGTGTTGGAAACAAAAACTTCATGGAGGCCTTATCTGTTGTGGAGCCTATGGTCTCCGATGTTATGAATAGGAGCTTAATTCAACCGGTCAGTGATGAAGAGATCAAGGCAGCAGTATTCCAATTAGGGGCAGTGAAGTCTCCAGGGCTGGATGGCTTTCCAGGATTTTTCTATCAGACTTATTGGGAAGAAGTGGGAGCAAAGGTCTGTGAAGCTGTGCAGAGTTTTTTCTGGAAGGGTATTTGCTCAAAGAACTCAATCACACCAATCTGATTTTGATTCCCAAGGTTTGCAATCCGATGTTGTTATCCCAATTTTGCCCAATCAGCTTATGTAATTTCAACCTGAAAATCATTACAAAGATCCTTGCCAATTGTCTGAAGCCAATCCTGAAAAACCTTATCTCTCCAAACCAATTAGCTTTTGTTCCAGGGCGAATGATTCAAGACAATATTGTTGTGGCCCATGAAGCCTTCCATGCTCTCAAATTAAAAAAATCAGGGGTTGTTGGTAATATGGCTATTAAACTTGACTTCAACAAGGCCTATGATCAAATCGAATGGGACTTTTTAGCTGCTGTTCTGCAAAAGTTGGGGTTTCACTCTAAATGGGTGAATTGGGTTATGGAATGTGTTTCTACTGTGAGCTTCTCTATTTTTGCTAATGGTGAAAAAAGAGCCTCTTTTATTCCTTCCCGAGGGCTCCGGCAGGGTGATCCCCTCTCCCCATATCTTTTTATTTTAGTGGCGGATGTTTTATCAAAACTCCTCAACCGGAGTCTCACTCAAAATCAGCTCTCGAGGATGAAAATTACAAGGCACTGCCCAACTCTTTCGCATTTATTTTTTGCGGACGATGTGCTTCTCTTTCTTAAGGCTGATACTCAAGAATGTAAATCTGTGTTGGAGGTTCTGGACATTTACTGCAGGGCATCTGGTCAACAAGTAAATTTTGACAAATCAAGTGTGCAATTCCCCACAAATGGTCAGCTACAGGTGTGCAACTCAATCAGTGCCCTCTCGGGTCTCAAGACTACCCCTGCTAATGCAAAATATTTGGGTTTACCCTTATTCTGGGGTTGGTCAAAAGCGGAAGCTTTTCAATTCATAATTGAAAAAGTTCTCTCCAAGTTACAAGGATGGAAATCAAAATTGTTATCACAAGCGGGGAAAGAGATTTTGATCAAAGCAGTAGTACAAGCAATCACATCCTACGCTATGGCATGTTTCGCTTTTCCAAAATGGTTTTGTACACGGTTGAATGCATATATTAGCAAATTTTGGTGGGGTGGGGATCCAAAAGGAAGAGGGATTCATTGGATCAATTGGGACCCTTTGGCGCTATCAAAATTTAAAGGAGGGTTAGGCTTCTGAGATTTCAAAGCTTTTAATTTGGCCCTTTTAGCTCGACAAGGTTGGAGATTAGTGAAGTATCTGAACTCCTTTTGTGCTCGCATCTTGCAAGGTATCTACTTTCCTCACTCCTCCTTCTTGGAAGCGATGAAAGGGCATAGGGCTTCATAGGCTTGGGCTAGTATTTTGCAGGGAAGGAATGTGCTTATGGAAGGGTTGAGATGGCAAATTCATAGCGGTGCAAATGTTAAGTTCTGGAAAGATAAATGGGTGCTAACTCTCCCTAAATTCAAGCTATCCACTCCACTACCTGATGGATCTTTGATCTCGAAGGTAGAAGATGTTATTGACTATACCTGTAAGAGATGGAAGGTTGATGTTCTTCGAACCCTGGTATCTGAATCTGAAATGGCAGCAATCAGGACAATTCCTCTTCCGTTGGCACCTAAAGAAGATGCACTAATTTGGCATTTTGAATCAACAGAGGTATATTTAGTTAAATCTGGATATCATGTAGCTCTGTCAGAAATGCAAAACCAGTGTATTCAGAGACCCTCTTCCTCTTTTAGCCCCCCGGACACTTTTTGGAAGTTGATTTGGTCTCTCAAAGTTCCTCCAAAAATCCACCATTTCTAGTGGAGAGCGTGTAAGAATGTGTTGGCCTCCAGAGAAAACTTGTTTCGAAGACGGTGTGCCCTTTCTAATGTATGCCCAATATGTCAATGCAAAGTTGAAACGGTGGAACATTTGCGTTTCGAGTGTGGATGGGTTAGAGCCGTTTGGTTCGGGAGTGATTTGAACTTCAAAGTTGATTGTGGAGCTATTCAATCGATTGGGAAATGGTCGTGTGAGCTGGTGGCAAACTCCAAGAATGAGGAGGACCGAGCTTCCTGCCTCGGTAAAGTAGCTTGGATTGGCTAGTTCATTTGGAAGGATCGAAACAATTATGTTTTCAACCATCACCCTGTGGAGCCCTCCTCGACTTTACATCGAGCTCGAGTGGCAATGGCGGAATATAAGTATGTTACGATAAGCCCAGTTGTTTCCTTTTCTCACGGGCCTTCTCTGAACCCAACTGAAGTGGGAACCTGGATGCTCCCTGATCAAGGCCAATTCAAAATCAATTGGGATGTGGCTACGAAAAAAGGTTCCTCCCAGGCCTCTATTGCAGTGGTATTGAGGAATGCTTCGGGAGGGATTCTGCATGGCTTAACCAAGAAAGAATATATCTCCTCTTCATTCCAATGTGAAGCTCTAGCTTGCAGATGGGCCTGCCTCTTTGCTCAAACTTGCGGTTTACCAGGGGCAATTATTGAAGGAGATAACAAATCAGTCATCCTCCTCAGCGTATCAGAGACTGTTCCTCCTTGGGAGTGTGGACTGATTATTGATGATATTAAGAGATTGGCTTCTCAGGAAGTGTTGCTCCTTTAATGGAGACCTCGATCTGCAAATCGTGTAGCCCATTGGGTGGCACAAGCCTCGCTACATGGTCATCTCCCACCGGACTGGATCCCAAACCCACCAGTTGGCCTTGTTGCTTTGTTAGGTGTTGGTTAGTTTTTTTGTTTTCTGATGTTGTTCTGTTTTCTTTCTTTGGCTGTTAATTCCCCTGTTCAAAAAAAAAAAAACTTACCTCTTATTGAACAATCTAGGCTTATAAATAGCTTTCTATAATCTTAACAGAATGAGAAAAACTAGCTCACATTTACAACTAATCAACATGATAAGTGCAACTAGAAAAAGTCAAAAAACACCAAACAAGTACCCTAAAGACTAGGGCTTATTCAAACTGAATGCAATAACCTATCTGAATCCCTAACAGAAACCTAAACTTCCTCTTCAAATGCTTCTGTTAAACTTTCAATTGCACTGGAGAATTAGTTCTGTTATCAATAAAAGTTTCTTTATCTGTAAAAATTATTAAACTGTAAAAATCTTTAAAAAAATTTAATTTAGTCATATTTTTATAAATTTTTATTTGTCAAAAACTTTTATTTAATGATTTTTATCAGTAAAAAATTTAACTATTTGGTTCAATTAAAAATTTAATTGGAGAAAAACCAAATCTTTTGAAAAATTAATTTAGTTTGATTTTTGAAAACAATTGGGCTATGGCCACATTTTACAAAATCTCTCACAAATCATTTCACTCTAACCGATAAGAATCTATTCACTTATTCTATATCTCCAAATTCTTATGGATCAAAATCTATAAAAAGACGTTTTTGTAAAAGATTCTTGTCGGAATAGATTATTTTCCTTTCGAGAAATTGTTTTAAATGAATCTTTGTTTATTTTTAATAATTTTTTTAAATGTTGTAATTACTTTTTTTAAATACGAAAAAGTTCTTTAAAATAAACAAAAATATACACAGATTTCTTTTTGAATATTTGTTTATTTGTAATATATTAGTCAACTTAGTGTTAGAGTGAGTTTGGCATTGGTTTTTTAATAATTTTAAAAATTGGTTGTCTGAGAAGTAATTAAAAAAACATTGTGAGTGGAAAATATTTCGGTTGTAACTTTTTCATTTGGTGACAAATAATTTTTTATTTTTTGACTTATTTGGGATTATTTTGAAAATTGATTATGTTAATTAGTTTTTTAATTTTTTACTAAATAATATACAAAAAAAAGTAACGAGAAAGCTGACTTGATGTTTTGATTTTTTGACCATTTAATTGATTTTCAAAATAAGCCTTCCGAGTTGTTTGGCAACCTAATTATTTAGCATATTTATTTTATTTTTTAATCAAATAAAATTAATTTATTTAGCTCATTTCAAACCATGCCTTAAAAATTCAAATGAATTTGGTCAGATTTTAGGGGGGTTTTAGAAAGTGAAAAAATAATCAAAGAGTCATAAAATCATTACTAAAAAATCAATTACTCTCTATTTTTTTATGTCATTTTGTAAAATATTAAAAAATTAATTAAAATAATCAATTTTTAAGCAAACTCTTAGGTGCTGTTTAGTAATACTTACGTTTCAGTTTTCTGTTTATATTTACAAAAATTTTAAAAACTCAAATAAAAACTTGTTTGGTAAAATTTTTGATTTATAAATCAGTTGTCTCAGTTTATAAATTTGGCCAAAAAATGAAAACACAAAAAATGTGTTTCTGTTTTGAGTTTTGAGTTTTTTTTTTTGTACCACCCAACACTAACCACCACCCGCTACCATTTTCCACCACCGTCTTCTGCCACCACCACCCGCCACCCACCCCCCACCACCACCTACCACCACCACTCACCACCCACCTGCCACCACTACCCACCACCCGCTACCCGCCACCCACCACCCACCCACTCGCCACCACCACCACCCACCCCTCGCCACCACCACCACCACCACCACCACCCACCACCCACCTGCCATCCCCTCGCCACCACCCACCACCCGCCACCCGCCACTACCATCCACCGCCAACCACCACCACCCGTCATCTACTTGCCACCACCACTTATCATTCACCTGCCAACACCATCCACCACATGTCACCACCACCCACCCACCCACCACCACCAGCCACCCGCCACCACCACCCACTACCCACCACCACCACCACCACCATCATCACCCACCACCCACCCACCAGCCACCACCACCCACCAGCCACCACCACCACCTACTCGCTATCACCTACTGCCCGCAACCGTCACCTACTCACCCGCCACCTACATGCCACCACCACCATCACCCACTACCCACCTGCCACCACCACCACCCACTCGCTATCACCTACCACCCGCCGCCATCATCCACTCACCCGCCACCTACCTGCCACCACCCACCACCACCTGCCATCCGTCACCCACCTGCCACCACCACCCATCACCCGCCATCTGCCACCCACCTGCCACCACCACCCGCCACTCGCCACCACCCACACGCAACCACTTACCACCCGCCACTGTCACCCACCTACCCACCATCACCGCCCACCACCCACCCGCCACCACCCACCACCACCTGCCATCCGCCACCCACCTGTCACCACCACCCGCCACCGCCACCACCACCACCCACCCACTCACTACCACCCATCACTCGCCACCGTCACCTACCCACCCGCCATCACTACCTGCCACCTACCCGCCACCACCACCCGCCCACCACCACCACCCGCCACCCACCTGTCACCACCACCCACCATCCGCCACCGCCACCACCACCACCACCACCACCCACTCGCTACCACCCACCACCCACTGTTACCACTTTCCACCATCGTCTTCCGCTGCCACTTGCCACCACTTGCCATTTCTCACTCTTTTTTATATTTTTAAATTTTTTTAAACATTTTGTCAATTACCAAACGCGTTTGTAGTTTATGTTTTTCTAAAAATAAACAAAAACCAGTTTATAAAATTTTTGTAAATATAAACTGAAAACGTAAACGTTACCAAACACACCCTTAGATTTTGTTCAAATTGAACTTAAAGAGCAAAGAAGTTGGTCCAAGTCCAACTCGAGCTTGGATTGTTAAAATTCATCCATTTGGGATTGTTTTTAGGAGAGATGAAAAAATGTAAAATGCTAGTAGTGTTTTCTTAATCGTGTTGCTTAAATTTAAAAAATTGTCTGATCAAAAAGATTGTATAAATGCATTAAAATTATTTGTCCAGTTTAAAAAATACTCAATCCGTCTCAAAATATTAGTCTCTTATTCTATTTTTCATTATCTTAAAATATTAGTTCGTTTTCAAACATCAATGAATAAAATAATATGAATTTACTATTTTACCCTTCTTTTTAAATTCATTAATAATACAAAAAATACAATTATGACAATTGATATTCCAAAAAAAATATACTATCAAAGGTTAATTTTAAAAAATTAATATTTTTAAAATATAATAATTGTACTATCAAAAAAGTTAGATTTCCCAAAAATGACCATTATTTTGGAACGAAGTGAGTAATTAAAGTTTAAAAAAATGTCTAATCAAAAAAGTTAAAAAAAACAGTCGTGATAGAGGCCTCGAATTCTTTGCCTCGAATTTGCCTCGACACCAAAACGACGTCGTTTTGGTGTCGAGTTTTTTTTTTTTTTTTTTTTTTTTCTTTTCTTTGTTGCAGATCGGGAAGAACGGGAGAAGAAGAAGAAGAAGAAGAAGAAGAAGAAGGGGAAGAAGGGGGGGGCTCTGCAGAACGGGAGGAGGAGGGGGGAGGAGGGGGGGAGGACTGGAGGGGAGGGGGCCATAAAAACCGGGGGGGGCGAGCTGGGCGAGCTGCGGCGGGGCAGACGGCGAGGCGAGGCGACGACGGGCTGGGACGAAGCTGCGACGGGGACGACCCACGGCGGCTGCGAGCTACGACGACCCACGGCGAGCAGACGAGGACGACCCACGGCGGGGCTGGGCTGCGACGGCAGACGACCCTCTCCTCTCTCTTTCTCCCTCTCCCTCTCTTCCTCCCTCTCTCCTCTCTCGAGCCAATTCGCGCCTCGAATTGTCGAGGCTTGAATCATTTTTCTAAAAAAAAATTATCAGCCACAAAATGCTAATTATTTCTTAATCATGGGAAAAATTATAAAAATTTGAATATTGTGGGTCCAATTATTATGTTTTACTCTTAGGCTATATTTGGATGGCAGGAAACTTGAGGCAAATGGGAACTTAGTACTAGTAATAAAATTCTTGTATTAATATATTCAAGCTTTTGGTTTCTTTAGGAATCCGCCATGGGAAAATGATCAAAATTTAAATATTGTGGGCCCAATTATTATGTTTTATTTTTAAATGGATAACATTCCTCCAATGTGAGATTTCCACAAGGAAGTGGAGGAATCAGATTCTTATTGAAAGTAGGTAATCATGAATCACTTTTCTATTGTAGTCCGTTCCAAATGGTGAAATCATAGGGACCCCGGAATCACATTCCTACAACCCCCCCCCCCCCCCCCCCCCCCCCCCGGGGCGCGCGCGAAGATTATCATCCAAACTTAACCTTAGCAGTCTTTAATTGCCTTCATCAAATGCCATTCTGATGAAAAGATTACTCTGTGAAAGTATTAAACTTAACCTTAGCAGTCTTTAATTGCCTTCATCGAAATTGGTCACTAAAAAACCTATCTCCTTACGAGGATATAAAAATCCGGCTGCAAATGGGAAGGGTTCATTGCTTTCCAGGAATCAGTCCTCGGGCTTCAGAATCACAATAATCTTGCCTTCAACAACACTACTGACCACCATCGAGGCACAACAACCCCCTGTTTCGTTCCAAACAGTTTCACAGAGACTCATGCAATGTAAAGATAAAAACAAGGCAAAAACCAGAATGAAAACAGCAATAAGCTCTTATGTACCAGTAAGGTAACTTAAATGTGCTTTAGGACATCCTATATAATCGGTATGAAATTTTACAGACTAATTTTACAGCACCAGCCTTTGTGGGTGGTGATCCCGTGAAGATGCATATACATTGTGTTTTAACTTACATGAAAACACATTAGACAATCACAAATTAACCTCTCAATCTCCATCTCATTCCTTCCATCTTTTTCCAAAGCAGCATCTCTCTCTCTCTCTCTCTCTCTCTCTCTCTCACCCTTGTCTCTCACCGGCAGTCATCACTCTTTCCCTCACACAATCCTCATCACTACCAAGCCTTTTTTTTTTTTTTGGCTTGAGATTGCTTCAAATTCCTGAAATTTTGATTGATTGATATTCCTGAAATTTGCTGACATTGAAATTTGTTGAAATTCCTGAAATTGGATTGATATTCTTTGAAATAAATATAAATTTTTTTGCTTGATTTTGAAATTTAGTTTTAGAATTTATTTTTTTGGTTGTTTTATTTTTTGGTGAATTTTGTTTTTGTTTTGGAAGTTTTTGCCGGAAAGGATGATGAGAAAGAGAGGGAGAGAGAGGAAACAATTGGTTTTGGTGAACCACTTTTTCTCACAACTGTTATAAAATGGCTTTGGCAGGTCTAATGATAAATCATTGGAGATGCTTATGATTTGAATTCTGAATGATTTTCTATTTTTTTTTTCCTTTCTGAATTTATTAACCCACTTAGAAAGAAATAATTAATGTGGGGTTGGTGGGTGCTCACTCTAGTTTGTTGACGAGGTTGATGCATCAGTTGACTAACTTGTGACTTAAAGTCACGAGAACTATTGTCATGCACCATCCAAGTCGGTGATCGTTATCTTCGAAGAAAAAGTTGTCACCTTTTTCTATAAATATATCTTTAATTTTGTCATATATTAAAAAAAATTATTCAAAAATTTATCTAGAATTAAAATGTATAGATAAGATTGATTTTCATTATGACTGATAAAATACTAATCTTAAATCTATGTCCTATCCTCTATTTTTTATGTTATATTTTGATTAAATTTTGTAGGTAATTAAAATTATTCAAACAATTTGTGATGTCTTTTTATAGGACAAATAACACTAGTAGTCTTTATAATTTTTTGCTTGTATCATTTTGGTTTTTATATTTTTAATTGGTTTAATTTTGACATTTAATTTTTAATTTTTTGTCAATTTGATCCAATTGATAATGTCGTTAATGTTTTTTAACAAAAAATATCACTAAATTAGTTGAAATTAACTCACTGAATTAAGTTCATAACTTTACCCTTAAAAATATTGCATATTTTTTTATAAGAAAAAATGCTATAAATTATAATTAATTGTATCAAATTCAAACTAGTTGGTTTAATCCGATATTTGGTCATGTCTAAACTAAATGACCAACTTAGGAAAGATCATACATTATCTACATAGTGATATTCTCAGATCAGAGACTACTATGGAGTGCATCTAAAATTAAAAGATTGAATTTATATAAATTTGGATTCTTGTAACCCGTGAATCAAAGACGAAGCAGCAGAGTTCTCAGCATCTTTAACTTTGGACTTCTCATCTCCTTCTGCAAATAGCACGCACTCGACAGTTTCAACCTGAATTGAACATAAAAATTTCCTCTCATTAGAAGGGCCCTCTTCGTTCACTATCCTGCAAGCAAAGGCAAAATAATACCAAGAATAAAATTTTATTACATGCAAGAGAAAGATGGCAAAATGCAGTGTTGGAAATTGGGCGCCCATGTGGCATGATATTTTGAACCTTTTGAACCTTATCCATGTAAGCTTGAATTTGAATTCAAAACTTACTTGGATAACTACTCAGGATATCCATGTCTATCATATCAACTGATATGGATAGATGAGATATTATCCTATATATCATGTATGATATGGGATATGGGTGATTAAGAGAAAAATAACGTATGTCGTATGTTTTTCCTATATACTGACTCTCTCCCAAAATACAACGATCAAGAGCCATTTTGCACTGTGACTTGTGTGGGTAATATTCATTTTGTAACATCACTCAATTGCTGGGTTTATTGACCAGATTCAGGAAGCATGTGATTTACCCACGAGATCCTTCAATTCAGACTCTGCAGAAAAAGGTATGACCATAATTATTCATCCGCTGCGTTATAATACTTTATTATTTACATTGGTATCGTTATTTACATTGGTATCAGAGCCGATGTGGGTATTTTCGTGCTTATTTTTATGCATTAAAATATGTGTATATTTTTATATGAATATATATACATGATATATGCATGAATATTAATAAAGGAGGAAGATGTCTTCATTTTTTATGTTCATTAAATGTTATTTTTAATGCCATAAATGTTTTTATTGTGAAAAATGGAGTCCGGCAGTACAAAAATCGAACCAAAAAACACCCTGGAAGGCGGAGCGTGGGCCTCACGCGTCACCTGACGCCGTGGGAGGCTTCCACGCGCCTCCACGCGCTGCCACGCCCTTGCACGCACCTCCACGCGCCAGACGCGATTCAGATACGCTTCCACGCGTGCGTCAGCGGCGCTTCCACGCACGCGCCGTCCGCGCCACGCACGCGTGCCGTGCGCTGAGCCGCGTGTGAGCCGCGCCGTTTTTCCTCCACCGGCTTGGCTGCTGATGTTAAGGGTCTGTTTGTTTTGTTTTAAATTCTGAATCACGTTAAATGGTCATAATTAATTCGTTATAGCTTTGTTTTAAGCGTGATTGGGACCGTTAGACTTATAATTAAATTTTCTATATTCTAGAAAATTTTCAAAATTTTATGAAAATAAAAAATATTTTTCCTGAAATAATAATTCATTATTTCTGCTTTAAAATGCATCTGGTGTTGCATGATTAAATTTCTGGGGCTGAATTTTTTATTGTAGACTATTGTTGTGGTTTACTATTTACTGGTATGGTTATTTCATTTTACCAGATTCTGGAATATTTATTTCTAATTTTATGTGTGTTTATTTGTTATTTAAAATTCCAGAAAATATCAGAAAATTCCAGAAATTTTCAAAAGTGATATACTTTTTGTTATGGCATAATTTGAATATTAAATACAACATATTGTTGTTCTTTGCCTAGAGTTTCTAATATGTTATAATTAAAATAGTATGATTAATTGTTATTTGTTTAAATTCCATTATTAATTGTGACATAGCATGAGTTGGTTATGAATCTACATTATGATGCTATTGTATGAAATTAAAATTTTTTATCATACTTTTAGACATGCCATGGTCAGTGAGAGGTTATTCGGTTGAAAGAAATCTTTGTAGATTAACTCCCGAAAACCAATTTTTTGCGCATAAATTAAATTAAATTTTGGATAATTGTCTCCTGTGGCGCAAGAGATGATTACGAGCATAGCGGATTTTCGATCTTGCAACTTGTGCAATATTGTCACTATTTAATTTAGATTTTTGTGGCAAAATTATATTATGCTAATCAAAATTAATCCTAATGCGAATTTCTCTCTAAATTGACTTACCTTATGGAAGTTAATTTGGTTGACCTAGACTTAGTAGAGATGTTCAAATGTGAACAATGTAATCCTATTCTTTAGATGAGCAAAAGTCTTGGAGACTTTAGGTCAGACCTTAATTGAGCCAAAGTAAGGAAACATGACTCAAAGTCGCCCTGTTTTTGTTGCCTTGTTTGGCACAACAAAATTTGATGTGTTGTGGCACACTACGTAGTTTTGATTGGCGAGTTTTGGAGTTATGAAATTAGTAAGCCCTCAATAGATCTATATATGATCTTGACTATTGAGCTGTGCGGATTGACTTTGTAATTTGACTTGTAAATAATGTTACATCATTGGATGAAGTAACATTCAAGAGTCACGTCATCCAAGAAATGCGAGCTTAAATAAATTAGTCATTAAGTGTAAGACAAATAGCCAGTATGAGTAGTGTTTTGCTCTCTACCCAATTATTGGGAGTGGATGGAGCAAAATTTCATGCACTATAATAGTGTGCGTTGAAATATCACGTGAAGTTAAAAGATTAGCGCTTAGAAGCTGCAAAATCTATTAACACTAAGTGAAAAGATTAGCACTTAGTAGCTGCAAAATCTATTAGCATTGCCAACTTGTCTAAGTCTGGACACTTATTGTTTCCACACTTGAGTGTGAGACATGAGGAGGGGCTTCTTTGTATGATTCCTTAGCTAGACTAATGTTTTTGAATAACGTTTACCACTAAGCGCAAACGTTGCAGCATAGTAATGAAAAGGTCAAGGCTGACAAGGTTGTTATGACTCTAAGAATTTGACGCATTGCTTGTGAGAGCATTGTGTTGAATTAGACTCTTTAGCCTAATTCGCGTTTAAGTTACTTCAGGAGCTGTCATAGATTGATAGCTTATTCTCTCCTTCTTGTGGATAGTAGAATTAATTGCAAGTAACTATGAAGCGAGAAACAGAAATGACAAGAGGAGTATCGTCATCTTTCAACTAGATGCATTAAATTGTATGGAGAATAAAATTGACTTGAAGGTGCAGGGGATTAGCACTTACTAGTTAAATTTGCAACTTAGGCGCACTTGATATCTCCATGACATCCTTTTATGATCTAGTGAATATGAATTAGTCCTGAGTCATTATCTAGTTGGACCTAAACCTTTTAAACTTATCTTTGAGAACTCACACATTAAGATGATTGGAATTAGTTTATGACATTGGTCATGAACCCGTGGCTTATTATACTTAATCACATTAATGAGATGATGACACGATGGTTTGAGTAGGCCTTCTCGGGCCCACCCCCTTGTGACATCCTGCTCTCATGTGAATGTTTAGTCCACTATGATTTTTGTGACAAGCTATGTGTAAGGGTATGATAGCTAAGCCTCAATCTCGAAACATTTATAGATTACGATACGCATCTGAGTCAAGACTATTTGATCTCCCATAAGTCAAAAGTTTTGAGATGATTTTTGACATTGCACATATAAGGTTGAGATCAATTAGATAACAGCTTTTGTGCTTTTAGTTTTGACCAAGGTGGCGAGTATCTATTTGAGTTATTTTAGAATACTCTGTGAAGAGAAATGGATGCTTAGAAAATTGATTATTCCTAATACTCAACAACACAATAGTGTAGTAGAGATAAGGAATTAAATATTGTTAATGTTAGGTGGATAATGGTGCAAAATGTTTCCTAATTGGGAATTGCACTAGTTTGTTGCCTATATCCCTAACTAAGTGCCCTCCATATCAGATTTCACACTCCATTTGAGTAATGGGTTAGCAGAGAGCCATCTATGGGCGATCTGTAACCGTTAAGCAGCTTATCTTTATTTTACTTCTCATAAGGTTGCGAAGTTAAGACCTAGGGTTCTATAGCGCATTATTGTATGCTGTCTTATAAACACACAGGGTCGTGTGGCGCATTATTGTATGCGGTCATCTAAACCCTCCGGGTCATGTGCATATAGGTAAGCAGCTTTGTGGTAGTGTAACTAAGTCACATAAAGTTTTCTTAGTAAAGGTGACGTGAATAAAGTTTTTGGAACTCTATAAGATAGAGAATTCTAAGCATAGCGCTCTATGTAGCCTAGTTGAGAATGGAAAGAAATTTCCAATATCCTAGGGACAGTGGGAGCGATGTGCCTACTAATGGATTAATCCGTTAGAGAAGAATACTCTACATTTTTAGTTGCGTGGTAGCAATTATGAAATTTTTCCATGTCATCACTGGGTGATTGAGAGGGAAACATTCATGATTGCTCCGCAAGATGATAAAGAGCCTAGGATAATGCCAAAGGCTCTAGTCCCCTGTTTTTAAAAAGTGGATTAATGTTGCGCAGTTTAAGACAAAGTCTTTGAGGATTAACCATTTCTATAATTTGGTTGACTTTCCATTATGACGCGAAACTGTTCTAAAGTTATGCGTAATTTGGATAGTTATTGTTGAGGCATAAGGCTCGCTAGATACCGAAAAGTCGCACCATTGAGGAAAGTGTAGACCATGAGAAAACTTCCTCCTAGGGAGTGAGGTTATTTTGACTTAGGCTATGATTGACATAAGTTTGAAACATTGATTTGTGGACATTGCGACCCAACTTTCTCGTTAGAGAATTGGATAAGTAGATCCGTAGGGATTTACCTTCTGCTTTTATGATGAAAAGTTAGGAGCGCAAAAAGGTTGCTAGTTCCAATAAATCTTTTATAGCCTAAAACAATTATCCAAATAGTGGTTCTTAGATTTCGTCAAGCCATGATAGGCCAACGATGATCGATGAAGACCACTGAGGCATGATCAATGGTCCAAAAGAAGTTTTTCCTTACTTAGTCATTATGAGCTAGGAATTTATAGGGTTGTCGCCACCTAGGGTGGGCAGTCCTCTGTTTTAGATATGATGGACATGGGTGATGTAATTTATATGCTCGGATGTACGATCCTTAGGGATTGTTTTGGGAGAATTCCTGTTTTGTCTTCGATGACTTACATAAGAAATATCCTAGAATGATTCTAGATGCAAAATTACAAACCCATTGACTTACCTATCGGTAAAAGCCAGAGCCTTAACTATTGAGTGAATCCTCGGATTGTTTTTTGGGAGAAACAGATGACCTATATTCCTTGATCTTTTCTTTGTTGTGAAAGCCTAAAGTACGCTATGTGGGCATATTCAGCATGATAAGTGTTATCTTTGGTAAATGGTCAATTGAGTTGTTTAGACATTGACCTTGCTCATTAGACTGTGGATAGAATGCTTTAGTAGTAGTATATTAATTTGCTCATTGTAAGATTCAATGCGCTAGTTGGGCGCATTAAGAATGAACGCAAATTGGTCACCAAAATATCTTTAGAGAGGCTATTGCGCAAGAGGTAGTGATCTTGAATCACTTCATGTGAGGCGCACATAGAGCATTCCGTTGTATATGCTTATCGCAAGAGGTGCTGATAAGGCTTATGTTTGAAATCTAGAATTGCGCAAGCTGTGGTCCTGTTTTTTAGATCGATCACTTATTTGTTGTGAGATGATGAGATGTTGACACTATTATGGTTTGTGTCATAATGTTTAGCAGATGATGATGTCAGCAGGCAAGATTGACTCACTCACACAAGCAATCGCCCTTGGCGCTTGAGAACGAGTAAGGATGAGACTAGTGGTTTATTTTTATTTGGAGCCAAGAGAGGCTTAAATAATCCACTATGTATGTCGCCTTGGTTACAACCAAGATGAGGTCATGTTAAGGATCAAACATGGATATTAGTACCTACTTTCCATGTTGTGCATGTTATGATGAGCCAGATGCGAGATCTCATTTGGGGCATAGAAGGCGAGCAAATAGAGAATTCGGGTTAGGCGCTAGAAAGCGACTAGACTAATATTTGTACGGTGTATCGAGGATGACGTCACTCTTTTGGAAGAGTTACTCCACCGTAACATGTATTCATACTATATGTGCTTGGCGACTGAGTAATGAGGTGAGAGAATGGATCCTTGTTTCCTCACCGTGTGAGTCTTACGTGTCATTATTGATATGACTTTCATTTATGTACCCTTTTGTGACTTTTGACTATGTCATAAGGTAAGGGGTTGATGTTCTGCTACTTTGGTATGTTGCCTGCGGTCATGTATGATTCGGCCTTAAGGGACATTACTAGGAAAGCGGTCAATCCTAAACTAAATAGCATGAGGGCAAAGGGAAAATCATCTAGTATTACACCACTGTTGTATATTCACTGTCGGCAACTCACATCGCTCTGTATGAGAGGCGGATTGAGTGTGAATATATTGCAAGAATTGAGAGGGTCAAACATGCTCTTTTTGAGAGATTAGAGATGTTTTTTTTTTGGACCGATGTAATTAGATGGGTCTGGGGTATATGAGACACTATTTCTGTTCTTTTTGGGTTGATGTCTCTATGCTGGCTCATTTTGAGTTTCTAGTATAGAGCTCCCACATGCAGGTGTTCTCAACAGTCGCACGGTGCAGTGGCTAGTATGAGATTGTTCATTTTTTGGGAGATTGAGATAGAGATGTGGCAGTGTCATGCCAACTCATGTCCGAGTGGGAGATGTTAGAAATTGGGCGCCCATGTGGCATGACCCTTTGAATCTTATCCATGTAAGTTTGAATTTGAATTCAAAACTTACTTGGATAACCACTCAGGATATCCATGTCTATCATATCAACTGATATGGATAGATGAGATATTATCCGATATATCATGTATGATATGGGATACGGGTGATTAAGAGAAAAACAACGTATGTCGTATATTTTTCCTATATACTGACTCTCTCCCAAAATACAACGATCAAGAGCCATTTTGCACTGTGACTTGTGTGGGTGATATTCATTTTGTAATATCACTCCATTGCTGGATTTATTGACCAGATTCAGGAAGCACGTGATTTACTCACGAGATCCTTCAATTCAGACTCTGCAGAAAAAGGTATGACCATAATGATTCATCCGCTTCGTTATAATACTTTATTATTTACATGCAGAGTATTCAAAAATTGTGTTCTTTCAAAACCCTAAACATTTATCAATCAATTCATGAACATTAGTTGAAACCCAAAATAAAAAGAAAGGTAAATGCAGCACTGCAATATCCTCTTATATTGGTTTATTTTAACACGCATGAATCCTCGTACTTTTAAAACCATATTAGAAGAGATTATAAAGCTGAGCTGTTAGTTCTCGGCCAATTCACACAACTCAGGAAATAAGTATCACTCTTCAAACCAAAAAACATTTTGTGAATTTGATGATATTGACACAACTTGGGTAGCCGATAAGACACTTTAATACTTTATGACAACTCGGCCAGCTGATAAATCTCAAAGAATAATCCATGAAACCTAACTTGTTTTCCACAAGAATTTGATCATTGTTTTATTGTATTGCAATGAGTCTCTGGGTCGCCTTCGAACAATACATGCTAGTACTGTTTCGTACTTTAAACCAAGATTGTGATGATTCTAGAAACTCCACAAGACATGAGCTAGACACATAGTTCTAGCAATCAAGATACACATTCATAATTAAGTGACGCCCTTAAGCAATGCAAAACAAGCTTAGCAACGGATCGGTCATCTGAACCATTTTCAAGATAGTCGTACTCAAAGATAGCAACTTACTAGGCAGACAATGAACCTAGGAACAGTCATACTCAAAACTATTTATCCATGAAAGCAATCCAATCACATAATAGCCCATTAATAGCTTTGTTTTGTTAAACACAGAAAAGACAAGGGGGTTTTTTTTTTAAGGTCCTTAGTATTATGATTTTATAGCATAAAGGACACCAAATATTTTCATAATGTCTAAGGTCCCACAACAATATTTTCATAATGTCTAAGGTCCCTCAACCTTGATCCAGAGAAATTTCAGTCCAGAGAAAATTGGTCCAGAGAAATTTGGTCCAGAGAAATTTCAGTCTAGAGAAATTTCAATGTAGAGAAAATTGGTCAAAGAAATTCTGGCCCAGAGAAATTTCTCTGGACTGAGTTTGAACCAGAGAAATTCTGGACTGAGAAATCATTGTGATTCATTAGGTAAGCAACATTGTTCAACTGAATTCAACTGGAAAAATTCCACATTGTAATATGTAAAATCAAGAAACAAAATTCAGCTCTTTTGAAATTTCTTAGAGTTGAGAATTTCTCTGGACCAAAGAAGAATTTCTCTGGACTCACTTTAACTCAGAAATTTTTTTTGAAAGCCAGAGAAATTTTCCTCACCAGCCCAGAGAAATTCACTCAAATCAGATAAATTCTCCATCTCCAAATCACTCAACCCAGAGAAATATGTTCCACGGACCGCCACGGATCGGCCATGATGGCAAATCTTTATCCACAAGTTGTGCAAAGTTGCAAGAATAATCTGTTTCTATTCTTCAGGATTTACATCGGAATGGATTGGAAATCGATGAGTCATGTTCTCCACAGCATCGTCTTCACGAGGCTGGTACAGAAAATGATGTGGATCAGCAGGCTGTTGCTTCATCGGATTTGGACTCTGTTATGCCCAATACAGTCTCTTATGATGATTCCAAATCAGAATTGCTCAACAATGTTCCCAACTCCTCTATGGTTGCAATCTCCGGAAACACAGTCCAATTGTCTTCAAATCAAAATGACCAAGATTCAAAATCAAAATCTCCCCAGCAGATTAATGTTATTCAAAATATGGAAGTTCCTGAACTAAGAACTCCTTTGGAACAAGAGGTTGAGTTACAAAGTGATCAATTTGATGTGGAATCTGCGCATTCAAGTAAAGAAAGCTTGGAGCTGTTTTTTCATGTGGCACAGATACAATCTCCAAATCAGAGAAATTCTGGATCTGAAAGAATCCATGGCTCGTTTCTCTGCAAATCATCTCGACGTTTCAGCATCCCGACTTGAATCGACGGGGAAGATCGTAAATGAAAACCTTGAGTGGCGCTGATTCCTGAAATTCTTCATTCCTCGAAACCCCTCCGATCTCAAAAGTAGCCTTCGAAACAGCCTTCCTCGGCCTCAAATTCAGGACAACGTGAATGGAGAGGGGATGGGGTGAGGGACCTTAGACTACAAAACAACAGATTGTGGACCTAATCTATTACTAAAAGTTGGATAGGGACCTTAGACCGATTTTCCCAAAAGACAAAGCCCAATGGAGAGATGGTTGATACAATCCCATTAAAATATTACTAGCCAACAAATCATATATAGATTAAATCTTCATTTCTCAACCTTGTAACAGCCTCTAATAAAAATATATCTAAATGTACAACTTACAAGAAAAATGCTAACCTAAACAAACAATTTCAAGTTTGGATAATGATTTCACTTTTAAAGTCGCATAATTTTAAAAATCCACACCCAAACCACATGAAAAGTTGGAAGAAATTTAGCTCAATAAAGACAAATTCTTACAGGTAAGTGGGTTTTGGCCACCTCTTCTTGCCACAAATCTCATGCAAATTCCATTCATACTGCTGTAGGTGTCAACATTCATTTTGTCCTCGCTGTTAGTGTGAGACAACTTCTCCAGAGCTGCCTTTGCTGCATGAAGCCTGACATTTTCCTTATGCTCAGAGGACAATGAGGCAATAAATTTCCCGTCCACGTAAATGCTGGCGATGTTCTCCTCCCCTCTTCTCCAGTGCGTGATATCCACTTGCTTACCCTCTTTTTGACAAAATTCAAAAAGCTTGGTCACGGGCTTTGGCTGTTACTGGAAAACATCAAGGGTAGTATCCATGTTTATTTTACAAAATATATTGTGGGATATAAACAAGTAATTTTCAAGATTGTCTTCATAATATATTTTAAATTGGGATATTTACCAATAAATCCTATTTGACAAACAGTTTTACCGATTGGTCCTAAGGTTATTTCTATTGTTCTGATTAGTCCTATTAGTGGGAAATATCTTACCAGTTGATCCTATTTCCTTTGTTTGGTAACATTAAGTAGTCAAATATACCCTTCCTTGTGTGTGTCACGTAACATACATCATTCTAAGGAAAAAAGTATAAAAAGCCTTAGTGTACTTTGTTGATGTGTGGCATCCACCGATCACCCTCATAAAAACACGTACTAAACACTATGTGTCACGTGACATACATTATTTTAAGACAAAAAATATAAAGAACCTTAGTACACTTTATTGATGTGTGGCAACCACCAATCACCCTCAATATTGTGGGGGAGGTGTGTCTGGGTGTTGCATTTCAGTTGTGATTTGTGTTTCTAATGTCAAATGTATTAACAATGGCTATGGGCTTTCTTCTTTGGGTTGTGTGCCACGTGGCACTCATCTCAATTACTCTTAGTTACCAAAAGCCCTTATATGCTTCAGTGTTGTATGGCACCCATTGATGTGACATGTGCCAGTCCTTCCGTGTAAAACATGTCCTTAGTGTCGTTTTTCGGAATGTGACACCAACTACGTGGCACGTGACTTCCTTCACGCGACTTTCCTCAAATTGAAAACAGCACAGTCAAGTTGCGTGGCTCACGCGCATTAAAAACAATTCTTTTGTCCAGCTGTAAAGCTAAAACAAACAACCAAATTAAATAGCAAATGTGTCTTTTCACAAATAAAAGGACCAAACGGAACATTAAAAAACATTTGGGATCAAATGGATCATAAGTTTAACATTTAGGATTTATTGGTAACTTTCCCTTTTAAATTCCCATATTGGAACTAATGCAAATAAACAAATTAGAAATTCATATTATTTTTTATTAGAACAAATTAAAGATTCATATTAAATTCAATAATTTTTCCAAACAAAAAATAAATTATATTATATTAATGTCAACGTGATAATGATAAAAAAATTATATTATATGAAATTCAGTAATATTATATTTTATTAAATTCAAAATTTATATTAAATTATATTAGATTAAATTCAATAATATTATATTATATTATATTATATTCAGAATTTATATTAAATTAAATTAAATTATATTATATTATATTATATTAAATTCAGTAATATTATATTATACTAAATTCAAAATTTATATTTAATTAATTATATTATATTATATTTTAAATTAAATTCAATAATATTATATTATATTAAATTCAAAGTTTATATTAAATTATATTATATTATATTATATTATATTATATTCAATAATATTATATTATATTAAATTGAATAATATTAAATTAAATTCAATAATTATATTATATTAAATTCAAATATTATATGATATTGAACTTTTTAAATCATATCCCAACCTATGGGATATGATATAATGAGGGGATGGTGGTATTGTATATCCTCCAATTTTGGGAGATATACAATCCCATAGTATATTATATATCCTCTTCAAAAAAAAAAAAATTACAAACATGGGATTTGTGGATCCCACAGTATATAATATTCAATCCTACCCTTTATATTCTGAAATCAAACAGGGTCTAAATATCTAAAATACATGAAAAAAAACTATGTCATAAAAAAAAAATTTTAAAAACTACATGTCAAATCTTAGTTTTTATGTTGGGAAGTTCATTGCAAATACTAGTTACTTTTGAGATACCACAGTTGCCCAAACTATGATAGAAGAACCTAGTAAATTTCTATAGTCCAACTTTTTATTTCAGAATTCTAATGAAATCTACGTGAAATAGACAGTTGTTGTTTAATCTAATAAAATCTAATTTACACATGTTCCAATTCAACAGGACTGCCAGGAAACCAAAATATCCCAAATTCTTAACAAATTTAAAGAAACAATTGTCCATAAATTACAGAACCTTCGGCGCAGCAACAGACTCAACAATGTCAGCAACAGACTACGCACCACCCAAAATGCTTGCAGATCAATTTGACAATCAACGTAAACTGCCGCAGCAACAGACTCAACAATGTCAGCAAGAACCTTCGGCGCTTTCACCGTCCCTCCATACACCACCGTATCTACCTCCTGCTGAGCAGCCAACGTGAAATCCCTCACCTACACAAAATCAAAGAATCAATTTTTTATTTCATAAAACTCATAAGAGCATCTCCAATCCTTTCTCTTTTTCATCAAATGTGAGTGAAAAAATGTTAAAAGCTTGATATAATATGGAACACTCCAATCCTGACCCTCTCTTTTTTCTTCACAACTTTTTGCAAAATTTCAAACTTAATCCAAAAAAAATCTGCTTTAACCATTTTTAATGAAAAAAAATTGTTCAAAATTTGGTGAAGGAATTGGTTACAGTGATTTTTTCATCAAATTTGATGAAACTCCAATCCTTGCTCTCTTTTTTCATCAAAATTGAGTGAAAATTTGGTTAAAAGCTTGATCACTTATGGCACAATCCAATTCTTACTCTCTTTTTTTCATCAAATGTTTGGACAAATTACACTAACAGTCCCTGTAGTTTGCGACTTGTGTCAGTTTGCGACTTGTGTCACTTTAGTCCCTGACTTTTCAATTGTGACACATTTGATTCTGAATTTTGAATCTTTTTTTCAAATAAGGACAATTGAAAATATCATTGTTTAATTTCAATGACAAAATCATCAATTTAATAAAATATAAACTAATTTGACAAAAATAAATGTCAAAAAAATATTTTTAATTTTTTAAAAATTATTTATATCCACCAAAGATAAAATTATGTAAAATTGATCAAAATTAATAAAAATTACATGATTAATTTTTAAAAATTAATTTTACATGATCATCATCCAAACACATAATAAAAATTAATTTGGTAAAAAAAAAAATAAATGTCTAAAAGATTTATCAATTTTACATAATTTCATCTTTAGTGGGTAGAAATAATTTTTAAAAATTCAAAAAATATTTTTTTGACATTTATTTTTGTCAAATTAGTTTATATTTTATCAAATTGACGATTTTACCCTTGAAAAATCTAATGACATCTTCAATTGTCCTTATTTGAAACAAGATTCAAAATTCAATGTCAAATGTGTCACAATTGAAAAGTCGGGAACTAAAGTGACACATGCCCCAAACTATAGGGACTATTAATGTAATTCACCCCAAATCTTTTTAAACCATTTTTTATGAAAGAAAACCATGTTCAATCCTCAAATCTTTTAAAATTTCATCAAATTTGCGTAAAAATAAATTGTTGAAAATTTAGCAAAACCCTGAAAAACTTTGACGATAAAATTGATAAACACAGAGGAGACGGTTTTGGGCTAAAATAGTCTAATAAAATAAAATAGATTAAAATAACTAGTAAGATAAAATATTATATCAAAATTATAAATTTTTTTCTTCTTTTTACAACTATCAAATAAACGTGTGAGGATCCTCTAGAGTAAAAGCCTGAAGTGGTCTCCTAGAATGATCCAATTCAACAGCTGAAATTAAAACTAACCAAAACGACGTCGTTTTGGTTAATAAGTTGAAAAAAAAAAAGAAAAAAATCAGCTTTCTTGGTGAGAGGGAGATTTTATGAGCTGGAATGGGCCATGGCAAAGGCCGGGCAAGTTGAGTGCTGAACACGCTTGGGCCGCGGTAGCTTGGGTTTGTCCAGGGGTTATGCTTGGTTAAGGCACAGGGCCATGTTGGACCGATCTACTTGGGCTTGTTTGTGTAGTAACCGGGCTACTGAAAGTTGCTCGGCCGAGATGACTGTCCACCATCCCGGATTCCATGGTTCATTCAGCTCTGCAGGAAGGCCTATAGCTAACCGGCTCGACCTACCTCGAGCTCGGCTTGCCGGAATGCAACCAAGCTCGGTCGGTATAGAGCTCGGCTAGTGAGCATTGGGGCATGCGGCGCAGTACCGTCGTGTGAGGCCGAGGTGATTCCGCCGGTCTGCCGGGCTCCGCCAAGATATCCTGACAGTTTGGTTAGGTGGTGATTGCTGGATTTGTGCTGACAGATGGGATAGCAGCACCACGTGTCGAGAGAGTAATGAGAGTAGATTTGGTGCGCAGAAGGTATATAAGCGAGTCTGCGCCCCCCATGCTGGGATGATCATTTGGGGAGATACATTTAGACATTCAACTCTCTCCTCTCTCTATCCCTGAGTGTGTGCTAACTTGGTCGTCGGAGGGGTTTTCCAGCCACATACCACCGGGTAGCTCACCGCCGTTGTGTTCGCAAGTCGATCGGACAGATAGGGAGTTGGGAAGAAAGGAGTACGGGCTCACCGGGAATATTTGCTCCTCGTACAATTGGCGCCGTCTGTGGGAAACTTGATAGAAAAAACCTTGTCTTCCCAGCCCATCTGATCGTCGTCCATGGCGAACAACGACGAGATTCCGTTGTCCGCCATCGACGGAGTTACCCCGGAGTCAGCCAGACGGAGAGACGGACTCCCTACCATTCCTCCCATGGCGGACCTGGAGACTTCTCCAGGAGGACATTCAAGAGACGCGCGGGATAAGCGCGGAAGAAGCTTTGGTCATTCTCGGAGTCCAGACGGTCACCGGCGGCGGAGAGAATCGCACGCTAGGCGTCTGGAACACAAGCTAAGGGACCAAGACGCCGTCATTCCGAAAATGGTGGCGGAGATGGAGGATCTTAAGCGGCATGTCAAAGGGAATGGTGTAGCTGGAGTGGGAGACCACAGTGAGCGCACCCAACCCCGCCGTTCAGACAGTCAGAGCCAGCGGCACACTCCGTCCCTCTCAATCACCAGAAGTTACAAGGTTAGAGATTCTGACGCGCCCATAGAGAAGTCTAGCGCGCAGGATAGCACTTACCAATCGTCACATCCGGCGATGACGTCAAGGTACTCTTACTCCACTCGTTCAGAGGATTTGCGGGCAGTCTTGAAGGAGAGGGCTCGCCGGCAGGAGGCCCAGAGGGTGCCGGCGTTCCAGCGGCTGTCCTATGGGGGCCACGCCAGTGAAGAGGTCCTCATGCCACCACCCTGCCCAGCAATGCCTCTCTTTTTAGACACAGACTTGGCAAGGCTGAGCGCCACTCTTTTCTCCCTAGAGATAGAAACGACACCGCTTCCCGCGGGCTTCTACCAGCCAAAGTTCACGCTCTACGACGGAAAGACCGATCCATACATGTATGTAAGCCACTTCTGACAGGTCATGGCCGGATATAGGCGGAATGACGCTTTTATGTGCCTTATCTTCCCGTTAAGTTTGGGCGAGCTGGGCTTGAAATGGTTTGAGAGATTGCCGGAGGGGAGCATCGAAAGGTGGCAGCATTTGGCGGAAGCCTTTGTGACGCGTTTCAAAACCAACACCAGAACGCCAAAGGAAGTTGACCACCTTCATAGTGTCAAGATGGAACCGAGCGACACACTCAAGGCATACAACTCCAAATACTAGGAAACCTTCAATGAGATCTTGGATTTCCCGGTCAACCTGGCAATCACACAATATAAGCGTGGTCTCCCGGTCGGACATAGACTGCGGGACTCGCTTACCATGCACCAGCCGACATCCATGGGCCAACTCATGCAGCGCATCAACGAGCACATCCGAGTAGAAGATGATGCGGCAGCATCTACCGCGAAGGTAATTCCGGTAGCAACAGACAAGAGATCGGCTGGCAAGGTGGATGCGGTCGGACATGAGACTAACCGCTCAAATGATCACGCCGAGGAATCTGACCGAGGTTCAAATCGTCGAAACCGGGGTAGGGGTCGGTGGAATGACCGGGATGAACACCCCCGCGATGATGTAGCTGATGCAAACAGAAGGTTGAAAGTTCGGACGGGCATCACCACGGTCTTTAAGATTCCAATCTATTGCATACTTAGTGAAATCCAGGACGAGGATTACGTCCGATTTCCTGCTAAGTTAGGCGATGCGCAAAAAGGCTTCAATCCGCGGTACCGCTGCACATTCCACCGGGAGCGCGGATACCGGACAGAGGACTGTTTGCCTCTGAAGCAACACTTGGAGGAGCTAGTCGCAGCCGGGCACTTGGACCTTTACATTGATGGGGGTGTGAAGGTCGCATATCAAGCCCCGGTTGACCCGCGTGGACCGGATGACCTGGAGACGCCTCCACAAGGGGTTGTTAATGTCATCCACGGCATAGTGGAGCCGGCGCGTGTATGCGAGCTCCGAGGTATGATAAAAAAGGCAGAACACCTGAGGGAAGTTTTGTCGGTCGAGCCTGCGATCAAGAGGAGGAAGACCGAAGAGAAAGACATGATTAGTTTCTCCACAAGGGACTTAGAGCGCATTCAGACGCCGCACAACGATGCCTTAGTGGTTACACTCCGCGTCAAGGAATTCAATGTCAAGCGCATCTTGATCGACCAGGGAAGCTCAGTCGAGATCATGTATTACGACGCATTCAAAACAGCTCAAACTCCGGGATATAGACTTGGCTCCGGCAACTTTGCCACTGGTTGGATTCAACTCGCAACCGGAGTGGCCTTTGGGAAAAATCATTCTGCCGGTCAAAGCAGGATCCGTGGTCAAACAAGTGGAGTTCTGGGTATTGCAAGTGCCGTCTACGTATAACCTGATCCTTGGAAGGGAATGGCTTGACGCTATGCAAGCCGTAACGTCGACCTACCATCAGGTGATGAGATTCCCCTCGGCTATGGGGGCAATTGAGGAAGTTTGGGGCGATCAGGTCATGTTGAAGCAATGCTTCGTGGCAATGAACGGGAGCCGAGCTGCCAAAGGCTTCGTCCAAATGATTGAAGGATTGGAAGACCGGGGAGTCCTTGACAACGTGGGCACCAAGGCTGAGGACAAAACTGTTGAAGAATTGGTAGAAGTGCGAATTGACACGGAGAGCCCGAACAAGTTCTTCTTGCTCGGATCCAACCTTACCACCCAAGAAAGGACCGAGATGGTGGAATTTTTGATGGCAAATATCGAAGTCTTCGCATGGTCGCCTTACGACATGCCCGGCATCGATCCCAGTTATATTTGCCATCACCTCAATGTTTTCCCCGGGGCAAAACCGGTCATACAGAGAACGAGAAGATCGGCGCTACACCATGTCGGGGTAGTTGTAGAAGAGGTGAAGAACCTGCTTGAGGCATGAGCTATTTAGGAAGTGCACTACCCTCGGTGGATTTCAAACACGGTCGTTGTACCTAAGAAGAATGGGAAGTGGCGAGTTTGTGTCGACTACAAGACCGTCAACCGAGCTTGCCCTAAAGACAGCTTTCCTCTGCCCAGAATAGACCAGTTTGTCGATCTAACGGCCAGACATAACAGGCTTCGTTTTTTGGATGCCTACTGCGGCTATCATCAGATTGCCATGCATGGCCCCGACTGTGAGATCACCTCTTTCACTACTCCAAGGGGACTCTTCTGCTACAGAGTCATGCCTTTTGGTTTGAAGAACGCTAGGGCAACTTTTCAAAGGATGGTGACCAAGATGTTCGCTCCTCTGCTAGACCGGACAATGGAGGCTTATATTGATGATATGGTGGTCAAAAGCCGGAATCAAGCTGACCACTTGTCCGACTTGGCCGAGATGTTCGCCATTCTCAAACGACACAAGCTACGCCTGAATGCGTCCAAGTGTGCCTTTGGCGTGGGATCCGGAAAATTCTTAGGCTTCCTAGTCACAAACCGAGGCATTGAGGCAGACCCCACACAAATCAGAGCCGTACAGGAATTAAAGTAGCCAAGCTCGGCTAAGGACGTGCAGCATCTGGCTGGAATGGCCGCCGTGCTTAACCGATTCATAAGTCGGTCATCAGATCGCTGCCGCCCTTTTTTTTAAGCTTTGAAATCAAAATTCTCATGGGATGAAGAATGTGACCAGGCTTTGGCCGAGCTCAAGGAGTATCTG
This sequence comes from Camellia granthamiana, assembly GCA_036172215.1. NCBI lineage: Eukaryota > Viridiplantae > Streptophyta > Magnoliopsida > Ericales > Theaceae > Camellia > Camellia granthamiana. Next base: position 11,945,713 of record CM069907.1, read on the forward strand.
TCTTCAGCACCACTGTTGGTAACACCAAAGCCCGGCGAGGAACTTTACCTTTATCTGGCCATTTCTCAGCATGCAGTTAGTGCGGTACTTGTCCGATCGAAAGGAATCAAACACCTCCCTATCTTCTACGCAAGCAAAACCCTGCTGCCAGCAGAGTCGAGATACTTGCCACTGGAAAAACTTGCGTTGGCATTGATAATGGCCTCCAGGAAGTTGGCGCACTATTTCCATGCTCATATAATCATTGTTTTGACCGAGTTCCCCCTCAAAGCTTTGTTTGAGCGGGCAGACTTCTCCGATCGAATTCTCAAGTGGACGGTCGAATTGGGACAGTTTGACGTTAAATTCCAACCACGCACCGCCATAAAGGCCCAGACATTGGCCGATTTTGTTGCTGAATTCTCACCCGGGATTCATCCTGTCTGCCCAGTGGATCTTGTGGCGGCAGTCGAGGAGGTGAGTGCAATTTTAATCGAAGTAACACAGTAAGGCGATGTTGGCGACGCGGAATTTGCACGCCTCACCGAAGAACCTTCAGCTAGTACGATGCTACAGCCCGGCAATGCGACGACGGAGTTGGGTATTACCGACCAACCTGCTCTGTCCGGCGCCGCATCCCAGGAGGGGACGAAGTGGAACCGATCAGCATTGAACCTGACGCCGCATAACCGAGCGACCATGTGCCCATCCACCTGCAAGCCTCCCAGGACCCCTCAGACTGTTGAAAGCTCTTTGTGGGCGAAATGTGGAAACTTTTCGTAGATGGGGCTTCTAACCGCCACGGTGCCGGGCTGGGCATAGTTCTGATTTCGCCAGACGGACTGACCATCGAACACTCTATCACCCTTGGATTCCTTGCATCAAACAATGAGGCTGAGTACGAGGCGCTGTTGGCCGGGCTCAAGAGCGCGCTTCAGATGCACGCATCCGAGCTAATGGTTTATAGTGATTCCCAACTTGTGGTTAACCAAGTTTTTGGGGTTTACGAAGCTAAAAATGACAGAATGGCGAAGTACCAAGCTCTGGTAAGAGACCACATCAAGCGATTCCAGGCAATAAGGGTCCAACAAATTGGCCGTGAAGAAAACGGTCGAGCAGATGAATTAGCCGGCCTTGCTTCCATGGTCGATAGCACATCTCCCAGCCCTCTCCTGATTGAATTCCTTCCGAGGCCCAGCATTGAGGACGCGGAGCAGGCGGAAGTACTCTGCACCGAGCTAGGTCCTTCCTGGATGGACCCAATTATTCTCTACCTCAAAGATCGGACCCTTCCCACCAACAAAAAGGAAGCATATAAAGTCCGGGTGAAGTCAGAGCGGTTTTGGCTCTCTCCATCTGGCGCTTTATACAAGAAGTCTTTCACCGGCCCCTATCTCAAGTGTGTACACCCAAGCAGCGTGGAAGCTTTCCTGCACGAAATTCACGAAGGCATTTGCGGCAGTCACATCGGGGGTAGATCTTTAGCCTACCGGGCTATCTCGCAAGGATATTGGTGGCCGTGCATGCAAGCAGACGCGTAGAAGTCTGTTCGCAAATGTGAAAAGTACCAGAAGTTTGCCCACCAAATCCACCAGCCGGCCAGGGAACTCCTCCGCCTCACAAGCCCTTGGCCCTTTGCGATGTGGGGGCTGGATATAGTGGGACCACTCCCAACGGCACCAGGCAACCGGAAGTTCTTCGTTGCGGCTATGGACTACTTCACCAAATGGGTTGAGGCGGAGCCCCTGGCAACTATCAAGGAGAAAGACGTCAAACGGTTTGTCTAGCAGCATATTGTAACACGGTTTGGCGTCCCCAAGATTCTGATCTCTGACAATGACACTCAATTTGACGGGCGCCTATTCAGAGGATTTTATGAAGAACTGAAGATTGAATTCTACAACTCTATCCCGGCTTACCCACAGTCTAACAGCCAAGCCGAAGCATCAAACAAGACCATTCTTGATGGTTTGAAGAAGAGACTTGAGAAAGCCAAAGGTAAATGGGCTGAGGAACTCCCAAGTGTCCTTTGGGCGTACCGAACTACCCCTAGGCGGTCTACCGGGGAAACTCCTTTTGCCCTGGCATACGGCATGGAGGCGGTCATCCCATTGGAAATTGGTATACCCACCATCTGCAGTGAAAATTTTGAGCCTGAGCTGAACTCTGAAGCAATCGCCCTGGAATTGGACCTTGCTGAAGAACGCCGAGAAAGGGCTTTGATTCATGTGGCTGCATACCAGCAAGAACTGTCCAGGAAATACAACAAAACCGTGCACCCCAGACCGTTTAAAGTAGGGGACTGGGTTTTAAGGAAAGTCATGGGCAACACCCTGGTGCCTGGTGAAGGCAAACTAGGGCAAACTGGGAAGGATCCTACAAGATAACCGGTCTGGCGGGCAAAGGTGTGACAACCCTCACCACTATTTACCGATTAACCACTGATTACTGCTAAATTGAGACTGATTATGATAAGTAATTGAATTGATTGAAATACTGAACTGATTGATTGAATGTACTAGTTTAAATGCATATATATCTGATTAACTGTTTAATTATCTGTTCGTATTTTATGCTTTAAACTGCAAATTGGAGGCCTTATCGGCGGCCACATCTGAAATTGATTAGTGATATGTGCTAATCCTAATTTATGTGATTTTATGGCATATTTATCTGAAATGTGATATGGTATGATTAGATTAGATTAATTGGTGATAAATTACAATGGTTGCCTTAATTACCATATTGCCATGTTAGTGGACCATTTAGGCAATACATGTTGAAGCCTTAATACATTGTTAGCAACATTTCATCAGCCATTTCTTGCACTCAACCGACTAGAGAGAGAGAGAATAGGGAGATAGCTTGATTTCTTCTTGATTTACTTGAAGGCTTAGAGATTTTGGAAGATAATTGGTTAATTGAGCTTCTAGACCTTTAATTCAAGACTTAAGGTAGAGTTTATACCTTCTTGTTCATGAATTCAAGTCATTTTGTTGCATGGTACATGGAAGTCTAGACATTAAAGGCATGAAATAGCTTCATATGTTGAATTGAGTTAGAATTCATGCATGCATGTGTTCATCCTAGCATTTTGAGGTTGATTACATGGAATTTGGTACATGCATGTTCATATTTTTGCATTGGACCGTGAATTCATCTTGGTTTTGAAAGAATTGGCTCATTTGAGCATGTATTTGAAGCTTGCGTTGTTTAAAATTCATGCATGTTATGTTTTACATCATGTTCTTGAATTTTGGTTTGAAATTGGATTTAATTGAACTTGAATTTTGGTTTGAAATTGGATTTAATTGAACTATCTTTGGGCCTTGATTTTACAAATTGAGTTTTGAATCATGTAATACTATGAGTTTACAAGTGTTTTCCAGAAAATTAGCCCAAGAGGATCGAATTTGGTGCATTGAAACTTGATTTTGAGCTTGAGGTTCGAATCTGGGAATTCCAGATTTTTGAACTCACGCTTGAGCAGGGAAAGTGGCGCTCCCCGCTCGAGCGTGAAATCCGTGCTCCCAACACTTTGCATTGTTTTGCAGTCCGCTCGAGCGGGGGATCGCACGCTCGAGCGGGGACTTGTGTCACACGCTCGAGCGGGTGTCGAGCGCCCATCGAGTGTGATTTTCACACATCCAGTACTTTTGCCATGTTTGGCAGTACGCTCGAGCGCGGAAAGTGACGCTCGATCGAGGAACCTTTGTTTGCATGTCCGCTCGAGCGGGGAAAGACACGCTCAAGCGGGACCCTGTTTTTCTGAAAATTCTGAAAATGTTTTTAAAGTGCATCTTTGCATCCTCATTCCATTCTAGGCATTCTTAGGCCTAGTTTAAGACATCTTAATGAGGATATAGATGTAGAACCACACCGAGTCTAAGTAGGGACTAAGTCTTTGATTCCCGAATGTGAACTTAGTGTGTGTTCATCCTGTAAACTGTGTAGGGTTGGCATCTGAGGACACGCTCTAGCTTATCTGTAGCCCAGAACTCTGTGAGTAACAACTATGTAAAGATATGTTCAAATATGAATATCTTCTGAATGGTTAAACTGTACTGTTTCTGAATTGATACTGTTAACTGAATGAATGTATGTCCTCTATTCGAACTGTATTGTGGCATCCATAGCAACTACTGTTACTGTTACTGCTACTGTTATAGAGATCTCTGTTAGTTCCTATCTTGGAACTTCTGCTTACTGTTATGATGGCCATCATTGACTGCTCGGTCTTTCAAGACTTACTGTTTACTGTACTGTTCTGCTAATGGATGTACCACATATGACTGTTATGACTAAATGACTGATGTACTGAATCAATTGACTGTTTTCAATACTGAAAGGACATTCATTCTTAACATCTTTACGCATTATGTTATTCACTGGGCTTTAGCTCACTGCTCATATATATATGTAGGTGTTCAGGCACCGGACCGCTGCTAGGGGCGTCAGGCTAAGCACCGTTTTGTCAAGCCAACCTTTGCACCTCACTTCGAGGTTCCAGTACTGTTCAAGTCAAGGCTATGGGGTGTTTTAGTTTCCCCCTTTTTGCCTCTGTTTTGCAATAATGTATAGACTGAATGATCTTCGTACTGCACTGTCTTAATAGAGATTGGGTCCCTGTCCTGAATGATCATGTATGTATGTAAATACTGTTTTGTTCTGGATGTATATATGTCATGAAAAGTCTTTTGCATACAGACTGTCACAGCTCATTGGACATTGTTTAATTATTGTTTTGGCTTCCGCCATGCCCCTATACTTTGTAATACTGTCTTACTGTTAAGCAGGCCTTCGGTAATCACGGATTACTGGCCGGTTACGGTGCTAAACCCATAGGGGCGGGTTTGGGTCGTGACAAAAGGGGCATACCACTTGGAGGACTTAGAGGGAGAGGAATACCCCGGCCATGGAATGCGGCCAACCTCAAACTGTACTATTTTTAGCTTTTGTGTTCTTTTTGTGCAAATGAATTTTTTGCCTCACACTTCAGAATGTAATATTCTTTTTGTCAATATAATATAAGTGTCTCATCTTTGCCTTAGCATTCAGATTGTTGTTTTCAATCTTTGGTGAATGTCAACCGAGATGTTTTATTCCGGTTGACCAAGTTGATGATTTGCTCAACTTCTTTGAATACCAACCGAGAAGTTTTACTCCGGTTGACTGAGTTGATGATTTACTCAAACTTTTGTGAATGTCAACCGAGATGTTTTATTCCGATTGACCAAGTTGATGATTTGCTCAACTTCTTTGAATACCAACCAAGAAGTTTTACTCTGGTTGACTGAGTTGATGATTTACTCAAACTTTTGTGAATGTCAACCGAGATGTTTTATTCCGGTTGACCAAGTTGATGATTTGCTCAACTTCTTTGAATACCAACCGAGAAATTTTACTCCGGTTGACTGAGTTGATGATTTACTCAAACTTTTGTGATGTCAACCGAGATGTTTTATTCCGGTTGACCAAGTTAGTGATTTGCTCAACTTCTTTGAATTCCAACCGAGAAGTTTTACTCCAGTTGACTGAGTTGATGATTTACGCAAACTTTGTGATTGTCAACCGAGATGTTTTATTCCGGTCGACTAGGTTGATGGCTTGCTCAACTTTAAGATTCCAACCGAGATGTTTGAACTTCGACCAAGATGTTTATTCCGGTTGACTAAGTTGATGATTTGCTCAACTTTGAGGCTTTTAAACTTTATGATTCAAACCAAGATGTATTTCCGATTAAATGAGTTAAACAAGATGGTTTGTTTTGCCGAAGTTTTTTGTCCAGCTGAAGTTATTTAGGTTGAAGACCGTGCAAACACTTGATGAAAATTGAACTTTTTCATTGATGTGCAAAATAATTACAAGAGGAGGGGCACATAGCCCAGTTACATTTTCAAAAAAAAAAAAAAAAAAGACAGAAAAGGAAAACTAAGCTAGGGGGAAAGGTCTGTGAATTCATCCCCAGTCGCGCCCTCCAGGTCGACCGTGGTTGTGGTCTCCTAGGTGCCGGTCTTCTCCTGGCCGGCCTGATTTGGGCAGTTGTCACCCTCCGTATTCTCCTCGTCGTCTTCGGCTTCTTCTTCCTCGGCTTCAGCCTGCAACGCACTGAAGATGTCGTTGGCATAGCGCACGAGATAGGTCGGTAGGTAGGCAGCTGCAGGAGAGGCAAACACGTCGGTATCAGGTCCTTGGCCGAGCTGTTCACAAGCAGCCTTCCAACCCGCCTTGAAGAAGATTTCTTGGGTGGCATGGACTTGCTGGGTGTAGCTCTCCTCGGCTTCCTTGAAACCGGCGCTGTTGGTGTCCTCCAACTCCTTCTTGTTTAACCTTTCAAAGTCTCCAGCTCGGCCCGGAGCGGGTCCCTTTTCCCAGCTGCCGAGCAGCCTGGAGTTGTCAGAGTTTGCCATCTCAAGCGAAGCCTTTGATCGCCCCAGCTCAACTTGAAGATGTTCGACCTGGCTGGCCGAGTCGGTTGCCTTCTGCCGGAGTCGGTGGATCCTCTCCATCACCAAATGTTGTTTCTGGATGGCCTACAAGAAGAAAGTTTGATTAGAAAGAAAACCGAGCAAACACTTGGAAAAATTTGAACAAAGTATGCAAAGTGCTTACCCGGGTCATGGATTTGACCGAGGACTTCACCAGCTGCGTGTCCGGTACGTGGTCGCTGCCGACCACGTCGCTCGGTAGCAGCAAGGCCTTGGTTAGGTCAAAGGCCAGCAGGTGCTCCTTGTTACCTTTGACCGAGGCGGTTGCCGGATATCCTTACCCCGGTGCTTGAACTGCGGCCTCCATGGCAGAGTTGGGTCAAGTATCACGGTAGGTTGCTCGGTGTTGAGTTTCGCAACTAGCTCGGCGGAAGGGTCTGCACGTGACCTTTTGCCAGCCCGGCGGTTGTCTTTGCTAGCTTGCCCGGCGGCGGGAGATGCCAGAGCGACCACGGTGGAGGTGGATTACCCGGCAGCAGGAGAGCGGGTTTGGATGCTCGGTATCTCGGTAGAGATGGCAGTGATGAGGTTCTTGATGCGGCTTCTTTTGGCCATCTCCTCTGCCTCGGTTAACCAGATGAATGGCACATCCGGTAATGTGGGATCGGGAGGTGGAGATGAAGCGCGAAAAAAGTCTGTGACTTTACTCCGGCATGGAGCTGAATATCTGTATGTCGATGTGTAACCGAGGAGCTCTTGGCAATCCTGGTTGTGGTAACGAAGCACAGTTCTAATAGCTGCTTCGTTGGGATAATGATAGTGGGCTTGCAGGGCTTCGATTGCTACAAAGGAGAGCAGAAAAAATGTGAAGTACAGAATAGTGAAGAAAGGTAAATTGACCGAGCAGGTAGCGCGGCTTACATGTTGAACCGAAGTTCTTGCTAATGAACCAGCCCGGTACGTCAGTTGTTTCATAGTTGCCGGGCACCCAGAAAAAGTCGTCATCGTGCAAGTCCTTGTCCGGGGTGCCGGTCACTATCTTCTCTTTGCCCGGTCTAATTTTTAAATAGTAGGCGAGGCCGTCGCCTGTGTGCCCTAGATTGTATTGCGGAGTATCTCGGCCATCCCTAAATTGGTCCCTAGCCGGTTGTTCAGCTCGTGGATCTCGTTGATTATTCGGTAAGTGTTGGTAGAGACTTGGGTAGGTACTAGCCCGGTGCGTCGCAAGAATTCGATCATGAGTAGGTTAACCGGGAAGCGGAGGCCTCCTCCTATGATGGATAGCACGGTGAAGGGGCATTGGTCTAATCTACCCCATGGATTTGTGTCAATGGCACCGAGCTCTAGGTGAACGTCGGCCGGGATACCGTACTCTTCTCGGAATGCGGCCAAGGCAGCCGGAGTGTCGACAAGGAAGCGGTAGCGCCCCATGTGTAGCCAGCTGGTTTAGCGCGGCTGAGGTGGTTAGGCACATAATGATGTTTGATGGCTGCTCGGTCTTTGAGAGCCTCGGTATTGGTCTGTGGTCCCCTTGGACTCTGCAGGAAAATGAGGGTAATTGTAAGTGGAAGCGCGGTCGCGCAAAATGAGCTTGACTTTAGCTCGGTCATGAAGAGTGCTAGACCACCTCGGTCGAGAAGGCAAACCAAGGAGCTCGGCCACTCAAATGGACAAGATGTTAGCCCGGTCGAGCGGCCAATTCCTCTGCCCTACCTCGATTTCTACTAAGGTTTCGGCAAACTTGTAATTTGCTCAGTCTTAACATTTTTTGGGATCAAAGAAGACCTAGAGCCCGGTCCGCTCTAGATCTTCAGGTGTTCATCAGTGAAGCTGAAGAACAGCAAGAAGAACAAGGGGCAGGGGAGGGTTTTGGGGAGCTATACCCTAAAATCTATGGTTTTAGTGCCCTAAAACAAGAAATACCAATTGAAATAGCTATAAAGGGGTTGAAGAACTTACCAGAATGGGGTTGGAGGTGAGTTTTCAGGCACGAACGCAGCAAGACGTAAAAAGGAAGCTCTTCGAAGGGTCTGGAGCTCTGGAACATCAGGAGTTAAAGGAGAGTCAGTAAGGACAAAATGAAGGTGGAAGTGACGTATAAATAGAAGTGAGAGACCGCCAAAAATTTTGAATGTGAAGAGACGTGTTGGTTGGCTGCTCAAGGCCAATGAACGAGCGACGCATGTCCCAATTAATGGCGGCGTCAGAGTTGAAGAGAAAGGCAGGCGAGATGAGACGTCGGCCGAGCAAATCGATTAACCGAGCACTGGAATTAGTACGGTTGACGTCTTGCAAACAACAGACCGAGGAAGGATCAACCTCGATCGGATCATGTAATCCCGGTCACGCTTTTGCGGACGGAATTAAAGGGTAATTGAGAGGGAGATTTTATGAGTTGGAATGGGCCATAGCAAAGGCCGGGCAAGTTAAGTGCCGAACACGCTTGGGCTGCGGTAGCTTGAGCTTGTCCAGAGGTTATGCTTGGTTAAGGGACAGGGCCATGTTGGACCGATCTACTTGGGCTTGTTTGTGTAGTAACCGGGCTACTGAAAGTTGCTCGGCCGAGATAACTGCCTACCATCCCGGATTCCATGGTTCGTTCAGCTCGGCAGGAAGGCCTACAGCTAACCAGCTCGACCTACCTCGAGCTCGACTTGCCGGAATGCAACCAAGCTCGGTCGGTATAGAGCTCGGCTAGTGAGCATTGGGGCATGCGGCGCAGTACGGTCGTGTGAGGCCGAGGTGATTCCGCCGGTCTACCGGGCTCCGTCAAGATATCCTAACAGTTTGGTTAGGCGGTGATTGCTGGATTTGTGCTGACAGATGGGATAGCAGCACCACGTGTCGAGAGACTAATGGGAGTAGATTTGGGGCGCAGAAGGTATATAAATGCGTTTGCGCCCCCCATGCTGGGATGATCATTTGGGGAGATACATTTAGACATTCAACTCTCTCCTCTCTCTATCCCTGAGTATGTGCTAACTTGATCATCGGAGGGGTTTTCCGGCCACACAGCGCCGGGTAGCTCACTGCCGTTGTGTTCACAGGTCGATCGGATAGACAGGGAGCTGGGAAGAAAGGAGTACGGGCTCGCCGGAATATTTGCTCCCCGTACACTTGGCTTGCCTTCTTTCTCTTTCTTTGGAGTGTTTTGGGAAGATGGTTAAAAGCTGTTTTTTGGATTTTTTTGACTTTTTTTGTGAGAGAGAGAAGTGAGTTAAAAGTTAGGAAGTGGCTTTTAACCCACTTCCCAAATAACCAGAGAGGAAGTTAGAGACATTTGGACTGTGTTTGGTTGTGTTCTGGAGATGTAATTCCACCTCTCCATTTGCATTTCATGTTTGGATAGAATTTTCAAAATGTAATTCTACCACACATTTCAAAATGTGGGTTTGCCCCCTTTACCTCTCTTCTCCCCAATTTTTTTTCTTCTTTTTTTTCCCCAAATTAATATTTTGTTTTTCTGTGTATAGTACAACAAACACTGTATTTTAGATTGTTGTTTCTCTCTAAATTTCTGAGTTGGGTAAAAAAAATGATGCTAATCTGTGAATGCAATTGTCTGTACACTCGTTCAATAAGTGTTTATAGATTTGTCTAAGAGAGAGTGAAGAAATCTGGAGAGAGAAACAAAGTGAGAGAAAGGGTGGGTGACTGAGTGAGTTGCCTTATTTACAGATCAAAAAAAGGGCCTATTTCATGAGTTTTGGGGGTTTTCTTGACAATCACAGTGGCGGTGGCATTGGCGGTGCTAGAATATCGTTGCCGACATACCTTACAACAACAACCACAATATGCCCACTAGTGTAATCTCTTAGCAATGCCTCGTCTCTTCTTCCCTTGCCAAGTCCATGTTCAACTCTCCCGGAATCTCTCTAGCTCTCGTAAACACTCTCTCTCTCTCTCTCTCTATATCTATATCTATATCTATATATACTCTACTAGATCAATCTTTGCTTGCTCTCTTGTTTACACTGATTTGGGTTTTTTAGGTTTGATTGTTTCTAATTTATTTTTTTGATTTTTGGAAGCAAACGAGTATGGAGAGCCAAGGAGAAGCTACGAGCATTCAAGAGAATTACGAAACTAATGTTGGAAGAAGAAGCAGATGATTTTTTTTTTTTTTTCAACTTACTAATCAAAACGTCATTGTTCTGGTTAGTTTTAATTTCAACTGTTGGATTGGATCACTCTAAGAGATCACTTCAGGCTTTTACTCTAGAGGATCCTCACGCCAAATAAACTGTTTAAAAAAAAAAACAAAACTATCGACTCAAGCACAACGTTTTTTTAAACAACGTTTAAATAATAATAAAAAAAATCAATTAAAATAATCATTTTTCCAAACGAGCTCTATAGATACATATATGCGTCTATATCTACTACCATCTCATCAAGAGCAACAGTGTTACGCTGGATGTACTTGTACAAGCCATGTCATATGGCGGCGCGTGCGAGCGTCTCGGTGTTGATATTGGAGGAGCGGAAGAGAGAGAGTTGGCCGGGGTAGAGGTCAGGGTACGCGAGGAAGATGAAATTGGAGATCGCGATACTTAAGGCGGCGTCGCCGACGAACTTGAGCCTCTGATACGACGGCGAATCGGTGTAGGAAGGGTGAGTCAGAGCTTCCTTCAAAAGCTTCTTGTCA
>CM069907.1:11956967-12023270 GCA_036172215.1 Camellia granthamiana
CAGGTATGCTATGCAGATGTGGACTGAGACATTGAAGTTGTGTTTGGAACAGTGTAGGATGGTTCCTTTATTTGTCAGCCAATGGCCATTTATGTATTTGTTGGCCGTGTGCCATTCCCGTAAGGTTTACACCATTTGTATATGATGTAAGCCTTTGGACATCTTAATTTGATTTATAACATCTTTGTATGTTTTTGTTACAGAGCATTCATTTGACTTAGATGTATCTAAAAATGTATAAAATTGGAATAACACATGTATTGTGTGCTTATATTATATACATCTGCATGAGTGTTGTTAATGATCATCTATCGTTAGGTGGTTTACTCACATGGGCCGAACCTCGTAACTCTAGGACGTGACAGTGGATGAGACAGTAGAGATAGTAATCACATTGCCTTTTCTTCTTCTTGGTGGGTTTTGTTAGGGATTTTCGGAAGAGGGGTTTTTTTGGGGTGTGGGGGTGTGCATTCAATTGGGGGAATGTTTTCACAAGGATAATTTTGGTATTATTTGGAAGGGGGAAATAAATTTTGAGAGTTTCAAAATTTATAAGTGGGTGCTCAATGAAATAGGGGATCCAAAATAATTCATGAGATGCTAATAGCACCACTCTTTTAGACCTTTCATTTTTTAGCTTTTTTATTTATTTTTATTACAATAATAACCTCAAGTGAAAAAATTAAAAAGCACATCAATAATTTTGGGACACCACATCTCAAAATTAAGCTCACATACCCACTCCGTCATGGGTTAGAATTTATGAGAGCACCTACCTCCATTGCCACCTATATATTTTTCTCAAATCTTACCTCAAAACCTTGCAAACCCTTTAGTGGCAATATTCCGGCACAACAGTGGCAACCATTTGATTACATACACTTCTCCGGCAATGACAACGAGTGAAAATTTTTTCGACAACCACAACTCCACGAGACGAGAAGAGTATAATAATAAAAACTCAGAAGAGGTTCATGACTTTGATGGTGTTCTTAGTTCAAAAGGGATCGTCCTTGTAATGGTAAGTTTCTTGAAAAAAATAGAAAAAATAATAAAAATTGTTTGTCATTTTTTCGGGACTGAACTTCCGAACATATGATCAAAATTCTGAAACACATACCCGAATATCATTTATTTGTTCAGGAACAAGTAATCTAACATTTCTCATTTGTTCAGGATAACTGAAGTAGCAGCAGAAGTAGGCGAACAAAGGGGGTCGGACCACTCTTGGGTGGTCAACTGGCTGGTTGACCAAGGGGTGAAATCTTGCCCAATTTTGCTCACACAGAGATCATACAAATACAATGAAGCCATATATGAATGACAAAAAATCAACCAGAGAAGCATAAAAGTGAATTGTGTTATGTGTGTGAAAAGAGGTAATAGGAAAAAAAAATAGATTAACAAACCTTATAATGAAATAGAGAAAAAAACTTCTTAATCACCACAAATTTTTTCCACTTATTTTGGGAGGTTCCACCGTCGTAGGTTTTGTTAGGATTTTGAGAGAGAAGCTTTTTGGGATGTGGGGATGTGGGGATGTGTATTTGAATGGGTAAAATGTTTTTACAAAGATTGATGCTAATGGGCACCCAAGAGGGCCTAACCCACAGATCAGGGCTCAGTTCACAGCCTAGAGATCAAAGCCCAATAACTCTGAGAAATCAATGCTAGGCCAAGACCAATAACATTCAAACACTTGTCAAGCAGAGGCCTAGCCATGTAAGCAGACAAAGATCCTACAAAGTTATTGCACTCACACATCAGCCATTAATGAGGCTCTCGTAGCATTAAATGCGACAGCCCCTTCACATCAGAGGATACAAACTCACCATAAATGATGTGAGCTAGAATATAGACTTTTGGCAAACATGACAGTCTGGAATGGACAAGGAAATGATGAGCAAAAGATATAAGGAAGCTTCCGAGATGCGTTAAAGGTTAAGTTCTTCATCCCCCTCTTCTCTCTCTACACAATCAATCTACTTTATTCTAACTCGATCGTCAGAGTGTCTGTCGGGGGATTACCTTCCCCATTAGAACTTTTTGCAGGCACATTCCGTGGACTTCAAGGCCAGCAAACCCGTTAGAAATGTGGATCAACCCGACCCATCCTCTGTTGGAACCGTTGTATTATCAGTTGGAGCCGTCTGTGGGAATTCCATTTCGAAAAGATGGTTATGCTCATTGTCGTCGAAAGGAACCCCGTTATCACCCACCTCCTACGTTAGAGTGGATGGTCACAACTAGACCCATGGCTTCCCAACACAACGCTGGTAACCCTGAAGCTTAACCCTCCAATCAAAATAATCCACCTCTATATTTCGCAGAACTCACAAACAGTATCAACCCCTTGGCTGAGCAAAACTAGGCCTTGATGCCTTGCTCCAACGAGATCTCCCTATTCCTCTTCCACCACCACCTGACATCTCTCCAAACTGAGAACAAACCCCAAGTCACCCACTCCAACCACATGCTCATCGGGGGCCTCTTCCCTTGCCTCAAGACCTGCACTCCCCACCTCAGGGTTCGCATCCATCATGCCACACTCCTATCCCCGAAGGTGAGGCCAGTAATGTTCAACCCCTGTTTCTCTCCGGTGGTGACAATGTTCCTATTTGGGACTCAGAACTGCAAGCCATGAAGCTCCAACTTCAGGGGGTCATGCAGAACATATAGAACAAACCTTCCATAACAACCAACTCCCCCTTTGCCACATCCATCAGGGACAAACCCTTACCCTCCGAGTTCAAGATGCCTCCGATTGACACCTTCGACGGCACAACCAATCCGGTCGACCATTTGGAAGCTTACAGGACTCTCATGATCCTACATGTTTTCTCTGACGAAATCATGTGTCGTGCTTTCCCCGTAATGCTCAAGAGGTCGGCGCGGCTATGGTTCAGTCAATTACTACCAGACTTTGTCACCACTTTCCAACAGCTAAGTGACTCCTTCCTGAGCCATTTCATCGGCGCTCAACATCAGCAACGACTGGCAATCCAGCTGTTGAATATTCGACAGACTGAAGGGGAATTGTTGCACAGTTTTGTCACTCGCTTCAATGCAGAAGCTCTCTAGGTTGAGGAGAATGATAATAAGGTCATCTTAACAGCCTTCATGGCCGGTCTACGCCCATTGAACTTCCTCTTTTCCCTCTCCAAAAACCCTCCGACAACCATGGCCACCCTCCTTACCAAAGCCTAGAAATACATGAACGCCAAAGACTCCTTGACAGCCCGCCAAGACTCTACACCTAAACTCTCACAACCTAAACAAAAGAGTTAGAGCCAAGACATCCCCAATATATTCATCCTGACCGACCTCCCCGCTCCGACCAAGCAGCTCCTCCCCAACCGCCCAACCATTTCAAGCGGTATACCCCTCTCAACACGCCCATAGAGCACGTCTTAAACCAAATCCAACAAGATTATAACTTGAAATGGCCCCAACCTTCCAAGTTTCCTTCCAACCGATGGGATCAGCCCAAATACTGTCGTTTCCACCGCGACCATGACCATAACACGGACGAATGTGTCAATCTTAAGGATCAGGTCAAGGACCTGGTCCGTTAGGTACGCTTAACTCGGTTCACCATGCCCCGACCTCACCAGAGGGCTAGGACCGATCCTCTGAAACGGAACGACAGACTTGCCCCACCAAGACTAACTGACCAGCCCCAGCGGGATAGTGATAAAGCCCAACACTGTAACAACCCCGACCTGTGATTAGTTAATTAACCATGATTAATTATGCCTAATAAGTAATTAAGGTGAAATTTTGAGGAAATTGCATGTGTGTCGCATTATTTGTGCTCATATCTGTCTAATATAGAAATATCTGTTTGGATTTCTATTTTGTTTTGTGAATTGAAGGCCTTGTCGGCATTTGATCACAAAATTGACTTGATTTATGTGTCAGTTGGAATTTTTAGCACATTGTGGTAGGTTCAATTGAAAGTCGATTCAGAATGATTAAATTAGATTAATTAAAGCCACTATGATTAGTGTAAGCTAAATTAATTAAAGACCATTGAACAAGCCTATATACGGCCTATCTATCACTTAAGACACATCTCATCTTCATCCTTATGAGCCCAAAGAGTGGGTGAGAGAGAGAGAGAGAGAGAGAGAGAGAGAGAGAGAGAGAATAAGAAGAATTGAATTCAAGCACAAGGATTGTAGAAGGTAGAAGACTTTGAAGCTTTTGGCTTGAAAACTCAAGCAATTAACCATCTAGAGCACAATTGAGAGGCTAAGGTAAGAATTCAAGCCCTTGGTCTTGTTCTTGAGTTGGTGAATTCATGAATTCAAGAGTTTTGGGTGGGTTATTATGAGAAGTGAGCTAGAATGAAGAAACATAGATCATACCATGCATGCATGTTCATTTGAGCACAATTTGAGTTTGATTTAAAAAATTCTCTCATGCATGTGTCCATCTTACCTTTATTTTGAGAATTCATCTTGATTAATATCATTTCATCTCGATTAATCATGTTTGGAAGCTTTGAAATCAAGATAAAGCATGCATGTTATGTTTTCAAAGAGTTGAGTTTTGTTTTGCACAATTGGCAAGCTTTGAGGGTTTGATTTTGTGAAATGATTTTGAATTCATGATGATTGACAAGTTCAAACATGTTTTCTCAAGTTTTGGAGCCCAAAGGTTGCATTCTAAGGTTTTCAATTCAAGTTTTAGACTTGGGAGTGCAATTTGAAAATTCTAAAATTTGCCCCTTATGCTCGAGCGACAGAACCTGCGCTCGAGCGACCATCACCCTATGGTCTTGCACCTCCGATCGAGCGACCTGAATTTCGCTCGAGCACGAAATGCAAGCTCCCAGAAGTTTCATGTTTTGTAGACCGCTCAAGCAACCGTCGAGCGGCCATCGAGTGGAAATTTCACACAACTAGTACTTTTTCAGAGGCAAACATGTGAGGGGACGCTCGAGCGACCGTCGAGCAGCCATCAAGTGCAAATTTCACACAACCAGTACTTTTTTAGAGTTTGCAGACCGCTCAAGCAAAGGAAGTTGCGCTCGAGCATTCCCTCACATGTTTGCATTACTGCTCAAGCGAAGGAAGTTGCACTCGAGCGTGACCCCTGTTTTCAGCAAGTTTTGTTAAGTGTTTCTAAGTGTATTTTGGCATCCTCATTGCATCCTTGGCATTCCTAGGCCAAGATTAAGATACAATGATGAAAGTAAAGGCTAGAAACACACTAAGAACGAAATGAAATGAGTTATGTACAATCCAAGTGTGTGTTTTAGTATATGTATCTGTTACGTTGTGTAGGTCACGCGCCGTGAACTGTTGATCCATTGGCTACTATCAAGTTATCTGTGCAATAATCTATGAGTAATAACTCTGTAAAGTTATGTTTAACTTCAATTATTTTCTGATGATATGAAATGATCAGTTTTCGAAAATGCTATGTTTTGTATGAATGAATGATTGTCCAAGTTATTGAAATATATTTGTGGCATCCTTAGCATCATATGATATGCATCCTTTTATGGGTCATCGGAATGCTTTTATGGCCATTCCTTCATGGGTCGTCGGAAACATCTCTATGCACATGAGTCATCAGAATGCCTCTGTGGCTGTCTATTTATGGGTCATCGGAAACGTCTCTGTGCACATGAGTCATCAAAATGCCTTTATGGCTGTCCCTTTATGGATCATTGGAATGTCTTCACAGTTGTCCCCTCATGGATCATCGGATTTGTTAATACTAATGGATATGCCACATACTATAAGGTGAAACGTATGACTTTGTTACAAACATAACTATGTATATGAACCTGTTTCTGCTTGACATCTAATTATGTACAAGACTCTATTTTTGTATGGACATCACTCATTAAAATATTTACTTTTTTATTATTCACTGGGCTTCCGCTCACTATTAATATTATGTGTGTAGGTGACCAGGCTCAAAGTTGAGGACCTGGCATCTCAGTTTTGTCAACCAGCTGATATGCCTCCGAGGAGGTTCCTTCTTATGAGCGAGTCAAGTCTAAATGGCTTATGTTTAAACCTTTGTCTTCTTTTGGGTATAAAACAAGTTTTGTTCATCTGAACACTGGAAAAGTCCCACTTTTATTTTATCTGTATATGAGAATGACGCTCAGTTAATGTAAATACTTATGATGTCACATGTATGTTATTTAAGTTTTAAATTTCCATCCCATATACGTCAGCACAGCTCTATGGACTATGCTATTTTGTATATTTTCTTCCGCAGCCCCCAATTATATGTCATTCTGTTAAGAGGTCTTTAGTAATCCGAGGATTACTGGTCGGTTACAGTGCTAAACCTATAGAGGCGGGTTTGGGTCATGACAGAGCACCAACCTCGAGCTCCAGGGCCCCCACTCCCCCAGCTGGAGAAATCAGGGTCATTGCAGTCACGATTGGCACAGCGGGCCAAGCTCTGACGAATCAGACAAGGGTCAGACAAGAAGTTAGCAACGGTCGACCGATCTCCCAAGCAACCCAGGCGGTGGTCGGAACCAATTACCTTCACAGATGCAGATTGTGAAGGTGTCTGATACCCCCATGATGACCCACTGGTCATTTCCTCTCTCCTCTCCAACTACAAAGTTCGACGTGTGCTCGTCGACAATGGCAATTCCTTAGACATTATTTTCCTCAATGCTTTCAAACAACTCCTAATTGGTGAAGAAAAGTTATCGCCTCTGCAAACACCCTTAGTCGGTTTCACCGGGGACCGTATAATCTCTGTAGGGTCCATCAACCTGTCAATCTCTCACCTTTCTAGTTATCGACTGCCCCTCCGCCTACAACGTCATACTTGGACGCATAGCTCTCAATGTCTTCCATGATGTGACATCCACCTATCACCTGGTAATAAAATTTCTAACCGATCATGGGGTTGACACCGTAAGGGGTGAGCAGACCGTGGCTAGAGAATGTTACGTCGCTTCGTTAAAAAAAGTAAAGATGAAAGAGGCTATGATCATAGAAGGCCTGGACGTCAGGGACGAGGAGGAATTAGTGAGGGGCGATCTAGTGGAAGAGCTAATAAAAGTACCCATCGACTCCAATGACCCAACGAAAACGGCTAAGATTAGTAGTCAGCTGTCTCCTCAAGCCAAGACTGACCTCACGGCTCGCCTAAACAAGCACAGGGACGTCTTTGCTTGGACTCATGCGGACATGCCAGGCATCGACCCCACTTTTATCACTCATCGCCTCAGTATTGAACTCTAGTTCCTACCATTTCGCCAAAAGCAACGCATTTTTTATCCAGAGTGCAACAATCTCATCGTCACTGAGGTGGACAAGCTGTTAAAGGCACTATTCATCAGAAACGTGGACTATCCCAAATGGTTGTCTAATGTAGTCTTGGTCAGCAAAAATAATGGCAAATGACGACTATGTGTTGACTACTCTGACTTTAACCGAGCCTGCCCCAAGGATAGCTACCCACTTTCTAGGATAGATCTATTGGTCGACGCGACTGTGGGACATCAGATGCTTAGCTTTATGGATGCTTTCTCCGGCTATAATTAGATCTTAATGCATGTAGCCGACCAGGAGCACACCTCTTTCATTACTAACATTGGGACTTATCACTACCGTGTGATGCCGTTCAGTTTGAAGAATGCGGGGGCCACTTACCAATGCCTGGTCAATGCCTCGGAACATGGAGGTTTATGTCAATGACATGCTCGTCAAAAGCAAACTCTCCTCTGATCATTTAATGGACCTGCAAGAGACTTTTTAGACCTTGCGCAAGTACCGAATGAAGTTGAATCAGGAAAAGTGCACCGTCGGCATCAAATCTGGTAAATTTTTAGGGTTCATGGTCAGCCATCGAGGTATTGAGGCCAACCCAAAAAAGATCAAGGCACTGATAGAAATGCAGTCTCTCAGAATGATGAAGGAGGTTCAACGGCTCACAGGCAGAGTTGTTGCCTTCAACCCCTTCATTTCCTGAGCAACTAACAAATGCCTTTCATTCTTTAAATTTCTTTGACGGGCCTTCGAATGGAACACCGAGTCTGAGGAGGCCTTCCAACAACAAAAACAGTGCCTGGCCAATTGCCCTCTCCTCTCTCAAGCATTGTTAAGAGAGACCTTTTTTCTTTACTAAGCTGTCTCCACCACCGCGGTTAATGCCACCCTCATCAGAGAGGACGACTCAGTCCAGCGCCTAGTTTACTACATTAGTCGCGCACTCCGGGGGGCGGAACAGAACTACCCTTTGTTAGAAAAGATGGCCCTGGCTCTAATCATCACCTCCAGACATCTCCGACCATATTTCTAGGCATATTCAATTGTGGTTCTCACTGATCAACCTTTAAAAAGGATTATGCAATAACCAGAGTCATCAGGCAGACTCATGCAATGGTCTGTCGAATTGAGTCAATACGAGATCTCTTACCGACCACAGACAGCCATCAAAGAACAAGCCGTCGCCAACTTCATCTTGGAATTCACCAACCTTACCCCGCACATACCCCCACCACAGCCACAAACCATTTTTGAGACAACCGACCCCCATTCTTGGACCCTTAAAGTTGACGGTTCCTCACGCAAAGAGGGTAGTGGAGCCGATTTAATATTCACCACCCCAGAAGACGAATCCTTCAAGTGTGCCCACCGTTTTATATTTGACGCGAGCAATAATGAGGCTGAATATAAAGCCCTCATAGCGAGTCTTCAACTGGCCAAGGATATTTGGGTAGACCACATCCAAGTATTTAGCAATTCGCAATTAGTTGTTGAACAGATAACTAGGGAGTTTGATGCAAAGGACGAAACAATGCGCGCATACAGGGACATCGCGCTTCCCCTCACCCACCTTTTCAGCAGTTTCCAGATTCAGGACATCCCTAAGGGAAACAATTCTCAGGCCAATGAAATGGCTCAATTAGCTTCGGCCAACCAGTCAAATCTCAGTCACGGCGTTCGAGTTGAATACCTGACCACTCCAGCCATTTCGCCAGATCCGCAAAAGTCCACTTCCTCTAGAATGAACCTATCTCTTGGGCCCAAGACATCACGAGGTGTTACCAGATGCTAAATAGGAGGCCGATAAAGTTAGGGCTCAGTCATCTAATTATGTCATCATCAGTGACCTACTATACAAACATGGATTCTCACGTCCATACCTCAGGTGTCTCAATCCAACTCAAACGAACTATATGATGAGAGAAATACACGAGGGCATTTGTGGCAACCATTCAGGCGGACGGTCTCTGGCCCTTAAAGTTCTCCGCATAGGCTACTTCTAGCCCACGATCAATTAAGACGCTAGTGACTTTGTGCTTAAGTGTGATAAATGTCAGTGCTTTACCAACATCCCTCATGCACCGCCAACAAAACTGATCACACTCAGCAGCCCCTACCCTTTGCCAAGTGAGGCATTGACTTAATCAGTTCCTTACCCACTGGCAGGGGCCAAGTCAAGTTCACTATGGTCGTCATTGATTACTTCACCAAATGGGTGGAAGTTGAACCCCTTGCTACATTCACTGAACAAAACACCACCAAGTTCATCTGGTAATCAATCGTATGCCGATTCGGAATTCCCCAGGCCATCATTTCAAATAATGGCAAGTAATTTGACAACGCCAAATTTAGGAAATTCTATGAAAAGCTCTGCATCAGACCATGTTTTTCCTCTCCAAGCCATCCCCAAGCTAACGGGCAAGTCGAAGTCATCAATCGCTCCTTTTTGAAGATCATTAAGACTAAATTGGAAGCCGCCAAAAGACTCTGGGCTGAGGCATTACCAAACGTACTTTGGGCCTATCGAACAACAGCTCGCACCACCATTGGACAAACTCCTTTTCGTCTAACATACGGCATCGAGGTGGTCATCCCAGTGGAAATCAGTCTGCCGACCCCTCGGGTGCTACACTCAAACCCAGAACTAAACGAAAGGCTGCGACGGGCCAATCTGGACCTAATTGAAGAGCTCTGAGAGTCGGCTACTGTGAGGCTGGCGTCATATCAATAGAGAATAAGAACACATTATAACTGTGAGTCAGATCTCGAGAATTCGCAGTAGGAGACCTAGTCTTACGCGAAACTACTCTCGCCACCAAAAACCCGACCGAGGGCAAGCTAGCGGCTAAATGGGAGAGACCTGACATTGTCACAGCCAGACCCCATCTAGGCACTTACCGTCTCCAAGACATGACGGGGAGAGACCTCCCCCATCTGTGGAATGCAGAGCACTTAAAGCGATATTTTCAATAAAATGGCTCCTACTACTTTTTGTATGATTTAACCTATTGTGTAGTTCACTTTGTTATTCAAAACACTTGTTCATTTTTGCTTTTTCTATACAATGTGTAGATCTATGATTGCATGACTATGCTTTAATGACAAATATTTTTAATCCACATTTTTCGGTGTTGTACCCCTCTCCCTGAAGCATAAGCCTCAGCCAGACTGAGCCCAAAGAGCTCAACCAGACTGAGTTACACAAGCCTCAACCAGACTGAGCATCATAAGCCTCGGCTAGATTGAGCCCGAAGAGTTCAACCAGACTGAGTTACACAAGCCTCAGCCAGACTGAGCACTATAAGCCTCAGCGAGACTAAGCCCAAAGAGCTCAGCCAGACTGAGCCTAAAGAGCTCAACCAGACTGAGTTACACAAGCCTCAACCAGACTGAGCATCATAAGCCTCAGCTAGATTGAGCTTGAAGAGTTCAACCAGACAGAGTTACACAAGCCTCAGCCAGACTGAGCACTATAAGCCTCAGCGAGACTAAGCCCAAAGAGCTCAGCCAGACTGAGTTACACAAGCCTCAGCTAGACTGAGCATCATAAGCCTCAGCCAGACTGAGCCTGAAGAGCTCAGCCAGACTGAGTTACACAAGCCTTAGCCAGACTGAGCACCATAAACCTCAGCTAGACTGAGCCTGAAGAGCTTAGTTAGACTGAGTTACATAAGCCCCAGCGAGGCTGAGCACCATAAGCCTCTGCCAGACTGAGCCTGAAGAGCTTAGCGAGACTGATGCTCAGCTAGCCCAAGTCTAGTAACCTCCTCTCCAGTTACAAATTACTCACTTTGATTCTTATATAACCCTACATTTTCCATCACGTAATTGTGTTTAAGTTGTCTGCTTCATCCTTATTTTCCCTAACAAATGATATTCCTTCTCTCATACGTGGCATCCAACTCAAAACATACATTCAAACTCAACATCATACCAAGTCTTGAAAGACAAAACAAGGCCAAACAAACAAGCAGTTTTATAACTTAGCTTTCTTACAGACTACAAAATTCTTCACAAGCAGTTTCACACTTCCCATAAAAACTTCTTCCAAACTCCAACAATCTTCACATAAGCCTAAGTTAAATCTTTACCATAACACACAAAAAATATAAATCAATAAATAAAAGCAACAATACACCAAAAAAAAACACACAAGTTTGTAATCTTGCTGGCGGCGCAGCAACATCTTCAATCTTCTCCACCCCCGTCTCCTTTCTCCCCACTGGATGCCAAATCTTCTTCCTCAATACCCTCATCTAGGGGAGTCTGCGCGACATCTCCCTCTCCTGGCCTTAGGAGCTTGGCGTCGATTTCTAGGAAAAGCTCTGCCACCCTTCGTTGGCAGCACATCCATCTGCTATCCCAATACAGGCTCAGCCGATGCTTGTAAAGGTCAGACAGTTAAAAGTTGTAGCGATCCCGGTTTCGATCCTCCTTTTATGTTTTGCCACTATGACAGGACCGGTCGGGGATCGAGCTACCCGGTTATCTCGCGGGGGTCCAGGGGGCAGCACCCTAGCGAGGGTCGAGCTGCCCGGTCAGCTCGCGGGGGTCCAGGGGACAGCGCCTCTTGGCGAGGTTGAGGGCAACTGTAGACACCCCATTTTTTACTGTCCTCAAGACTTGGACGTCACCGTTTGAACACTCGGTGATCATCCATGTTTGTATTCGTCTTGAGTTCCCAGAGGTCTCGGCTACACGCCTTACCTCAAGATCTCTCGACTCGACTGTTTTGTGTTTGGTTTTGCACCAAACATTTGTGTTTTTGCTTTGGAGGGCAGGAAATGGCTTGTGAGACATCCCCACACTCCACCAGCCATGGCTTGAGGCCACCAGCTGTGTTTTGTTGTCATCGGCCAAATATTTGGCCGACCGACACTCTAGATGGTCGACCGGCCATCTTTTTTTGGTCAAATTACATTTTTGGCTGGCCGACCACTGTTCATCTTCTTTTGCAGATATTTTTATGCCAGCTGTGCTAGCTGGCATACACTTTGCTCCCCTCCATACACGTGTATGGAGGGATCTCCCTCTTGACTAGCTTACTTGAAAAGCTTTGCAAGAGTGAGCTCTATGAGAGGGAGCCTCTTCTCCCTCCATTAAGGGGAGACAAAAACTTTCCAGAGCTCTGAGTTTTAGGGTTAGGGTTTACATACCACCTATCTCTATATCTCTCCCTCTTGTGTGTGTTTAGTGTGTTTTTTGTTCATAGTATTGCACACAAACACCTACTATTCCACCATACCTTAGTTGCTGAGGCATAAGGGGTTTGTTCTTGGAGGTTTTGGATTGGTTTGAACCTAAAGAACCAGCTGGGCTTCCATTTTTGAAGAGGGTCTACAAGGGTAAGAAACTTATCCCTTTATCCCCCATTTTTGCATAGTATTTTTGCTTACCTTGCACCTATTTTTGAGCTTAGCATATAACATATAAAAGTTCTATTTTTGCTTGCTTAAAATAGTTGTTTAGAGTGTTTTGGCATTTGGGGTTGTTTGATCCCTCTTAGGGCTTGTTTGGTCCCATTTTATGCCATTTTGGGTGAGCTCCGGGACCACTTTGTTTGGGCCTCCTCACCACTGAAATCTTGAGGGATTTCAGTGGTAAGGATGGTGCCTTGAGGTCCTAAGAAGGAGAGGGCCACCCCCTCTCCTTGTTGTCCTTGAAAAGGGCCACTTTTGCCTCATGTGTGAGCATCTAGTTTAGGTTCATGTTGGCCATGTCCTAGCTGTTATTTGTGCTTATTTTGACATGTTATAGCACTGTTTTATGTCGTTTTAGACACACCTTGCATGTCTTGCATACATGTCTTGTAATGCCATGTTTTGTCCTTAACATGCTTTAAGCTTTGACCCTTGTTCTAGCATGATTTAGGCCTAGCTTCGTGAAGCTTTTGTGCTTGTTTTAGCATGCTTAAATTCTGTTCTTGATTGTTTTGGTCGGCCATGACATGCTTAGGATGGCCACCTTGCATTTTGGCTTGTTAGCCTTGGGTGTGTGAGTGTGGAGCATGCTTTTCTTGCATCATTTTAGTGGCTTAGAACCACCTCTAGCATCATTTCAGTCCTCATGGCCTGCTTGTATGCTTGCATTTGTTGTCCCTTTAATGCTTTATAAGGTTGTCATCCTATGCTCCATGATTGGCCTCTTTGGTATGCTTGTATGTTTAGGCCTCTTAGATGCCATCTAAATGGTCTTTAGGCTTTGTTTTAACATGCTAAAACTCTGATCTTGGTCATTTAATTCATGCCATGGTTGGTCTTGTTAAGTGTAGCTCAATACCCTTTTAGCTTGCCTTGAGGTTTAGCCATGCTTGCATGCTTTGCTTGTGTTGGTTAGTCGGTTTGGCACCTCTATTTCATGATTTTCAAGGTTCATAATGCATGCCATTCGTCCATGTTTCGTCTCTCTCAAATGTGCTTGAGAGTTGCTCTTCAATGCCTAAGTGTTGGTCCTTGTGTGCATGTATGTTTGCATGTCATTTTGCCTTCATTCTTGAGCATGTTGGCCACTGTTTTGGGCCTAGTATAGGGCTGCCTAAATTAGTCTAAGACCATCATGTTCATGTTGTAGCATGCTCTCCTCGTGTGTTGTCATATACTTAGCCTATTGCATGTGTTGCATGCTTCAATCGCTTTGCATTTGGCACTCATTCTCTTGGTTAAGTTGCTTAACATATTGTCCATGTTGCATTTTGCATGCTTGCATGGTTAAGTTGCACATTGCATGCTTGATTAGCTTGCATAGTTGTTCCATGTCTTGCATCCTTACTTGCTTAGGTTATGTGCCTATTGCATGCTTACTTGTTTGCATCTCATGTTGCACACTTAGCTCACATGTCTAGGTTGCATATCATTGCATGCATCTTTCACCTCTTGATTAAGCCATGATAGAGGTTGAAAGCTCCTTGGTATGTTTATGAGGTTTGCATTACATTTGAAATGAAAATGCATAACTTGGTCTCTTGGGCCATCACACATTGAAATGCACAATTGGTGGTCCGAGAACCAAGGACCATGTCCTTTTGAGTCACAAACATGACAAGGGATGTGTTGGTGCATACATTTGCTTGAAATGCCTTGCCATGCCATGTTTTGTCCTCTGCTGCTGTCAAAACAGGTTCTGCAGGAAGCTTTGGCCGGTCGGCTACATAGAGTGCCGATCGACCATTCATGGATGGCCGATAGCTCAACCAATGGTCGATGACCATCCTTCCATGGCCGGTGACCATTTGCCTCAGCCGATGGCATTCCCCAATATCCAGAGAGTATACCCTGAGACTTTGGCAGTCTTCAGAGGAGCAGAGCAGGGAAAACAGAGGCAGCTTGTGCATAGCAGTGGACTTCCGAGTGGAACCGAACGCGCGTGCACTAGACCCTCTTCCCGAGGCTACTTTTTATTGCTTTCTTAGATTAGTTAAGTTGCTTAGCTAGTTTAATTGGTCTGTAATAATTAATTAGCTTATAGGTTAATTAATTGGGTTATTCTTTTGGTCCCTCCGAGCGAGGGCAAATTTGTAATAAGCGTGGGTGCGTGTGTGCATGTCTCCCAACCCCCACTTCTTTCTCCCTTTTACTTACCTGCTTTGATGGTTAGTATTAGGGCACGTTTAATTTAGCATACCTTATGCTGTGCATGCGTGCATCATTCATCAGTCTTGCATGCACCGGGCTCGGCGCATCACGCTAACTGTATAGTATTTCAATTTCAAACTTGAATACGTGCATCGATTTCTCGCATTTCACATGTCATCCGTAGATTAGCCGAGCCTATTCTAATGACATTTTTGTATGCGATACATTAGTCACTTAACATGAACTAGGATCATACATGATTACTAATTAGTTCATTGTTTTAGCATGGAGTACGATGTAAGTATTTATGCTTTAGCATCTCGCATGAGTGTGAATGTTAACATGATAGCATGTTTACCATGTGGCTATGTGCTTATGTAATATTACTGCCTAAGTGCCTGTAGGTGAAGGTTGGATTGCTTGAGTTGGAACAACTCGTTGAAATCCGTGCTTTAGCCTACTTGCGAGTAGCAAATTTCAAATTGTTTTTCAAACAAACGGACATGAAATGTTTTGTTCCAATTTAGGCGATTTGGTCTATACTTGTTTGCTGCGTGCATAACATAGTAATTCTAGGCTAATAACCGGAATAAGAGCATATAACGTTTTCAAAATAAGATATCACGGTTAGTAGAGGCCGATCTTTGATCGGGCGAGAGGGGGTGCTCATAGCTGACCTTCCCCAATCATACCCAAGTTCCCGAGCCGAGGCAACTTTGGTGATGACGGACACGTGGCCTTTGGCACCGAGTCAGGGTTTCCTAAATTTCTCCAAAATAAAATATTTAGGTGGCGACTCTGTATCTGGCAAAGCAGTCCATGTTTGGCACTTCTTTTCTAAAAATCTGTTTTTCTCAAAACGATTTGCCGGATTTGGACTCATTGGTTCAGATTAAGAACTGACAACAAAATCGAGTCTGAACCGTAGAGTGAGGCCCACGGGGCGCGTCTACAGTAGCACCCCTCAAAACAAAAATGCAAAACGCATTCGAAGTTGCTTGTCCTCTCGGTCGGTCTGGAGTGTCGGGAGTTGAACCGAGAGAATTCCGGGCTGAGGACCAGGGCCACATGTGCGGGGCCTTAGGCCGCACGTGCGGGGGATGAGACCGTACGTGTGGAAAACAGGGGAGGGGGTTGAAGCACACTGCTAAAAAGGTAAGTACGGGGTGAGGTGTGGGGGAAGGAGGCCGCACGTGCGGGGGTGAGTGTCGCACGTGCGGGAAGAGGCTCCGCACGTGCAGGAAGTTAGATGAGATCTAAAATTTCTCCTTTTCTCCTCTCTTTGGGCTAATTGTGTATCACTTTTTGCATATCTCTCTCTCTTTAAAAACATTTCCTCTCCCTTCTCTCTACATTTCCTACCAAAAACCTCACAAGATCTTTGATTTCTCCAAATTCATTGGGATTTAGATCCAAGTTCTTCATCAAAGTTGGTTGTCTAGGCGAGAGCTACGTTGTGTGCGGTGGAGATCGAGTTTCATCGTCGTTGATTTTGGGATTTTCAATTCATTTCTTCTTCATACTTAAGGTAGGGATTTTCTTTGAGTTATATATATGTTTTTGCAAGATCTAAATGATTTTGAAATCATCCTTTGATTTGCTTTGAAAATGGGTAGTTGATTCAAGAAGATAAACAATTTTTGAAAATGGGTTTACTTTCTTAAAATGAGAAAATCGAGGGTTTTTGAAGAAAGAGGATTTTGGTGAAATTTTTCTCAAATGTTGAAGATGGTTTTTGGTGAGAAAAACCTAGAAATTGGGGATTTTTATAAGAAGTTGAAAATCCATGATTGATATTGTTATATCTATTTTGATTGCCCAAAATAAGTGATGTTTGGAAAATTTATTGTTTATATTGTATAAATGACAAATTTTGAGAAAATATGAGAGTTGTTGTTTATTTTGAAAATTGTCATTCAATGTTGATTTAGTCTTGAAATGACTAATTTGTTGAAAATGCTCGGAATATGAAAGATGTGTTATTCCTCGGATGAATTGAAATAAATGTATATTTATTCATCTTGTGAAATTGCATGGAATGGAGAAATGGGAATTTTGATCACAATGGTAGTATTGTGTGGGAGAATGGAAAATGGGAGAATTGTTGCATTGTATTGATCATTGTTGCATTGGCTTAGCAATTCATTTGATTACACTGAACTTTGAAAGTTGATTTGAAAACTTGCATTGAGAAAGGAATGTTGAGAAACAAGTTTTCATGAAACGGTTTTGGGGTAAATACAGTGGTAAGTCTTGAAAGGTAGTGTAGAGAATAGGTGTCGAGCCTTCCAGTTAATACTGGTAAAAATGACAGATTATGGGTGTCGAGCCCTCCGGTTGATACCGGTAAAAATGACAAATTGGTAGTACTTGTATAGTCTACTTGCAGACACTGACCTCGGTATTACCAGAGTTGTATTTACCGCCCCTTAAATGAAATTGTTAAGTTTTGAACAATGGAATTGCATCGCATCATTGAGCTTGATGGTTTTCAAAAGAGGAAGATGTAATTTATTTGCAAAAAGACATAGCATGGCATATGCATACATCTTTTGAGACTTGTATAAAACGTATATACTTTGTTAAGAATTTTCTACTGGGCATTATGCTCACCCTACGGGATTATTGTGCAGGAAAAGACGTGGTGATTCCGCCCAACTGAGGGCGTGGAAATGTGTGTGTTGGGAGTACAATGCTCTCACTTTGCGTGACTCTATTTTGTAAGTCAAGGGCTATATTTGTATGGTTTGAATAACCGATTTGTGTAACCGGGCCTAAGCCTTGAAAACTTGTAAACCCATGAGGGTATTCATTTATTTATGTCATCTTGATTTTAGGTGAATGTATTATCGCATGAGGATTACTTGTATCATGTGTTGTAAGCGTGAAGATTTACTTTCAGTTTTACTTTAAAGAACCATGATTGTTGTATTGGCATTTGGGCATGAAAATTGGGGCGTTACAACTTGGTATCAGAGCTACCGGGTTTGAATACTTGGAGCTCGTGGGAAGTGGTTGTTTAACCACAATGGGTTCATGTTGCATGATAGGTTGCATGATAAGAAGATGTTATGCACCTTGTGATTTTGTGATAACATGCTTATGTGGCTATATGGGTATGGGATTGGACTTTTGGGATGTTGTTTGCACCTGTTAAATTCCTTGAGGTCTTTTTAGAAGGGTACTTGATCAATACTTGTTCTACTAAGAATTCTTGGTTTTTTGCAGGACAAATTTCATCATGAAAGAATAATCCGTATGTGTTTACATGACTAAGTGCTTGTGTGGAATGAAATTGAAATGTCTATATAGTAGTGAAATATATAGAATTGCGGTGATTAGACGTGTGAGGTAAATTACGGGCACATATGGGTTAGTGTGCTAAATCATTTCTATTGTCCTTTATAGGATGTCAGGAAGAGGTCAAACCCATGGTGGTAGAGAGGGGACACGTGGTCCCTCTCCAACTCCACAATTTGAGCATCTGCATTCTCCTTCTCCTTCTCCTTCATAGTCTGTTCGCGCAGTTCTTCATTATTGTCCAAGGCCTCCTCCAACCTCTCTTTGGCAATGGCCCATGCTTCCTAGACCTCGCCAGTCTTCTTTTGCTCTGCCGCCAAGTTAAACTCAAGCATTACTACTTCACAGTGTGTTGTCTGTAATTTGGACTTGGCGTGGTTCAATCAATAGTCACGGTCGACAATGCTGTGACCGCCTCCATTTGCCCCGCTGCAGCTCTCTCTGCCATGAAACGCTGCACCATTGCCAATACTTCCATATTTTTAGCCTGCTTTGCGTATATCAAGCCTCCGGCACACGTACTTCATGCCATCTTTCGCCACTGCCCTATCTCTGCCTTCACCGCCTCTAACTGTGCTTTGAGGGGCTCCAGGTCGAGCCTTGCACTCACTCCTTTGCCCAAGAGAGCGGCCACCAACGTCAGAGACTCCATCTATGTAACACCCCAACTTCCGGGCCATTAATAAATCAACTGAACCTCAGATTTAAAATTCTAACTAATTAATAACCTTAAAAATACAAAATTGTCTCCAAAATAATTACACAAATGTTTCCAAAATATGACTTATACAAATCTCTAAAAACAATATATAGTGGTGAGCCCAAAAATCTCTAACTCAATAATCCTTTAAATTTTTCAACTCTAACCGCCACTAAATTTGCTCCACACCTGAAAAATAAATTAACTCGGGAAGTATACAATATGATAGGAGTAACAAAGCTCAGAGAATGAATAATTTCACAGGGATCCAATAATTACACAAACGATTCAATTCAAGATACCAAGCAATTTACCAAATTGCACAAACAAGTCAACTCCACATATAATAATTTATCCATGACCAAATACCCAGTCCTACTCAGTACATGACCAGTGACCGCCTCACCCCCTTTACCCGAGCACAACTGCTTATCCAGGCTATTGGTACAGAGCATATTAGCAAAGTCCACTCGATTCATATACGGAGCATTTCCACGTCATTTAGCCAGACAAATCAACATTTCCAACACAAAGTAACTACACATAGTTCATCAAATGACTAGAGTAATCAAATAAAACAACAACGAATAATTCCACAGAATTTATCAAATTATCAAAATCATCAAGAGGAGTACAAATTGAAGGTGATTAAAATAACACTGTTTGCAAAGAGATTTAAATGAAACATATTGTATACCACCCGAATTACCTCAAATCAATCTCTTCCATCGCCAACACTCTAATCTTGATATTTCTCCATGGATCTCCAAAAATAAATTTGATCTTACTTTGATAAAATCTATAACTATCATCTGCTATATCACCAAGGCAAAATAGAATTTCCAGATTCAAAACCACTTAAAGATTGAAATTAAAAGGACCATTTCAGATTTTTCTCGAGCTCGGCCTTTCTATGATTCGTAGGTAATTTAATCTAGTTTTCAGAACATTTTTTAGAAATGGAATAGCTTTTCTAAATTTTTAGTTATTTAAGAAACACTCCAGCACTGTCCAGATTCGTCGACCGTTACAAAAATTCAATTTTCTTACAAACCGCTCACTTTTTTTCAATGAAACAAATTTTCCTTGAAAGATAACTTCTTAAGGAAGATATTGACATAAATTAAGGTCCAAAATATTTTTATACAATTTTCTCAAGTTGGCTGTAAAACAGATTTTTCTAGTACAGTTCTTAAAACAAGAAAAGTTGGTAAGAAAAGAGGTCAACTAGAGGAAATTTTTCACTTCTCTTGTGATGAAAACATGATAAGTAATATGTATTAAACTCAGAAATTAAGGTTCAGGTGTGCCTTTGGAAATTTTGAGAGTTCGATATGGAAAACGGTAGTCTCATACCGATTAAGAGAAATACAATAAGGGTAGAATCAAGGCTCAACTTCTTTCATTTTTAAGACAAGAATACCATCAAAACACATCTAAAAATACCATTTAAAACTTCTAATAACATGTATTTGAAAAAGGAAAATGAAAGAGAGAGTTGTGTTGTGGCTTACTTGAGGGTTGCTGGAATTGCTAGCAAACTTTTTCTTCCTCTCCTCTCTTCTACCAAGCTCACCCTCATCCTCTTCTTTCTTTCTCTCAAATGAATGTGTAGGTGTGTAAGTGTTGTTCTTGTGTGAAAAATGCTAAGAGTGAGGTTCCTTTTATAGGAAAATTGGTGCAAAAGGTCCATTTTGCCCATTGGTTGGAAATGGATTGGATATTTTGGAATTACTTGGAACCTAATAGAATAGTGAATGATTAGAGGCCTTAATCATGCAATTAATCATGTTCTAGTTAGGCTTTGGTTAGGATTGAACTTAAGGTGGAGACAAGGTTCCATGTTTTGAGGTGTACTAGCAAACTTTTTCCTTAATTTCATAGATTGGTTTGAAAAAGTTATATCAATTTCTCTTCCTAAGGGTGGCTGGCCATGTGCAAGGAATTTTGGGAGATTTTTGTTGATTTTATATATATGTGTGTGTGTGTGTGTGTGTGTGAAGATATTTTGTGTACAAAATTATTTATTTAAGAAATGAACAAGTATATATATGTGTGTGTGTGTATAATGGTTACTAGTTTGGGGTCAAAATGTGATTCAAGAAAAATGTGAGGGCATAGGCTCAATTAAAATATCTGTTTCAAGTGTAGAGTTAATAAATTAGTGTTAGGAAAAATAATTTGGTTTGTATTATATTGCTTTGTATTTAAAGGTGAATAACCGAATGAAAACTGTGAAAATCGAAAGTTAAGGTTTAGAGAGATTAATCTAAAATTTGATAGTTAAATAGTTAGTATTAGAGTGTCAGAAATGATTTCTAAGCTTCTAGGGTTGATTAGGGTTTGTATGGGTTCGTCCATGATGTGTTTTCGATTCTACTGTTTAATTTGCGAATAATCAACGTACTAAGGGCTTTATTATAATAACTCAAAATTTAGGGACCTAATAAGGTTTACTAAAGTTAGGGGTCTCACAATCTGCGATGAGCAGAAGGTCCTCATCAGCTCAGCCTCTACAAACCTGGACACACTCCTTACGGTCGCATCTTCTACGACGCCCAACAGACGCTTAGAAGCCGCTCGCGTTGTCAATGACACCTCTGACGACTCCCTTCCATTAGCCGACAGCCGACTGATTATCATACTCAAGTGGCAAAAAGCGGTACCCTTGCCCTCCACGCTTGAGCCTGCCTCAACATTGCCCCCAGGCACAACAGCAAAGTGTCTCCCTTTAGGGCTATAAAAATGGCCCGAGGCCCGTGGGTGACCCGAAACCTGCCCGAAGCCCAATGTAGGCCTGACCCGTTTCGGCCAGGTTAGGCCTGGGCCCAAGCCCAACCTAGTACCTTGGGCCTAGGCCGTCCATTTTGGAGGCCACCCCGGCCCATTAGCCCGGACCGGACTGGCCCAAAAAAATTCAGGCCATCTGGCCCTCTCTATATCAATGGTCAAATTTTAAAAAATAAAAATAAAAACAACTTGTAATGGTTAAATAATTAAAATAAATAAATAAATAAAATAAATAAAAAGATTGATCTTATAAAAATAAAAAATAATCTTGTAAAAATAAAAATTCACATAATTGAAAAAATAACATTAATAATTTAAAAATAGGGGAATTGACCAGTAAATCCCATATTGTGGACTTGTAATCCATAAGGTCCTGCATGTTTTCTTAGTGACTGGGTGGTCCCTTAATTTGTTTGTTGACAGTTTTGCCACTGCTAATATTATTGATTGACATTTGGTGCGGGTTTATATGTGATAAGATGAATGAGTGTTTGTATGTCACGTTGATCGAAAAAGCACACTAATGCTTTTTTTAATTTAGTAAGTGTGTGACACTCAGAACATGAAACGTGAGTCATAGCGATCCTGGTTTCCCTTTTCTTTATTTGTCGTATCAGGACTCGGTTCCGTTGATGTGTTGTTGTTGTACTCTCATCTCAATCCTTTACTCTTTGTATTTGAGTTTTGGATTGTATTGGGCAAGTTGGGAATAGGTTGGTTGTGTTAAGAAACATAAAATTTTTGCCCAGTTTTTTGTCTCTCTGCTCGAGCGGGGGTTTTGGCACTCGAGCGAGGAAATCACCCTTCCAGTACTTCCTCTGCAGTGTTGGCCACTCGAGCAGGAGTTTCGACGCTCGAGCGGGAGTTTGTGTTTGACGCTCGAGCAGGGAGTTGGACGCTCGAGCGGGGACCATGTCTGTAAAAGTTCTGGGAGTGTGCATCTGCCGCTCGAGCGGGAGTTTGGATGCTCGAGCGGGAGTCTGTGAGTGAAGCTCGAGCAGGGGTTTCCACGCTCGAGCTGGGCAACTTTTATTTAAATCCGAGATCCGACTTTTGGATCACTTTTTCAACTCCATTTCTCTCTCTTACTTTTCCAAACCTCCATTAGAGAGCTTCTCTCACTAGAACCTCAACTTCTGTCTAGGTATTGATCTAATAGGAGTGATTTCCTCACCTTTGGTCTTTATAAAAGTGGTGTTGATTGTCGAGGGCAATCTTTTGATCCGAAAATATTGAGTTTTGGAGCACGTTGGGTTTCTTCATCTTCTTCCTTTGAGCTCCGAATTTGAGGTAGGGATTCCTACTCACTCTTATGGGTTTTAACCTAGATTTTTGGGCTTTTTGTTAAATGGTTGATTTTGGGACTTAGGGTTTCAAAAGTTATAAAAGTGGGTCTTGTTATTTGATTCTTAAAGATGTATTTTGGGTTTCAAATAATGTTATTGTTGTTGGTTGTTGAAATATGGACCATTGGGTTAATATTGGAAAATAGGGTAGAAAACCCTAATTTGTTGTATAAATTAATTGGTATAATTAATTTGGGAAAATTTTTGTTATTTGAAATTGAGTTGGAAATAATGAGATTGGTTCATTATGAGATGGAGTAGTGGAGTCAGATTAATAAATCGTTCACTTTTGAAAATACAGATAATTTGTCTATTGGTATTTTTATTATCTGTTTAGAAATAATTGCTTTGGGCTACTGGTGGAAGGTAGTTTTGATTGTTGTAGACAATGCATGATGATTAGGCAAACTAAAACTAATCAATTGGATGTGTCATAGAGTATGATGGTTGATAGAATACATTAACTTTATGTATTGATTGATTATGTATATGACCTGTGTGTTTATATGCTTTGTGTGTAGAGGAGGAGATGGGGGATGTACTCCGCGGTTTAGGGGAAGATGGGGGATGGACCTCTAAGCCGGATAGTGTTAGGAGGAGATGGGGGATGAACTCCGTAGATACAGCTCATATACTTATCTAAAGAAGTGTAGATACAGCTCATATGCTTATCTAAAGAAGTGTAGATACAGCTCATATGCTTATATGTTTAAGTGTTGATATAGCTAGTATGCTTATCTATTTAAGAGTTGATATAGCTCATATGCTTATCTATTGAAATGTTGAGATAGTTAGTATGCTTGTCTAATGTGAAGTGGGAAATGTTTAATATGAGTTACTACCTCATAGACATTGTTTGGCCAAGTTCTGAGTTATAGTTGTGAATCGTGAGATAGATAAGAAATGGAAAATGAGATGAGTCATGGATACGGTTGTCATGTAATGGAAATGGTTTATCAATTGATTTTGTGTGTCAAACATTCATCAATTGCTAATGTCTTAGTTTCTGCTCATATTGTGTTTAGCATATCTCTACTGGGCGTTGGCTCACCCTATATGGGACATCATTTTCAGGTACAGGTAACATGCCACCTCCGAGGACGTAGCTTGGGAGGCTAGGGGCTGACGGACCTTTTTGTTGTTTTGTTTCTTTGATGTATTACATGTAATTTCAAGCCAAGGGCTTAATATGTATTTGAGTTAGTGCTCTATTTTTTTGTAACCAAGCGTTGACTTGGAAAGCTGTAAGCCCGTAGGGCATTTGCTATTGTTGTTAACTTGTAATACTGTTGTAAGAACTACTCTGATGAATAGAAAGGGTCGATTTCTCTTATATCAATGCATGTCTAAAGTGATGGGTTTTATGTATTATTTTGAGGGCGTTACATGGGTTATGACGTGAACACAAGTAATTTGACTCTTTTTTTTTCTTTTTCTTTTTTGTGACGTGGGTTGTGACGTGAACGCAAGTAATTTGACATTTTTTTTTTTGTGTGACGTAAACTAAGTAATTTGACATAGTTTGACACGAGTAATTGTGTCACATTCGGCTTTCCCACAGTTTGACCCTTTGTTTTCCAATTGCCATTTGTTACGTTTCGACGTGAACCTTACCATTGACCATCAATGGCAAACCTTACCGTTGACGTTTCGACGTGAACCTTACCATTGACCATCACGTGAACACAGTCTAGCAATACGAATTGTGGGTTGTTTGTGAAGCTGAAAAAAGGGTACACATTGACCATCAATGGCGCAACCTTATCATTGAAAAATGGGTACACATTTACCATCAATGACGTTTTGGCATGAACCTTACCATTGACGTTTCGGCGTGAACCTCACCATTGACCATCACGTGAACACAGTCTAGCGATACGAATTGTGGGTTGTTTGTGAAGCTAAAAAATGGGTACACATTGACCATCAATGGCGACCCAGTATCCTTCAAAAATTGCAGCAATGGACCCATTATTGATTGGTGATTTGGATCGAAAGATGAGGCCGAGGGAGGGTATGAATTCATCAAATCGAAGCTGCGTGAGATGTTGAGAGCTTGATTGTGTCTGATAAACCCAAAGTTTGAAGAGCTATGTATAGATTGTTCATGGCAGGGACTAAATAGGGCGTGTAAAATGGGTCTTTGAGGAGGATTTTGTTGCCTACGACAATGTACTTGATTTGGGTGGGGGAGATGTCGGAGAAGATGTTTGATTGGAGCCATTGAAGAGAGGGGTCTATGGTGGTGGTGGCGAGGAAAGGGAGGAGTTCGTTGGGGACTCCAATCATGAGGGAGATGCCGGAGCCGGAGAATGATGTGAGTGTATCGGGATCGGTGTTGAAGAGGCGGATGGTGGTGATTCCATTTGATTTGAGGAGGTTGACGGTGGTGGAGAGCGGAGGGGGTTGTTGGCCAGTCGGCCATAGCAAATTTCGATAGGTGCAGCAGTTGCTACAAAAACAGGGGAAGCAATACAAGAATTTGGGTGAACCACGTTCCCAGTGAACCACGTTCCCAGTGAACCACGTTCCCCTCGCTACAATGACAGTGAGTCACATTTCTATGCAGCAAACCAAGTTCCCATAAACAGCTTCGCTCACCCCCCAAGAAAAATGGGATATGACATACCAAAAAAAAACGTAGCATCCCATATAATTAAGCGAGGGCAAATCAGGCAAGCCCACACCAAAAACATTCAAAAAAGGACTTATGGGTAAGCAATCCCACCTAAAATGGAGTTGCCAATCAAACAAAATATCAGCAAGACCAAACGGAACATCATTCACGAATAAAGGACTTTCGGATAAATTTCCCTTAAAAATAAAACAAAAAATAATAATAATTTATTAAATTAAAATCAAACTAAACTATGTTTAGTTATGATTTTTTAAACACAATTTTTTGAAATTTTTTGTATACATTTTTGGTTAATCTGCAGTGATATATATATACATGCTCTTAGTTTGATATATATATATAGATATACATGTTCAATCTGCAGTGATGATGGACCATGGTACAAACAATAAGGCGAATGCACATGATATACATGACAATGATGTTGGGCTCGTGGGGGCCCATCACAGGTTCCGTTCTGATAATCTGAACTGTTTAATGTATAGAATTCGTCGAATACTATATGACTGAAAAAAATCACATTGATCAGATATTGATAACTATATGATCAAATCAGTTTTGTATCAAAAAAATGGATGGTGAACAAATTAATGGTTGACAAAAAACTAATCCGATCAGATAGCTATCGAGATTCGATCCATGTGATTTTTTATAGATATATAGTACTAGATGAGTTCTACACATTCAACGGTTCCGATTATCAAAACAGAACCTGTAGTGGGCCCCCACGGGCCCAACAGTACCTGTAAAGCCACATCCTATATTCATTTGATATATGTTCTGAAGTTATCAACTTATCACCATTTTGAAAGCAATTTTGAAAGCAATCCGTAAAAAAGGGAAAGAATCTCAGAGAGATAAAAAGAAAGA
Organism: Camellia granthamiana; assembly: GCA_036172215.1. NCBI lineage: Eukaryota > Viridiplantae > Streptophyta > Magnoliopsida > Ericales > Theaceae > Camellia > Camellia granthamiana. The sequence goes on from CM069907.1 coordinate 11,983,442, forward strand.
AATGGAGTGTGTGTGATGTAATGTAATGTGACATTGTGTCACTGACACTGCGGCTCAGTGGCTGGCGGTGGTTGCTACTAGCCTAGCCTTTGGCCTAGCCTAGCCTAGCCTCATCAATCACTCAATTCAAGTTTCAAACGGTAATATAAAAGCGGTCATAATTAAAATTACTATAAATATCTTTCATTTTTCAAAATAAATCTCACAACAAATAATTCTCTTTCTCTCTCTCTTAAACTCTCTCAATCTCTCTCAACTCTCAATTAATTTTGAAGTGTCATTCCTAAGTGACAATTGCAATTGTGTAACAAGAAACTTTTATCAGAAGAAACAAATTTCTGTATCGCATTTACCAGTCTGTAACATTAATTAGTTTAATTAAATTTAATAGCTACTCATTTTTTTCATTAATTATCTGTGCAGATATATTAATTATTATTTTTTACTGATTGTATTTACACATTATTTAAATTAATTGTTAATTCTTATATATTGTTTTACTTCCATTACTATGAATCCTAATATGCCTAATGTTTATGTTGATGTTGATACATATACTAGACAACATGAATCTGTTGATTCTCCTTCTAATATCCCTCTTCCAACAGTTGGATCATCATCTGGGAGCAGAAATAGTAGTGTTTGGGAATATTTTAAAAAAATATCTATAAATAATCCTGATGGTACAATTACATTTAAAGCAAAATGTAAATATTGTGCACATTTACTTAGTGCTGCATCTGCATGGGGTACTAGTCATCTAAAAAAGCATGCTAACAAACATTTACAAAGTCGACAACCTGATATTCGAAGTCAAATGTAATTGAGGGCTTCATCAACTGGTAATTTACAAACATTTTCAAATGATTCTATACATCCCAAAAGACAACCTAAGAGGGGGTGAATTAGATTTTTACAAATAAAAATAATAATACCCTAATAAAAATTATGACTAGCACAGTAGATAAATATAGTTAATGAAATAAAAATAATTAAAACAAGTGTTCTAACTACTATGTCAATTAATGATTTTAGCACAATAAAAATATGAAATATAGCCATGGAAATTTAAATAAAATAAAGAGATAATGTAACGCCCTCAAAATAATACATAAAACCTATCATTCTTGACATGCAATGATATAAGAGAAATAAACATTTTTTTCATATTTATCAGAGTAATTCTTACAAAAGTATTACATGTTGACAACAAAAGTAAATGCCCTATGGGCTTACAACTTTCCAAGCCAACACTTGGTTACAAGAAATGAGTACTAACCCATATACATATTAAGCCCTTGGCTTGAATTTACATGTAATACATCAAAAGAAAGCAAAACAACAAAAAGTCTGTCTGCCTCTAGCCTCCCAAGCTATGTCCTTGGAGGTGGCATACTACCTGTACCTGAAAATGATGTCCCATATAGGGTGAGCCAACGCCCAGTAGAGATATGCTAAATACAATATGAACAGTAACTAAGATATTAGCAATTGAAAAATGTTTGTCTCACATAAATCAATTCATAAACCATTCCAAATACATAACCAATGGGTCCATGTTTTATTCCTTTCTTATCCAATTTCTCAATTCATAACCTTGGCTCAGCACTTGGCCATATACTTAAAATGAGATTACATCTCATGTCAATAACATTTCTATTTCAATTGAGACGACAACTCAAATCAACCATTTATTACTTCATAAAAGATACACATTTAAGTGTTATATCAATCTCAGACAAGAACACTTCCATACTTCCAAATGATACACATTTTAGTGTTGTATCCATCTCAAACAAACACTTCCATATTCCACAAATGATACACATTTTAGTGCTGTATCAATGTCAACAACGTCCAGTTTAGGAGTCCATCCCCTATCTTCCCCTAAACCGTGGAGTACATCCCTTATCTCCTCCCACACAACACAATGTATATAAACATAGATCATATACATAATCAATCAATACATAAGATTAATGTTATTATTCCAACCGTCATATTCGATGACACGTTCAATTGATTAGTTTTAGTTTGCCTAATCATCATGCATTGTCTACAACAATCAAAACTACCCTCCACCAGTAGCCCAAAGCAATTATTTCTAACAGATAATAAATGCCTTAACAAATAAATTATCAACATTTCCAAAAGTGGGTGATTAACAAATCCAACTCCACCATTTTACAATATAATGAGCTAATTTCATTATTTCCAACTCAACTCCATATAACCACAATTTTCTCAAATTAATTATACTAATTAATTTATACAACAAGTTGGGGTTTTCTATCCCTTTTTCTCAATATTAAACCAAAGGTTCATATATCAACAATCAACAACAAAATCATCATTTTGGGACTCAAATACATATTTAAGAATCAAAATAGCAAACCCCCATTTTATACATTTTGAAACCCTAGGTCCCAAAATCAAACCATTTTAACAATATGCTCAAAATCTAGGTCAAAGCCCATAAGAGTGAGTAGGAATCCCTACCTCAAATTCGGAGCCCAAATGGAGATGATGAAGAAATTGAAAATGTTCCAAACACCAAATTTCTTGGATCAAAATGTAGCCCTCGACGATCCCCACAACTTTTATAAAGGCCAAAGGTGAGGAAACCACTCCTACTAGATCAATCCCTAGAGAGAATGTAAGGTTTTAGAGAGAGGAGCTCTCAAATCTGAATTTGGGAAAGTAAGAGAGAGAAAGAGTGTTGAAAAAGTGAAAACTTGGAGTGATATAATCGACTCCCCGCTCAAGCGTAGAAACCCCCGCTCAAGCGTCAGACACAGACTCACGCTCGAGCGTCCAAACCCCTGCTCGAGCGTCGAATACAACCATCCAGAAGTTTTGCAGAACAGGTCCCCGCTCGAGCATCAAACTCCCCGCTCGAGCGTCGAAACACCCGCTCGAATGTCGAACACTGCAGAGGAAAGTACTGGGAGATGGATATTCCCGCTCAAGCGCCAAAACCCCCGCTCGAGCGGAAAAGCAAAAAGAAGGGCCCGCTCGAGCATCAAAAGCTCTGCTCAAGCGTGAAGGCTAAAATATGGGCATCAACTTTTGGTTTCTAAACCCAACCAACCTGTTACAAACCTGCCCAACACAACCCAAGACTCAAATACAAAGAGTAAAGGATGTAAACGAGAATGAGACAACAACACATCCACGGAACCGAGTCCGGACTACAATTAATAAGAAAAAGGGAAACCAGGATCGCTATAACCTTCCCTCCTTAAAGAATTTCGTCCCCGAAATTAAATACAGGTTTTCGAAAACAAGTTTTCTCCATTCCCAACAACATTATAACGCAGTATTAAACAACCTGACCCATTATCGATCAATCTCATCTCTTTTCAAGAGGCAAATCACAATATATAACTCAGTATGCATTATTAACATGCTTTCCCTTGAAATTCACCAATTTCAACACATTCTCCACAATTCTATAACATGTGCAACATTAATATCATGCTTGCATTTCCACAATATATTTAACATACACAATGTTAAAACAAACTTCCATTTTGAGGCAGGTTCCAAAGCATACTTCCATAAACCAAAACATTTACAATCAACTTAAGACATATATAATGCTCTTAAAGTTCAATAATGTTACAAAATCTCAATACACGATTATACATCAACAAACGTGTCCGGATATTTCTCACGGACTTCCAACTCACGTTCCCAAGTGGCTTCCTCCACTCCGTGATGCTTCCACAAAACTTTCACCAATGGAATGGTCTTGCCTCGCAAGACTTGATCCCGCCTATCTAAGACTCGAACCGGTCTCTCCTCATACGAGGCATCCTCATCTACTTATAATTCGGTCCAATCCAACACGTGCAATGGATCCGGCTCGTACTTCTGAAGCATACTGACATGAAACACGTCATATACTCCGGATAACTGCGGCGGTAAAGTTAAACAATAAGCAACCTCGCCAATCCTCTCAAGGATCTCAAAAGGACCAATAAATCGAGGGGATAACTTCCCACTCTTCCCAAACCTCCCCACTCTTCCCAAACCTTATTAAACCCCCGTCTAGGTGATATTTTCAAAAAAACATGATCACCCGTCTCAAATGCCAAAGGCCTCCTCCTACGGTCGGCATAACTCTTTTGGCGACTCTGGGCTGTAACAAGCCTCCTACGGATAAGTTTAACTTTCTCTGTCGTTTCTATCACCCACCTCGGCCCAACATACTGGAGACCTACACGGTCAGCCATACAAGGCCTCAAACGATGCCATACCGATACTAGACTGAAAGCTGTTGTTGTAGGCAAACTCTACCAAGGGCAAGTGCTTCTCCCACGTCCCACTAAACTCAAGGACACAACCTCGAAGCATATCCTCAAGGATCTGAATAGTACGCTCGGACTGCCCGTCAGTCTAAGGATGATAAGCCGTGCTAAAGGTCAACTTAGTACCCAAGGCACTCTGCAAACTCTGCCACAACCTAACAGTAAAACGAGGATCTCTATCTGAGACGATCGTCACTGGGACCCCGTGCAACCTCACTATGTCCCGAATATATAAGTCGGCAAGATGATCTACCAAATCTTTCACGCGCATAGGGATAAAGTGCGCCGACTTAGTCAACCGGTCTACAATCACCCAAATAGCATCACTACCCCGCTGAGTCCTCGGAAGACCTACAACGAAGTCCATAATGACATGCTCCCATTTCCACTCGGCAATAGGCAAGGGTTATAACAAACCCGCTGGCCTCTGATGCTCGGCCTTCACTTGCTGACAAGTAAGGCACTTCGACAGGAAATTGTCACATCCTTCTTCATACCCCGCCACCAAAACTGGCGACCCAAATCACGATACATCTTCGTACCTCCCGGATGCACCGCAAGGCATGAATGATGAAACTCTCGGAGTACCTCCTCTCGGCAGGACTCCGGCACAAACCAACGGTCTCGGTATCTCACACTTAGGTCGGGATACACAGTCAAACCCTTCTCAAACTTTCCATTGGAGATCTTCTCTCGGAGGGATTCTACCTCAAGGTCACCTCTCTGTGCCTCTAATACTCGACTCACAATGGTAGGCTGCGCAACAACAGAAAATAAGGCCGCAGCCTCAACGGATTCGCCCAGAAGCAAATCAAACTCCCCAAGTGCACCTAACATCTCCCACTCCCGGATGGCCATACAAGCTACATCACTAATGGATTTCCTACTAAGGGCATCGGCCACAACATTGGCCTTTCCTGGGTGATAGTGCAACTCAAAATCGTAGTCTTCACTGAACTCCATCTACCTTCTCTGCCTCAAATTTAAGTACCTCTGTGTAAACAGATACTTCAGACTCTTATGATCCGAGAATACCTTGAATTTCTCACCATACAGATAATGCCTCCAAATCTTCAAGGAAAAAATCACGGCTGCTAACTCTAGGTCATGTGTAGGGTAGTTCTTCTCGTGTATTTTCAATTGACGTGAGCCATAGGCAACCACGTTCCCCTCTTGCATCAACACACAACCCAAACCCTCTCGTGAGGCATCACAATAAACCGCATAACCCAACCCTCTCTCCGGAATAATCAAGACCGGAGCGGTTGTCAATCTAACCTTCAACTCCTCGAACGACTTTTCACAAGTCTCACTCCATACAAACTTGACCCCTTTCCGCGTCAATCTAGTCAAAGGCAAAGCTAGCCTGGAGAAATCTTTCACAAATCGGCGATAATACCCAGGCAATCCCAGAAAACTACGGATCTCAAAAACGCTCTTAGGCTGTGCCCAATCTTGCACTACCTCAATCTTGGATGTATCAACAGACACCCCTTCCCGGATACCACATGGCCTAAGAACTTGACTTCTCCTAGCCAGAACTCATATTTTCCAAACTTAGCATACAGCCTGTGGGTTCTAAGCAACTCAAGCACCACTCTCAAGTGTTCCTCGTGCTCTTCCTCAGAAGGCGAATAAATCAGAATGTCGTCTACGAAAACGACTACAAAGCGGTCTAGGAATTCCTGGAAGATCCGGTTCATCAAATCCATAAAAACTGCCAGTGCATTAGTGAGCCCAAATGGCATCACCAGAAACTCATAGTGGCCATACCACGTACGGAATGTCGTCTTCGGAATATCCTCCTCTTTGACCCTCAACTGATGGTAACCCGATCTCAAATCTATCTTAGAGAAACAACGGGAACCCTTTAACTGGTGAAACAAATCATCTATACGGGGCATAGGGTACTTATTCTTGACCGTAGCCCGATTCAACTTCCGGTAATCGATACACAATCTCAAGGCACCATCTTTCTTCTTAGCAAAGAGGGCCGGTGCTCCCCATGGCGAGACACTAGGGCGGACAAAACCCTTATCCAGCAACTCTTGGAGCTGAATCTTCAACTCACTCAACTCGGCTAGGGCAAAACGATAAGGTACCATAGAAATCGGCGCCGTGCCGGGCACTAGATCAATGGAGAACTCAATCTCTCGATGAGGTGGCAAACTGACAAGGTCCTTGGGAAAAACATCCGAATACTCGCAAACCACCCTCGGCAACTCAATTCCGGTCTCATCACACTCACTGCTCAAAAGACTAGCAAGGAGACCATTAAGCTCACTCTGCCCTCGCGGATCATACACCAGTGGCAACACACTACCAACCCGATCCCCCAGAAAATGGAAATAATCCCCGCTCAAGGTACATACTGTGACCCTCTGGCGGTAACAATCGATAACAGCTCGGTATGACGATAACCAATCCATACCCAAAATAACATCAAAGCCCGTCATGGGCATAACTACAAAAGGAAACAGAAGTCGACGGTCTGCTACCTCTATATCACAACCTCTACACCCTTGTTTCAAAATCAACTCACCCCCAACAGGTGATACAACACAAATAGGAGATGCTAACTGTGCCAACTCCAAACCCAAAACAGATGCAAATGCAGCAGATATAAAAGAATGGGACGCACCCGTATCAATCAACACACTAGCAACCGAGTTGCAAAACAAGAAGGTACCTCTCATAACTGATGGAGCCGGTACAAGATCCTACGCAGTAACAGCATACACGCGCCTTGTAGGCCCCTGATCAACCTGCTCACCTCTAGGAGCAAACGACTGCTGCACAGACTGGGACGATGAAGCCCCCTGATTGGCCCTCGAGGCCTGAGCTAGCTGAAAACTCTGCCTCTGCCCAGATGCACCAGATATGCCACTCAATTGCGGGCAGAACCTCTTCAGGTGCCCCGCCTAACCACACTGATAACAAGACAGTGGCTGACCCCTGCCCTGACTCTGGCTCTGCGGTCTAGCTGAAGATGAAGCACCCCTCTGACCTCCTCCCCTCTGTGGGCAAGCTGGAGACTTGTGACCCAGGTGGCCACATTTAAAACAAGTCACGTCTCCCTGACTGCCTCTCCCCAAGCCTACACTCGGCACTGGAAAGGTAGATCTAGCAAAACCTCCCTGAGACTGTTGAGGGTGTGAACCCCTCTGTCTCCTGCCATCACCCTGACCATCCTGACTCCTCTTGGAGCCTTTCTGTCCCTCATCCTCCTGCATCATGATCTCCATATGGGCTGCAGCATCAACCAGACGCCCATAGTCTCGAATCATAGTCCCGCCAACTCTCAACTTGAGGCCACGCCTCAACTTCTTCTCGAACTCTATACAACGGCGTTCCTCAGACGCCACAAGTTCAGGTGCAAACCTAGACAAGCTAGTAAATGCAGCCTCAAACTCGGCCACTAAAGAACTCAGCTGTAAAAGCTGGCAGAACTAGTCTCTCAGCTTCTCCCTAACAGCTGGAGATAAGAACTTCTCCTGGAAAGTATCCACGAAGGCCTCCCAAGTGCCACCAATATGACCCCTCGTGTACTTTCACCACTGACCCGCATCCCCCTTAAGCTGGAAAGATGTCAAGGTCACCTTCAATGCTCCGTCCTCGATACCAAACATCTCGAACGTCTTACTCAACCGCGCCAACCACTCGTCAGCCTTAAGTGGCTCCTTCGGATCCCTGACGAACTCGTCCGGATTAGACCGGAAGAACTCCCTCTTTAAGAAGGAAGGCCCTGCATCAACAACCTGGGCCTGAACTGGAGCCTGAACTGGATTCTCAACTCTGAGAATTCCCATAGACTCCCTCAAAGCATCGGCTATTCCTCGGGCTAAAGCGCCCATAGCCTGCTGACCTGCTGGCTCGGCCACATTGGCCTGGCCAACCCCCTCCTACTGTGCTGGAATATCATCCGATAAAGGCATCTCCTGCCTACCACGCCTACCACGTCTCCCTCCGCGTCCTCATACTCGACTTGACATCCTAATAAAGGTGACAAGAACATTAGCACATTCACAAATGTGCCGTAACTAAAACACTCGCGTCCTAATACATGAACAACTGTAATTCACTCCACATAAGCACATAAATACATAAGCACTTACGAATTTCACTTCCGGATAATGATAGTCCCGAAGCGTTACTAGAGTTGCGGTTAGAAACAGCATTGTTCAAGTGCTTTTCCAACAAGACTCACAGAAACCCAAGGATCCAATCAACATCCTAGAAACTAAATCCCATACCCAAGTAGTTACATAAACATCTTATCACATAAGCACATAACAGTACACACAAGTCCCTAACAAGCGAGACAAACCCATTGTGATACTAATCACTTCCCACGTACCCAAAGCATTCAAACCCGGTACGCTCTGATACCAAGTTGTAACGCCCTCAAAATACTTAACATGCAATGATATAAGAGAAATAAACATTTTTTTCATATTTATTAGAGTAATTCTTACAAAAGTATTACATGTTGACAACAAAAGTAAATGCCCTATGGGCTTACAACTTTCCAAGCCAACACTTGGTTATAAGAAATGAGTACTAACCCATATACATATTAAGCCCTTGGCTTGAATTTACATGTAATACATCAAAAGAAAGCAAAACAACAAAAAGTCTGTCTGCCTCTAGCCTCCCAAGCTATGTCCTTGGAGGTGGCATACTACCTGTACCTGAAAATGATGTCCCATATAGGGTGAGCCAACGCCCAGTAGAGATATGCTAAACACAATATGAATAGTAACTAAGATATTAGCAATTGAAAAATGTTTGTCTCACATAAATCAATTCATAAACCATTCCAAATACATGACCAATGGGTCTATGTTTTATTCCTTTCTTATCCAATTTCTCAATTCACAACCTTGGCTCAGCACCTGGCCATATACTTAAAATGAGATTACATCTCATGTCAATAACATTTCTGTTTCAATTGAGATGACAACTCAAATCAACCATTTATTACTTAATAAAAGATACACATTTAGGTGTTATATCAATCTCAAACAAGAACACTTCCATACTTCCAAATGATACACATTTTAGTGTTGTATCCATCTCAAGCAAACACTTCCATATTCCACAAATGATACACATTTTAGTGCTGTATAAATGTCAACAACGTCCGGTTTAGGAGTCCATCCCCTATCTTCCCCTAAACCGTGGAGTACATCCCATATCTCCTCCCACACAACACAATGTATATAAACATAGATCATATACATAATCAATCAATACATAAGATTAATGTTATTATTCCAACCGTCATATTCGATGACACGTTCAATTGATTAGTTTTGGTTTGCCTAATCATCATGCATTGTCTACAACAATCAAAACTACCCTCCACCGGTAGCCCAAAGCAATTATTTCTAACAGATAATAAATGCCTTAACAGATAAATTATCAACATTTCCAAAAGTGGGTGATTAACAAATCCAACTCCACCATTTTACAATATAATGAGCTAATTTCATTATTTCCAACTCAACTCCATATAACCACAATTTTCTCAAATTAATTATACTAATTAATTTATACAACAAGTTGGGGTTTTCTATCCCTTTTTCTCAATATTAAACCAAAGGTTCATATATCAACAATCAACAACAAAATCATCATTTTGTGACCCAAATACATATTTAAAAATCAAAATAGCAAACCCCCATTTTATACATTTTGAAACCCTAGGTCCCAAAATCAAACCATTTTAACAATATGCTCAAAATCTAGATCAAAGCCCATAAGAGTGAGTAGGAATCCCTACCTCAAATTCGGAGCCCAAATGGAGAGGATGAAGAAATCGAAAATGCTCCAAACACCAAATTTCTCGGATCAAAATGTAGCCCTCGACGATCCCCACAACTTTTACAAAGGCCAAATGTGAGGAAACCACTCCTACTAGATCAATCCCTAGAGAGAAGGTAAGGTTTTAGAGAGAGGAGCTCTCAAATCTGAGTTTGGGAAAGTAAGAGAGAGAAAGAGTGTTGAAAAAATGATTCAAAAAGTGAAAACTCAGAGTGATATAATCGACTCCCCGCTTGAGCGTGGAAACCCCCGCTCGAGCATCAGACACAGACTCACGCTCAAGCATCCAAACCCCCGTTCGAGCGTCGGATACAACCATCTAGAAGTTTTGCAGACCAGGTCCCCGCTCAAGCGTCAAACTCCCCGCTCGAGCGTAAGACTCAACACCCGCTCGAGCATCGAAACGCCCGCTCGAGCGTCGAACACTGCAGAGGAAAGTACTGGGAGATGGATATTCCCGCTCGAGCGTGAAGGCTAAAATATGGGCATCAACTTTTGGTTTCTAAGCCCAACCAACCTGTTACAAACCTGCCCAACATAACCCAAGACTCAAATACAAAGAGTAAAGGATGTAAACGAGAATGAGACAACAACACATCCACGGAACCGAGTCTGGACTACAATTAATAAGAAAAAGAGAAACCGGGATCGCTATAGATAAGAGAGAGAGAGGCAAACAAATTTATAGTGGTTCGGCTTCAACTCGGCCTATGTTCACTCCTTAAGCTTTACTTGAGATTTTTCACTATTCTCTAGCTTCACAGGGTGCTAGCAACCTTTTCACAGATGGAGCAATCCTCCACGAATTTTACACAGACTTTCTAAGTCCAAAAACACTAAGTGTACTGCACTCTTACAGGGTTGAAAAGAATGTGTTTTTGCTTTCATAGAAAGCTATAAGAATTATCTCTCAAAGATAGATATAAAAATGAAACTCTGATTTTTCTGTAACCCTCACACAAGAAAGATGGACTTAAAGCTATACGACTCAGTATATAATTTCTGAGAGACGATGTAAACAAAAAATTGAAGAACACTTCTCAAAGAATTTTTCAAAGAATAGATGAGAGTGATTTTAGATCAAAGAATATTTTCTGGTTTCTGTAACTTGTTTGTAGTTGTTGTGTCTTATTCACATCAGAGCCTTTGGTATATATAATGAAACTTATAGTCGTTGTATTCATTTGAATATCTTCCACTTCATCATTACTAATTTGAACTTGTGGGAGACAAGATCATTACTAATTTGAACTTTTTGAACTCTTTCTGTGCTGGGCTGTTTGAACCTCTGTTTTTTGTTTGAAATGAACTCCTGATTTAAGCAAATATTAAATATATTCTAACAACATTTAGGATATTAAATAGATTATAACAATATTTAGGATAAAAGTTTAGTAAGAAGTAATGAAGTAAAATAAATTTTGATTCTATTTTTCTCTTCTAAATAAATTAAAAAATAATTAAATAAATCATCAAAATAAATAAGTCTAACAATCTCCCCCTTTTTATGATGGCACATAATGATGTTTTGATTTGATTTGGGAGTAAGAAAAGCTCCCCCTCAAGTCATGCTCCCTGAATTCATTTCTAAATACATAGGTTAGCACATGTGTAATAAATAAGCTTTAATCAGAGACATGATATGAGACTTGAGATTAACCAACTATAAAAGAAAAAAAATTATAAATATTAGTTGGTCTATATCAGTTTAAAAAAAATACTACCATGATACCACAATACATAACATCATATTAGTTTGAAAATAATACCATGATACCACAACACATAACATCATATTAGTTTGAAAATAATACCATAATACATACATCAGAATATAATACATAATACATAATATCAGAATATAATACATAATATATAACATCATTACTACCATGATACCACAATACATAACATCATATTAGTTTGAAAATAATACCATAATACATAACGTCAGAATGTAATACATAATATATAACATCATTAATTTTCTCTCCCTGTGACATTATCAAAAGGAAATCATGGCTCAGAATCTGGAGGAGGAGGAGAAAGAAAATGATAATGATAAATGGCATCAAAAATAGATAATCAAAACATATATATACGATTCGCGCACCGTTCTCTTTTCCATCGAAAATCGCATCGGACACGCGACCTTGCTTTTGTGTCAGCCGATCGACAAAAGCGAGAAGGGTCAACCAACTGCCTCAGCTCTCTCTCCCTCTTGTCTTCTTCTCTTCCGTCTTCTTGAGAGAGATAGAATAGAGAGACCAAGCAGAGCAGAAAGACTTGCCAAAAACTACCCTCCTTTCGAGTACATCTCTCTCGGCTACCACATGGCCACATCCTGTCCTCTCACTCTTTTTCCGGACCTGAATGATCCCTTAAGTGCTACGGGGCCGAGTGCCCTGGCTCCTACTATTCCCAACCTTCCTATGATGTCGATTGAGAAAATAATGGCAGCGCAATCAAATATTGAAGCCAATCATTTCACATTGACATCCTGTATGAAGACAGTGACTGCAGTCACAAAATTGGCTCATTGACTCCAGAACAGAACGAGTGAGCTCCACCAGGTCAACGCCCAACTCTCTCTGCTCCAATGCATGTACAAGGATGTGCGAGCAGAGATTTGTGCACTGAAGGCCGAAAATAAAGAGCTTAAACAGAAGACCACCTCCATGGCCCGATTTGGAGCAACGTCGTACTTGGCCTTTGATAGTCAGCAGGGAGTCGTCGCTCTCAGCGAAAACACAGGGGCAGGGCTTTCAAGGGTCGCCCAAGGTAATAAAAAGAAGAAGAGATCGGCGGAAGAGGCGAGTAAGTGAGGTCGGCCAATGGCCGAAAAAATGAAGGGATTTTTTTTTATGTAAATATGTATATTTTGATTTGTGTTTGTTTTTATTTTTAATGTAAGCACTTGAAGATGAAATTAAAGTGCAGAAAATAATAAATAAAAATTAAGTCTAAGGGCAAAACAAGAAAAAATAATAATAATAATAATAAATAATGAAAATAATAATAATAAAGGAAATGAAGCCTATTAGCAAAACTAAAAAAATATTAAAAAAAAATTAATAAAATAATACCAGCAGAAATTATACTTAATGGGACATCGATGTTGCTGGAAGGGTAATGAAAAAAAAATACCATGAGGGTTTTAAAGAAAATCAATGTATGCAAACTTAATTTTACCTCAAGATGCAGAACCAAAAAAAAATTACACAGTTGAGAATAGCAAATTATTAAAGAGAATAAATGTATGAAGGACTGAAGAGCATTCCACTGATATAAATGTTTCCATATCAATGTAGCAATACACATATATCATTTTAACAAAAAATTCAAGTTTTACAGTCATGACAAAACTTTTTAAGTAGAAATCGACATTTCAAGCTCACCACTAATAAATATGAAGCGATCCTCACTTAGGGGTTTTGTGAAAATATCCGCCCAATTGCTTGTCGGTGTTTACAAATTCAAGTACAATATCCCCTTTTTGAACATGATCTCTTAAAAAATGATGTCAAATTTCAATATGTTTTGTTCGTGAGTGTTGAACTGGATTTTTGCTTAAATTGATGGCACTAGTATTATCACATTTAATAGGGATATGATCATAATACAAATCAAAGTCCTCTAATTGTTGTTTCATCCAAAGTATTTGGGGACAACAACTTCCTGAAGCTATATATTTAGATTCGGCCGTTAATAAAGCAACTGAATTTTGCTTTTTGCTAAACCAAGATACTAATGAGTTACCAAGAAAATGACAAGTGTCACTGGTGCTTTTTCTATCAAGTTTGCATCCGGCAAAATCAACATCCGAGTAACTAATTAAATCAAATACAACACATCTAGGATAAAACAGTCCCAAATTTTGAGTGCTAACAAGATATCTAAAAATTCGTTTTAACAGCACTAAGATGTGATTCCTTAGGATTTGATTGATATCTAGCACACATACAAATACTAAACATAATATCAAGTCTACTTGCAGTTAAATAAAGAAGTGAGCCGATCATACCTTGATATTTTGTTTGACCAATGGACTTACCTTTTTCATCCTTGTCTAACTTAATGGATGTGCTCATAGGTGTTCCAGCTATTTTTGAGTCACACATACCAAACTTTTTGAGTAGTTCTTTTGTATACTTAGCTTGGTTGATAAAAATTCCTTCCTTACATTGTTTGATTTGAAATCCATGGAAATAATTTAGCTCCCCACATGCTCATCTCAAACTCACCTTGCATACACTTAGCAAATTCCTTACACAAGGTTTCACTAGTACACCAAATATAATATCATCCACATATATTTGTACAATATGTAAATCATCATTTTTAGTTTTAACAAAACGTGTTGTGTCAATCGTTCCTCTAGAAAAATTATTTTCAATCAAAAATTTACTTAATCGTTCATACCATGCACGAGGTGCTTGTTTCAAACCATATAAAGCTTTTGATAGTTTAAAAAACATGATTTGGAAAAGCATAATCTTCAAAACCTAGGGGTTGTTTAACATAAACTTCCTCATTTATAAAACCATTTAGGAAGGCACTTTTTACATCCATTTGATAAAGTTTGAAATCTCTAAAACATGCAAATGCAAGTAACATACGAATGACTTCTAGTCTAGCAACTCAAAGCAAAGGTTTCATCGAAATCAATACCTTCTTCTTGATTGTATCCTTGTGCAACAAGCTCTAGCCTTGTTTCTTATAATTGTGGCAGATTCATCAAGCTTGTTTCAAAAGATCCATTTGGTACCGATAATGGTATGGTCTTTAGGTTTTGGCACAAGTTCCCACACTTTGTTTCTCTCAAATTGGTTAAGCTCTTCATGCATAGCTATCATCCAATGTTCATCGAATTCGGCTTCTTGAAAGTTTTTAGGCTCAATCTGTGAGAGAAAAGCGAAGTTACTACAAATGTTTCTAAGTGAAGAGCGAGTTTCAATACCTTTTGTAGGGTCACCTAGGATTAAATCCTTAGGGTGATTATGAACAAACTTCCATTCTCTTAGCAAATCATCATTGTTTCCTCTTTCTTCTTGAGGTGGGAGAATAGGTTATTCAATCTCTTTGTTCAACTTACATGGTTGTTTTCTTATTTGTAGATACTTGAATCTTCCATATTTAGTTCCAAATCTATATCATCACCAACAATTTGCTTTTGAGCAGAGGTGTTAGTTTCATCAAATGCCATGTGTATATATTCTTCCACAACAAGAGTTCTTTTATTAAAAACACGATAAGCTTTGCTAGTTAAGGAATAGCCAAGAAAAATTGCTTCATCAGATTTTGAATCAAATGTTACCCAAGTTATCCTTACCATTATTATGCACAAAACATTTACAACCAAAAACATACAAGTGACTAATGTTGGGCTTTCTATCATGCCAAAGTTCATAAGGAGTCTTTTTGAGAATAGGTCTAATCAATGCACGATTTAAAATATAGCATGTGGGTGTGAACGGCTTCGGCCCAAAATTATTTAGGAAAATTATTTTCGCAAAACATTGTTCTACTCATCTCTTCTAAAGTTCTATTCTTCCTTTCTACTACACCATTTTGTTGAGGGATTCTAGGTGCTGAAAAATTATGTCCAATACCATGCTCATCACAAAACAATTCAAATTTCTCATTTTCAAGTTCTCTACCATGGTCAGTTCGAATATTAGTAATAAGAAAGCCTTTTTCATTTTAAATTCTTCGACAGAGTTTTGTGAAAGAAGAAAATGTTTCATCTTTGTGTGCTAAAAACATAACCCACGTAAATCTTGAATAATCATCAACTATAACAAGACAATAATGTTTACCACCTAGACTAGCTGTCCTTAAGGGACCAAATAAATCCATATGCAATAGTTGTAAAGGTCTAGTTGTGGAAATATGAGATTTTTGATTTAAATGATGTTTTAGTTTGTTTTCCTTGTTGACAAGTACTACAAAGATGATCTTTTTCAAATTTAATTTTTGGAAGTCCACTGACCAAATCCTTTCTCAAAAGAATTAAATTCATATGAGCATGAAGAAGTCTTCTATGCCATAACCAATTATTTTCATTATTAACATATAAACGTTTAACATCACTAGCATAGAGATCATTGAGATGAAAAACATAAACATTATCATGACGATTACCAACGAATAAAGCTTTATGATCATTTGTGCTTTCAATTGTGCAATGTGATTTATCAAAAATAACTTGATTACATTTATCACATAATTGGCTAATACTAAGTAGGTTATGCTTAAGTCCATCAACAAGTAAAACATTTTCAATTGAAGGGTTAGAAGAAATACCGATGCTACCAATACCGATGATTTTTCCTTTCTTGTTGTATCCAAAAGTAACAAATCCTCCATCTTTCGATGATAGTTTAGTAAAGAAGGATTTATCTCCGGTCATGTGTCTGGAACATCCACTATCAAGGTACCACATCCACTTTTCCTTTCTTGTTGTATCCATCCTCCATCTTTCGATGATAGTTTAGTAAAGAATGATTTATCTCCGGTCATGTGTCTGGAACATCCACTATCAAGGTACCACTTCCCTTCTTTAGCTTTGGACTTAAAGCAAATCTACAAGATGATAATCAAGTGTTGGTTTTTTGGTACCCATAGTTTCTTGGGTCCTTCTTGGTTAGTTTTGTTAGATCCCTTCAAATCTTTTTAATTCCCATGTTCATATTCTTTTTGAATGGACAATAAGATATATAATGGCCTTTCTTTTTACAATAATGACAAGTAATAAGAGATTGTGTCATGAGAGCTGCCTTTTCAAAAATTGTATTGAGATTCTTTTGTTTCTTAATAGGGTCATATCCAATGCCTGCTTTATCGAAAACACATCTTTGATTTCCAAGAAGTATGTTGAGATTATTTCTACCTTTTACAAAATTTTCAAGTGATTTTGTTAAATCATCAATATTGTTTTTCAAAGTAGTTTTCTCATTAGAAATAGTATCAAAATCATTTTTCAAAACAATTTTTTCTTTCTTTAATTCTTCTACATTACTGGATAAAGATGCAACAAATTCTTTTTAACACATTATTTTTGACACAAACTTTTCTAAATTCATCTTGTAGTTCATGGAATGCACTTTCAAGTTCTTCATAAAGAGTAGTTACCTCATCTTGAATAGAGTCTTTATCTTCAAGAGCCATGAGACACAAGTTGGCTACTTTATTTTCAACTTCATCACTTGAACTTTTATCTTCACTTTCTCCCCATACTGCTACCATGGCCTTCTTGTTCCTTTTGTAGTCTTTTCCATGTTTTTTCAATTTTGAGACAATCCATCTTCATATGTCCAGGATTTTTGCACTCATAGCAAATAATAGGTTCTTTCTTATTATCTTTGTTGTAATCTTTCTTGAAAGGTCTTCTCCCTCCATAATTGTTTTTCTTGAAGTGCTTTTTTAGGTTTCTACTAAACATGGCATAGCTTTCATCCTCACTGGAGTTTTCATGTTCTTCTTCATTTGATGAGGCTTTAAATGCAATTCCACTTTTCTTTTTGTTTTCAACATCCTCATGTCCTTTCATGGTGATCTCATGAGTCATAAGAGAACCCATAAGCTCATCCAATCCAAGTGTGGAGAGATTTTTGGCTTCTATAATGGCAGTGACCTTTGCTTCTCAATTCTTTGGTAAACACCTAAGAATTTTTCTCACCAACTCACTGTTAGTATAAGTTTTGCCAAGAGATTTCAAAGAGTTTACAATTTCAGTAAATCTAGTAAACATACTTGAAATAGATTCATCAGAGTTCATTTTAAACAATTCATAACTATAAACAAGCATATCAATACGAGATTCCTTCACTTGGTTTGTACTTTCATATGTTACCTCAAGCTTGTCCCAAATTTCTTTTACCGAATCACAACTTGAAATTCTATTATACTCCTTAGAGTCTAATCCACAAAACAAGGGTGAGTTTGGCTTTAGCATTGGCTTGCAATAATTTGTGATCCCTCTCATCACATTCATCTTCTGTTTTAGGTACACTAATATTGTCTACTAATTTGGTAGAAATTTTTTGGACCTTTGGTGATAATAATCCATATGGCATAATCAGTGGCTTGTAGGTATAGAGTCATCTTATCATTCCAATGACTATAGTTGTTTCCGTCAAACAATAGTGGCCTATTTGTGGCTTGTCCTTCAACAAAGGTTGCCATGGATCGAAAATCCCAGATGGTTAAATCTAAAACAAGAGTCTAGGCTCTGATACCAATTGTTACCCCAAAAGACAACCTAAGAGGGGGGTGAATGAGGTTTTTACAAATAAAAGTAATAATACCCTAATAAAAATTATGACTAGCACAGTAGATAAATATAGTTAATGAAATAAAAATAATTAAAACAAATGTTCTAACAACTATGTCAATTAATGATTTTAGCACAATAAAAAATATGAAATATAGCTATGGGCAATTTAAATAAAATAAAGAGATAAGAGAGAGAGAGAGAGAGGCAAACAAATTTATAGTGGTTCGGCTTCAACTCGGCCTACGTCCACTCCTCAAGCTTCACTTGAGATATTTTACTATTATCTAGCTTCACAGGGTGCTAGCAACCTTTTCACAGATTGAGCAATCCTCCACGGATTTTACACAGACTTTCTAAGTCCAAAAAACACTGAGTGTACTACACTCTTACAGGGTTAAAAAGAAGGTGTTTTTGCTTTCACAGAAACCTACAAGAATTATATCTTAAAGATAGATATAAAAATGAAGCTCTGATTTTTCTGTAACCCTCACACAGGAAAGATGGGCTTAAAGCTATACGACTCAATGTACAATTTCTGAGAGAGGATGTAAATAAAAAATTGAAGAACACTTCTCAGAGAATTTTTTAGAGAATAGATGAGAGTGATTTTAAATCAAAGAATATTTTCTGATTTCTGTAACTTGTTTGTAGTTGCTGTGTCTTTTCGCATCAGAGGCTTTGGTATATATAATGAAACTTATAGCCGTTGTATTCATTTGAATATCTTTCACTCCATCATTACTAATTTGAACTTGTGGGAGACAAGATCATTACTAATTTGAACTTTTTGAACTCCTGCTGTGCTGGGCTGTTTGAACCTCTGTTTTAGGCTGTTTGAACCTCTGTTTTTTATTTGAAATGAACTCCTGATTTAAGCAAAACAACATTTAGGATATTAAATACATTCTAACAATATTTAGGATAAAAGTTTAGTAAGAAATAATGAAGTAAAATAAATTTTGATTCTATTTTTCTCATCCAAATAAATTAAAACATAATTAAATAAATCATCAAAATAAATTTTGATTCTATTTTTCTCTTCCAAATAAATTAAAACATAATTAAATAAATCATCAAAATGAAATAAGTCTAACAGATTATATTATTAAAAAAGAACAACTTTTTACTACTAGTGAATGTCTCGATTTTACAGAAATAATTCACAAAAGTTTTACACCGCAATATCAAAGTTTTTCAAGAAATACTACTAGAAACAGGATTTTAAAAAAAAAATTGAGGATGTTAAAAGTGAATTATTTGACATCTTTAAAAATTTGAATGGAAGACTTTGTTTAACATCTGATCTGTGGTCAAATAATGGTTTTAAATATCAATGTATCACTGTACATTTTATTGATAATGATTGAAAATTAAATAAAAGAATTATTTTATTTAAATTAGTTGAACTTCCATATACTGGTCATTCGCTTGGTGTAGAAATAATAAATGTATTATACGAGTGGGCTTTACAAAATAAAATATGTACGATTAGTTTAGATAATGCATCATATTATAATCAAACTGTAGCCCATTTAAAATCAACTTTACAATTACTTGTTGATGGTGATTTATTTCATATTCGTTGTTGTGCCCATATTTTCAATTTGATTGTTAAAGAAGCTATGCATGTATACGAAACTTTTATACTTGTAATAAAAAATGCAGTTGTTACCATTATGTCTTCTAGTAATCGAATTTCGGAATATAGAAAAATTTGTCAACGAGAAATATGCCATTTAGAAAATTAATTTTAGATGTAAATAGTAGGTGGAATTCAACATATAATATGTTAAAAACAGCTTGTGAATAAAGAAGAGCAATAGATTTATTTTTTCTAACAACATCAATAGGAGGAGTACTGACTCCCACTGAACTTAATTGGCTCCAAGTATCCTTCTATAAAGATTTTTTAAAAGTTTTTGTTACTTCAACAAAATTATTTTTTTGTATATATATTCCTACTTCACCATTTGTTTTACATATCCTAGCAGAAATAATTAAAGTTTTCATAAAATATATGGATAATGAATATTATATAACCATTATTACTTTAATAAAAGAAAAATTTGATAAATATTTTGATCATTTGCCTCATCTATTAGGTTTAGCCATAATAATTGATCCTAAGTGTAAAAAAATTGGTTTACAAGAATTTTTAAAGCGTATTTTCGCTGATCAAACACAATTTGCCCCTATTATGCAAACATACAACAAATTATTTGAAGAATACAGGGCAGCTGCATCTGTAAATACACCTACACACACTAGACTAGCAGTCTTATCTCAAGGTGGGAGATTAATTGGCTTTTCAGTAATAAAAAGTAGAAGATATCTCAACATACAAGTGTAAGTAGTTCTGAACTACAACGTTATTTGGAAAGCCCGTCAATAGATCATTCCGATGATTTTGACATTTTGGAATAGTGGAAACAAAATGAAACTATGTGGCCTGTGGTTTCACAGATGGCCCGTGATATACTAATCGTTCCTATTTCTACAGTTGCTTCAGAAACAGCTTTTAGTATAGGTGGACGGGTGCTGAGCGATTACCGGAGCAGGCTTTCACCTAAAATGGTTGAGGCACTGATGATATCTAGAGATCATATGCATGCGCTTACAAGAAGACATAACTATAGTGAAAATGAGCGAATTCAAAATGATTTGGATGACATATCTTCAGGCAACGCGACTGAAATGTTTGTCTCCTCCGATGATTGATGTAACGCCTCAAAATTTGAGGACATCATAATAAGGTTTAAAACTTAAATCAATTTTCTTAATTAAAAACTTCTAATCATTGCTGCCACCAAGTTTGCCATCATCCATTAATTACCAACACAGAAATTAGAAGTTCTTAAATTACAACTCCAATCAAACTTAAAACTTAGTCTTAGTACATTCATGAAACAAAAACACGAATATGAAAAGAAAACTAGAGAAAAATTAGCGATAAAACTCAGAAAAAGGGTTCATGGGACGTAGGCACACTTCAAGCTAACCAAGGCTGAACGTCGCCTTTCAAGACCTCGGTGTTTCCTTCGGTTTCTTCGGTACCTGGCATAAAACGCCAGGGCAACGGGAATGCCAATAAGCGACGAGCTCAATAAGATACTACAACCCCAAAAATACCCACCCCGATAATAATAGTCACAAATAATGAATATTGTGTAGTAACAGAATAACAAGCAACATTTAATAAGCATAACATGAATGCTACCAGTTGAAATAATAATAATAGATAATAAGAACAATGGCAAGGAGAAGCAGTATTTCATCATAAGGAAAATGCCAACTTTTTTTTTAAATTCTCATAGCTTTAGTTTATCAGATAAGTTTAAGTAACTCCCCACGGAGCACTATTTTCACTCAACCTCTAAGCAACGACCATGGGCAATTCTAACTCCCACTTGGTCAAATATTCAAATGTTACTTGCTGTAACTACCAATGATGCCCACGCACCAGGGTTACATACCTAAGTCGTGACATCACGATCTGTCCCAAGGGAACGGTCTATGTTGTGACACCCGCACCACCAACCATATATCGCCTATACCGATAAGAGCTGAAATACCTTCCCGTGCCATGTTAGGGTTCGCAACTCACTTGCGCAATATTCTAAACCGGGCTCACCCCATCACTTTTAAACTTTAATACATCTGTTCAATTTCGTGTTTCTTTACTTTGTCGAATTCACATTTTGATGCCTGTGCAAGTTTTAGTTTAAAAACCACAGTGACATAGTGTTTATATAGCACAACACAATCATGTGTGGCAACCAAAATAAATATTATAGAATGTCATAGGAATCATCACAAAGTTTTTTAGGAATTCACACACTTCTTTTCAACACTGTATGGTTAGACAAAAAAATACGAAACCCATACCAAACGAAGTTCAACCATTACAATATTTTAACTGGTGCTAGTTCATCAAGTTAGGAAAATATTTCGAGAAAAATACCAGGGCTAAAAACGATTTTAAAATGGAGAAATAAAATTTGGAAGAAAATTGATTTTTCTGGGACAGTGAGTTACAGTAACTTCCAGCACAGGTGATCTGTGTTTGAAAAATAAAAAGGGGCCTCAAACGGTGTCAAAAAAAAAGTATGGTCAGAACGGATTGCTATATAGTTGAGTTTAAAACATTTTTCCAGAGAGTTTGAAGACTAAAAACTAATGGAAGATGGTCAAATAATTTTTCTAAGAAAACTGGACAGATTCTGTCGCATTTTAGTAAAACTAAAATTTCTCCTTTTAGACTAATCTATTTTTTGTGAAATAAGAGGCAAATGAAAGATAACTCTTATATCTAACTATCCCAAGTGGTCGTGTAGAAAAACACCATTTGTAGAGAAAATGGGACCTGTTTGAAGTCATTGTTTCTGCTGTGTTGTGAACAACACTTAGGACAAATATTTATTTCGGTAAGAGAATGGTGTCCAATGATTTTATAAAAATTTACACATGTATAGAACACCTATATATACCCCCAGTACTAACAAATTTTTGACACAAGTTATTTTCAATTTATTAGAGCATTTTACCTCCGATAAAATCTAAAACAGTGAAGGAAATATAAGTTTTGAGTAAAAATGAACCAACCCTATCTCATTTTAGCCCCATGCAAGATTATTTCAAATAATGGAGAATATTTGAGCACATAAGAAGATAAAATCAGTAGCTAAACCATCTAATTTGTGCTTTCAAGAAGGATAGAAATCATCTAATCATAAGGTTGTCATTCTATCAAAATATAAACATGCATTGAGCTATTCTTGCTATGTGTGTATTAACAATTCACACTCTTGCATATTTTTAATGTATAGATTCAGCTAAAAAAATATCTAAGGGAGGATAGAGGTTGAGTATTCTTACTTCAATAAAGTTTTTTAAAAAAAATCTCAAGTGTTGAGCCCTTCTTCTTCTCTCTTCTCTTTTTTCCCTCTTGCTTTCTCTCCCTCTCTTTCTCTCTTGTTCCAGCCAAAATTTGCAAGTTCTATGCTGGAGGATTTTGTGTTTCTTATATAGACTAAAATGGGAGGGAAAACTTGGACAAGGGATTGGTAAGAGAAAGCATGCATGCATGGTCATTGGTGGGTTGCCTATCCCATATGGCACACTTATGATAACCGAACCCTACACTCGAAGGTGAGAAAAATTCTGATCGAGCATGCAAAAGTGGCTGCACTTTTGAGGGGGCATCTCCATATAAGACAAAATTTATCCTTCCCCATGAGAGTTGACTCATGGCCGGCTTCCTCCCCTATATATATATATATTTGTATATATATGATTTTGAGTCACTTTAATATTATAATATTATTTTATGTAACTAAAAGACATGAGATTGAACCATTTAATCTCCATGGGTAAATTTTCATGTGCACAAATTATTAATGCAAAACTTTATACAGAATAATATATATTAAGAATTAGATTTGTGTAGTCATAAAAGTAACGACGACGACGACAACAATAACAACAATAATAATAATATAATTAAAAGTTAATTATACAATTTGGTCACAAAATGTTGTTATGGAATTGGATTATAGATGTTGATTACAAAATTTAAATTGCTAAATATAATTACCAAAATAATTTAATATACAAAACTACGGATTTTCACAATTGATCAACAATTTGTTTTTACTATTTCATTTCTTTTCTTTTTTCTTTTCTTTTTTGTATTAGATTATTGAGGTACAGTATAATGTAAATAATTGGTAGGCTAGTAGGTGCCAACCTAGTTGGGATGTACTTGACCTATAGTGATGCAATTGCTCTACCATCATCAGTAATCTATACCTAATTTATTTAATAATATCAGTTTTTGTAATATTTTATTTCATTTTGGAATAAAAATTATTAATTCAATAAATGTTATATAAATAATTTAATATTATAATATTGAAAGTTTCATTTTCATATATATAAAATTATTCATTTTGAAATAAAAAAAATTACATAATTGCATATTTTTTTAGTTATAAGTTCATAATTAAAAAACACATAAATCATACATAATTAAATTTAAATATCACCATGAAACATTACATAACAAACAAAACATTTCTTTAATCTTAACTAAAATGCTCTAGCATAATTATTTTTAATTTTTTATTCCTAATACTTAAATAAAAAAAATTTTTAAAAAGCCTGACTATGGCCCAAGGCCCGCGACCCAGGCCCTAGGCCCTATTATGAGTGGGCTTGGGCCTGGGCCTAGGCCCCACCTTTTGGCCCATGGCTCGACCCGACCCGACCCGGCTAGAAATGTGGGAGCCCACGAAGCCTACTTAGGGTGGCCCGAGCCCAGGCCATTATTACATCCTTATCTCCATTCCACATCCTGCCATCCATACCCCTTCCCTTCAACTGAAAGGATGTCCAGTGCTGGCTCAGCACCATCTACTTTCTGCTCTGAGGGGCGATCCTCATTCTCTAGGTCAACTATCTCCACCACAAGGGGATCACCCTCCCCTCCCTCAGTCTTCATTCTAGGCCTCGACCCTACAACCACCTCCACCAGTTGTTTTGCCTCCCCCTTCCTTTCTTTGCCTTCCTCACCTCCCTTGGTGCCCTCCTCTTCTTTAACACTCAGTCCACTTCCGCTTTGCTCTTTGCTTTGATCGGATCGATAAATGTCTTCAGTGGCACGAATGTTTCCCAATCCTACTCTTCTACACCCTTAGGACGCGGCAAGATAAACCTCCTTGCGATTGGCTTCGGGGCGGGCCCCAACTCCTTCTTCTTATACCTTTCAGCCGCCACCAACACCCGCCGTTCCTCCGCCTCTTGGGCTTTTCTCCTAGCCTCTACCTCCCCATGTGCGGGATCTCCCTCGACGGGCTCTGGATCTAAGTTCCACGTGAACAATGATAACGGTTTCACTAGATCATTTCACTTCAAGCCCTCCTTCTCTTTCCACGCCCTCATCTACTTCACCTTGCTCTTCGCCACCCGCGTCCAGCTTCGGCTCCAGCGACTTTGTGGGAACTTTCCACATCGTCCGTACCCCTCTTCCACCATTCTTCGACACAAAAAACCACTTTGTTCGCCAATCCTTCACAGATGAGGGCAATCCGGTGACCAACCCCCTACTTGCCACCGCCTACAAGGTCACCCAGGTCTCTTGCTGACCTGAGGCTTTGTAACACAAGAAAAGTTCCTCCACCGTCATTACATTCCCATCGGTCGCCTGCGGCCAAGAGACTATGTATGCCAGCAAGATCTTCCATACATTCAGTATCAACTGGCCAAGTGCCACCTCTAGCCGGTTTAGCACCTCCACCACGAGTTGAGGCATGGGCAATCTCAATTCCCCTCGGAGCGCTTCTTCATAGAGCGTAAACTCCAAAGGGCTCATATCTGATGCACTCTCTTGCCCTGACGGTAGCCTCAACTCCACCTCCGTCAGAATCTGGTATTTCACCCGCAACTTCTTCAGGTCCTCTAACGTCAATGACGATTTATATGCCTTCGTGTGCCAGCGGTCGGGGGCCATCTGATTTACAGGTTGCGCGTCCGATATCATTGTCCTAGACGTAGATGGTGGTCGTCTCTTCCTTCTTGTCTGTTCTGCACTTTCCCCCTATATTTCTCCGCCAGGGCAATCCTATCATCATCTCCTAAAGTGTCAGGCGCCAATGCCGGGTCCCTCTCTTGTGCCATTCTGCTCACGTTCCTGTAAATTACTTCGGTCATGGAGGTAAAAAACCTCGCAACGTGCAACAATGGTGAATCAAACGAAACGAACGAAGTCAGCTCTAGGATCTCTCAGTTCCTTGCAATTAGAGACGTAAATCGCACCAGCCCAAACGCCTAAGGTTTGCCTGTGTTCCACGAATCGTGATTGAACTTCGCCAGTTTAAACCCACTGCCCAAATAAATTCCCACTTTTTGAAATCCGCCGCTATACACCATCATTTCATTTTCTTTCAATAATACCGTATTTTGATCCAACGGTGCTAATGACCTTACATGCCCCTACGTACTGCGCCGCCACCATTAACTATCATTTTCTTTCCCATTTTTCCACTGCACATCGTCACGTGCTGTCTTGGTCCTCAAGCCCCGTGTCCATCACCGCCCTCTTGTCGGTTTGCATTCATCATACTCGGCCCACCTCGCGGTCGGCCAGCTTGACGTTCTTCCCTCACGCTCAGCCCACCTTACGGTTGGCCAGACTGACAGTCTTTTCTTATACTCAGTCCACCTCATGGTCGGCCAGCCAAATGGTCTTCTCTCACGGTTGGCCCATCTCACGGTCGGCCAGTCAGACTATCTTCTCTCACACGCGGCCCACCTCATGTTCGACCAACCTGACGTTCTTCTCTCACTCTCGGCCTACCTCACGGTCGGCCAGCCTGACAGTCTTCCCTCATGCTCAACCACCTTTGCGATCAGCCAACCTGACAGTCTTCATTCCTGATTAGTCACCCTTGCGGTTGGCCAACCTGACGATTAACCACTCTAACCCATGCACCCCTGCCCCTACCAAGGCTTGGGGGACTCCTTCCCGCACTGTTATTCTCTTCGTTGGACTAAAGCTGCACTCGGGAATGGGGGGACTACTGACACTAATGGTCACCTAAGAGGGCCCAACCTACGGATCAGGGCCCAGTTCACAGCCTAGAGATCAAAGCCCAATAACTCTGAGAAATCAATGCTAGGCCAGGACCAATAACATTCAAACACTTGTCAAGCAGAGGCCTAGCCACGTAAGCAGATAAAGATCTTGCAAAGTTATTGCACCCACACATAGCTATTAATGAGGCTTTTGTAGCATTAAATGCAACAACCCCTTCACGTCGGAGGATACAAACTCACCATGAACGATGCGAGCTAGAATATAGACTTTTGGCCAACACGACAGTCTGGGATGGATAAGGAAATGATGAGCAAAGGATATAAGGAAGCTTCTGAGATGTGTTAAAGGTTAAGGTCTTTATCCCCCTCTGCTCTCTCTACACAATCAATCTACTATATTCTAACTCGATCGTCGGAGTGTCCACCAGAGGATTACCTCCCTTCTTGGACCTTTTTGCAGGCACACTTCGTAGACTTTAAGGCCAGCAAACCCGTTAGAAGTGTGGATCAACCTGACCCATCCTCCATTGGAATCGTTGCATTATCAAAGATAATTTTAGTATTATTTGAGAAAAAAAAAGGGGTAAATTACACTTACCTCCCCTGAGGTTTACCTTAATTACAGGGACCTTCCTTGTAGTTTCAAAAATAACACTGACCTCCCTTACTTTTGAAAATAATATACAGATTCCCCCCTTTTGTTATCCATCCATCCAAAATTAAGTAGATTTTGCTGATGTCATCAATAATTATTTTACAAATTCCAATACTACCCTTTGGCCATTGTAGGGTTTATGTTGACCATTAACAAAGAACAAACAGATTCAACATATCAAAGAACAAGCAGATCAAAATCCAAACATAAACACAACAAATATATAGAAAGAGAGATGAAGATTAAGGAGAAGGCAAATTTACAAAATTCTTCATCTAGGTTTTACTCATTGTTACATTTAAGTACTTGCCCTCTCTATTTGCAAACAAAATCCCAATATGCGTTTGCTCATTACAACATTTTCAAATTAGGCCCTCTTTGTTTTTCTCTCATTTTAGGGTTTTTATAATCTAGGTCACTCTATTCTTCTAAGTTCTTCACACATCTCCCTTTACATTGTTTCCAACAAAAAATTACAAAATTCTTCATCTAGGTTTTACTCATTACTATATTTAGGACTTTCCTTTGTTTTTAGAAGGAAAAAAAAATCCCAAAGGGGGTTTTCCTCATTGCAGCATTTTCAAATCTAGCGCTCTCTGTTTTTTCTCTCATTTTAGGGTTTCTATAATCCCACTCACTCTGTTTTTCTAAGTTCTTCACACATCTGCTATTACATTGTTCCCAACAAAAATTTACAAAAGTCTTCGTCTGGGTTTTGCTCACTGTACTATTTTCTAATATGAGCTCACTCTGCATTTTTCTAAACAAAAGACTCAATGTATCAATATCTATAAGACAAATGTTATTCACCACCACCAACAACACCAACAATGGCAGCTCCAAAGACCAGCTCTCATGCCTCACTGGAAACCCAATAGACGATTGCTAGCGGTGCGACCCAAATTGGGCTAACAACCGCCAACGACTTGCCGATTGCACCATCGAGTTCGGCCAAGCAGCCTTCAGTGACAAAGGCAGCCAGATCTATGTCATCACTAACTCCTTCGATCATGACCCTGCAAACCCAACTCTCGCTCTCAATGACTACTCTGGCTCGGTTCCTCCGTCGCGTCAGTACCTCAATGATTCACATCCATATGAGGTTAAAAAGTGCCAACCCGTATCCAACCTCTCCCCTTATGCCTCATCTTTGCAAAAAAAAAAAGTCTTTTTTTAGAGGCTTATAGAGAAGAGGAAACACAAATAGTTAGAGAGAGATAGAGAGAGGCAGAGATCGAAGCCCTGACTTCTTTTAAGCTCAACCTCCATGACCCTCTCGACTTGCTTAACGGCTGGGACTCCTTCACGCTCTTAGTTCCTTGCGACTGGCACGGTGTTGCTTGTTACAACAGCCGAGTCAGCGAGCTCCGCCTCTCTCGTCTCCAGCTTGTCGGACCACTCTTAACCCAAATCGAGAACCTGCACATGCAGAGAGAGATAGAGAGAGGTAGAAAGAGAGGCAGCAACGATCGCAAGAGAGAGAGAGAGAGAGAGAGGCAAAACACACAAAGAATAAGAGAGAAGAGAAATGGAATAGATACAGTGAGATATATATATATATGTATAAGATATGTATGTGTTTATATATATATTCTCTATATATATGAATGAATGAGAGGGGTATTATGGTCAATTCCATTGTCAAGTTAACATTGTTAAGGCTCTTTTAACGGGAAAGGGGAATTTGTATATTATTTTCAAAAGTAGGAAAGGTCAGTGTTATTTTTGAAACTACAGGGGAGGTCCTTATAATTAAGGTAAACCTTAGGGGAGGTTAGTGTAATTTACCCCCAAAAAAAAATTTAAGGGTTTTACAACTTATAAGTGGGGGGTCCAATGAAATAGAAGGTCCAAAATAATTGATGAGATGTTAATAGCAACACTCAAAACTAATTACAAATAAGTTGAAATCTTCCTTGAAATGATAAAATTGCCTCATTTCCTATCTAACCCCTCACTTGCAATCCCACCACTAGTCATTCCCTATGGGCATCACTATTGCCACTCCGAATCATTTCCACACTTTTCCCTACTACCATTAACACCTTCTTCCACCAGCTCGACCTTTCCTTATCTTTACCTAGCACTTTAGTCCCTTATCACCCTCTTTTGCTACCACTATTACACCCTTACGCCCTTTCTATGCCACCATTATGACAACTTCCAAACACTCTCTTGCCACTGCAATGAAACTCTCACACAATGTTTTAAAAATTGGACCGATGAGCGAACTGAAAAAGGAATCGGATAGATGGGTCAGCGATTCAACCTTCGGATTGAACCGAAATCGAACCGTGACGTAATAAATATATTAAAATTATATTTAAATAAAAATATAAGTAATAAAATTATAAATTAAAAAAATTTAATTATCTTAAATATTTTTTCTAATATTTTTTTTACTAAAAAATATAATAATATATTTTAAAATATTATTAATTTTAATTTTGGAAGAGGAAATCAAATATTCAATATTCTCCCAAATGATTTTAATTCAAATAATTTGATTGAAAGAAGAGAAAAAAATTTGGAGGGATATCAAAATTTCAAGTCTCCCTCCAATAAATTTGATTGAATCCCACATGGACTTCTTGAGTTTTTTTAGTAGAATTTTTTTTCCTTATAAATAGGTAGAGACTTTCACAATAATTTCAAGCTCTTAATGAGATTCCTCACAAGAGGAGACCCTTGAAAGAGAGTTTTCAATTAAAATTTTATCATATTCTTATATATATATATATATATAATAGTAATAAAGAAAGAATATTAAAAAAAAAAAGTTAGAAGAAATCAAAAAATAATAATTAAAATCTTCAATTTCAACGACTCGGCAAACCATCCCCAATTCGCAGGTTCAACAGCTGGTTTTCCCTATTAATAGGTTGGTTTTTGGTTTCGAACGGTTTAAAGAGTATATTCGGACTAAAATCCCGACCGGTCAGGTCTAGTTTTCAAAACCATGCTCTTACATTCATTACATGTGAGAGAGTTAGAAAGAATGCCATAGAAATAAAGATCACAATATGGTGATTGATGTTTGAAAACTGAGAGTGTTATGGTAGTGCAGAAGTGGTAGAGAAGGTATTAGGGGTGGTGAAGGAAAGTAGGAGGAGGGCGAATGAAAAGAAAGGGAGAAGGAAAGAGAGAAATAGGGGCAAAATGGAGTAAAATTTTAAATTTTTTATATTTTTGTGATTATTTTTAAAGTTACCATTCCTGTGGTACTTATTTTATTTTTAATTTGTTTTTCTATCTTTTCATTTTATTGTAATTTCTCTAATTTTTTTTAGAAAACTAATTTGGTTATTATCATGTTTGACAAAGGCTTAAATCACAAATTCAAATTGTTACCAAAAAATTGAAATAACACGGCACATCTTAATTCTTACAATTGTAGAAAAAGAAGCAAAAAGGGGAGGGGGGGGGGGGGGAATTCAAAATTCCATATTTTTTAAACTATTTTTAAAGTTATCATTCCTATGGTAAAAATCACAAATTCAAACCGTTACAAAAAAGTGAACGACACAGCACATCTTAATTCTTACACTTGTAGAAATAGAAGCACAAAAGGGGGAAAAAATTTCAAAAATCTGTAGTTTTGGATTTTTTTTTTTTTTTTTTTAGTTATCATCTCTAATGGTAATGGCTAGGGAGATGCACCAATAAATCCCAAATTAATAACTTATACACTGTTTAGTCCTAAAAGTTTTCTTATAGACTGAAAGGTCCCATTACAATGTTAATAACATCAGATACAATGTTAATAACATCAGAGTCATGTTACAAACATTAGATTTCAAACATCTAATGTTCATTAAATTTCAATAATGTTTGAAAATATAAGATGAAAAACATCTAATGTTCATCAGATTTCAATAAATTTTGAAATTATAGAATGAAACATCAGATCATTTACATCATTTACATCATGCTGATGTAAAAATGGGACTAAATGGAGCATAAGAAAACTTTTAGGACTAAATGGTTCAACGTTTCAAAAACTAGGACTTATGGGTAAATTTTCCTAATGGCTATTATCATGTTTATCAAAGGCTTAAATTACAAATTCAAACCGTTACAAAAAACCAAACAACACGACACAATTTAGTTCTTACACTTGTAGAACTAGGGGCAAAAAAGAAAAAAAGAAGAAGTTAAAATTTCATATTTTTTGGAATTATTTTTAAAGTTATCATCCCTAGGATAAGTTTTTTTTTATTTTAAATGATTTAGTTATTATTATATTTGTCAAAGACTTAAATCACAAATTCAAACTGTTATAAAAAAAATTAAAAAAAAAATTGAACAACACGACACGTCTTACTTGTTAACTAAGGGCCAAAAAAAGGAAAAAAATAATTAAAATTTCATCTTTTGGTATTATTTTATTTTTCATTTATTGTACTTTAAAAAAAAACAACTTGGATATTATCCCTGTTTCTCAAAGCTCAAATCACAAAACAAAAATTAAAAAACCGTTACAAAAAACAAAAAACAAAAACCAAACCACACGGGGCATCATAGTTCTTTCACTTGTAGAACGTTATTAACACGCATGAATGGCACGTGCAATGTTTACATACATACATTTCAAAACTCTCTGTGCTATAAATACCAAATGCACTCATATCCTCGTTTTCTCTCTCTCTCTCTCTCTCTAGAAAGCAAATCTGTGGGAAAGTGCGAGAAAGCGCGAGAAAATCTTCTCAGTTTATGAACTCTCCATTCGGCGGACTCGGATCACCGGCCTCGAATGCTATTGAAGTTAACAAGGATCGCAAAATGCAATCTGCCGAACAGTTGGTTCTCGATCTCAGCAACCCTGATCTCCGTGAAAACGCCCTTCTCGAGCTCTCCAAGGTATAATATATATATATATGTATGTATGTATGTATGTATTCCTATCGATTCTTTTTATATGTATCTCGGTTTTGTTTCTTATGATCTGGGCTACTAATTTCTTTTTTTTTTTTTTCCTTTATTGAGTTCACAAATATAATTTTGGAATGTGAGTCTACGATTTGTTGTCAATTTGGTTGTGTATTGAACATGCAATAAGCGAAATGTTTGAGTAATTCTGTTTTGTTTGGTTTCTGAGAAAATTATCCAAAATTAATAGGGGCAAAATACGCTTTGTACCCCTGTACTCTAGCCTAGTCTCAGTTTGCCTCTGACCTTTTAATTGTCTTATGACTAAACTTCGAGTCGAGTTATAATTGGGTCTATTTGTATATCATTGTTTGAAAAATTGATGGAGGGACTAAAGTGGGGGATTATAGTGAGATTTTGGTATATGTGCAGGGTGGTAAGAAGGAAAGTGGAGGTAGGGCCTAGAAGAACTCTTACGCTGTGTTTGGATCATGTATTTGAGTAGGGATGTGGAGATTGTGAATTTGAGTAGGGACGTGGAAAGGGAAAGGGAAACGGAAAGGGAAAGATAGGTTAAACTCTGAATAAAATATAGCTATCTTCCATCTACATTTCACTCGCTTTTTCCCTTTGTCTTTCCAAATTGCTATCCAAATCCATTATCAAAACACAGCCTTAAGAGGGGCCCTTGTACATATTTAATAAAAAAATCCACCCAAATTCACAATCCAGATATCTGCATATTGGGAAGTTGGCTATTTTAGTAGGCTATTTTACTTTTTGGCTTTTTTAGTAGGCTAAAATTTTTGTGTTTGGAAACATGGTTGGATTTTTTTTGTAATTGGATGTGATATATGTGAGAGAACAAGTAAAATAATTATGAGTTTGATGTAATATTTTGTCTTATTGGCTATTTTAATCTATTTTGTCTTTTTGTGGATTTTAGCCTAAACAGCCAAATTTTCGCCTTTGCCAAACAAGGCCTTTCAAAAAAGCTAGATGATAGAAATTAGAGATTTCCAATAGGGCACATAAATTAGAGTTACTAAATTAGGGTACAAAAATTAGGGAACAAGAATATCATTATTATTGTTTTTTTATCGTCTTCCTAAAGTATTAGAAGGATAGAATTGATCTTTAAGATCGACCAAAATTTCTTTTCTTCCAATTACTCATCTCTCTCTCTCTCTCTCTCTCTCTCTCTCTCTCTCTAGGGACTAAATTGCAAATAGAGAAAGTCAGGGATTAAACTACAAACACATATAATACATTCTTTCAATTATTTTGGTTGCACCCTGATTTTCCCACTTGCATGACTACAATTTTATTTTTTTCCCTTCTTATTATCAATTAATAACTACTTTTGCAAATTAGTAGTTTATGCTAACCTAGTGAGTATTTGGATATTAAGGGACTGTATGAATTCAATTGCATAGATAACAAATTACCATGATTTTTCTCAAAATGGTCATTGTCATATATCTTTTATTGTTTGACTTTTGAGTAGTATGATTATAAACTCAAGTCTGTCTTTGGTCCAGAGAATTATTTATAGATTAGGCTTTCTTTTTTCTGTGTAATTCTTTTCATACTAGCTGCTCTCTTACATTTATGCCTAATAAACTTGCATTTGTCTTTGTTTTTATTTTTAGAAGAGAGAATTATTTCAAGATTTGGCTCCACTGTTGTGGAACTCTTTTGGTACTATTGCTGCACTCTTGCAGGTATGCTCCATATTGTTCATAATAATATTTTGTAATCAGTTTTTTGCCCCACAGTTAATGTTTGCTGCAGCGTTCTTCCTTAATCACTGGCTAATCTGCTTGTCAAAGAACTTATCTTAATTTTCTTTTCCAATAATAATTTATATCACTAGAAAATGCTATTGGTTTTAGCTTTTCTTTTGTCAATCAGACAGATATTATGCTCCTTTAAAGAGCACAGCAAATAAGGGGTATACGTTTCTGCTGAGGTCAACATAGTGCACAAAGCTATATTCTGAATCTTGACTCAGTCAGATTTACTAACCACACCACATTTATCCCAAAGTTAGCCCTCCCTATTGTGGATGTTATAATTGGGGATGGAAGGAGTGAAGTTTTGGCTTCATTGGTAAAGTGGGGAAGAGAGGATGATGAACGTGTTTCCTGTTATTTTTCATGTTTGTAGTGGTAAGGATGTGACAATAGTGGAATATTTGTGTAGAGAGGGTTTGAGATATTTTCTTAAGTCAAGAGTGGCAACATTAGGAGGGAACTGAGTTGATTGGGTTTCTTTAGAGGTTTTGCAAATGTCTATTGATGAGTTACCCCAAAAATTGTTTGGCCCAAATGGGTAGACTTCAGGCAGCTTGATCAAATGCATAATTGATGCTCTACACATCTATATTTGTGATTTGTTTCTATGAACTTTCATTTTTTATTTTTAAAACCTCTTTAAAAAAAAGAATGTTTTCCGTTGGCATATGTAGTCAATCAGCCAAGGGGCCGTTGGTTCAGTGGTTAAAACTTGGCCTATCAACCTTGAGATCGTGGATTCGAACCTGAGGGCAACCACTTTCTGCAAATAATGATGAAGGCTAGGTTTATACCCAATCTACCTTCCAAACTTCCATCCAATGGGGATATGGGACATGGACTCTTCAAAATAAATTAAGTACCTTTGTTGAACACTTACCTCTTTGACAAGGGTGTGTAATATGTGTCTGATATTTTCCTTCTATCGGATACTTCTTATATATTTGTATTCAAGACTATCATTATATGTATATATTGTTGTATGATTCCTATAAAATGAATAAAATGCCTTTTTGACGCTATATGTTGCATATAACACCATTTACCTTTCATAATGGATTAAAATTATAAAAAAATCACCATTTTTTGCTGAGTCCACGTATCCTTAAATTTGAGGTTTAATAGATTGAACCTCTAGATACGCACCTATACCCAATACCCGTACTTGAGTCCATGTAGCATAGGGACTAAATTGCGGGTACATGTATGTGAGAATATATTATATATATGGCATGGTTATGTATATTAGGAATTAGGCGTATGTATTTCTTTTTTCGTCATTCCTTGTTCAGCCATAGATTTAGGGCTATATAAACTGATGAATACTTTGTAAACATTGATAGTTGAATATATAAGTTTATTCAAAATCTTACATGGTATCAGAGCCGCCTTTGGGCCAAAACCCTGCCTCTGAATCGACGACTTCTTCTTTTTCTCCCTTTTTTTTTTTTTTTGTCTGTCTAGTTCAACTAAACCTTAGGGCCAAAACTCCATTTTGTGGCTTCCATCTCTGCCATTCGTGGTTGTTTGTTCGCGACACTCATCCTAGGTCACAACACCAGCCACCTCTGCTTCGTGACTCGTTCATGACTGACACCTCTGCTTCGTGACTCATCAGAGTTCGACTTTGCCTCTGCTTCTGCTTCTGCTTCTGCTTCGTGCCTTCTGGTTCTCTAGTTGGTGATCAACCGAAAATTGTAACCCATCTGTTTGCTGACTTCAACTCCGGTTTCAGTCTCTCTCTTTCTGGCTCTGCTTTGGTCGTATTTGACCATCTGATATCAGCCTATTTGATTTATTATAGTTTGACCCCTCAATTTTATTTTGGTTTTTACACTTAAACCTCTCAACTTTCTGGTTATTATGATGTCTCTGGCTTTTAATGAGTATGCCTTCTGCCATCAAAAGAGTCATTGGAAGTATCATTGTTCCAAGAAGGGATTTTTGTTTGCTTCGCTTGTAACTGCTCGGTCTTCTCAGCCACCTCAGACCCAGTTCCAAGGTTCTGCTTTGAATACTTTTCGGCCTCCTGCTGCTTCTACTGCATCTGCTCCGACTCCTGATCCTGACTTGGCTTCTTTGACTGCTCAAATTAGTCAGTTTTAGCATATGTTGTCTACTTCCCAGCCATCTCCGTCTGTCTCCATTGTTTCCTCTCTTCATTCAGGTTTGCTTGGGTCTTCTTCAGGTATTTCTTCGTCTGTTTGGATTGTTTACTTTGGTGCCTCTCATCATATGACTTCCCATCTCTCCTTATTTCAAAATTGTACTCCTTCTCCCTTTCCTATTACTGTCAACGCTGCTAATGGGTCTGGTATGTCTGTTATATCTGTTGGATCTGTTCTACCGTCTGCTATGTCTATTATCTCTATTCCATCTGTCTTTTATGTTGCTTAATTATCTGTCAGTTTATTATCTATCAGTCAGCTTGATGCCTCTGGTTTTGATGTTACATTTTCTTCTTCTTATTGTTCTGTGTAGGATCGAATGTCTAAGCAGCAGTTTGGGACCAGCCGTAGAATTGGAGACCTCTATGTGGTGGAGAGCTTGCATCTGCCTATGGCAACCTCTCAAACTGCCTTTTCCTCTTTTCAGTTAGATTCTCTGCCCAGTCCTTTCTACTTGTGGCATTCTAGATTAGGGCATTTGTCGGCTGATCACTTACGGTCTTTAGCTCAGTCTGGTATATTGGATAAAGTTTCTCCTAGTGAACTTACTGAATGTCCGGGGTGTAAACTTGCCAAAATGACTGCCTTACCTTTTCGTAAAAGTACTTCTATTATTGATACACCATTTTCTTTAGTTCATACTAATGTTTGGGGCCCTTCTCCTATTCTCACCAAAGGGGGTTCTGCATATTATGTGTTACTTGTTGATGACTGCACCCGTTATACTTGGGTTTATTTTATGGTTCATAAGTCCAATTTCTATCAGATATATCGTACTTTTCAGTCTATGATTACTACTCAGCTTGGGTCTATAATTAAAGTGTTACGGTCTGACTTGAGTGGGGAATATTTTAAAAATGAGTTCTGTGAGTATTTGACTAATTTGGGTACCATTTACCAAACTTCCTGTACAGATACACCTGCCCAAAATGATCGAGCCGAGCGTAAACACCGTCATCTCCTTGAGACAACTTGGTCTCTTCTTCTTTCTGCCTCAGTTTTGGCTCCATTTTGGGGGAGGCAGTTCTTACTGCTGCTTTTCTTCTCAACCGCATGCCTACTCTTATTTCTGATCGGTCTCCTTATGAGGCTTTATTCTTCTAAATTCCTCACTACTCCCTCTTTTGTGTGTTTGGTTCTGCCTGTTTTGTCCTTCTTCCCTGCAAAGATAGGACCAAACTTAGTGTCCGGTCTGTCCTCTGTGTCTTTTTAGGTTATAGTCCCTATTTAAAAAGGTTATCGGTGTTACGACCCTGTTTCCCGCCATCTTTATGTCTCCCGTCATGTTTCTTTTTTCGAACGCCTACCTTACTTTCAGCTTCCTCCTCTCACTGCCCCAGTTTCCAAAGAAGATTTGGTTCATATTGTTCCGTTTCCTTTTGAGGTCCCATCTGGTGAGTACATTTTCACAGTTTCTCCTGAGCTTGTTCCATCTTCTTCTCCTTCTTCACCTCTAGCTACTTCTACTCCTTTGGTTTCTTCTTCTCCTCCGTTGTTGGTCTATTCTCGTCGCCAGGTTCCTCCACCACCAATTGTTTCTACTCCTGTTGTTGCTTCTTCTGCTTCTGAAGACTCTGATCTTGCTAATCATCGATATCCTACATGTCAGCGTCGTCCTCCAAACAAGTTTTGTTGGTCTAATACATGTTTTTTTGCTTCCTATCGTACTTTTTTGTCTGTTATTCATTCTTTTTCAAAACCTCAGTCTTACACGAAGGCCTGTCAGG
This sequence comes from Camellia granthamiana, assembly GCA_036172215.1. Lineage (NCBI taxonomy): Eukaryota > Viridiplantae > Streptophyta > Magnoliopsida > Ericales > Theaceae > Camellia > Camellia granthamiana. The sequence goes on from CM069907.1 coordinate 12,021,666, forward strand.
ATCCTAATTGGGTTCAAGTTATGGAGGATGAGTTGTTTGCCTTGCAGAAGACTAATACTTGGGAGTTGGTTTCTTTGCTTGCTAGCAAGAATCTGGTTGGTTGCAAATCTCAAGACTCATTCTGATGGTTCTCTCGAGCGATACAAAGCTCGCTTGGTTGCAAAGGGTTTCTCGCAGGAGTATAGTATTGATTATGAGGAGACATTTGCCCCTGTTGTTAAGATGACTACTGTTTGTACCTTGAGTTCTGTTATTGCTGTTCGACATTGGCTTATTTATCAGATGGACGTTAAGAATGCTTTTCTTAACGGTCATCTCACTGAGGAAGTCTACGTGTGTCCTCCCCTTGGCCTTCTCCACTCCTCTGAGCAGGTTTGTTATCTTCGACGTACTCTGTATGGTTTGAAACAATCTCCTCGTGCTTGGTATGATCGCTTTCAGACTACTGTTACCAAGCTTGGGTTTCATCCTTTTGCTTTCGACTCTGTTTTGTTTTTGAGACATACTTCGGCTGGTTTTTGTTACTCTCTTACTCTATGTGGATGATATAATCATCACTGGTTCTGACTCTTCTGCTATCTCTGAGGTCAAGCAACATCTCTTTCACACCTTCGAAATGAAGGATCTGGGTCCATTGCGGTATTTTCTTGGTATTGAGGTTGCCTCTGCTCTAAAGGGCTATTTCCTGTCTCAGGCAAAATATGCTAATGAGGTTATTCACCGTGCCAGTCTTACTGATACTAAGATTTCTGATACACCTATTGAGCTTAATGTCAAGCTCAACTCTACTGATGGTGTCTCTCTGGATGATCCCACTATCTATCGCAAGCTTGTGGGTTGTTTGATTTATTTGACTGTTACTCGCCCCTGATCTTGCTTATGCTGTGCATCTGGCTAGTCAGTTCGTTTCTGCTCCTCGCTCTACCCATTGCTTTGGTTCGCATTCTTCGCTATTTCCGGGGTACCATCTTTCAGGGTTTGCTGTTGTCCTTTACTTCCTCTTTAGATTTGGTGGCCTATGCTGATTCTGATTGGGCTGATGATGTTAATGATCGCAAGTCTACCTCTGGTTTCTGTATATTTCTTGGCGATTTCTTGATCTTTTGGAAAAGCAAGAAAACAAATTGTTATTGTTCGCTTTACTGCCGAAGCTAAGTACTGTGCTATGGCTCATGCTACTGCTGAACTTGTTTGGCTTCGTTGTGTTCTCTCTGATTTGGGTGTCCTTCAGTCTTCTTCGACCTCTCTATATTGTGATAACCGCAGTGCTATTCAAATTGTCCACAATACTATCTTCCATGAACAGACGAAACACATCGAGATTGATTGTCACTTTGTCCGCCAGCATCTACAGTCTGACTCTCTCTTGCTTGTTTTCGTCTCCTCGGCTTTGCAACTTGTGGACTTCTTCACCAAGACTCACACTACCATTCGGTTTCAGTTTCTTCTTAGCCAACTCTCAGTGTTTTCTGCTGAAACACCTTGAGTTTGAGCGGGGGTGTGAGAATATATTGTATATATGGCAAGATTGTATTTATGGCATAGTTATGTATATTAGGAATTAGGCATTAATTAAGGCGTATGTATTTCCTTTTTCGTCATTCC
>CM069907.1:12023470-12405520 GCA_036172215.1 Camellia granthamiana
CAAGCTGCTGCTGGTATGCCCCCAGCTGAATTGCTGCTTTCTCCCTTTTCTCTTGTAGCAGATCCAGATCTTGGGCTATAAATACATCATTAGTTCCATTCTTTACTCCTTGGGTTTTGATTCCTGGGATGCCGACCTCCAGAGGAATGACTACTGCTGTGCCATATGCCATGACAAATGGGGATTCCCCAGTTGATCTTCTCGGCGTAGTCCGATATGCCCAGAGCACACTTGGCAGTTCATCCACCCACTTTCCCTTTGCTGCTTGCAGCCTCTTCTTAATCCCATCCAAGATGACTTTGTTGGATGCTTCTGCTTGTCCATTGCTTTGAAGAAAACATGGGGTGGAAAAATAATTCTTGATTTTGAACTTTGCACAGAAATTCTTGATTAGCTTACTGTCAAACTGTGTGCCATTGTCAGCTATTATTGCTCTTGGGATTCTAAACCTGGTGATGATGTTCTTCCATATGAAGTTCTTCACATCAACGTCCCGAATCTTGGCAAGGGGTTCAGCCTCTACCCACTTGGTGAAGTAAGCTGTTGTTACCAGCAGGTACTTCCTTTGTCTAGTTGCTTGGGGTAGTTTTCCAACAAAATCCATGCCCCATTGGGCAAATGGCCAAGGGATGGACACTGGGTTCAAGTCTGCTACTGGTTGGTGTATCAAGGGTGCAAACCTTTGGCACTTCTCACACTTCTTGACATAGGTTTCAGCATCTTTCTGTATGTAAGGCCACCAATACCCCTGTGTAATGGCCCTGTGAGCAAGTGACCTATCCCCTGCGTGGCTTCCACATACTCCTTCATGTATTTCATACAGAAAGTCTTCAACCTGTGCAGGATGCACACACCTCAAAGGGGGTCCAGTAAAGGATCTTCTGTAGAGATGGCCTTCTGCTGTCAAACTGAATCTTGCCGACTTCAGTCTGATCTTGTGCGCTTTTTTACGGTCGTCTGGCAATTTTCTTTCTTTAAGGAATGCTACTATTGTATCTATCCAACTTGGTCCCATCTCCATACACATTGCTTCATGCTTTGTGTTCAGTGGTTCTATGCTTGGACCTAACAAGTAGTCAACCATTATTGTTCTTGCCTTACCAGGCTTCATTGCACTAGCCAGGTTGGCTAGAGCATCAGCATGGCTATTGTCATCTCGGCTTACCTGCTGTAGTCGGCAATTTTGAAATAAGGCTATCAGTCTGCCTACTTCCTTTGCGTAGGCCGACATCCGTTCATCTCGGGTTGCAAATTCCCCTGTTGCTTGATTGACTATAAGCTGGGAGTCACAAAAGACTATTACGTCGTTGGCTTCCATGGCTGCTGCCAGCTTTAGTCCTGCGATCAGCGCTTCATACTCTGCTTCATTGTTTGAGGCCTTAAACCCCAAACGAATGGATTGTTCCAGTATCTGCCCATCTGGCGATACTAGTACTACTCCTGCCCCTGCTCCTTGTTGGTTCGAACTCCCATCCACAAACAACCGGAAGGAGTCGCCGATGTAAATACTGCAGGGCCTGAGTTTCTCTTTGTTTCTTTGCTCTGTTGTCCCCTGCTGGGTTTTTTCTTGCTCACTTGGACATCGCACACCCTGCTCAACGGAGCTCGATGTGTGATGGAACCTGGTGTGAACTCGGCCACGAAGTCGGCCAAAACTTGGCCTTTGATTGCTGTTCTGGGTCTGAATTCCAAGTCATATTAGCCCAAGGCCACTACCCATCTGGCTATTCTGCCTATCAGATCTCCTTGCTGCAACAGGGACTTCAAGGGGTGTTCAGTTAACACTACAATTTTGTGGGCTTGAAAGTAATGATTTAGTTTCTTGGAAACATTACTAAAGCTAGTGTTAACTTCTCTAAGAGTAGATATTTGGTCTCTGCATCTGCAAGGGTTTTACTTACATAGTAAACAGCCATTTGTCCTCCATTTTCTTCTCGGATTACCACTGCACTTACTGTATGTTCTAAAACTGCCAAGTATAAGAACAACTCCTCTCCAGGTACTGGATTTGAGAGAACTAGAGCTGTGCTCAAATACTTCTTTAAGTCGGTCAAGGTGGCTTCGCATTCGTCGGTCCATAAGAAGTCTGTGGCTTTCTTTACTAAGCTGAAGAAAGGCTTACATTTATCAGAACTTCTACTTATGAATCTGTTCAGGGCTGCAGCCTTCCGGTCAACATCTGCACTTGTTTTGCTGATGTTGGGCTCTTCAGTTCTAGGATAGCCTTGATCTGATCTGGGCTTGCCTCAATGCCCCTTCTGGTTACCAAATATCCTAAGAACTTACCAGACCCAACTCCAAATGCACACTTCGATGCATTGAGTCAGAGCTGATATGCTTTAAGGATGTCAAAGATTTCTTTTAGGTCGGCCAGATGACCTTCAGGTTCCTTGGTCTTCACGACCATGTCATCGATGTAAACTTCCACTGTTCTGCCAATTAGATGTTTGAATATCTTGGTTACCAATCTCTGGTAAGTTGCTCCTGCGTTTTTCAACCCAAAAGGCATCACTCTGTAGCAATACAGCCCTTTTGGGGTGATAAACGTAGTCTTCTCCTCATCTGGCGGGTACATAGCTATCTGATGGTACCCCCTGTAAGCATCCAATAAGCTCATCCTTCCATGCCCTGAAGTGGCATCCACCAATTGGTCAATCTTTGGTAATGGGAAGCTATCTTTGGGACAAGGCTTGTTCAGGCTAGTGAAGTCCACATAGACCCTCCACTTCCCATTCTTTTTCTTCACAACAACCGTATTTGATAGCCATGTCGGGTAACTTACCTCTCGAATGGCTCTGGCCTCCAGAAGTCTGTCCACTTCTTCTTCTACTGCCTCAACGTGCGTCAACGTTGGCCTTCTGGCTCGTTGGATTACAGGTTTGGTTGACCTGTCCACATTCAGTCTGTGGCAAGTGACCTCGGGGTCAATGCCAGGCATCTCGTAAGGCGTCCAGGCAAATACCTCAATGTTTGTTCTCAAGAACGCCTCCAGTTCTTTTTCTTCTTCCTCGGCCAAGCCTGAGCCAAGAAGGAAGAAGCGTTCTTCATCCCCTTACTGGACAAGGACTTTCTTCAGGGCTTCCTCACTTTTCTCGGCTGGCTTTTTGCCGACGTCCTCCAAGACTTCCATATCTTCATCCTCAACCTCTACTGGTTTTGCTTCTCGAATGTTGCAGGTAGATTTCATTGCTGCCATGGAGCAATTCTTTGCCTACACTTGATCCCCTCTAACCTCCTCTATCGCATGCTCTGTTGGGAATCGCAGCAGCTGGTGCAATGTTGAGGGAACAACCCCCATTGCATGCAGCCATGGTCTTCCCAGAATTGCATTGTAAGGGGAAGAGGTGTCAATTATGGTGAACTCTGTCTTCACCCTCTTGGTGCCAGCCTGCACCTCTAAGCTTGCTACTTCCAAGGGGCCATGTCGGTGTAAGTCATCTTGGTGAAGGCCAAGCTCCTTGTAACACCTGACATACATGATGTCACAAGAGCTGCCTTGGTCGACTAAGATTTGCTTCACTTGGCACTCTCCAATCTGGAGGGATATTACCAAGGCATCGTTGTATGGATGTTGCACCATCTCCAGGTCTTCCTCAGTAAAGGACACCACTGGTCCTTGGCTCTCGCCTGCCCTAGGTCTCTTTTTCCCGACCTGATATACATGTTGCAGGTGTTTTACCTTTTGGGTTTCCCCCCTTATCTCATTCTTTTTCACCTTTGAGTGGATCACATTGATGAGTCGAGGTTTGCCTGCCTGTGGTTGTGGTGCTGGTGGGGTGGTGCTGTTGGTGCCTGGGGCAGTCTTGCCTGCCCTTCCCTTGTTCTGGCTTCATCTACCATGTCCCTTAAATGGCCATGTCTTATCAGGTCTTCCAGATGTGTCTTCAGGGCTCTGTACCCCTGAGTCAGATGTCCAGCTTCATTATGGTAAGCACAGTGCTTGTCAAGGCTTCTTCCCATAAACTCGCCTGGTACCCTTGCTGGTGCTCTGTAGTAGGGCTGATTGTGGATTTTCTCCAAGACTTTGTAAACTGGAATTCAGAATACGGTTGTGACTGCCTGAGCAGCCCTTAATCCGATTTTTGGTTTGTTGTAGCCACCATCACCTCGGCCTCGCTTCCGCGAGCCGTTTTTCTTCTCTGGTTTCGGCACCTTTGTTCCCGGCGTATCCTCCTCGGCCCTGGCGTACTTCTCTATTCTAGCCATTAATTCCTCCATACTTTTTGGCGGTGTTTTTGCCAATGATTTTCAGAGCAGACAATTATCTTTTAGGCCGTTCTTAAATGATACGACCGCCACCTCTTGGTTGCGTTCTGGTATCTGGTTGAATATCTCATAGTACCTTTTGGCATAGGCCCTCAAGCTTTCGTCCTCGCCAATTTTCAGAGCCATCAGGGCATCCACCCTTAATGGCTGTAGTTTGTTCGTCATGAACCTGGCCACAAACATCTCGGCCAGGCCTTCCCAGATTTTCACAGTTCCTTTCGGCAATTTGTGAAACTAGTCTGATATAATTTCTCCGAAGGATGAGGGAAACACCTTACAAAGTAATGACTCGTTCCCGGTGTATAACGCCATCGAGTTCAAGTACAAACCGACGTGAAAGTTGGGGTCCGACTTCCCGTCGTAGATCTGGAATCTCGGCATGCTAAACCTCTTCGGGGCTTCGAATTTGTCCAATTCTACCGAGAATGGCGTTTTCGGCTTGACCGGGGAGGTTACCTCGGTATCTTGTTGCCTCCTCTGTGGGTAATCCCTTAGGTCCTCCTTGGTCTGACTAGGAGCTCGACTATCTCCTGACTTCAGCCTTTTAGGTGCACTACTCTCAGCTTCATTGTGAGCCCTCTTCGATCTTTCTCCATTAGTTGCGTCGAAGCACAACTCCTGCCTTTGAACATGCCGATGTTCTTTGGGGTCTGCTTCCTTGGTGCGATGTGTCCTTCGAGATTCTTCCCTTCTTGACTCTCCTTGCCCGACCTCCCTTGAAGGCCGGTGAGAGTGTTTTTCACTCCTGGTGTGCTGGGGGACTGTAGGGACTATTTTCTGCCCATCTTGTCGGGCATCTTTCTTGGCCGCTGGAATCGGTGTATCTTGTAACGGGAACGGTGGTTGCATGACGTTATTCTGCATCATGAAATTGATGACCATTTGCAGGTCCGCCAATTGTTCACCATTCCCTTTACTTCATCGTCCCTTCGTAGGCATTTATCCTTTCATACCTAAAGGTCGTCCTCGTTGTAATACCCGCTTTGGTTCGTTTTCTTTGGTACATCGCCTTCCTGGCCGACGTCCTTTCCTCCGTGATTCTTATCACTAGTCTCTTCGTTGCAGTTGTCTTCTTTGACGTCAAGGTCAACAGGTTTCCCACTCCCAGTAGGCATGTCATCCCCAATCTTCTCTTTCTGTCCATCGTTGGCCATCTATTCTCCTTTCTTTCCCACAGACGGCGCCAAATTGTGTGAGTGAATTTCTGACCACACTGCTAACTTAGTATTCAACTGGAGAGTACTAGCGGAATAGATGGCGCCTGAATGACCTACAACAGAAAGAAGAGATTCTGGCAGTGGTTCGTCCACTCGGGGGCACTCCGATGATCAAGTCACTTATCTCTCAAAGATAGAAAAAGTGTTCAATTTACTATTCAGAGCATAAAAAGTCTACCTTAGACCCATGAGGGCGCCTCTCTTTTATAGCCAACACAAACCTAGTCCCAATAGAAGCCTAGCTTCAATGGACTTAGGATTACTGCTAATCTTGGACTCCTAGTAGGATTGGGATAAACTCTCTAAGAGTCTTATCTTTACCCAAACTGAAGTCTTCTTTCATTCTAAGACTCTTATCCCTTATCCGCTTATCCCGGATTCTGGTATTCTCGCAGATAATCTCGGCCTAGCCGAGATCATTTCGGCGTCATGACCAGGACACGTGGCACCCTGGCTGGCACTCCGGTGACACCTCGTCCACGTGTCGTCATTCAAAATTTATGTCCCCACAGATACAAATCCAATCCAACCAAATAGTCCAGGGACAATGTATCCCGGGACTAACAGTCCGATGGATTACATTCCCCCCTTATCTAGTCTGTCCAAACAAACACACCCAAGTTCCCATTTCCCTCAAGACTCCTGCTATCCAAACATAGCCTAAGAGTAAAACATAATAATTGGGCCCACAATATTTAAATTTTTATAATTTTTCCCATGGTTAGCATTTTGCGCCTGACAAATTTTTTTTTAAAACTTTTTTGATCAGGCATTTTTTTAAACTTTAATTACTCCATCCGTTCTAAAATAATTGTCATTTTTGAAAAATCTAACTTTTTTTTGATAGTATAATTATTATATTTTTAAAATATTAATTTTCTAAAATTACTCTTTGATAGTATATTTTTTTTGAGAATATCAATTGTCATAATTGTACCTTTTGTGTTATTAATGAATTTAAAAGAATGACAAAATAGTAAATTTATATTATTTTATTCATTAATTTTTGAAAATGAACTAATATTTTGGGACAATGAAAAATAGAATAAAGGATTAATATTTTGAGACGGAGAGAGTGTTTTTTAAACTGAACAAATAATTTCAATGCATTTATACAATCTTTTTGATCTGGCAATTTTTTAACTTTAAGAAACACGATTAAGAAAACACTACTAGCATTTCACATTTTTTCATCTCTCCTAAAAACAATTCTAAATGGATGAATTTTAACAATCCAAGCTCGAGTTGGACTTGGACCAACTTCAATTTGAACAAAATCTAAGAGTTGGTTTAAAAATTAATTATTTTAGTTAATTTTTTAATTTTTTACAAAATATATATAAAAAAGTAGGGAGAGTAATTGATTTTTTAGTAACGATTTTAAGACTCTTTAATTATTTTTTCACTTTCTAAAACCCCCCTAAAATCTGACCAAATTCATTTGAATTTTTAAGGAATAGTTTGAAATGAGATAAATAAATAAATTTTATTTGATTAAAAAAGACAATAAATATGCTAAATAAGTAGGTTGTCAAACAATTCTGAAGTAGGGGTGAGCAGCGGATATATCGATCCGTCAAAACCGACCGAACCGAACTGAACTGATCCGATCCGCTGCATTTTGGACGGATGCGTGGTGACGAGCGGACGGTTGCGGATTGATTTTCTCCAATCCGCCAATTTGGCGGACGGATGACAGATTTGAGGTTCCTTTGACCGCAACCAAACCGCCAAACTGCGAGCACCCTTAATAATTTATAAGATTTTGTATTTTCAATTTGTTTAAATATTTTGTTTGTGTTTTCAATTAAAAAAAAATTTAAATATTCTGTTGAAAAAAAGTTTTCAATTTGAATATATTTTTTGAATTGAAAAAAATAAACGTATTATTTATTTATATTTTTTGGTTTTTAAATCTAACTATAAAAGTAATAAATTGAAAATATGATATATGCTGGTTGGTTTTTGTTTTTAAAACATATATAAATGCAACAATACAGAGACATACAACCTCTACTACTGCTTTGTTCATGGTTTTAGTGGTTTGAATTGTTTTTATATTTTAAGAACAATATATTGTAATACTTTATGTGGATAAGGCACGTTGTGATTGTAATATGTGGATGAGGCATGCAGTGATTGTGATATTCTAAAGTTCCAAACTTTCTTTCTTTGGATGAGAGATGCAGTAATTGTAATACTTTTTTAAGTCATTGATTGTAATACTTTTTTTTTTTTTTTTTTTTGAGTAAGTGCACAAGTTGAACTATGTCGAAAATTTATAAAATTTCAAACCGCCAAACCAATTCGCATCCATCCGACAAATCGCCAAACCGCCAAAGTGCTCAATCCACATCTGTCGGATTGGCGGACGGATGCGGATTGATTTTCTCCAATTCGATAATCTGGCGGACGGATGGCGAATTGGAGGTTCCGTGGCCGCAACCGACCCGCGCCCAGCCCTACTCTGAAGGCTTATTTTGTCAATCAATTAAAAAATCAAAGTCAGCTTTTCTCATTTTTTTTTTATACATTATTTCATAAAAGATTAAAAAATTAATTAACATAATCATTTTTCAAAACAATTCTAAATAAGTCAAAAAATAAAAAATTAATTGTCATCAAATAAAAAAGTTACAACCAAAATATTTTCCACTCACAATTTTTTTTAATAACTTCTCAGACAACCAATTTTTAAAAATATTAAAAAACCAATGCCAAACTCACTCTAACTCTATGTTGACTAATATATTACAAATAAACAAACATTCAAAAAAAAATCTGCCTATATTTTTGCTTATTTTAAAGAACTTTTTCATATTTAAAAAAAGTAATTACATCATTTAAAAAAATCATTAAAAACAAACAAAGATTCATTTAAAACAATTTCTCAAAAGAAAAATGATCTATTCTTACAAGAATCTTTTAAAATGACATCCTTTTATAGAATTTAACCCATAAGAGTTTAGTGCTACATAATAAGTTAATAGACTCTTATCGATTAGAATGAAGTAATTTGTGAGAGAATTTTGTGGAATTTAACACAATTGTTTTAAAAAATCAAACTAAATTAATTTTTAAAAAGATTTGGGCTCCGTTTGGTAAGCCTCTCAAATTATAGTTCCACCCATTGATTTGAATGTGGTGTTTATTTTGAACTTTCAAATTATAATTTTACACCCATTTCTCAAAACTCAATTCAAAACATAATCATTACTTTTCAAAACTCATAACCAAACATATAATTCAAAACTCTTTTCAAAACCCAATTCAAATAAATATTTTAATTTTTAAAATTTTTTAAATATTTTAATATTTAAATATGTTATGATTTTTTTTCATTTTTTAATTTTTTGAATATTTTAAATATTTTAATTTTTAAATATTACAATTTTAATTTTTTAAATTTTAAAATATTTTATAAAAATAAATTTAAACTCTATTTTATAAAAATATTTTTAAATATTTTAATTTTTTTGTTATGTATTTGGTTACGATTTGAGTGTGTGTTTGGTTATGAATTTTAAAAATAATTTCTTAATTGAGTTTTGTTTTATGTGTTTAGTTATGATTTGTGTGTAGAGTTGTTTTTAAATTTAAAATATTAAAATTTTAAATTATATAAATTTTTTGAATATTTAAATTATTTAAATTTTTATGATTTAATTTTTTTGAATATTTATTTTAATCTTTTACTTATTAAATTTTTTAGATTATTTAAATTATTTAAATATTTATGATTTAAATTTTTTGAATATTTATTTTGAAAAAAAAATTATTTTCTTTTTAGTATTTTCAATTAAAAAATTGATTAATGTTATTTTCTGTTAATAGTAAATTTTTTTAATTAAATTTTAAAAAGAGTTGGGTTATGAGTGTTGATTAGAATTTTCAATAGTGTGAAAGTAATATATTTTGTTATGAGTTATAACAATTTGAATTAAGTTTTGAAAATTCTTTCCAAAACTCATAACCAAACAAATTTTCTTACTTCACATGTCAAATCAAATTTTCAAAACTTAATTCCACACTCAATTCAACAGTTTATTCAAAAATCATAACCAAACAAATTTTCTACACTCAAATCATAATTTCAAAATACACAAACTCAAAATACAACTTATATTCTCAAATCATAGTAAGAAAGTCTTACCAAACAGAGCCTTAGTCTCTTTCCAGTTGAATTTTTAACTGGATTAGATGGTTGGAATTTGTTATTTGTAAAAATCATTAAATAAAAATTCCTTACAAATAAGAATTTATAAAAATATGACTCAATTAATTTTTTTTTAAAAATTCTTACGGTTTAATAATTTTTATGAATAAGAATTTTTTATTCTTATCGATAAAAAAAAATAATTCTTTGGCCCAATTGAAAGTTTAACAGAAGCATTCTCTTTTCAAAAATGGAACCAAGTTATTCCAAATTCATTGTTCACGCAACCATGACACCGGACTACATGTAACCAGAATTACTTCCCCGCGCTCTCTCTCTCTCTCTCTCTCTCTCTCTCTCTCGTATTCAACTCCTCCGTCGTCATCGCCGACGAGTGTATAACGGACATGGACGATTCAGTTCAAGCGATCGAATAGCTTCTCAACTACCAATTCAACGACAAGAAGCTCTTGGAGGCAGCTCTGACTCACCCTTCCTACACCAATTCGCCGTCGTACCAGAGGCTCGAGTTCATTGGCGACGCCGTCTTAGGTCTCGCGATCTCCAATGATATCTTCCGCGTTTACCCTGACCTCCGCCCCGGCCAACTCTCTCTCCTCCACTTCGCCAATATCAGCACCGAGAAGTTCGCACGCGCCGCCGGAAAACATGGCTTGTACAAGTACGTCTGGTATAATGCTGACGCTCTTGATGAGAAGGTAGTGGATATAGACGCATATATGTATCAACAATGATAGAGATCATTAATTTTGAAGTTTTAAAAAGATCACTAATGACATGACACTCAATAAAAAAAGAAAAAAATATAATACTAAGGCCAAAACATCAAATCATTTATGTGGGACCCACTGCCACATCATTAGTGGTAGCACTAATTAGTACTCTCACTCATTTTCCTATATGTATATATAGAGCTCATTTGAAAAATTGATTATTTTGATTGATTTTTATTTATTTATTATTAAAACTTTGTGTTCGAGTCGATAGTTCTTGTTTTAACAGTTTATTTGATAGTTGTGACAATATATATATATATAATTTTGATGTAATATTTTATTTTATTAGTTATTTATTATTATTATTTTTTTATTAGACTATTTTAATGAAAAAAATGGCTAAATATGCTCCAACCATCAAGGAGAGGCAAGTTTTTCAGGGTTTTACTAAATTTTCAACAACTTATTTTTACACAAATTTGATGAAATTTTAAAAGATTTAAGGATTGAAGATCGTTTTCTTTGATAAAAAATGGTTTAAAAAGATTTGATGAAAAAAGAGAGTAAGAATTGGACAGTGCCATAGCTGATCAAGTTTTTAATCAAAATTTCACTCAATTTTGATGAAAAAAGAGAGAGCAAGGATTGGAGTTTCATCAAATTTGATGAAAAAATCACTGTAACCAATTCCTTCACCAAATTTTGAACAATTTATTTTTTCCATTAAAAATGGTTAAAGCAGATTTTTTTTGGGTTAAGTTTGAAATTTTTCAAAAAGTTGTGATGAAAAAAGCTTTTAACATTTTTTCACTCAAATTTGATGAAAAATAGAGTAAGGATTGGAGATGCTCTGATGGTTTATGAAATAAAAAATTGGTTCTTTGATTTTGTGTAGGTGAGGGATTTCACGTTGGCTGTTTAGCAGGAGGCAGATACGTGGTGGTGCATGGAGGGAGGTTCTTGCTGACATTGTTGAGTCTGTTGTTGCGGCAGTTTATGTTGATCGTCAATTTGATCTGAAAACTTTTTGGGTGGTGTGTAGTTCTGTAATTTATGGACAATTGTTTCTTTAAATTTGTTAAGAATTCGGGATATTTTGGTTTCATGGGGGTCCTGTTGAATTGGAACATGAGTAAATTAGATTTCATTAGATTAAACAGCAGCTGTCTATTTCATGTAGATTTCATTAGAATTCTAAAATAAAAGTTGGACTACAGAAATTTACAAGGTTCTTCTATCCTAATTTGGGAAACTGTGGTATCTCAGGCCCCGTTTGTTTTCCGCCATCACAGTCCGGAACAGTGAGCTTAGCTCACATTTGTTTTGTTTGAGGTTCTCCGGATTGATAGTTCGTTCGGACTAGGATAGGCCTTGGGCGAGCGGATTGGTAGTCTGGGCAAAGTGGTGGTATTAGGAAAATAGTCCGTCGGCTTACTAAGTGACCGGTCGTCCGCCGGGACATCCGGTCGGTAAACTGGTCAACGCAATTTATTTTTTTTTGGACATGTTGGCCATTTTTTTTTTGAACATTAATGTTTAATGATTTCATATTTTTTGTTAAGTAAAAATCATAATTTTATTTGTTTTATTATTTTATATAAAAATAATTTAACAATCCCCACACTGACGACTATCATCAAAACAAACACTATTTTATCAATTTTTTCACTATCAATCCCCTCCATTCTACCTCTAAAAATAAACGGGACCTCAAAGTAACTAGTATTTGCAATGAACTTCCCAACATAAAACTAAGATTTGACATGTAGTTTTTAAAAAAAAAAGAATTTTCATGACATAGTTTTTTTCATGTATTTTAGATCTTTAGAGGTATATTGGAGCCTATTGTTACACTTGATGTTCTCCGGCGACAACCACAGCCCGTGACCATGCTTTTTGAATTTTGTCAAAAAGAGGGTAAGCAAGTGTCTATCAAGCACCGGAGAAGAGGGGAGAAGTACATCGCTGTTGGAAAATAAGCTTGATAGCCACCAAAACAAATCTGTGCTTAGAGATTGCTTCAACGTTTGTAGGCTTAGCATTTAATGCATTCAATGCATTCACACTGATAGCCGTATACGCATTAAATGCTTTCATACTGATAGTTGTATTTGCAATAAATATGTTCACATTGCTAGTTTATTTATAAATAGCTAATGTATTAGAGTGATATGTGTATGGGAGAAAGAAAGGAAGAGTGCTCTGTTTGTATGTTTTTTCCTCAGAATTATTTTGAGTGAATTGGATTCCAGTTTGGTTCAGTTTTAAACCTCTCATTGTGAATCACCAACAGTGGTTTGCACCCCACTCCCACCAATAGTGGTATTAGAGCCGATTTTGTGCGTTTTCGGAAAAACAAGTGTGTTTTCAAAAATTGCCCAGAAATCAAAGCGGTCGAAATCCATTTTTGATCACATCAACTTAAAGCTCTCGACGAGATGAGCACAACCGTGAAAACCACGTCGAAAACGGATCTCAGACGACTCCACACGCGCCACTGACGTCGTTCTCACACGCCTCTACGCGCTCACGCGCCGCACGCGCTGCTAGAGGAAGAAGACGCGTGATCCCACGTGCAAGCACGAGCCACACACGCGCGCACCAGAGACCTGATGTCATCCACTGATGTCATCTGAGCCGCTGACCAGCTTTGACCAAGCCGAGCCAAGCCGCCGTTGACCATAGTCGTTGACCAAGCCGAGCTATCGTTGACCGGAGCCGCTGACCGAGCCGAGCCTGAGTCACGCTGCTAACCAAGCCGCATTGACTGAGCCGTTGACCGAGCCGCTAACATCAGCACACCGAGGATTAATCCAGTGCGACGCGGCTAAGGTGCAGCCGCAGATTTGAACCGTTCAGCTTATTTTTGGCTTGATCTGAGCCATTCGAAGTCTGTTTCTGGTGATCCAATAGTGCTTTCCAACTATTTGGAGTACTCTAGACATATTTGTACGGTCAGAATTTGCAAATTCCATCTTGAAAATTTGCAGTTTTTTTAAAGATAACCAATGGCCAACCAGTGTTTTTAAAGGCTCAAGGCGCACTAAGGCGCTGCAGGTCTCTCGGGGCCTAGGCGCAAGGCGCAAGGCGAGGCGCGGGCTTTATTGAAGTAAGGCGCACAGTCTTAGTAAAAAATAGAAAAATTAACATAGACTAATCATTCATAGTACTAAGACAATTTTTTTTAAAATTAAAAAGTAATCAAGATTCAAGACAAAATATAGAATAATTCTCAAAGCCATGAAAGTGCATATTACATAACATTTCAAACATCCAAAAATATAAACATAAATGCTAAACATCCAAAACATAAATATCCAACAAATACTAATATATGTCTTAAAACTTAAAAACATCAACATCAAAAGAAAGGGTAGGTTAGGTCAGTCAGTCAATCATCATCCTCAACATCAATGGCAAGCAAACTATCATCTTCTTCTCCATCAGTTGATTTGTATCCCTCAACATCTTCCTTCTTTGTGTCATCTAAGCCCGCTTCCTCTTCATCTATTAATTGAAGTGGAGTTAATCTTGATGATTTAGCTATCCTCGGTTGTGCCTTTGAGCGTGAGCTTGTTGCTCTACTTGCATGGCTACTTTCTTCTACTCCAGAAGCTCTAGTAACAGTGGCCCACGTCAAGCCATCATCATCATCAAACACAGGCTCATTATCTTCATATGATTCTCCATCCATCCTCCCAAGCAACCACTCATTGCTTTCATCAATATTTTGCAAAGATATGGGATCAAGAGTGTTGCGCATGTCATACCTAAATCTCAATGTTCTATTGTATTTGACATACACTAAATCATTGAGACGTTGTTGTTCCAATCTATTTCTTTTCTTGCTATGAAGCTGCAAGTATTAAAAAGATATTAAATTCTATATAATGAGAATAAAAAATATTTGAATTGAACAAAAAATTAGTTAGAATGTTAAATACTCACATGTTCGAATACACTCCGATTTCGTTCACAACCCGATGAACTATATGTGAGGCTAAGGACTTTTATGGCAAAAGTTTGCAAGTTTAGAGTATAAGAACCATATGATGCCCACCAATCAGCTGCGATAATCCACTAGTTAGAAATAACTGTTACCAAGTATTGAGTTTTACTAAAAGTATTACTAAAAATAAACTCTATGAGTCTATAATATATTACCTGGTGCTCTTGTATTTCTTTGCTTAATCGCAACAGACTTGCCAAAAAGACTCTCAGCCTTCATATAAATACTCATCTCATTAGTGATCAAATCTTGAACAGTGACATCCGGGACCAACCTTTGCATGCATTCATAAAACCCATTCATCACTTCATGATCTCTTTGCACCTCTAACGCTTTTGGGTAAAAGAATTCTGGGTTAAGAAAATGCACAGCTGTATGTAAAGGCCGATGCAATTGGACATCCCATCTTTTGTCGATGATTTCGAAGATTTCATTATACTTCTCTTCTTTATGATCAAATGAACTTGAAATGCATTCTTTTGCCCTATCCATTGCCTCATAAATGTATCCCATGGGAGGTTTCTTCTTGGTATCAACCAATCTAAGCACTTTGACAAGAGGACCCGAGACCTTAAGGGCAAACACAACAGTATTCCAAAATGAAGGCATCAACAAAGTTTGTGCCATTCTTTTACCTTGTGGCTCCTTTGCCTATTTGCTTGAGGTCCAGTCTTCGGAGGTCACCATCTTTCTCAAATTATTTTTTTGTTGATGCATTCTAGACAAAGTCAAAAAGGCAGTTGCAAGTCTAGTTTTTGCAGGCTTGATCAAATTCTTGAAATTTGTATAGTGCCTCATCATGTTTAGCAACGTAGGCCGATTGTAAATGTAGCCATGTACTGCAATACTCCTTTCAAATGTCTTTTTCAGTCTAGGTATCTTGAAAATGTCTTCTAACATCAAATCCAAACAATGAGTAGTACATGGTGTCCAATACAAGTGTTCATACTTAGCTTCCAAAAACCTCCCTATAATGTAACAATAACGAAGAATTATTATTTTCAAGTTTTTAAATTTTAAATACAAAACAAACTATGAGTAAACAATTTTGATGTAAGGAATGAGGAAATATTTTTACCCGCCAACACATTAGCTGCAGCACTATTAGTGATAACTTGCACCACATTCTCTTTTCCAACTTTCTCCACAAACTTGTCTAGTAATTCAAATGGCTTTTGCCCATCCTTTGAATAGCTAGAAGCATCAACCGACTCAACAAACATGGTTCCTCTTGGACAATTAACTAAAAGTTAATCAATGTCCTTCCTCTCTTATCAGTTCAACCATTAGTCATTATGGAACACCCGTGTTTTGCACAATCCTCTTTATGATACTTCATCAAATCTTCAGTATGTTTCACTTCTTTTTTGAGTTGGGTAACCCACACTTCATGGTAAGTCGGTGGCTTCATACCAGGACCATATTGGCCAATGGCTTCAATCATTGGTCCAAAACTCTCATAATTTACTGCATTAAAAGGGATACCAGCATCATACATCCACCTTGCAAATCTTTGCAGTGCCCGAGCTCTCATTTCTTTTTTGTAAGGGTCATTTGCATCAATTTTGGTTTGTTTCCCTTTTGATTGGTCTCTTCGATTTTTCACCACTGATTCAGGATTGGGTGTGAAGTAAACATCCATAAGCCCTTTTCTCTTTGGCATTTTTGATTTGGATGAACCTTGGCTACTACTTGTCAACTTGCGGTATTGATTGACATTGATCTCAACGACATCATCATCTTCATCTTCCATGTCCATGTCATCGAAATCAGGCAACATGTTCATTTCTTCTTTTTGTGTCTTTTTTTTTTGACATGAACTCTCTAATCTTTTCTCTTACATGAGAAGGACACTTCGGGCAAGCAGTGACATTCCTATAACCTCCCGCAAGGTGTTGTTTCACCCGATAAACACCTCCATTTGATACTTTACCACAAAAATTACACTCGAACTTGTTTAAATTATTCTCCTCTACCAAATGGACATATTGCCATGTCGGATCTTCTCTATTACTTTCTGATGATGTCATTTTCTACACAACAAATTTAATAAATGAAAAATAATTTCAGTGTAATGTAAGTGTGATTAATTGTGTAATGTAATGGAAAATTAATTAATACAATGTAATGCAATTGTGTAATGCATAGTGTATTAATTAATTGTGTAATATAATGGAAAATTAATTAATATAATGAAGACTGATCAGAGCAGATGTGTAATTACAATGAAGACTAATACAATTAATTAATTAATACAATGAATATTAATGCAATTAATTAATTAATTGTGTAATGTAATGGAAAATTAAAATTAATTAATGTAATGTAATGGAAAATTAATTAATTAATACAATGGAAAATTAATGGAAAGTATTTATTTTGTATTTATAATGGAAAATATTTAATTAATTAATTTTGTATTTAATTAATGGAAAATTAATTAATATAATGAAGACTGATCAGAGCAGATGTCTAATTACAATGAAGACTAATACAATTAATTAATTAATACAATGAAGACTAATACAATTAATTAATTAATTGTGTAATGTAATGGAAAATTAATGGAAAATATTTATTTTGTATTTATTTTTTTGTATTTATTTAAAAAAATATTTATTTTGTTAAAATATTTAATTGACAAAGGCATAAATATTTTGTATTTATTTTTTTTGTTTTAACAGAGACTCAAAAAAGGCATAAATAATTGAGCAAAAAAAAAAAAAAAAAGAAAAAAAAAAAGGGCAGAGCAAAAGAGACGACACAGTCCAAGTTGAAGAAGAGAAAAGAAGGAGAGAAGAAGAAGGAGAAAAATAAAAATAAAATGAAGACGACACAGTCCAGACGATCGAAGTCGAAGGAAGGCGAGAGGGAGACGATCGAAGTCGAAGAAGGCAGAAGGGGAGAGAGAGAGAGAGAGAGTGTAGCGCACCTGGAAGTTGAAGTCAAAGTCGAAGAAGGAACCCAGTCCAAGTCGAAGTCGAATCGAAGTCGAGAGATGGAGAGCCGAAGAGACGACACAGATTTAGGGCTTCGTTTCAGTCATATGGGGTTTGTAGTGTATATAAGTTGTAATCCTCTGTGGTTAGAGTCATTCCAAACACACACCACAGCTGTTAGATCAAAGATTAGGGCGTAAACATCAGTCGCGCCTAGGCGCGAGCCTTGTGCCTCTCTCGCCTGCTTCTAGTCGCGCCTAAGGTGCGCGACTTCTTCAATGCGCCTCACCTGGGAGCAGTTCAGGAGCACAGGTTGAGCCTCGCTGCGCCTTGTGCCTAGGCGCGCTTTTGACAACACTGTGGCCAACACAAACAACTTCTTTCAGCCCCAGTTTCCAAAACTCAGCAAGGAGAACTATGAAAATTGGAGTATTCAAATGCAAGTCTGCTAGCCCCACAAGATTTGTGGGAGTTAGTGGATCGAGGATATGACGAACCAGCCACTCTCCAAGATGAAAGAAGTTTAAATGAAGCTCAGAAGAAGCATTAAAAGATTCAAGGAAGAGATATAAAAATGCCTTGTATCTACTCTATCAAGGCATTGATGAGACAAGTTTTGAGAAGATTTCAGTAACAACAACCTGTAAAGAGGCATGGAGTATTCTTTGCAATTCACATCGTGGAATTAAGAAGACGATCAGAGTTCGACTCCAGGTGTTACGTGGCGAATTCGAGATGTTGCACATGAATGAGAATGAGTCAATTTCTGAGTACTTCAACAGAACATTGACCATTGTTAATCAGATGAGAAGATATGGAGAGAAGATGGAATCTCTTCAAGTGATAGAGAAGATTCTCCGATCACTCAGTCCCAAGTTCGAGCACGTGGTTGTAGCAATAGAAGAGTCCAAGGATCTTAGTGTCATGACCACCGATGAGTTGATGGGCACACTTGAGATTCATGAACAAAGGATCAACAAGAAGACTTCCTCAAGTTCTCTAGAGCAAGCTCTTCAATCAAAGTTGTCTTTCAGAGATGACAGAAACGAGCAAGGGGGGACATCACAAAGAAGGCGAGGAAGAGGTCGTGGTTATAATAACCGAAGTTCTGGTTTTTGAGGAAGAGGCGGAAGAGGTCCAACCAGAGGAGGAAGAAGTCAACCACACTTTGCTCCAAGAGGAAGAGCAAGAGGTAGAGGAGGTGATTACAACAACCGACCAAGATTTGACAAAAGCAATGTTCAGTGCTACGAGTGCCACAAGTTCGGGCATTACAGCAATGAATGCCGAAGTAGAGCAACAACAGAAGCCGGAGAGTAAGCAAATTTTGCCGAGGAGGAAGCAAACAAAGTTGGACCTACAGTCTTGTTTGTCCACCATGGAGACATTGAAAACCAAAACAATGTTTGGTATCTAGATTCAGGAGCCAGTAATCACATGTGTGGTAAAAGAGAGTTGTTCGTTGAGCTTGACGAGACTGTACAAGCACAAGTCTCATTTGGTGATTCTTCAAAGACTCCAGTGAAAGGAAGAGGTAATATTCTGATCAAGCTTAAGAATGGAGATGATGATTACATTTCCAATGTTTATTATGTTCCTGCCATGAAGAACAACATTTTGAGTATGGGACAACTCCTAGAGAAAGGATACGACATTAGCATGAAAGATTGTCATCTTACCATCAAAGACAATCATGGTAATTTGATCGCTCGGGTGAGAATGTCCAAGAATTGGATGTTTGCATTGAACATCCAACATGATGCTGCGAAGTGTTTAAGTGCCATCATCAAAGACAAAGACTGGCTATGGCATTTGAGGTTTGGACATCTCAACTTTGGAAGCTTGAAGCTGTTGTCAAGCAAGAATATGGTGAAAAGGGCTCCCTCATATTGCTCATACTAATGAGGTATGTGAAAACTGCATTCTTGGCAAGCATCACAGAACTAGCTTTGCCAAAGAAGTGAAATGGAGAGCAACAAAGCCGCTGGAGCTAGTGCACACTGATGTGTGTGGTCCATTGAAGCCAATGTCAAATGGACAGAATAGATATTTTCTCACCTTCATTGATGATTATAGCCGGAAGACATGGGTGTATTTTCTTAAAAGAAAATTGGAGGTGTTCAATATCTTCAAAGAATTCAAAGCTTTTGTAGAGAATCAAAGTGGCTACTACATCAAGACATTGTGATCAAATCAAGGTGGTGAATATACATTAGATGCTTTCGAGAATTATTGCAAAGAGCATGGAATCAAGCATCAAACAACACCATCCTATACGCCACAGCTGAATGGTGTTGCTGAAAGGAAGAATCGCACAATCTTAGATATGGCAAGGAGCATGTTGAAAGGAAAGGGACTGACCAAGCAATTTTGGGCTGCAGCCGTATCATGTGCTATGTATCTACTAAATAGATGCCGAACCAGGAGCCTTCATTCTATGACTCCAGAAGAAGCTTGGAGTTCACATAAGCCAAGTGTTAATCATCTCAGAATATTGGGGTGTGTATCTACAAGAGAAGTTCAAGATGAGCCACAAACTCCTCCACATAGAATACCGGCACCTAGATCGCCAGTTTCTCACAGAAGTGCTGCATCATCATCATCATCAACATCATCAGATGATAGTTTTTTCAAACAACCTAGACCAATGAGAAATTTGCAGGAGATATATGAAGCTACAGAAGAAGCAGATTTGAATTTGTTCTACCTACTTGTAGATAGTGATCCACTTACTTTCTCAGAAGCCATCCAAGAAGATAAATGGAAGAAAGTAATGGATGAAGAAATTCATGCCATCGAGAAAAATGACACATGGAAGCTTACTAGTCTTCCAGAGGGGCACAAACCCATTGGAGTGAAATGGGTATACAAGACAAAGAGGAATACACAAGGCGAAGTGCAACGCTATAAGGCAAAGTTAGTCGCAAAACGTTACAAGCAGAGATTTGGAATTGACTATGGAGAGGTGTTTGCTCCAGTTGCCCGATTGGAGACTATCAGGCTAATGATTTCTTTGGCTGCCCAGCACAAGTGGCAGATTTATCAACTTGATGTGAAATCTGCATTTCTTAATGGTTTCCTTGAAGAAGAAATCTATATTGAACAACCTTAGGGGTATGTTCAGAATGGGCATGAAGACAAAGTGTACAAATTGAAGAAAGCACTTTATGGATTGAAGCAAGCTTCGCGTGCATGGAATACTAGAATTGATCAGTATTTTCATGACAATGGTTTTGAAAAATGTCCATATGAGCACGCACTATATTTGAAGATGGAAGCATGTTGCTTGCTTGTCTTTATGTTGATGATCTAATTTTCACCGGAAACAATCCAACCATGTTCAAAGACTTAAAAGAAGCATGATCCAAGAATTTAAAATGACAGATATTGGATTGATGGCTCATTTTTTTGGCATTGAAGTGGTACAAAGAAAAGATGGAATTTTTATTTCCCAAAGTGGCTATGCTAAGGAAATTCTCAAGAGATACGGAATGGAAAATTGCAATCCAGTGAACACTCCTGTAGACAGTGGAGTGGAGCTCAAAAAAGGTACGTAGGCAGGTGATGTGGATTCAACTTATTTCAAGAGCCTAGTTGGGAGTCTTTGCTCTCTTACTTGCACCAGGCCAGACATACTCTATGGAGTAGGACTGATTAGCAGATATATGGAAACACCAGATCAGTCACACTTTTATGCAGTAAAGAGAATTCTTCGCTACATCAAAGGTACAGTCGATGATGGTTTATTCTATAAACCAACTAATAATTTCAGTCTTGTTGGCTATTCAGATAGCGACTAGGGACGTGACTTGGATGAACGGAAAAGTACTACAGGATTTACTTTCTTTATGGGAGATACAGCCTTCACATGGTCATCCAAGAAGCAAGCCATTGTGACATTATCGACTTGCGAAGCTGAGTATGTTGCAACCAACTCAGCTGTGTGTCATGCAATATGGTTACGGAACATGCTGAAGTATTTGGGATTTCCACAAGAAAAACCCACTGAGATCTATGTTGATAATCGCTCAGCAATTGCATTGGCGAATAACCCAGTTTATCATGAAAGAAGTAAGCATATTGAC
Source organism: Camellia granthamiana (assembly GCA_036172215.1). Lineage (NCBI taxonomy): Eukaryota > Viridiplantae > Streptophyta > Magnoliopsida > Ericales > Theaceae > Camellia > Camellia granthamiana. Next base: position 12,044,880 of record CM069907.1, read on the forward strand.
ACTCGCTATCATTTCATCCGAGAGCATGTGAAAAATAAAGAGGTGGAATTATTTCCTTGCAAATCTCAAGATCAGCTTGCAGATATTTTCACGAAGCCATTGAAAAATGATCTGTTCAACAGAATGAAGACAATGCTCGGGATGAAGCCGCATGGAGAATCAAGCTTAAGGGGGGATGTTGGAAAATAAGCTTGATAGCCACCAAAACAAATCTGTACTCAGAGATTGCTTCAACGTTTGTAGGCTTAACATTTAATGCTTTCATACCAATAGCCGTAGTTGCATTCAATGCATTCACACTGATAGCCGTATACGCATTAAATGCTTTCATACTGATAGCTGTATTTGCAATAAATATGTTCACACGGCTAGTTTATTTATAAATAGCTAATGTATTAGAGTGATATGTGTGTGGGAGAAAGAAAGGAAGAGTGCTCTGTTTGTATGTTTTTTCCTCAGAATTATTTTGAGTGAATTGAATTCCAATTTGGTTCAGTTTTAAACCTCTCATTGTGAATCACCAACAGTGGTTTGCACCCCACTCCCACCAATAATCGCCAGCGTTTACGTGGATGGGGAATTTATTGCCAAGGCGTCTTCTGAGCAGAAGGAAAATGCCAAGCGTTATGCAGCAAAGGCAGCCTTGGAGAAGTTGTCTCACTCTAACAGCAAGGACAAAATGAATGTTGACATCTACAGCAGTATGAATGGAACCAATGAGATTGAAGGAACAAAACAAAAGTCGTATGAGATTTGTGGCAAGAAGAGATGGCTAAAACCCACTTACCGGTAAGAATTTGTCTTTACTGAGCTGAATTTCTTCCAACTTCTCATGTGGTTTGGGTGTGAATTTTTAAAATTATGCGACTTTAAAAGTGAAATCATTATCCAACTTGAAATTGTTTGTCTAGGATAGCATTTTTCTTGTAAGTTGTACATTTAGATATATTTTTATCAGGGGTTGTTACATAGTTGAGAAATGAAGATTTAATCTATATATGATTTGTTGGCTAGTAATATTTTAATGTGATTATATCAACCATAATAGACACATTACCAACCAAATTATAAATAATTGGACTGGTACTTGGTTCCTCAACCTTGATGTCAGGGGCTGAAGTCTCCCCTTGTTACCATCTCTTCATTAGGCTTTGTATTTTCTGTGTTTAACAAAACAAAGCTATTAATGGACTATTATGTGATTGGATTGCTTTCATGTATTAATTGTTTTGAGTATGACTATTCCTAGGTTTATTGTCTGCCTAGTAAGTTGCTATCTTTGAGTATGACTATCTTGAAAATGCTTCAGATGACCGATCCGTTGCTAAGCTTGTTTTGCATTGGTTAAGGGTGTCACTTAATTATAAATGTGTATCTTGATTGCTAGAACTATGTGTCAAGCTCTTGTCTTGTGGAGTTTTTAGAATCATCACAATCTTGGTTTAAAGTACGAAACAGTACTAGCATGTATTGTTCGAAGGTGACCCAGAGACTCATTGCAATACAATAAAACAATGATCAAATTCCTGTGGAAAATAAGTTAGGTTTCACGGATTATTCTTTGAGATTTATCAGCTGGTCGAGTTGTCATAAAGTATTAAAGAGTCTTATCGGCTGCCCAAGTTGTCTCAATATCATCAAATTCACAAGATGTTTTTTGCTTTGAAGAGTGATATTTATTTCCTAAGGTGTGTGAATTGGCTGAGAACTAGCAGCTCAGCTTTATAATCTCTTCTAATATGGTTTTAAAAGGACGAGGGTTCATGCGTGTTATAATAAACCATTATAAGAGGATAGTACAGTGTTACATTTACCTTTCTTTTTAGGACACAATTTTTGAATACTATGCATTTTGCCATCTTTCTCTTGCATGTATTAATATTTTATTGCTGGTATTATTTTGCCTTTGCTTGCAGGATAGTGAAAGAAGAGGGCCCTTCTCATGAGAGGAAATTTTTATGTTCAGTCCAGGTTGAAACTGTTGTGTGCGTGCTATTTGCGGAAGGAGATGAGAAGTCCAAAGTTAAAGATGCTGAGAACTCTGCTGCTTCGTCTTTGATTCACGGATTACAAGAATCCAAATTTATATAAATTCGATCTTTTAATTTTAGATGCACTCCATAGTCGTCTCTAATCTGAGAATATCACTATGTAGATAATGTATAGTCTTTCATAAATTGGTCATTTAGTTTAGACATGACCAAATATCAGACTAGACCAACTAGTTTATACTGGTTAATTTGTGATTGTCTAACGTGTTTCCATGTAAGTTAAGGCACAATGTATATGTATCTTCTCGAGATCACCACCCACAAAGGCCGGTGCTATAAAATTAGTCTGTAAAATTTTATACCGATTATATAGTATGTCCTAAAGCACATTTAAGTTACCTTATCGGTACATAAGAGCTAATTGTTGTTTTCATTCTAATTTTTGCCTTGTTTTTATCTTTGCATTGTATGATTCTCTGTGAAACTGCTTGGAATGAAACAAGGGGTTGTTGTACCTCGATGGTTGTCAGTAGTGTTGTTGAAGGCAAGATTGTTGTGATTCTGAAGCCCGAGGACTGGTTCCTGGAAAGCAATGAAGCCTTCCCATTTGCTGTTGGATTTTTATATCCTCATAAGGAGATAGGTTGTTGAGTGACCAACCAAGGCCTGAAAATCAATGTTTCAGTGAAGTGTAGGCAAGATTGGAAGTGGAATATGTGATGATGAACAAAGGGAAAATGATTTCGTTGAATTTGTGGAATAGGTTTTCCACACCAGATGAGAAGGCTAGGGCTGAGAGATTGTGGGTACAATGACAATCTAGAGGTGATGTTTGGGGAGATTTTTATTTACACAAATTTCAATTTCTCAGTTTATACACTTCAAATTTTTCACACCCATGGTTTGAAAACCTAGTACCAAACAAAAACTCATGATTAGATATGAACTACTGAACCAATAGAGATATGGTGTGTACTAATGTCCTTGATCATTTTGCTTTATGTTATTGTAATAAAATTTGTATTCATTATGTGTCAACAAAGAGAGAATGATGTTTGGAACTAGAATGATCCATTTCCCTGAAATATCCTCTGTACTGGTAAAATTTTTAAAAAAATTATTAACAAATCCAAACTAAACATCTATATACACAGGATTATGGCAAAGCATTCAAACTGCTCTAAGAACTCATATATGTCCTTAAAATATATGTTTCCTCAATCATTGTAATATTTAACATTCTAACTCCATCAGTCTAATCACTCAACAAACAGAAATGATAACACCATCAAACAATCAGAAAGTAAAGACATGGGGAACTTCTGGGGTTCCAAATCATTTTTAAATATCAAACACGGCATAAATTGGATAAACCTTGAAAACCAATTTATACACACAAAAGCAAAGGAAGCAAGAGTTGCAACCAAGACCAGAAACAAGAAAACAAGCTTTCAATCATTTCAACCTCAAACACTGACGGGTCTCCCACGTTTTCTTTTGATTTCGTGGAAGGTTTAGCTGCGATGTGACCTCCACAATTGAAAAGCTCGAAAGCCTCTTGAAGATTTGGTAATTGAGAAGCAATAACTGCACCATCCCTTAACTGGAGCTTTTCATGAGGTATGCTACTATACATCCTAATATAGCACCTGCTGTTACCTGCAACAATTTCGATGAAAAAAAAAACAGTTTTCATATGGACATGAAGAAATTCTTAGAGGAATTTTCATTTTTGTAAAAAGAAGAAAAATTCAGCCATGGACACAATAAATAATGATCATCATAATTATTCTTTTGTATGTAAGCAAGGATGGATCTGTTTGGGGGGGGGGGGCGCACACCCAAAAATTTGAAAAATATCATATATTATACTTGAAATTTTAAAATAATTTAAAATTATAGGAGTTCGCACCCCCAAATTTTTTTTAGATAATTTCAAAATTATATAGAGTAGCCCCCTAATTTTTTAAACTATTTGGAATTTTTTTTTTGAATTAGTTAACATATATAATAATCTATTTTAAATTTCATGTATATGTATTTTTTAAATTAGGTCAAGATGAAAGTAAAATTTTAGAAACTTTAGTAGGTCAAAGTGTAAAATATGAAACTTTTACATATATATATATATATATATAAGCTATAAGGCTTGTTGAAGAAGCTTTAAACAAAGCACTAAGATTAAAAAAAAAGAAAATAAAACAACTGATCTGATCTGAAAGACTTGCTGCGATTCTGCAAAAGAGAGAGGAGCAAAGCAACGAGGGATACGGAGAAGCTTTGTTGTCGGTGGTCCGGTGGAGGCTTCGTCGGAGTTGTCGGCGTAGATGGTGGAACCGTGGATATCTCTTCAGACGAAATTATTTGATATTCACAAACGAAGAGTAAGGAATTGCACTGTGGTTTGACAAAAAAATAAGTTATGAATCTAAAAGGATATCAGATAAAATAATTTGTGGGGGCATAAGTTGTCTGATATTCACAAACGAAGAGTTATGAATCTGGTAAGTTATCTGATATATGATATCCCTTCAGCTTGAATGTGATGTGATTATTCTGCTTTTAGATTGAATATTATTAATGTATGATTGATTGTGATTTTAGACTGAATAATGTGATTATTTTGCTTTTAATTTGTTATTGGTGCAACGAAAATCTGATAATTGTTATTGGTACAATTATTAACTAAATATTGTGATTTTTTTTTAATACTATGATTTGGTGTCTACAACGAAGATACTTATTCAAAAATTTAGAGAAGATGAATGGGTTCCATTGTTAGAGAAAATTAAATTATTTTCTAATGATCATGGTATACAGATTCCTGATATGAGCTGTCCGTATAAAGGAGGCCGATGTCGGTCTCGTTCTGAAAAAGATCAGCTCACCGTGGAACATCATTTTCGAGTTGATATTTTTATGGTTACAGTTGATTCTCAGTTACAAGAATTTAACAATAGGTTTAAGGAAGATGTAATGGAATTGCTTATTCTTAGCTTAGCTTTGGATCTTAGGGATAGTTATAGATCATTCAAAATTTAGGATATTTGCAAACTTGCAAATAAATTTTATCCCATGGATTTCTCTGAGCAAGAAAAATTGCATTTGAAGTATCAATTGGAAAACTATAAGCTTGATATTTCCATACTTCCTGAGTTTCAGAAGCTGTCAACCATTTCTGAGTTGTGTCAAATGTTGGCAAAAACAAAAAAGTTGACAAGTTATCCTCTTATTGATAGATTGATCCGTCTTGTGTTGACTTTACCTGTTTCAACTGCTACATCGGAACGTACATTTTCAACTATGAAACTCATTAAGTCTAAATTGCGCAATAGGATGGAAGATGGTTTTCTAGCTAGTTACTTGATTACGTACATTGAAAAAAACATTGCTCGAGGGTTTGATGTAGACTCTATCTTTCATGCTTTTGATATTATGAAAGAGTATCGAGCTCAATTGAAGATGCCTAATTTTAGTAAATAAATGCATGTAGAAATAGTTATTACTTTTTGCAAGTAAATATAGACAAAAAAATATTCTCAATTGTATGATCATCTTTTGGTACTCAACTATGTTGACAAGGAATATATAGCTTAATATTTTATCGTAACATTATTGATTTTTTTCATGTTAGTAGAAATTGGTATTGAACTTCAAATTTTATTGGTTAGAGGTTAAACGTACTTTGGCCCCCCCAAAGTCATAATCCTGGATCCGTCCCTGTATGTAAGCAACTATTATCAAGCAGGGACGGATCCAGGATTATGACTTTGGGGGGCCCAAAGTACGTTTAACCTCTAACCAATAAAATTTGAAGTTCAATACCAATTTCTACTAACATGAAAAAAATCAATAATGTTACGATAAAATATTGAGCTATATATTCCTTGTCAACATAGTTGAGTACCAAAAGATGATTATACAATTGAGAATATTTTTTTGCCTATATTCACTTACAAAAAGTAGTAACTATTTCTACATGCATTTATTTACTAAAATTATGCATCTTCAATTGAGCTCGATACTCTTTCATAATATCAAAAGCATGAATGATAGAGTCTACATCAAACCCTCGAGCAATGGTTTTTTCAATGTATGTAATCAAGTAACTAGCCAGAAAACCATCTTCCATCCTATTGCGCAATTTAGACTTAATGAGTTTCATAGTTGAAAATGTACGTTCCGATGTAGCAGTTGAAACAGGTAAAGTCAACACAAGACGGATCAATCTATCAATAAGAGGATAACTTGTCGACTTTTTTGTTTTTGCCAACATTTGACACAACTCAGAAATGGTTGACAGCTTCTGAAACTAGGGAAGTATGGAAATATCAAGCTTATATTTTTCCAACTGATACTTCAAATGCAATTTTTCTTGCTCGGAGAAATCCATGGGATAAAATTTATTTGCAAGTTTGCAAATATCCTAAATTTTGAATGATTTATAACCATCCCTAAGATCCAAAGCTGAGCTAAGAATAAGCAATTCCATTACATCTTCCTTAAACCTATTGTTAAATTCTTGTAACTGAGATCAACTGTAACCATAATAATATCAACTCGAAAATGATGTTCCGCGGTGAGCTGATCTCTTTCAGAACAAGACCGACATCGGCCTCCTTTATAAGGACAGCTCATATCAGGAATCTATATACCATGATCATTAGAAAATAATTTAATTTTCTCTAACAATGGAACCCATCCATCTTCTCTAAATTTTTGAATAAGTATCTTCGTTGTACGCACCAAATCATAGTATTAAAAAAAAATTCACAATATTTAGTTAATAATTGTACCAAAAACAATTATCAGATTTTCGTTGCACCAATAACAAATTAAAAGCAAAATAATCATATTACTCAGTTTAAAATCACAATCAATCATACATTAATAATATTCAATCTAAAAGCAGAATAATCACATCACATTCAAGCTGAAGGGATATCATATATCAGATAACTTACCAGATTCATGACTCTTCGTTTGTGAATATCAGACAACTTATGCCCCTACAAATTATTTTATCTGATATCCTTTTAGATTCATAACTTATTTTTTTGTCAAATCACAGTGCAATTCCTTACTCTTCGTTTGTGAATATCAGATAATTTCGTCTGAAGGGATGTCCACGGTTCCACCATCCACGCCGACAGCTCCGATGAAGCCTCCACCGGACCACCAACAACAAAGCTTCTCCGTATCCCTCGTTGCTTTGCTCCTCTCTCTTTCGCAGAATCGCAGCAAGTCTTTCAGATCAGATCAGTTGTTTTATTTATTATTTTTTTTAATCTTAGTGCTTTGTTTAAAGCTTCTTCAGCAAGCCTTATAGCTTATATATATATGTAAAAGTTTCATATTTTATACTTTGACCCACTAAAGTTTCTAAAATTTTGCTTTCATCTTGACCTAATTTAAAAAATGCATATACATGAAATTTAAAATAGATTATTATATATGTTAGCTAATTCAAAAAAAAAATTCCAAATAGTTTAAAAAATTAGGGGGCTACTCTATATAATTTTGAAATTATCTAAAAAAAATTTGGGGGTACGAACTCCTATAATTTTAAATTATTTTAAAATTTCTAATATAATATATGATATTTTTCAAATTTTTGGGGGGTGCAGCCACGGCGCCCCCCCCCCCCCCCCCCCAACAGATCCATCCTTGTTATCAAGTGTATAAGGACAGCTTATTGAACTAATTTAGATAATGATAGACTCGTCTTTAAGCATTTATTCGAAAATTTCAAGAAGCCATAGTTGTAGAACTTCAAATAATTTTCTTGCTTTGAACAAAGGTAAGAGCAACTTCAATACTTTTATCGAATAATCTTTTCATCAGAATGGCATTTGATGAAGGTAATTGTTTGGCATCCTCTTTTTGGGTTAAAATAGTCACAAAAAGAAAAAATAGGTTTTTTAGTCCATTAAGACAGAATATCACATTCAAACCATAATCATTTTATTTTTTCTCTCATAAAAGTTATAAAAACCAAAAAGCCTATCTCAAACGAGACTTTTTAATCCCAGACTAAAATAGTTAAAAAACCAACCTACATCCAAACGAAAGCTAAAGATTGCTGAGGCTAAGTTTGGATGATAGTCTTTTTGTTTTTTTTGGGGGGGGGGGGGGGGGGAGAATTTGATTCCGGGTCCCTATGATTCCACCATTTGAAACGGACTGTAACAGAAAAGTGATCCATGATTACTTACTTCAGTAAGAATCTGATTCCCCCCACTTTCCTCGTGGAAATCTCACATTAGAGGAATGTTACCTATTTAAGAGTAAAACATAATAATTGGACACACAATATATAAATTTTTATCATTTTGCCATGGTGGATTCCTAACAAAACCAAAAGCTTGAATAATACTAACACAAGAATTTTATTACTAGTATGTTCCCATTTTCCTCAATTCCTGCTATCCAAATATAGCCTAAGAGTAACACATAATAATTGGGCTCACAATCTTTAAGGCTATATTTGGTAGAGTTTTCTAACTTTAATTTCACCCATTGGTTTGAGTGTGATATTTAGTTATAGTTTTTAAAAATTTATTTCACACCCAATTTTGCAAATACGTCTACCCGGTCATCCTCCCGGACGTCTGGCCGATTGACTGAAACAGTGCTCGTTTTTTTTTTTTTTGGACACTTGTTATTTTTATATTTTAAATAAAAAATATTTTCAAAATTTTTTATAAGTTTTAAATAGAATTTTGGGTTGTATATTTGGTTATGAGTTATAAGTTTTTGAATCAAATATTATATGTCACATCAAAAATTTCAACTTAATTCAAAATGCTTTTCAAAACTCATAACTAAACAAAATTTTCACACTAAAATCATAATTCTAAAACTCACAAACTCAAAATACAATTTTATTCTCAAATTATAATTCTAAAACTCTACCAAACATTACCTAAATTTTTATAATTTTTCCCATGGTTAAGAAATAATTAGCATTTCGTGCTTGACAATTTTTTTTTTTAAAACTTTTTTGATCAGACATTTTTTAAAACTTTAGTTACTCTCTCCGTTCTAAAATAATGGTTTTTTTTGGAGAATCTAAAGTTTTTTTGATAGTACAATTATTATATTTTAAAAATATTAATTTTTTAAAATTACCCTTTGATAGTATATTTTTTTGAAAATATAAATTATCATAATTATGTTTTTTGTGTTATTAATGAATTTAAAATAATGGCAAAATAGTAAATTCATATTATTTTATTTATTAATTTTTAAAAATAGACTAATATTTCACAATAATGAAAAATAGAATAAGGGACTAATATTTTGAGATGAATAGAGTATTTTTTAAACTGGACAAATAATTCCAATGCATTTATACAATCTTTTCGGTTAGGCAATTTTGTAAATTTAAGCAACACGATTACGGAAACAGTACTAGCATTTCACATTTTTTCATCTCTCCTAAAACAATCCCACATGGATGAATTTTAACAATCCAAGCTGGAGTTCGACTTGGACCAACTTCTTTGCACTTTAAAAGTTTAATTTGAACAAAATGTAAGGTTGCGTTTAGTAGAGTTTTGTAAATATGATTTGAGAGTATGAGTTATATTTTTAGTTTGTGAGTTATGGAATTATGATTTGAGTGTAGAAAATTTGTTTGGTTATGGTTTTTGAATTCAGTGTTGAATTGAGTTTTAAATTATATGTGAAATTGAGTTTTGAAAGTTTGATGTGACATGTGAAATAAGAAAATTTGTTTGGTGATGAGTTTTCAAAATAGTTTTCAAAACTTAATTCAACCTACAATTGATAATCAAACACACAACTTATATATCGATATCCGTATTTTTGATCAACAGTCATAACCAAACTATTTTTAAAATACTCAAATAAAAAAATGATAAAAATTTTCAATTAATTGTTTTTAAGTAATTTTTTTGAATAATTTTTTTTTCAAATAAATTTTTTTAAAAAAAATAACTTCTATGTCAATTATTTTGTGTCAATTAATTTTTCTATCAATTCATTTTTTAGGCTTGTACAAACATTTTGTACAATACGTTTTTAATATTTTTCAAAAATTTTGTTGAAGTCAACAACTTTGGAGATTACATATTGATAAAAATTAACAAAAATCAGTGTGTTCAATATTTTTAAATACAAACCAAAATGTAAACGTTACCAAATATTATCAACATTTTTTTATTTATTAAATTTTATTAATTTAATAAAAAAATCGTTTCTTTTTGTTGGTGCATTATTGTCACCTAACTCACCCATCCGTGAAGGCCATATAATTAGGGCAAGAGTGATATTTGTGTACAAAATGACCAATTCGCCCCTCTTGATTTCAATGGCATTTGGTTATGTAAGAACAAAATGAAAATGGTAATATTGTAATTTTGTTCATCCAATAGACCTACCCCTCCTATGTTGGGTGTCAGTTCATCACTGTGCGATAAAGGAAAAGAAAGAAGAAGCCAAAAACCTGCACACATAGTCAGTAATCAGTATACGGAGGAAATTAAAAATAAGTAAGGAAAAAAAAAAAATAATCAGTAAGAAATGAAAAGTAAATAAGAAAAAAAAAAAAAAAAAAACCCCTTCTGGACTTTCTGAACCTGAGCCTTTATATAAGTCAGTATCTCTGCATTCGTTTAACTACACCATCTTCACCATCTCATTTCAACAACTTCAGCAACTCCTTCACCCTACAATATTGACTACATTCAGTGTACATATCCGTGTGAAGGAAGAGAGAAGAGGTTAGTTTGAAGCACAGTTCATATTCTTCATACTTTTAGAGTTCATATTCTTCATACCTTCAGAGCTGAATTGCAAGAAGGCGAAGAATCTCCATACGGGACAATCGGCCGGTCATCCGGTTTCAGCCACCAGTTCGCCTTCTGCGCTCAGTTTTGCTATCTGTTTGTTGCCTTTTAGCAGAGGCTCAGTTTGCCTATCTGTTCCTTTTTTTTTTCCACACCAACATCATACATTTTACTATACATTTTTCATACATTTTTCTTAACTTTTGCAGTCATCATGCCGAGAACAAAAAGAGCGAGACCCGAACGTGGCGAAACCTCTAACCCTGTACAATGTCAACCACAGCAACAACATCATCCCTATCCAACTGTTGATTTTCTCACATATAATCACGAACAAACTTATTCAAATTTTGCTAATCGACCAATTGTTACGGGGAGAAAAGTAAATCTACCTTCTCAATATGATCCACTGTTGAAAGGTAGACTGGATATGATGGGATGGTTACCTTTAACTAATTTACCACATAAGGTATATCCTCGTCTTGTATATTTATTTTACGTTCACTTGACATCTGCTGAGGGACAAGAGTTCAGTCTGACCTCTTATGTGAAGGGGGAAGTAATCACACTCAACTCCCGCACTTTCGCACAAATTATTGGAGTTGAAACAGGAGATTTGCAATGCTATTTTCAAACTGAGGCTCAGTTAGCTAACATTGTTGGTGATCTAACTGAGGTTTATACCACAATTTGTGAGAGCCGATTCACCGACACTAATTTACAAGCAAGACATTTAAAACCCCACCTTCGTATTCTTCATCGATGGATATTTGAAAATGTCATTCCCAAAAAAGGACATTTTGATGCTGTTCCATGTTTTAATGTTTATTTGTTATATTGTTTTGAAATTGGACAACAATTAGATTTATGCTACATATTACTGAGAGAAATGATGGTTGCAAAACTTGGTACTCTCAATGGTCGGTCACTAGCTTTTGGAGCTTTGTTAACCAAAATTTTCAAAGCACATCATGTCAACCTTGAAGGTGAAGTAGATGTGAGAATCACTTCACCAATTTCTGAGTACACATTGACCCGAGCTGGTGGTGCTGAAAACTTACTGGGCTCTATGAATTTTGAAAATGAACCAATTCCTGATGAGGAAGAACCCAATGACAATGCCATGCCAGCAAATGAACAACCCAATACTGGACTGATTATTTAGCATTGGAACAAGAACGGTACAATCAATGCCTACAATGGGAATAACAAATGGCTAATCAGGTCAATACATTGGGTATTCGGTTCGATGAATTTGCCGCCGCTCAGAACTCACTAATTCAACAATTTGGTGAGTTTCGTGTAGACTCAGGGAGACGTGATGAAATGACAAGGAACCGCATTAGATTGACCATCGAGTCACTTAGGTGTACCATCACTACTTCCCTCCACTTCCACCACTACCTGACAATGATGCTTAACTTGTTTCGATGAACGTTTAAATGGTTCACACATGCTGTGGTTACATTTTCTTTTCTTATTTTGTTGTGGTTATTTTATTTTGTTATTTTGTTGTAATATGTTGTATTGACGTAATGAATAGTTAATTTTTTTTTTCTACACCGTAAAATTAAGCAGTGATAATGTTATAACAATTTGTGAGTTATATTATGAAATTAGAAAAACCATTATTTTAATAAAATGAAAAAAACAAATTAAAAAAAAAATCGGCTCAAATGAAATAAAACAAGTTAAAAATTAATACTTATACTTTTTTTTTAATAAAAAGGAAATAAAAATTAATAAAAACTTATTTGGTATAATATCTGAAAATAACAAAACCATTATGTTAATATGAACAAAAAAAAATTAATAAAAAGAAATTCAAATTAATAACAAAGTCTTCAAATTGTTTTAAAATGAGAAAAGTAAATTAATAAAAATATGTCGTCTACAAATTAATTATAAAAAATTTAAATTAATAATAAAACCATTATTTTAATGAAATTAAAAAAACAAATAAAGAAATTTTTTTTGGCTAAAATGAAATAAAAAAGTTAAAAATTAGTAATTGTACATTTTCTTTAATAAAAAGGAAAAAAAAATTAATAAAAACTTGTTTGGTATAAAAATTACTAACAAAACCATTATGTTAATAACATGAATGAAAAATTTTTTTTTTAATAAAATGACATTTAAATTAATAACAAAGCCTTCAAATTGTTTTAAAATGAGAAAGTAAATTAATAAAAATATGTCGTCTATAAATTAATTATAAAAAATTTAAATTAATAATAAAACCATTATTTTAATGAAATTAAAAAAACAAATAAAGAAAAAAAAATCGGCTAAAATGAAATAAAAAAAGTTAAAAATTAGTAATTGTACATTTTCTTTAATAAAAAGGAAAAAAAAAATTAATAAAAACTTGTTTGGTATAAAAATTACTAACAAAACCATTATGTTAATAACATGAACAAAAAAAAAAAAAAAACAATTAATAAAAGGACATTTAAATTAATAACAAAGCCAAAATTTCAATAAAATGAAAAAAATAAAGTAATAAAAAAATGTTGTCTACAAATTAATAAAAAAATTAAAATTAATAACAAATCTATCCATGGCCAACAATTTTTTTTTAATGAAAAGTTAATGAACATCATCAACTGAGTGAATATCATAAACTACAATTTTTGCATGCATCATTCAACCATCAAATTCATTAAAATGTTTGACCCTGCATATTATACATTGCATCAACAACATTTAAGTGTCTTCATTAACATAATAACATTTTGTTGATTAACCATGTGATGATCTTTGTGTTCCCTTTCCTTTAATTGCCATTTAGCCCAATCGTTGTCCTTATTGTTAGTTATCCTACAAAAAGAGGAAAGAAGTCATTAAATTCACAGTTACATAAAGTGGGCGAAGTTATGTAATAAATGTGTCATAACGATTGAAACTAGTAAAATAATTATACATTTAAAAGCATTAGTCACTATGATATTCACTTGCCTTGTTCACATCACAAATCTATCCATGGCCAACATGATTTTACCATATAGCAGTAGCAATTGCATCCCTAAAGTTAGATTGGTACGTTAACCCATGTTGTGACATGTCAACATAGTCAGCTTGGTCTCCAACAAGCTCGTCTGATTCCGCTTCTGCCGCCATTTCATTATCAGCTTCCATGAAGAATGGGTCCATATATGCATGCAAACGGATCCAACTGTGCAGTACACAACATGCAATCACGAGAGAGCCTTATCTTGTAGACTTGTAATTTGGCATGGACCGCAATATTGGGAATTGCTTCTTCAGAACACCAAATGTTCTTTCTATGACATTGCGTAACGACGAATGTTGATGGTTTAAACAATTCCTTAGGTCCCGAATAATGATGGCCATGAAACTCTTGCAAGTGATAGCGTTGGGAACGAAATGGGGTAAGAAATCCAGGCATGTTCGTGAAACCAGCATCCACTAAATAATACTTGCCTACATGTAAATAATGAATGCACTATTATGTCAAATAGACGTACAAAAAAATAATTCTGAAAAGTGTACCGTATGTTATTGCTTGACACTCACCATTGGGTGGGTGTGGGAACTGTAGATCAGCTCTTGTAATAGAGTCAACTAAAATAGCGTTGTCGTGAGCGCTACCTTCCCATCCAGAATTAATAAATGTGAACAACATGTCGAAGTTGCAAGCTGCGAGTACATTTTGTGATACAGTAGATTTGCGACCGCGGAATGTATTTTGTCTTGAAGCAGGGACCCATGCATCCACCAATGTGCCATCAATAGCACCGACACAATCCTAATTGAAAGATATTTGTTTGACATTAAGAGCGAAACAAACGTGGATATTACTTTTATAATAGGAGAAAAACAAATATATCATCCCTTATTGTTATTTAAAACTTACAAGACAATCATTAAATTCATACCTTGAACCAGGGAAAAAACCTCCTGTCATTTAAATTTTTTCCGGTATCTCGTCTTGGTTACGTGGTTTGATAACCGTTGATGCAAGCTTGCACAATGCCCGCATAACAATTTTGATGTGCCGACAAATTGTTTCCGTGGAGTGTTGAAATCTATCTGCCAGTAGTCGATGGCGATCATTTTGTGCAAAAGTGTATAAAAAAATTCCCAGCGATTCCTCGACACTGATATGCATATGTTCAGTATCGATAAAGCCATTTTGGAGTTAGGTGTCTTTCAATAAAATGAATGTTTGTGCATCCATTCGCATAATGTCCATCATTGTTTCTGGATGGCAATTTAATAAGCTGAAGATGTAATCATCACTTTTGAATGGACAAGTTCGCTGCGGTCGGCGACTACTTGACGTGTTGATATGGTCATGCATGAAAGCAATCATCAAAAAATCCATAAAATCTTTAATAACCTCATCCTACTCTGATGAGATCTCCATTGCGTTGTTTTCTGTGTTAGATGACATATTGTTTTGTCTACATCACAGTAAAATCATACTTATAAAATAATGTTTGATAATATGCTAACACTTACCATTATTGGTGAAACTGAATTAAAAAGTGGCTACATGAATAGTTGGCCTTAGTCATTTACCAGCATCCACTAAAATATATATGAGAAGAAAATTTGTTTAATATGTAGTCATCTTATAATAACACAACATATTGATGTGAAACAGAGACTACTTATAAGTTCAATAAAATTAAACATACGAAGATGGAAAAGAAAGAGCATCTCATGGGATGAAAAAAATGATAAAACCAAATCAAGAATCATGAAATCATCTTGCAGAATGATAAGGAGATTCGCTAACACAATCAAAATACAACTTCTCACTTCACTACAAAGCGAGGATTATAGCTAGGCGCATATGGGTAGGAGTACGCATAAAAAATCTTCGCCATTCCTTGTCTTTAAACAGTGTCAGTGCCCTAACGTACTGCATCGGTGGTATGTCCCCAAGCTTTAGCAATGCATCTTGATATGCATCAAGGGAATACTCATCACCACCTACACTTACAACCTCTATCTCATTTGATCGTGCACGTGAATGTTCTGTTTTTGCCTGTACATAGGATGTGAAAGCTGCGCACACATCATCGAACCCACTTGACCGTGACTTTTTCGAATGACCATTGTCAGTCTGGCTGCTTGTAGGGCCCCTCTTGTGACTTTTTCCCTTCGCTGGATCCATGTACTCATCGCCGAATAAGTCAATAGGAATGGCTTCAGCAGCATTACTCCACCAACTTCAAGATTCCAAAATTTATTTAGCATTTCATCTTCTTCATCTGAGTCAAGGGCTCCTTGTGTGGATGCACGAGACAAGGCCCCTATGGCATAACAATTTTCAATAATTTCCGCCACTTCTTGGAAATACTCAAATCCTTTTGTCCTAAACTTCTTTACATTTCTGGTAGCCTACAACAATTGAAAATATTGAATTAAGCATACTGTACGTGTGATGGAATGTTAAAAAAAAAAAAATTAGAAAATGGTACAGGTTAATGAAAATCTTATCCCAAAATTCATCGGGTGCAACAACAGTGCCTACAATGGGATCCCATCCCAGACCAGTCTGTGCCTGCAGTCGCTTAAACGTCTGGTAATCAGCTTTCAATCGCTGATATTTTTGTCGCACCTGTTTTGCTGTATACTGAAACCCATACAGATTGTGCAACTGATTTGCAAAATGATTCCAATGCCTAATTGTCCACACAGTAGTACGACTCGTTGTTTGATTTTTTTTAACCTCTTCCCTCAACATGTTTATTAATTTCATTTCAATTCTGGGAGTCCATATTTTTGTATCCTGATTGTCATCGGAATTGTTTCCATCCATCTATAAACATACAATTTATATTTAAACTACTCTGGAGTGGATATAAAAGAATAACAGAGCAAACTACTCTGAAGTGGATATAAAAAAATAACAAAGCAAAAACTAATTACAATAATTTATGTAGGAACCAAAATTAATATTTATTTGAACTTGGTAAATAATGTTAGAAAAAACAGATGGTTTGAAGGGCAACACAGATAAAAAAATAAATCCACATAACATTAATGTTTACTTCCAACTTGTTAAATACTGTTAGGAGAAACAGATGATTTGAAGGGCAACACAGAGAGAAAATAAAAACACATAACATCAATGTTTTTTTGAGCTATAGGAAAGGCAGATGATTTGAAGGCCGAAACAGAGACAAAATAAAAATCACATAACATTGTCTGTAAAAAGTTTGTGAAGCAAGTTTACATAGTAAAAAAATAACCACAAATAAGCAGAAGAAGAAGGCTACAAGAAGAACTAAGCAGAAGAGTAGAAGAAGAGAAGAAGAAATAAGCAGAAGATGAGCAGGGAGGTCGACCGGCCGGATGACCCGGGGGACGACCGGCCGGATAACACGGGGGACAACCGGCTCAGCTTCAACCGTTCAAAGAGTTCAGACAGTTCAGACAGATTAGAAACTATCTCTATACTCGTTTGGACTTCTCAGAAATCATTTCAAAACTCATTTGCACATAACAGATGATTGAAGGATATACTTACCAGATTAATGGGAGATGAATAGTTATCACCGGTGATGGAGTGAGTACAGTGACTGAATGTGCGACTCTTTGGTAGTCGTCTGATTCAACAATAGGTTTGATAAATTTGACTTGAGGCAAAAAAAATTGGGAATAAAATTAAGGATGATTTTTTCAAATCAGTGACCTGTAAGAAAATATGTGAAATGAATTTGTGATTAATTTGACCTCGGTGTCGTCTTTGTTTGGTTGCCCATAGAATGAATCTTCCACAACGCACAAATTGTAACTCACTTGATTTGTGGGAGATGGTATGAGTAGGGAGCAGGTTCACAGGATTCATGATTTATAAAATGGTCTGAGTTCTCTTTGAATACTACGGTGATGAATCTTCAGTTCTGATCTTTGAAACAGAGAAAGTAGATTAGTTCACATGAACCTTTTCAGAGACGATGAACATGGAAGCTTTTCAGAAAGGAAGAGGAAGAAGGTTGAAGACGTTGAAAGTGGAGAAATGAATCACAAAGCTGCCAAACGAGTTTTCAAATTGTAGTTTGAATTATATGGTGGAATTCTATTTTGAAAGTAGTATCCAAACGTGAAGCGGGAGTGATAGGGTAGAAATGTAACTTCAAAACACATCCAAACAGAGCCTAAGAGTTCGTTTAGAAATTAATTATTTTAGTTAATTTGTTAATTTTTTTACAAAATGACATATAAAAAAAGTAGAGAGAATAATTAATTTTTTAGTAATGATTTTTTGACTCTTTCATTATTTTTTTCACTTTCTAAAATCCCCTAAAATCTGACCAAATTCATTTGAATTTTAAAGGCATGGTTTGAAATGAGCTAAATAAATTAATTTTATTTGATTAAAATAGACAATAAATATGCTAAATAAGTAGGTTGCCAAACAGGTCCGCAGGCTTATTTTGGCAATCAATTAAATACTTAAAAAATCAAAGCATCAAAGTCAACTCTTCTCCTTATTTTTTTTGGGTATATTATTTCGTAAAAAATTAAAAAATTAATTAACATAATCAATTTTCAAAACAATCCTAAATAAGTCAAAAAATAAAAAATTATTTGTCATCAAATAAAAAAGTTATAACCAAAATATTTTCCACTTACAATTTTTTTTTTTTTAAATAACTTCTCAGACAACTAATTTTTAAAATTATTAAAAAACCAATGCCGAACTCACTCTAACTCTAAGTTGACTAATATATTACAAATAAACAAATATTCAAAAAGAAATCTATGTATATTTTTGCTTTTTTTAAAGAACTTTTTCATATTTAAAAAAAGTAATTACAACATTTAAAAAAAAATTAAAAATAAACAAAGATTCATTTAAAACAATTTCTCAAAAGGAAAATAATCTATTCCTACAAGAATTTTTTATAAAACCATCATTTTATAGACTCTGACCAGTAAGAATTTAGTATTACAGAATAAGTAAATAGAGAGCTCGTTTGGAAAGTTGAGATTTGGGATTTTTTGGCTAAAATAACCACAAAAAAATAAAATAGGCTTTTTAGCCCAATAAGACAAAACATCACATCCAATCCATAATTATTATATTCTTTCTCTCACAAAAAGTTAAAAAAGCCAAAAAGCTTTTACCAAATGTGATTTTTTAACTCCAGGCTAAAATAATCAAAAAACTAAAAAATTAAAAAGCCAGTTCACTTCCCAAATGAAGCCAGACTCTTATTGGTTAGAGTGGAGTGATTTATGAGAGATTTTTGTAGAATGTAGTACGATTGTTCTCAAAAATCAAACTAAATTAATTTTTCAAAGGATTTGATTTCTCTCTAGTTGAATTTTTAACTGGACCAAACGGTTGAATTTCTTACTGATAAAAATCATTAAATGAAAGTTTCTTACCAATAAAAATTTATAAAAATATGACTCAATCAATTTTTTTTTTTTATTTTTTTTATTGTTTAATAATTTTTACCAATAAAAAACTTTTGATTCTTATTGATAAAAAAAACTAATGCTGTGTTTGGTGTGGAGTTCTAATCATGACTCCACACCCATATTTGAGTATGGTGTTTGGTTACAACTTTCAAAAATTAATTTCATATCATTTTTGAAAACTCGTTTCAGGCTAGTTTTGAATTTTGAATTTTGAAATTTGGCCTACCCGGTCTTCCTTTTTGACGTTTGGTTGGAATAGTGCAATTTTTTTTTTTGGTAATTGGTACCTATTATTTTTTATATATTAAATAAAAATATTTTTTGAATTTTTAAAAATTTTTTATGAGCTTTGAATAGAATTTTGGGTTGTGTATTGGGTTATGAGTTGTAAGTTTTTGAATCAAATATCATATGTCACATATTCCAAATTCAATTCAAAACTCTTTTCAATTTTTTTTTTCAAAACTCATGACAAAACAAATTTTCTACACTTAAATCATAATTTCAAAATTTACAAACTCAAAATATAACTTTATTCTTAAATTATAATTCTAAAACTCTACCCAATGCAACGTTATTCTCTCAATTGAAAGTTTAACAGAAGCATTCTCTTTTCAAAAATTGAACCAAGTTATTCCAAATTCATTGTTCAGGCAACCATGACACCTGACTACATGTAACGAGAATTACTTCCCTACACACTCTCTCACTCTCTCTCACATATTCAACTTCTCCAAATTCTCTCTCTAAAACCCTTGCGATTCAAACCATGATCAGGAATATTCGGGACTATTCGGGACTATTCCGTGCACATTCGCCGGTGATTCCTCTGCCGCCATTGCTGATGAGTGTATGATACCTATATCATGGTAAACATGGTTATACACTATGTAAATTATCTAAGCCGTCTCATTGGTGCACTTCCTCAGCCGCTTTCTTTTGGTGTACTCTCTAAGCCGCCTCATTTTGGTGCACTCTCTAAGGGTTCGTTTGGGATGTGGGTTGACTTTTTGACTATTTTAGCCTGGGGTTAAAAAGTCTCGTTTGGAATAGACTTTTTGTTTTTTGACTTTTGTGAAAGAAAAAATGAAATAATTATAGTTTGGATGTGACATTTTGTCTTATTGGATTAAAAAGTCTATTTTGTCTTTTTGTGCTTATTTTATCCAAAAAAATCCCATTTTAGCTTATGCCAAATGAAGGCTAAGCCGCCTCCTTTTGGCGCACTCTCTAAGCCGTCTCATTGGCGCACTTCTTAAACTACCTCCTTTGGCGCACTCTCTAAGCCGCCTCATTGACGCATTACCTAAGCTGCCCCCTGTGACGCACAACCCAAGTTGCCCTATATGACACATCATCTAGGCTGCCCCTTAGCGCACCATCTAAATCGCCCCCTTGGCATACTTTCTCATAAGTCGCATCTTGGCGCACAAAGTCATCTGTTGCCATCATTGTTCAGCACCACATCATAAGTCATGTGTGTGGTACGCTTGCTGGTTCAACATCCAGTCTCTACAACAGTCCGGCACGACTTTAAACTGTCCCGACATTAGTTTCGGCCAGTTTCTACAACGGTCTGACATGACCTTAAATTGTCCCGGTATTAGTTTCGGGCAACTTTTACAACGGTCCAACACGACCATAAACTGTCTCTCGGCATTAACTCCGGCCTCTGATATATCTCCAGCACCTTTGCGCTCCCGTTCAAACTCTATAATCTATTTGTTCTTTATTTTATTTAGTTTTATTTCATATTTTAGTTTCTCTCTTCAAACTCAAAATATTTATCCTCCTTGAATTTAAGGAGGGATGTTAATGTATATATGATATATATTTCTAGATATATTAAGTATTAACTTCCTACATATATTTAAAAATAGTCATAATTAAATTTTTTTATAAGATACTCTTTCTCATAATTAAGTTTATAATAAGATACTCTTTCTCAACACATATATATATAGCAGAATGAATTCATTTAAAACATATTATTTCCCCCCCTCTCTCTCTCTACTATTCTAACAGAGTGTATAACGGACATGGACGATTCAGTTCGAGCGATCGAACAGCTTCTCAACTACCAATTCAATGACAAGAAGCTCTTGGAGGAAGCTCTGACTCACTCTTCCTACACCGACTCGCCGTCGTACCAGAGGCTCAAGTTCGTTGGCGATGCCGCCTTAGGTATTGCGATCTCCAATTTCATCTTCCTCGCTTACCCTGACCTCCACCCCGACCAACTCTCTCTCCTCCACTCCTCCAATATTAGCACCGAGACGCTTGCACGCGCCGCCACACGACATGGCTTGTACAAGTACGTCCGGTGTAACGCTGCCGCTCTTGATGAGAAGATAGTAGATATAGACGCATATATGTATCTATAGAGCTCGTTTGGAAATTGATTATTTTAATTGATTTTTTTATTATTATTTAAACGTCGTTGAAAAAAACGTTGTGTTGGAGTCGATAGTTTTGTTTTGTTTTTTTTTTAAACAGTTTATTTGGCGTAAGGATCCTCTAGAGTAAAAGCCTGAAGTGATCTCTTAGAGTGATCCAATCTAATGGTTGAAATTAAAACTAACCAGAACAACGTCGTTTTGATTAGTAAGTTGAAAAAAAAAAAATCATTTGCTTCTTCTTCCAACATTAGTCTCGTAATTCTCTTGAATCCTCATAGCTTCTCCTTGGCTCTCCATATTCGTTTGCTTCCAAAAATCAAAAAAATAAATTAGAAACAATCAAACCCAAAAAACCCAAATCAGTGTAAACAAGAGAGCAAGCAAAGATTGATCTAGTATAGTATATATATACATATAGAGAGAGAGAGAGTGTTTACGAGAGTTGGAGAGAGTCCAGGAGAGTTGAACATGGAATTGGCAAGGGAAGGAGAGATGAGGCATTCCTGAGAGATTACACCTGTGGGCACATTGTGGTTGTTGTTGTATGGTATGTCGGCAACGATTCTAGCACCGCCAATGCCACTGCCACTGTGATTCTCAAGAAAACCAGCAAAACTCATGAAATAGGCCCCTTTTTTTGATTTGTAAATAAGGTAACTCACTCAGTCACCCACCCTTTCTTTCACCTTGTTTCTCTCTCTAGATTTCTTCACACTCTCTCCTAGGCAAATGTACAAACACTTGTTGAACGAGTGTACAAACAATTGCATTCACAGATTAGTATCATTTTTTTTTACCCAACTCAAAAATTTGGAGAGAAACAACAATCTAAAATACAGTGTTTGTTGTACTATACACAAAAAACCAAAAGATTAATTTGGGAAAAAAAAAGAAGAAAGAAAATTGAGGAGAAGAGAGGTAGAGGGGGCAAACCCACATTTTGAAATGTGTGGTGGAATTGCATTTTGAAAATTCTATCCAAACATGAAATGCAAGTGGAGAGGTGGAATTACATTTCCAAAACACAACTAAACACAGCCCAAATGTCTCCAACTTCCTCTCTGCTATGATTTTCTGAGAGAAAGGCCTATTTTGGAAAGTGGGTTAAAAGCCACTTCCCAGCTTTTAACCCATTTCCCTCTCTCACAAAAAAGTCAAAAAAAATAAAAAAGCAGCTTTTAACCATCTTCCCAAAACACCCCAGAGAAAGAAGGCAAGCCAAGAAAGCTGATTTTTTTTTTTTCTTTTCAACTTACTAACCAAAACGACGTTGCTTTGGTTAGTTTTAATTTCAGCCGTTGAATTGGATCATTCTAGGAGATCACTTCAGGCTTTTACTCCAGAGGATCCTCACGCATTTATTTGATAGTTGTAAGAAGAAAAAAAAAATTATAATTTTGATATAATATTTTATCTTACCAGTTATTTTAATCTATTTTATTTTTATTAGACTATTTTAGCCCAAAACTATCTCCCTTATGTTTATCAATTTTATCGCCAAATTTGAATTTAATGAAAAAATGGCTACATTATGCTCCAACCATCAAAGAGAGGCAAGTTTTTCAGGGTTTCGCTACATTTTCAACAATTTATTTTTATGCAAATTTGATGAAATTTTAAAAGATTTGAGGATTGAAGATGGTTTTCTTTGATAAAAAATGGTTTAAAAAGATTTGATGAAAGAAAGAGAGTAAGAATTGGACTATGCCATAGCTAATCAAGTTTTTAACCAAATTTTCACTCAATTTTGATGAAAAAAGAGAGCAAGGATTGGAGTTTCATCAAATTTGATGAAAAAATCACTGTAACCAATTCCTTCACCAATTTTGAACAAATTTTTGTCATTAAAAATGGTTAAAGAAGATTTTTTTGGATTAAGTTCGAAATTTTTCAAAAAGTTGTGATGAAAAAAGAGAG
This sequence comes from Camellia granthamiana, assembly GCA_036172215.1. Lineage (NCBI taxonomy): Eukaryota > Viridiplantae > Streptophyta > Magnoliopsida > Ericales > Theaceae > Camellia > Camellia granthamiana. The sequence goes on from CM069907.1 coordinate 12,068,409, forward strand.
AGTTAGGATTGGAGTGTTCCATATTATATCAAGCTTTTAACATTTTTTCACTCAAATTTGATGAAAAAGAGAGAGTAAGGATTGGAGATGCTCTTATGAGTTTATGAAATAAAAAATTGGTTCTTTGATTTTGTGTAGGTGAGGGATTTCACGTTGGCTGTTTAGCAGGAGGCAGATACGGTGGTGTATGGAGGGACGGTGAATGCGCCGAAGGTTCTTGTTGACATTATTGAGTCTGTTGCTGCGACAGTTTATGTTGATTGTCAAATTGATCTGCAAGCATTTTGGGTGGTGTGTAGTTCTGTAATTTATGGACAATTGTTTCTTTAAATTTGTTAAGAATTTGGGATATTTTGGTTTCCTGGCGGTCCTGTTGAATTGAAACACGAGTAAATTAGATTTCATTAGACTAAACAACAGCTGTCTATTTCACGTAGATTTCATTAGAATTCTGAAATAAAATGTTGGACTATAGAAATTTACTAGGTTCTTCTATCATAATTAGGGCAACTGTGGTATCTCAAAAGTAACTAGTATTTGCAATGAACTTCCCAACATAAAAACTAAAATTTGACATGTAGTTGTTTTTTTAAAAAGAATTTTTATGACATAGTTTTTTTCATGTATTTTAGATATTTAGAGGTATATTGGAGCCTTTTGTTACACTTGATGTTCTCCAGCAACAACCACAGTCCGTGACCAAGCTTTTTGAATTTTGTCAAAAAGAGGGTAAGCAAGTGGATATCACGCACTGCAGAAGAGGGGAGGAGAACATTGCCAGCATTTACGTGGACGGGGAATTTATTGCCTCATTTTCCTCTGAGCATAAGGAAAATGCCAGGCTTCATGTAGCAAAGGCAACTTTGGAGAAGTTGTCTCACTCTAACAGCGAGGACAAAATGAATGTTGACATCTACAAGAGTATGAATTTAACCAATGAGATTGAATGAGCAAACCAAAAGTTGCATGAGATTTGTGGCAAGAAGAGATGGCCAAAACCCACTTACCAGTAAGAATTTGTCTTTACTGAGTTGAATTTATTCCAACTTCTCATGTGGTTTGGGTGTGGATTTTGAAAATTATGCAACTTTAACAGTGAAATCATTATCCAAACTTGAAATTGTTTGTCTAGGATAGCATTTTTCTTGTAAGTTGTACATTTAGATATATTTTTTATCAGAGGTTGTTACATGGTTGAGAAATGAAGATTTAATATATATATATGATTTGTTGGCTAGTAATATTTTAATGGGATTATATCAACCATAATAGACACATTACCAACCAAATTATAAAGAATTGGACTGGTACTTGGTTCCTCAACCTTGATGTCAGGGGCTGAAGTCTCCCCTTATTACCATCTCTCCATTGGGCTTTCTCTTTTCTGTGTTTAACAAAACAAAGCTGTTAATGGACTATTATGTGATTGGATTGCTTTCATGTATTAATAGTTTTGAGTATGACTGTTCCTAGGTTCATTGTTTGCCTAGTAAGTTGTTATCTTTGAGTATGACTATCTTGAAAATGCTTCAAATGACCGATCCGTTGCTAAGCTTGTTTTGCATTGGTTAAGGGTGTCACTTAATTATAAATGTGTATCTTGATTGCTAGAACTATGTGTCATGCTCATTTCTTGTGGAGTTTTTAGAATCATCACAATCTTGGTTTAAAGTACGAAACAGTACTAGCATGTATTGTTCGAAGGTGACCCAGAGACTCATTGCAATACAATAAAACAATGATCAAATTCTTGTGGAAAACGAGTTAGGTTTCATGTATTATTCTTTGAGATTTATCAGCTGGCCAAGTTGTCATAAAGTATTAAAGAGTCTTATCGGCTGCCCAAGTTGTCCCAATATCATGAAATTCACAAGATGTTTTTTGGTTTGAAGAGTGATACTTATTTCCTGAGGTGTGTGAATTGGCCAAGAACTAGTAGCTCAACCTTATAATCTCCTCTAATATGGTTTTAAAAGTACGAGGGTTCATGCTTGTTAAAATAAACCATTGTAAGAGGATACTGCAGTGCTACATTTACCTTTCTTTTTATTTTGGGTTTCAACTAATGTTCATGAATTGATTGTTAAATGTTTAGGGTTTTGAAAGGACACAATTTTTGAATACTCTGCATTTTGCCATCTTTCTCTTGCATGTAATAAAATTTTATTCTTGGTATTATTTTGCCTTTGCTTGCAGGATAGTGAACGAAGAGGGCCCTTCTCATGAGACGAAATTTTTATGTTCAGTCCAGGTTGAAACTGTCGAGTGCGTGCTATTTGCGGAAGGATATGAGAAGTCCAAAGTTAAAGATGCTGAGAACTCTGCTGCTTCGTCTTTGATTCACGGGTTTCAAGAATCCAAATTTATATAAATTCAATCTTTTAATTTTAGATGCACTCCATAGTAGTCTCTGATCTGAGAATATCACTATGTAGATAATGTATAATCTTTCCTAAGTTGGTCATTTAGTTTAGACATGACCAAATATCGAACTAGACCAACTAGTTTATGCTGGTTAATTTGTATTTGTCTAATGTGTTTCCATGTGTTGGCTGTATAATTTGTATAAGTCAATCACAATTCAACATGTGGCATGAAAAGGGCAATTTGGGGAGGTAATATAAATTGCCAGTCATAATCAGACATGTGTCAACCCATATTGGTAATAATGGGTCTGCGTAGCGCTGGAATGATTGAGGGATATAAGGTGATGTGGCCTAACGGTTAGTCACAAGGTTCAAGTTCAAAATCAGGAGGGAAGCCTAACTGCAAACATGGCGTAGTAGGGCTGACTGTGAGAGAGCATGCTCAGCGATCATGGAGGGACATTTCGATGATTAGGAGCCCACTTCAACGGTTATCATTGAGAAGTATAAATAGCAGAGAAGGCCCCAGAAAGGAGCATCGAGACTCAGATAAAAAAATCAGTTTTATCTACTTTATTTTCCCTTCCAGTTTTTACAGCTCTTTACATTTCTGTACTTCAGATTCCTGTATTACACTTCATTCATACGGGTAGTTTCAAATAGCTTGTAGTTGTAAACCTCTATGAGGCTGGGTCAGATCATTGTAAATTTTTTATTTTACTTAATGAAATTCTGCAGTTATTCTTCACTTAATTGTTATTTACTAAATTCTCTTAAACAAGCCATCAGTAAAAGTCTTCTTCATTAAGGCTGAAAGAACTAAAACATAATCGTCTGATAATTGGTTGGCAATTAATCTTCTGTAAGGACTGATTGATCCTTGCTGGTACACTTAAAATTACAATAGTAACCTTCAAAAGCCAAAAAAGCCAACATATATTTTTGGCACGCCTGGTGGGACTAATTGAAATGGCTGGACGTAGGAGACAAGGAGAAAATGAATGCCTAGAAGAAGGTGTGGAAGGAGAGGTAGAGCTGCCTGATCCAGAGGATAATGTGATAACACATCCTATGGAAACACCTATTTCATCAGAACTTATGGTCGAACAGACTAGTAATGCAGAACATGCACCACATGTCCAGAATATTGGACGAGGGCATGGAATTGGACCATCCACTGTTCCATCTACTCAGCCAATGAATCCATGGGGAGGCCTAGTAGATGCCATGGGATAGCAGTTAATGAACACAATGGAAAGATGGGCAATATTCTTTATGGATCGGATGAATGCCCATGAACCAACTAACACAAGGCATATAGAGGAAAATTCAAATGTTCCTCAGCAAAGATTGGCTAGAGATAAACAGCCTAGGCAAAGTAATGGACATACTAATGGGTAGACTAGTAATCAAAATTATAAAAGACCATCACCTATACCTCAGTCTTGGTATGAGCCTCTTTCGAGGCCTATGGTAAATCAAAATGCCTCATTACTTAATAGCGAAGCCATACAAATTGGTAGATCTGAGCCAACACAAGAAAATGGTATGAGAATGTTTCCAAATCCCATGTTCAAAGCCATACCTGGCACAAGGGGGTTCACTAATCCCTTGTTCGAATTCGCACTCGGGGAGTTGGAAGGGTTTCCTGTGGCTGGAAGAGAAATAACACCTGTTCCTCCTATTACAACACCTTTCGCCGGACAGGCTCAGAGAGGTCAACCATACTCTCAACAGTAGCCAGTACCACAGGGACAGCCAGTACCACAGGGACAACCAGTCCCAAATATACCTCCCTATAGACCAAGAGGACCTCAGGCACAAGGTTTTCCACCCAATCTTGTGTTTATTCCTCCAGTGGTAGTCCAATAAGCACAAAATATGGTTCCTAGGGACCAAATTGCTGATATTGTCAGAGAAATGTGTGGACCTATGGCTCGGGGAGTTCAAACTCCTATGTATAAGAAGCTATACCCAGAATGGGTGGATAGGGTACATGAATACCCAAGGGGGTTTAGAATACCAGACTTGCTCTTTTTTATGGGAATGGAAACCAGTCAACAGTAGAACACATTGCTAGGTTCGCTGCCCAATGTGGTGAATTTACCAATAATGATTACATGAAGTTAAGGCTTTTTCCAAATTCTCTAAATGGGACAGCTTTTGTATGGTATATTAACCTTACATCTGGCTCTATCCAAACTTAGCAGCAAATGGAGGAGGCATTTCATGCCCAATTCTTCTAAATAGAGCCAGAAGTTTCTATGACAGACTTGGCAAGGTTGGGTCAAAGGCCTAATGAGAAGGCTGTTCAATTTATTGCTAGATTCAATAGAGCACAAAACAAGTGTAAGGTCATTCTACCAGAGCCTGAATTTGTGAGATTGACTCAAAATGGTTTAGAGTTTAGGCTTCAAAAGAAGTTTGACTCAACTGAGTTTCGAGACTTAGTGGAATTAACCTATAAGGTGTCTAGATATGAATCATTACTTGAGGAAGAACAAGACCGAAGTAATGCATCATACAAGACTTATTATGGAGATCCTAATTATGAGATTGATGTAGCAGAGATCGTAGGAAAATGGCCTGTGATCTGTGAGGCGTTAATTCATAAAGACACTACAATAGACCAGCAGTTTAAAAAGAAAGACCTTCATAGGAAATACTCTTTCGATTTAACAAAGGCAGATGATATTTTTGATCATTTGCTTGCAGCGAATTTCCTAAAGTTGCCAAAAGGAGTTAAAATTCCTTCTTCAGAAGAACTTAAAGGTAAAATGTATTGTAAATGGCACAATTCTTGGTCTCACTCTACTAAAAACTGTATTATTTTTTGGGACAGGATCCAAGAACAGATTTGAAAGGGGAGTTTAAAATTTCTAGCTAAAGCAGAGAAAGCTATGGGGATTGACACTAATCCATTCCCAGAAATTGGAGAAGTTACAGTTAATGTTATTGTGCCAGATTTCCAGAACTTATCCTTGAAGGAATTGGAAGAGGTTAATGTACAGATACATGTTGCCAGCCAGACTACTGTCAAGAAAGATACCAGAAGCTCACTAACGAATGGGCAGGGCTTTGTAGACCAAAGGGAGGACTCTAGTGAGGAGGCACTGGATGATGACTCTTTAGAGGCAACTGTCATGCAAAGGATGTGTCCCAGATGCAGGTTAAATTACAAATGGTTGAAAGGGCTCCAAATTGATGGAAATCAGTATTACAAGGATGTGCAGAGACGCCCTAAACCAACCAGTACCTACAACAAAAGGCCATCCCCAACTGGTCCCAGACAGTAGCCATTCTTGGTTGGACCAACAACCATTAGAGTGCATTCCAAGGGCAAGAGACCTCTATATGAGTTCAAACCACCCAACTACTAAAGGATGGATGTAGACACCCGATTTTTTACCGTCCTCAAGACTTGGATGTCCTCACAGGTACATCCAGTGACAAGTGTGATTGCTCGTTGAGCACTCAAAATCTGCGGCGGAATGCCACAGGTTTGAGCTTAACAAACCTTGCTTCCATTCTTTCTCATTTTTGGACCATGACTTGGTCCTTCCATATTGTTGTTTGTGGTACACTGTCGGCCATGATTAGGCTCTGCCGGCCATGCATCTTGGACTGTCGGGCATTGATGAGGCCTGTCGGCCATCAATGAGGCACTGCCGGCCACCACTGATGGCCGACAGGCCACCAGTGTATTCAGAAGATATTTTTGTAGATATTTTGAAAGCTGTTTGCACAGATGAGCCCATTTTCACCCACGTGGATGGCTGGATCTCTTCAAGAAGCTTTTGTATCTTCTATATATAGAGCTCATCTATATGCATGCAAAGGGTTACAAAGTTTGAGCTGAGCTAGAATTCTCTCTCTCTCTCTCGCGAATACTCTCTCTCTATATTTTGTGCTTGAAAGTGTGTTTTCTCTTCACCTTTGCACTAGCACCCTTAGCTAAACACCTTCACCTTAGTGTTGAGGATCTTAGAGGCCATGTTTAAGCTCCTTGGAGTGGTTTTGGCTTGGTTTTGGCTCAGAAGTTTGCTGATTTGTTGCTGTGCTTCAAGGGTAAGAACCTACCTCTTTTAAGCTTTGTTCTAGTTCATTGCTTAGCCATCTTTGTATGCTACTTTGAAGTTGGTTTTCACCTCTAAAAAGTTCTATTTTTAAGGTTGTAAAATGTTGGCTTGAGTCTTGGTTGGTTAGGGGATGGTTATCTCCCTTGGCTCTTTGGCTTGTAAAGCCTTTTGAGCCACCTTCTTAAGCTTTTGGAACAACCTTGGTTTGGCCTTTCTACCACTGAAACTCAGAGGTATTTCAGTGGTAGAAAGTTGGTTTTGAGGTCCTAAAGAGGCGGGGGTGATCTCCCCTTCTCATATCTTGTTTGCTTGTGTAGATGGCCTAAGAGTTGAGCATGTTTTTCTACCATTTTGTGGCTTAGTTCAAGCATGATTTTGGCTTTGTTTTGACATGCTTTAACTCTGTTTTTGGGTTTTTGGGTGTTTGGGTCACCTCTTGCTTGCTTTTGGCACTTGTAGTGTAACCATGCTTGTTAGCCTAACATGCTTCATGCTTTAGCCTATCATCCTAGCTTGTGTTAGCTCTACCTCAGCATGTTTTTGCCATTATTTTAGCATTCTTTAGCTCTGTTTTGAGTGGTCTTGGCCATGTGAGACTCGTTGTGCATGGTTGTAGTGTAAAAGCCCTTGACTAGCTTTGAGTTTCAAGGTCCCTAGCATGCTTTGCTTGAGTTGTTTGCCTGCCATAGCATCATTTCATACATGATTTCAGTGCATGTAGCCTTGTCACACTCTTACATATTTCGCTATTTTGGTACTTTTGTGAGTTGTGCCTTATGTCTTGTTTGTGAGCCAATACTTGTGCATGATTTTCTTGTCTTTTGAGCTTCTATCTCAGCATGTTTAGCCTATTATTTTGGTATGTTTGAGGTCTGCCTAGAGTTGGTTTGGCTATTTGAACTTGTTGTTGCATGGTTCTAGTACAAAGCTCTTCACTAGTTTTAATGCTTAAGTCTTTTAACATGTTATACATGAGTTTTGCATGTTAGGGTCTTGTTTTTCATGCCACATCAGCACTAAAACATCTACCATCTCCCTCATTTCTTCACTTTTGATTTGTTTTGAGGGTTGATTGGTCCTAAAGTTGTGTTTAAGCTTGGGATTGAGGCTTATGCTTAAATGGCTTTAACCCTCTTTGAGGGTTCCTCCTAGTCAAAGGCATGGTTTCTCCTATGCCTTAAGTCATCTTTTGATTGACCTTCCACTCATTAGAGGACTTTCACATTTGGACTTAACCAATTAAGGAATTGCTTGGTAATGTTAAAATGTGTAAACAAGAATCAATCAAGTAAAACATGCTAAGATAAGTATTGTTATGTTGCATTGCATTGTGTTCAATCGGACGTTATATTGAACACAAGGTGGATTGGTCCATTTCATACTCAAAGTGATGAAAATGAACCAATCCCTTTTGTCTCCATTGCCTTTGATCTTCCATGATAAGGTAGTGGTTTAGAGTCTTGTTTGTTGTGCATTTATTGAATTTGTACAAGTTGGATCTTTGGCCATCATGCGTTGAGATGCTTGATTGATGGTCTTGGATCCAATGGTGCCTCTCCTTTGATGTTTTGAGATGATAAGGAGGTGCACAGTACACACATACCCTTGGGAGACCCTCCCATTTCCTCTAGTTTAAGCTCTGTTGTAGAATGGTAATGCAGCACACCAGTGGCCGGCAGTGCCTCACTGATGGCCGACACTGCTTCATCCTTGGCCGGTAGGTGGCCGGCAGTAAGCATCCATGGCCGGCAGGCCACTGGTGCATTCCTCAGCATGGAATTGGTAAGGTGGAGCAAAAGTTCTTCAAGACACCCTGCAAACAGAGCCTCTCAAAGAGCAAACCGGAAGGCTTTTTGGGGCGAGAAACCGAATGCATGCATGCATCTTCTTTAAACAGAGCTGTGGCAGTGTGGTTTAATGTTTTTCTTGTTAGATAGCATGAATTTGTTAATTAATTGAAGTGTTGTAATAATTAGTAATTACTTTGCTAGTTATTCAATTTGTTGTGTAATAATTAGTTTAATTAGATTAGTTAGCTTTAGCTTAGCTAATTTATTCAGACCCTCCTTCGCAAGGGCACAATGTTGTAATAAGTGTGCGTATGTGTGTGCATGTCTTCCAACCCCACGTCTTTCTCCCTTTTACTTAACCTCTTTCGATGGTTAGTTTAGGGATCATGTTTTGATTAGCATACCATATGCTCGCATGTTTGCATCATTCATTTGTCTTGCATGCACTGAGGCTCGGCGCATCATTCAAACCACATTGTATTTCAATACTTATTTGAATACATGTATCAATTGTCGCATTCATATGCCATCTTAGATAGTCGAGCCTATTTAGTCGCATATTGCATGTGCTGCATTAGGCATCTTAACATAGTTAGGATCATGCATATTTCTAACTAGCTTTTGTTTTGGCTCGGAATACACTGTCAGTCTTTACGCTTTAACATCTTCGCATGAGTGTGAGTGTTGCCATGATAGCATGCTTGCCATGAGGCTATATGCTTAATTGATTAACTGCATGAATGCCTGTGGACAAGGGCTTTGTTGCTTGAATTGGGACAATTCGATAATTGTGAGTTTTGAGCCCACTTTGCGAAGTGGCAAATCATGTTTTCTAAGCCCATCCGAGGGTGGCAAATCCACGCTTTAGCCCACTTGCGAGTGGCAATTTCAAACCATTTTCGAAAAGCAAACATGAGTCGATTTGTTCCAAGTCTTGCGACTTAGTCTATACTTGTATGCTGTGCGCATCATATTGTAAAGTTAGATAATAACTGGATAAGAACACATGTGTTTATAAAACAACATATCATGCTTAGTAGAGGCCGATCCTTTGATCGGGTGAGAGGGGGTGCTCATTACATGACCTTCCCCTCTCGTACCCAAGTTCCTGAGCCGAGGCAACTTTGGTGATGACGGACACGTGGCCTTTGGCACGAGTTAGGGTTTCCTAAATTTTTCAAAATAAAATATTTAGGTGGCAACTCTATAATCTGGAAAAGCAGTCCAATTTTGGCATTATTCGATTTAAAATCTGATTTTCCAAAATGATTTGCCGGATTGGACTCTTTGGTGTTTATCAGTCTCACATTGCACTTTGTGAGACTAAATTCAGAACCGTGACAGGAGTCCAAACTGTAGGAGACCAATTCACACCTCTCCAAAAGGCGGGCGCGCGAAGAAAGTCGAGTCTACAGTTTCTGGCGACTCTACTGGGGACTTAGAGAACTTGACTCGAACTCATGATATGTTGTTTTATTTACACTTATGTGTTTCTTTGTATTGCATTTGCATTGGTGCGCCTAAGTCACAGTGTTTGCCATCTGTTATTCCTGAACGGTTTGCTGGAGGCTTGCTTGGAAAAGCGTGCCATAAGGTTGACCAGTTGCGGGCTATGCCACGATGGGAACACAAACCTCGGATCGGAATCACTGCCGAGGCACCCTTTTTGACCAATCAACCTAGTTGCATATCGGAAGCCATAGAGACCATTCCAAACTAGGACAGGTTGCTCACCCGAATGTAGGTTGTTTGAAACCGCATGCGTGCGTAGTGAAACCCTAGTTCTTGGCGAAACTAGGACAAGGAAACCCTACCCCACCATAGGGGTGTTTTGGCTCTCACTTGCTTGCTATGTGTTGTTAGGGTGTGTCTCTACAGGAATGCATGTATCAGTTGCAAGTCTGGGTATCAGTCTGAGGACATCAGTATTTGTAGGTATCAGTTTTGAGGCAGAATGTTTGGGGACAGAAATCAATGTTTGAGTACAGTTTGTCCAGCTTATGATTTCAACTGTGTGTTGTCTTTATCTAAGCCGAGATGCTGTCCGTTTTTCTGATTGTTGTTTCCTTTTTTGCTTTATTTTTCTTTTTGCAAGGTAGTAGTTCATCATTGCTTCCGACGAGGCAGTTACCCCCCGAGCACTCTGGACTAGAGGTAGAAGGCTTCGTAGATCTGAGGATCTTATTGACGGACAACCAGTGTTTGCTTCATTACCCCCGGTTACAAGACGGAGGGCAATCAGGCATAGAGTACCAGTACAGTAGTTGCCAGTTCAGCAGTCGTTATCAGTTTCACCTGTGCGCAGTAGGGTTCAGTTTTCTGCTTCTACCTCAGAGAGAGGATATACACCAGATCAGATAGATCAGCATCTTTCAGTCAGTATGGAGGAAATGATGCGTCAACTCCAACAGACCATCGAAACCATGCAGCGTGATGTTGCTTGTCAGGCAGAAATGACCACTCGCCAAATAGAGGTTGTAGCCCAGCAGGCCCAACTCATTGCTAGGCTTCAATAACAACAACATCAATAACCACAAGCAGCAGCTTTTGCTTCGCACCTACCCCCACCTGTGGTTCCAATACCCAGGGAGACAGCCAATGTCCATGAAAATACGGACATCCCAGCAGCGGCAGTAGGGCCAATCCCACCTCAGACTTCAAAAGCACCGGCCCACACGACGGACACACCTTTCGAATTTGAGGTCTATCCAATTGCTTTGAAAGTGAGCAAGCTCGAGAAGTTGTTCAAGCGAGCTCAGGGAGTTAACTCGATCCCAGACATAGAGGATGGCTACATAGATTCGGCGGTGACTTTGCCAGACAGATTTAAAATGCCTCACATAGACCGCTTCGACGGCTCGGGCGACCCTATGGTTCATTTGAGGCTCTTTTCAGATATTCTACGCCCGATGGGCTTGACTAGAATGCAGAAGCTATCCCTTTTTGGTCGGACCTTGTCGGGTATTGCGGCCATCTGGTACGCCAAACTGGAGGATTCAGTGAAGAGAAGTTGGGAAGAGATGGCCGAGGCCTTCGTAGCTCAATACTCTTATAATACTCAAATCGAGGTCACAACTCGTGATCTCGAGGCAACTAGACAAGAGCCGAAGGAGGGCTTTTCTGACTTTGTTACCCAGTAAGGCCTCCATGATGCCAACTAGGCCAACTGAGAAAGACCAAATAAGAATGGTCGTATGGAATCTGTAACCTAAGCTGATGCAGAAGATGATTGTCTTACCCCTTCCCACTTTGCTAATCTTCACGAGATTTGGATACATATAGAGGACGCCATGAAACAGGGTCTGATTGGCCAGGAGAAGGAGCAGCCTAAGAGGGCATTTACATGCGGTTTGAATGCAGCTACAAGTAGCAATGCAGTCGCAAGGACTTCTGATGTCGGCATAGTCACCACCACGCCAAAAACAGCCACACCCTTCACCAGCACATCTGGAGCCACCATACAACCAGCAAAGTACCCGCATAGGGGCCAAAGGACCTTCACCCCATTTTACATGCCCCTGTCCAAAGCCTTGGGAGTTTTGATCAGAAAGGGGCATTTGAAGCCCCTGGAACCACGCCCATTACCAAATAGCCTCCCCCCCTCACATAACCTAGCCAAGTGTTGTGTCTTTCACCAGCAGCATGGTCATGATGCCGACCTCTGCTTCAGACTACGTCATGAGATCCAGGATCTTATTGACAACAAGGAGATTGCGCCTCTCGAGAAGCCAAATGTCACCACTAACCCTCTCCCACCACATAATAACCCCCCTCCTCCACCCAGGCAAGTAAACCTGATCCAAACCATGGCTGTCTCGTACGACCCTAGCATATACATCACTCCTTTCCACCTGTCTAAGCCTGAGGTGTTCATCTCGGAATGCACAGAATTATGCATGATGAGCACGTCAATATCCCAACCTGAACCCATGGTAGTGGCCATGACCGAAGAGGGAACGCCTGAGGGCACTGTGAGCATAACTGAGGAAGCATACAACCCATGCGGTTATATTGTGCCAACAGATCAGGCCAAGGTAGGAGTGGAGTTGCCAACTGGGGCAGAGGTACATTTTGTCCAGGAAGACGGGCCGAGTCAGGGGCTGGATGACCTAGCCGACCTTGAGGAGGATATCAACAACCTACAGTTCTTTGATGAGCAGGACCTGGGGGATATGCAGGTTGGTTGGTTTGATGCGAACAGAGCAACAGATACTATAGGGTGGTGGCTCAGCGACGAGCCAGATATTGATGAGGAGTCTCAGCTGAAACAGGGGCAGTCAAAAACTAGAACATCTACAGCGGCCGGAATGGTTGAGAACAAGGAACAGTTGCCAGAGAGCACTGGTACAAAGAATTTTGCTCAGGAATTGGGCAGTTTGTGTACAGATGATACAAAACAAGAGGTTGTGCTGAGGCGGTTTGAACAAGAGAGGATCGAGACTGATCAGAGGGCTAGAAAAGCCGAGGCCCCTGCGAGAACAGAATATGCTGTAAGCACGGAAACTGTGAGCACGGAAACAACTACAGCAGGATCGAACAGTTGTTTATCAGTTGCCGAGGGCATGTGGTAGGAAGACAATGATTTGCGTCTAGCCCATACTGATGAGGACTGGGGACAGAATCTTCCTGATGATACGTGGTACACCGAAGAAGTCGACCATATGACCCGAAATGGGTGGTATTTTAAACCCCCACACCTGGACCAACCGGAAACATCCGGGAAAGACAAGGAAGCAGAGAAGCAGAAGGACAGACTGTTAGAAGAGGATGCTGTACTGAAGCAACTTAAAAAGATTCAAGCAGATATCTCCATCTAGGGACTGCTCATGGCCTCGAGGGTGCATACATAAGCCGTCTTTTCAGCCATGGACAAGGCGAAGTTTTCTATTGATACAACTCCCGAACAGTTAGTGGGACTGGTGTTCCCAAGTGGCGCTTCACCGACTTTAACCTTCAAAGACAAAGAATTACCGCATGAGGGCGCTGAGCATAACAAGCCACTCTACATTTTTGTGGAGTGTAAGGAAAAGTGGATACCGGTTGTCCTAGTTGATACGGGATTTGCCATAAATGTGTGTCCGTCACGTACGGCCTACGCTATTGGGTTGAAGCCCGCAAATTTCGCACCAATAGCCCAGGTGATACGAGCTTATGACAACACCAGCCGGGAGGTGATGGGGACAGTGCGGATCAAAACTCCGGTTGGCCCGGGCCAACAGGACATCGAATTTCATGTTCTGGATGTTCCAGCCACCTTCAATTTACTCTTTAGACGGCCGTGGCTGCACCAAGTAAGAGCTGTCTCTTCCACCCTACACCAGATATTGAAATACCCCCATGGGAAGGGGGCGGCAATTGTTTTTGGGAACTCTTCAATACATCTGCCGCTAGAGGTTACTACGCCAATCTTGGAGATTGTACATGGCGAGGAGGATGTCTTCCTGTCTGGGTTCACTTTGGCTGATACGGGCTTATGACAACACCAGCCGGAGGTGATGGGGACAGTGCGGATCAAAACTCAGGTTGGTCCGGGCAAACAGAACATCGAATTTCATGTTTTGGATGTTCCAGCCACCTTCAATTTACTTCTTGGACGGCCGTGGCTGCACCAAGTAAGAGCTGTCTCTTCCACCCTACACCAGATGTTGAAATGCCCGCATGGGAAGGGGGTGGCAATTGTTTTTGGGAACTCTTCAATACATCTGCCGCTAGAGGTTACTACGCCAATCTTGGAGATTGTACATGGCGAGGAGGATGTCTTCCTGTCTGGGTTCACCTTGGCTGTGGCTCGGGTAGTGCAAGATCTTCTAGCTGTTGATGAGGGGCTATATGTCAGTGCGTAATCTGTTTACCTCATGAACAAACTTCAACATGTGCCCGGGATGGGACTAGGAAGGAGTGGTCGGAAGGGCGTCGCTGAATTGGCCAGAGTGCCCCACAATCCCCATACCTTTGGTTTAGGTTATACACCTACCAAAGAGGATTGAGTGAGAAAGGGAAAGGAGATGGCTGGAAGAGCCAAGGCTAAACAAGCTGGGAAGCACTATGAGTTAGTGCATAGACCTATCCAAGGAACCTTGAACGGACGCTTTGTCCGGGAGGGGAAGTATTTCCCGTTTTGTAACTTTCCGGAGCCATGGCTGAATTCAGAGAGGCAGCGCTTACCGGGTTTTGAGATTTTTTTTTAACTTACAGTTACTAGGGGATGAAGTTACCGAAGAACAGACTGACCCACCGGCTGTGGCTGAACAGTGCAATGAGAATGAGTCTGATGGCACAGATTTTGAAATGGGAGCAGTGTTGGCTTGTCTCCTCTCGGATCCTCAGATCATACCATAGTGCTCGGGAGAAGACTTTTCTGTCTCCATGATTGGGGATAACTCGGCTGTGGGCCCTTCTTCTGGTATTCTGGATGCATCCATCGCACCCTCCCTCATCTGGCAGTACGAGGAAGGCTTTTTATCTAGCAATTCTAGGTCAGGTAGTGAACCGGAATTTGATTCCACAGAGTCTATGGAGTCAGAATCAGATTCCAGTTCTTCTGAGTCAAAGTCTGATATTCCTGGGGGTGATAACCCGGATGCCGTTGTGTTGTCCAGATCGTCTTTTTCGTTTTCCTTTGAGTCTGTTGTAACCGAAGAATTAGACGAACTGGAAGTTGTTAATGAGAATGATGCCGTGGTTTCTGAGTACTTTTTTGTACCGCTTGTTTATTGCATTAATCAGGACTTTCGAAACTTTGATGAAAACGACGAGGAAGAAATTCCTCTGATTTTGAAACATTTGATTGATCGAGAAGAGGAGAGGTTTGTAAAACCTTTGGTTGATGAAATCACCTCAATTAATGTTGGTACTGAGAAGGATCCGCGTCTGGTCCAGATCGGGTCCACGCTGTCTTCAGAGGAGCGTGAGCGCTTAGTCGCTTTATTAAAAGATTTCAAAGATGTTTTCGCATGCTCCTACGAAGATATGCCTGGGATCGATCCTGAGATTGTACAGCACCGAATCCCTCTTGACCTTGAGGCCCGACCCGTTAAGCAGAAGCTTCGGAGGATATGGCCGGACTGGGCTCTGAAAATCAAAGAATAGGTCACCAAGCAGATTGATGCACGGTTCTTGTTAGTATCTGAATATCCTACTTGGTTGGCCAACATCGTTCCGGTGCCGAAGAAAGATGGCAGAATTCGGGTGTGTATGGATTTTAAGGATCTGAACAAAGCCAGTCCAAAGGACGACTTTCCATTACCGCATATCGACGAATTGGTGGACTTCACCACTGGGCATGCGCTGCTCTCGTTTATGGATGGGTTTTCGGGCTATAATTAGATTTTGATGGCACCCAAGGATATGGAGAAGACTGCCTTCACCACCTCGTTGGGGACTTACTGTTATAGGGTGATGCCGTTCGGTTTGAAGAATGCTGGGGCTACTTATCAACGGGCTGCAACTACAATCTTTCATGATATGATCCATAAAGAGGTTGAGGTGTACATGGACGACATGATTGTCAAGTCCAAAGAAAGAGAGGGCCACTACACCGCCTTGAAGAAAATTTTCCAACGGATCAGAGAGTATCGGTTGCGACTGAATCCTCAGAAATGTACTTTTGGTGTTACAGCAGGGAAAATGCTGGGGTTATTGATTACACAAAGGGGCATTGAGGTCGATCCTTCAAAGATTAAGGCTATCCTAGAAATGCCACCACCGAGGACTGAAAAGGAGGTGCGAGGCTTTCTGGGTAAAGTGCAATTCATAAGACGGTTTATTGCAAAATTAACCTTGACTTGTGAACCACTGTTTGGTCTCCTGAAGAAAGGAAAGAAATTCCAATGGGATGACCGATGCCAAGTTGCTTTTGAACAAATCAAGCAATATCTACAAAACCTACCTGTGTTGTCACTGCCAAAGCCGGGGAAATCGTTGATATTGTATTTGTCAGTAACCGACACGACAATGGGCTGCATGCTTGTGCAGGAATCTGAGGATAAAGTGGAGAAGGCTATCTATTACCTGAGCAAGAAGATGCTGGAAGATGAGACCCGTTACACTCCGCTTGAGAAGGCTTGTTTGGCCTTGGTATGGGCTACCAGGAAGTTGAGGCACTGCCTGTTAGCTCACTCTGTAATACTAGTTTCGAGATTAGATCCCATCAAATATCTCTTCGAGAAACCAGCGCTTATGGGTAGGCTAGCCCGTTGGTTGCTTCTTATTTCCGAATTTGATCTGAAGTACATGACTCGCAAGTCAGTGAAAGGGAGAGCGGTAGCGGAGTTCCTAGCCGATCACCCAGTAGAAGGGGATGAAGTAGTAGAGTATCTGTTCCCAGATGAGGCCATTCTGCAAGTTGAAGAAGAGATTTGGACTATGTACTTTGACGGAGCATCTAATCAATACGGGTATGAGATAGGGGTGTTGCTGATAGCACCCGACAATTCCCACATACCACTAGCTTTCAAACTCCGGTTCAAGGTATCAAACAACGAAGCAAAGTACGAGGTACGTATCGCTGGCTTGGAAGCCGCCTTGGAACTAGGGGCAAAAAGGTTGGATGTCATTGGGGACTCGAACCTGGTTGTGTCTCAAGCGAAAGGAGACTGGAAGGTTAAGGAAGAAAGGATGAAAATCGATCACCAAACCCTGGATGTCCTAATTCCCAGGTTTGAGAAGTTAACCTTCACGCATTTGTTAAGAGAGAGCAACAGGTTTGCAGACGTTTTATCAACTCTATCTTCTATGATAGACATCCCTTTGGGAGTTTGGATGTGTCCAATCATCATTAAACAGAGGTATGTGCCTACTTATGAACTAATTACCACCATAGATGAAACACAAGATCAGAACCCCTGGTACTTTGACATCTGGAACTTCTTAGAAAAGGAGGTTTATCCACCAAGGGCAAATGCCAAAGACAAGAGGGCAATACGAAGAATGGCTGCTCAGTTTATCATCTGTGGGGGTAAATTGTACAAAAGGGGCCATCTGTGAATGCATAAATTGTGTGTTAATGCTGAAGAGTCGAAGCGCCTGATGAAGACCATCCACGGAGGAGAGTGCGGATCGCACATGAGCGGAGTGATGCTAGCTCAGAAAATTCTCAGATAGGATTACTACTGGTCAACCATGGATCGGTTTTGTTCGACGATGCCACAAATGCGAGATTCATACAAATCGCATGAACATTCTGCCGTCGAAGCTGTATAACATGACTTCACCATGGCTATTTTCAGTCTGGGGAATTGATGTTATTGGGGCAGTTACTCCAAAGGGGTCGAACGGGCATGAGTACATCCTGGTGGTGATAGACTACTTCACAAAGTGGGTTGAGGCCCAATCCTACGCAGTGCTAAAAGCATCACATGTAGCCAAGTTCATCAGGAACAACATCATCTGTCACTATGGGGTCCCCAAATGAGATCATCTTGGACAATGGTTCCCACTTCAAGAAGGAAGTGATAGACTTGTTGAAGAAATACAGTATGGCTTTTCATAAGTCATCTATATATAGGTCGCGAACCAACGGAGCGGTTGAGGCCACCAACAAGAATATCAAGTACATTTTACAGAAGATGGTGGAAACCTACAGGGATTGGCCAGATAAGTTGCCGTTTGCTCTTTGGGGCTACAGAACATCGATTCGTACTTCTACTGGAGAAACTTCGTATTCTCTAGTTTATGGGATGGAGGTTGTTCTACCAATCAAAGTCGGGGTTCCATCACTGCGGGTGATGACCGAATGCCAAATAGCGGAAGCTGATTGGCAGCAGAGTAGATTTGAAGAACTTATGTTGTTCGACGAGAGGTGGCTGAAAGCACTGTACCACATTCAAGGTTATCAACGCAGAATTTCCAGGGCTTTCAACAAGAAAGTTAAGTCCAGGAATCTGAAAGAAGGAGATTTGGTGCTCAAAGACAACCGAGTTCCCATCCACGACCCTAGGGGCAAGTTCAGACCCAATTGGACTGGCCCTTACATCATCAAGTCTATTTGGTCGGGTGGAGCTGTCATTCTAATGGATTTAGATGGTCTTGAGTTCTCCCAACCGATCAATATGGACAAGTTGAAGAAATACTACCCTTGAGTGGCTCGCTAGGCCGAAAATCCAAAAGGGCGACCTAGGCAAAAGTTAGAGAACAAAAAATTTGAAATGAGAAAAACTGAGCTCGCAAGGTTGAAAACCCAGAAAGGGCGGCCTTGGCAAAAGTTAGAGCGCAAAAGGAGAGTGTTAAAACCCGAGTGAACCCGCACCGAACTACGTAAGGCTTGATTCCCATATTCGGGATATGTAGGCAACTTCATTCTGAAGTCCAGCCATAAACACTTCCAAATCAACTTTGTCCATGTGATTGTTTTGGCCATCTTTGTCTTTTCTGCATTCAAGAATTCGGTTGTGAGCTACAGTACAGTGCTATTCAGACAAGGGGCAACTTTCCAGTTGTTGGATCTGGGGTTATACATCTCAGCGATAGATCTTGGGTGTGTCTAGTTGTGATCCATATCGAAAATGGTTGTGGAAAGTTTTAATAAAAGTTGATTTTGTTCAAATTAATCTTTTTACAACTTAGACCATTTTTGGACCAAACGAAAAATTTTCAGTACCCACAACCTTTAATTTCATTGATTTCAACACAGAGTTTTCCGACTCTCAATACAAATTGAAGTTGCTTTTTATTACATTCAAAAGAAAACTTGAAAGTACAGATTAAACAATAAACCTCGGGCATAGTTAAGTCAAGTGTTCTTGCACCCCCTCCCAAACCTTGTGGAAGCCTCGGATGCCAAAGTAGGCCTAGTTTGTGTCTCATCTTCAAGCCAAGCCATGCATTCACCAGAAAAAGCGCAACTGAAATTGGGAGCGGGGGCCAGAAGTTTTCTTGTCCTCCATGTAGTGGGGTACCGAGCTAGTTGTGAGCCTCGGATTGGAAATGAAGCTAGGTATTCTATCCCATCTTCTGGGCAAGTCTAGTTGTGACCGAACTGACGCTGGAATCGGAACAGAAAATAGAAGACGCAGTGCGCCAAGCCAACCAGCTGAATGCCAGGCTGTCGGGACATGCTGTAGCTCATCTTAGGCAGATCAAACCAGGGGCAACCCCAAGCGATGTCAACAGTAGATCGAGTGCACATCCATTCGCACCACCATGCTTCATTCGGGGCATCAACTAGCTGTGGGCGAAAGAAATAGCCACGTGCTAAATATGCAGGGCATGAGTCCACTACTTTCAATTTATCTATGAGCCATACCTGGGGAGGGATGAAAAACAAGAGAGATTAAAGAATAGAGAGATGTACGTGGAGAAAAAAAAGTGAGAAAGGGTTTTGAGAGAAAAACATAGCCTGAGGGCCAAGTGATGTGAGAAATACATATGAGAATGGTGGGAAACATTACCTGCAAGAGTAGTGGACTTCTTATGAACCTGGTTGTCTACCGACGACGGAAAGCATCCAAACCCATCAGTGTTTCGGCTAACGTCATGCCAATGCAGCTCTTGCCCTCTTTTAAACCTTGGGCAACTTTAATCAAATAGACGCTAGATCCTCCGAAGTTAGGGGCAAGTAGGAAATGAGACAACATGCATAAACAGAGGGCATGTTGCCGAAAACCCTACCAAACACGATCGTCGCGGTCACCGGCATCAGAAAATCGATGAATCAAGCTCAGAATGTCTAGTTCCCCGTTGTGAACCAGGGACCGACCATCATGCAAAGTGAGCCCACACATCCTTCCTAGGGTTTGGATGTGGCCAAAACGAGACTAGGGTAAGATTTCCTCGTCACGCCGAGATTCCGTCAAAGCTTGGAATTCTTCGATTGTAGGACACAGCTCTTGTCCGCCAAAGCTGAAAACATGTGTAATCGAATTCTAACACCTCGCCGCGGCATGGAGGAATGGAAAACACATCGGAGTGTGGCTCAGCGGGAATAGTGCGTTTATTCCAAAACCCCAGAAATTTAACTTTTTCGAGCCATCGGAAGTTGTAATCCAATCGGAGAGTTTTTCAGCAAAGAATGGCTCCATTTGGGGCAAAAATAGAGTTGAAATGAAGAAATCACGAGGTTGGAGCCTTTGTAGAAGATAAGGCAGTGAGTGGAGGCCAGGTGTCGACGTTTCGGAGGTTCTGCCATCGATGGCCGGCAGGGACTCATCAATGGCCGGCAGAGGCACATTAATGGCCGGCAGAAGGAAGTCATGGCCGACAGGCCATTCTTCATGGCCGGTAGCCTCCCTCCATGCTCACTGGCCTCCTGTGTAAAGATCTAGTTGATGTAGCAGTTGTATTTTGGTTGTTTGTACCTTTTTGAGGTCTTGTTTTGGTCCTTTTAAGACGTAATTGTCTTCATTTTGTTTATCGAGGCATAGTAGTCTTCGTTTTGATTATCGAGTTGTAATCGTCTTTGTTTTGGTTATCGAGTTGTTGTAATTTGCTTATCGAGTTGTATTTACATTGGTTAGCCTGCCAAGGCCATGTGTTGTTTATCAAGTTTGTTTTGTTCTTTTCAGTTGTTAGTTGGTTCACTACCTGATGAAGACAATGCATTTGACTGTGCAGTTTTCAAAAGATCAATCTCATTTTCATGCTGTGCGATGTTATGCGATGCTCAGAATACAAAATGCAACACTTTTTAAGCAAAAGCTGAGTTTTCATTCCATTATGATCACTTTTTGCAAAAGAGTACAAGTTTTAAGAAAATAAAATTGCCTAAGGCTGTACAATGTGTTAACACTACTAGCAAAAAGAAAACAAAGCAAAAAGCATCTAAATCAGTGCCAGCAAATCTCAAGATCGAGAGGCCCTCTTCGTCCTCTTCCTCGGTGGAGCGGACTATGGAGCACTATCGCCATCGGCACCGCTGCCTGAAGCCGGATCAGAGCCTGATCGGGAACCCTCGTCATCTCTACCCTCTAATGACTCTGACTATGGACTCGCTGTCTCAGCCTCCTCGCTCGTCTCGTCATCATCATCGCCTAGAATGGGCTCCGAAGGGCCGCTCCCGCTGCGGACGCCTCTAGCTCTACCTTGACTGTGTGTCTGAGCCTGTCTCTCTCTCCTCTCTGCTGCTGGGGAAGGAATTGAAGGTCCTGCTGTGGCTCCTGTTGGGGCATTCGGTGGAGCTGGGGTTTGGAAAGGGATCTGAAAAGGGCAATTTGTCAAAATGTGTTAGTTGTGGTGTATATCAGATGATGTATATCAAATGCAGTATATGTGTGCAGTGCATGGGAGCAGTGTATTTATGTAGTGTTTTGATGCAATGAGTCAGAGCAGTGTAGTGTGGAACAGTTGAAATGCTAATGCGTTGGCAGAGACTTTCATGGCATGAAATACAAATTGAAGAAACTCACCGGAATCCTGTAGAGGCTGAGCAGGTTCATGCTCATCTAAACTATCCCCATCAGAGAAGCCGCTAGCTCGAGAGCCTACCCGGTGTACTCTATGGATGCCTGTAAAGGTATTGAGATGATCAGTGGTCTATAAAGCATAATTGAAATGAATTGAATGTGCAAAATGTAAAGTATGGAACATACTGGGGTCGGGCCTCAAACTCTGACAAGATCGTGACCAGCTGGTGTGGGCTCAGTGGGAATCTGATAAGTCTCTCCAGGACGTCCCCAGCAAGTCAGTGTAGTAGGCAGCTCTGGCCATCCTACTCTCTGCCTCTCCCTAGAATCTCTCCTGCTGCGAGACCTGGTCGCTCTGGCCCTTCTGCCTTTCTCTCTCGCAGCTGGAGCTCTCGCTCTGTCACGACCCAAACCCGCCCCTATGGGTTTAGCACCGTAACCGGCCAGTAATCCGTGATTACCGAAGGCCTGCTTAACAGTAAAAACAGTAATACAGAGTACAGGGGCTGGCAGAAGCCAAAACAGTAAATGAAAGATGTCCAATGAGCTGTGACAGTCTGTATGCAAAAAGACTTTTCATAACACAATCACATTCGGAACAAAGGCAGTATATACATACATATACAAGCATTCAAGTTAGGGACCAAATCCCTACCATAACAGTACAGTACAAGTCTATACAGTATTACAAAACAGAGACAGAAGGGTGAATTGAGACACCCCAAACGAGCCTAAGCTTGAACACACTTGGAACCTCGCAGTGAGGCACGTTGGTTGGCTTGACAAAAGGGAGTTTAACCCAACGCTCCTAGCTCCGATCCGGTGCTTGGACACCTACATATATATATACATATATATATAAACAGTGAGCTAAAGCCCAGTGAATAACATATGCGTAAAGAGGTTAAGAATGAATGTCCTTTCAGCATTTAAAACAGTCAGTTATAACAGTATATCAGTCATTTAGTCATAGCAGTCATATGTGGTATATCCCATAGCAAAACAGTACAGTAGGTCTTAACAGACCGAACAGTCAGTTGATGGCCATCATATCAGTAAACAGTAGTGGTTCTAACATGGGAACCGACAGAGATCTCTGTAACAGTAGCAGTAACAGTACAGTAACAATAAATTGCTATGGCTGCCACGAATACAGTTCGCAAATAGGACAAACATTCATTCAGTAAGAAATATCATTTCAGAAAGTAGTACAGTTGGTCATTCAGAAAATATTCATGATTGAATATATCTTTACAACATTGTTACTCACAGAATTCTGGGCTACAGATAGGCTAGTGAGCGTCCTCGGATGCCAACCCTACACAGTTACAAGATGAACACACACTAAGTTGCACGTTTGGGAAACAATAACTTAGTCCCTATCTTGACTCGGTGTGGTTCTATAGCATTATCCTCATTAAGATGCCTTAAACTAGGCCTAGGAATGCCTAGGATGGAATGAGGATGCAAAGATGCACTTTAAAACACTTTTCAAATTTTTGCTGAGACAAGGGTCCCGCTCGAGCGTGGCTTTCTCCGCTCGAGCGGACATGCAGACAAAAGATCTTCGCTCGAGCGTGACTTTCCTCACTCGAGCGGACTGCAAAAGTACTGGATGCATGAAATTCACACTTGACGGGCGCTCGACCCCCGCTCGAGCGTGAAACACAAGTCCTCGCTCGAGCGTGCATTCCCTCGCTCGAGCGGACTATAAATACATGCAAAGTACTGGATACACGCATTTCACGCTCGAGCGTTACTTTCCACGCTCGAGCGGACTGCATGAACTCAGAGTGTACGCTCGAGCATGGAGTTACCCGTTCGAGCGTGGATCCAAAATCTGGAATTTCCAGATTTGTCTCCAAGCATGAAACTCAACATTTAAAGCATCAAATTCGATCTTTTTGGGCTAATTTTCTGGAAAACACTTTAAAACTCATAATATGACATGTTTCAAAGATCAATTTGCAAAATCAAAGCCCAAAGGTAGTTCAATTGAACCCATTTCCAAACAAAACTTCAAGAACATGATGTACATGCAACATGCATGAATTTAATCAACTTCAAAGCTTCTAATACAAGAACAAATGAGTCAATCCTTCCAAAAACATGCTGAATTCATGGACCAAAGCTAGAATATGGACATGCATGTGAGGATTTCCATGAAAACAACCTCAAAATGCTAGAACATGTACATGCATGCATGATTTAAGCTTCAATTCAACATTTTTGAACCAATTCTAAACTCTAATCACCAAACTTCCATGAAACATGCAAGATACAACTTAAACTCACAATTAAAAGGGTGAGTCTCCTACCTCAAGTCCTCAATTTCAAGAATGGAAGCTCAATTATGCAATCTCTCTTCAATTTCTTCTAGTTCCCAAGCTAAATTTGATGAACTCAAGTTTTCTCCTAACTCTCCCTCTCTCTAGTTGGTTTTGTCCAAGAAGATGGAGAATGATGCAACAAAATGATACAAATTCAAGTCTCAAGAGGTCTCATGAAGTGGCCCACTAATGTGGCAAAAAGGTAAATAATGCAATTAATGTAATTTAATATTATTTAATCTAATTTACTCGAACCAAATCACATTTTAATTAAATCTACCATAAAATCACATAAATTCTAACTAGCATAAAACATTAATCGATTTCAGATTCGGCCGCCGATAAGGCCTTCAATTTACAGTTCAAACTTAAAACATGAACAGATCAATTGACAGTCAAGCAGATAGAAATGCGTTTAAACTAATACACTCAATCAATCAGTTCAGAATGTCAGTCAAATCAGTTACTTAATCATGTTCAGTCACAGTTTAGCAGTAATCAGTGGTATTATCAGTAAACAGTGGTGAGGGTTGTCACAGTCTCCCCTCCTTACAAAGAGTTTGGTCCTCCAAACTCGAATTACCTTCATTCTGGAAGAATACTGGATCCAGAGGGAACAGTTCAGGATATCTCTTGATCATATCGTCTTCCCTTTCCTAAGTGGCATATACGCCACCATGGTTTTGCCAATCAACTTTCACTAACGGAATTTCTTTATTCCTTAACTTCTTGATTCGTCGGTTTACAATCTGAATAGGCCGTTCTTCATAAGTGTAGTCATCACTTAGCACTACACGGGTAGGCTCAATCACATGGAAGGGATCCCGGAGGTAATCCCTCAACATTGAAATATGGAACACGTTATACATATGCTCCATTTCAGGGGGAAGCGCTGCTTGATACGCCACCGGATTAATCTTCTCAATAATCTCATACGGTCCGACATATCTCGGCGCTAGCTTGCCTTTAACCCCAAAACGGGTCTGCCCTTTCATCGGTGTCACTTTAACAAAAACATGATCACCTACTTCATATTCCCTGTCTCGTCTTCGGACATCCGCATAACTTTTCTGTCGGCTTTGTGCGGTTTTCAGTCTCTGTTGAATCAGTTTCACTTTTTCGGTGGTTTCTTGTACAATCTCGGGCCCAAGCAAAGGCCCATCTCCAACTTCTGCCCAATAGATAGGAGATCGACATTTTCTGCCATACAAAGCCTCGAAAAACGCCATACTAATGCTTGAATGAAAAACTGTTGTTGTAGGTGAATTCAGCCAACGGTAAGTGGTTTTCCCAATTTCCCTGAAAATCAAGGACATATATTCTCAGTAAATCCTCCAGAGTCTGGATGGTTTTTTCTGACTATCCATCTGTCTGAGGATGATATGCACTACTCAGTCTCAGTTCAGTACCCAATGCTGTCTGTAGGCTTTACGAGAATCTCGATGTAAACTTCGAGTCCATATCAAAAACAATGGACACAGGCACTCCATGCAATTTGATAATCTCATCGATATGGAGTATAGCCAATTTGTCTGCATTATAAATTGTTTTGACAGGTAAGAAGTGAGCAAATTTAGTTAGTCTATCAACAATAACCCAAATTGAGTCCATACCTTTACTGGAGCGAGGTAAACCAACAATAAAATCCATAGTGATATGTTCCTATTTCCACTCCGGTATCGGTAAGGGTTGCAGTAAGCTTGCGGGTCGTTGGTGTTCGGCTTTAACCTGTTGGCAATGAATACATTTCGACACAAAGTCAGCAATCTCTTTCTTCATTCCCGGCCACCATAAATTCAGTTTCAAGTCTTGGTACATTTTCGTATTTCCTGGATGGATAGACAATTTTGAATTGTGGCCCTCTTGCAGAATTCTTCTTTTCAGTTCAGAATCACTCGATACACATAACCTTCCCTAAAATTTCAGTACATTGTTTTCAAATTTGAAACCCGGCCTTGGTCTAGATTCCCGTTCCTCGATGACCTTTTTCAAAAAGTCATCATGTTGTTGTTTCTCTTTAATCTCTTCGATAAGTGCCGGTTGAGCAGAAATAGCAGCTAAGGTTTCACCTTGTTCACGCAAAATGATCTCAACTTCAAATTTTTCAAGGTCACATAGCAATTCTTTCTGCCCGGTGAGTAAACAGGCTAAATTTCTGATCGATTTCTGACTCAGTGCATTGGCAACGGTGTTAACTTTTCCTGGATGATACAAAATTTGCAAATCATAATCCTTTATCAGTTCTAACCATCTCCGTTGTCTCATGTTCAATTCTTTCTGTGTGAAGAAGTATTTCAAACTCTTGTGGTCTGTATACACCCCATATGTTGCCCCATAAAGGTAGTGATGCCAGATTTTCAATGCAAACACTACTGCAGCAAGTTCCAAATCATGGGTCGGGTAGTTCTTTTCATGCGGTCTCAGTTGTCAGGAAGCATACGCAATAACTTTACCATTCTGCATTAAAACACATCCCAAACCCTTATAAGAAGCATCACTAAACATAGTATAACCATCCGTACCTGAGGGGTAGGGTAAGAATCGATGCAGTCACAACTCGAGTCTTTAACTCTTGAAAGACTGATTCTCTCTGATCGGTCCAGTCAAATGATATCCCCTTTTGAGTCAATTGAGTCAGTGGTAGGGCAATTTTGGAGAAGTCTTTGACAAACTTTCTGTAATACCCGGCTAAGCCTAGAAAACTTCGGACTTCGGTAACATTTGTCAGTCTAGGCCAATTCACTACTGCTTCAATTTTCTACGGATCAACTGAAATTCTATCCTTGCTGATTACATGTCCCAAAAACATAACATTGTCAAGCCAAAATTCACATTTTGTCAGTTTAGCACACAGTTTCTGTTCTCTTAGGGTCTGTAGGGCAGTTCTCAAATGATGTTCATGTTCTTCCGTGCTTTTGGAATAAATTAAAATGTCATCTATGAAAACAACTACAAATTCATCAAGGTATGGTTTGAAAATTCTATTCATAAGGTCCATAAATGCAGCAGGTGCATTGGTAACTCCGAAAGGCATAACAAGGAATTCATAATGTCCGTACCTCGTTCGAAAGGCAGTCTTTTCAATGTCCCCTGTCTTGACTTTTAACTGGTGGTATCCAAATCTGAGGTCAATTTTGGAGAACACTTGGGCACCTTGTAACTAGTCAAATAAATCATCAATACGAGGCAATGGATATTTATTTTTCACTGTTACCTTGTTCAGTTCACGGTAGTCAATGTAGAGTCTCAATGAGCCATCTTTCTTTTTCACAAATAAGACCGGTGCGCCCCACGGTGAAGTACTGGGCCTGATGAACTTCTTATCTAACAGTTCTTGCAGCTAAACTTTCAACTCTTTCAATTCAGTTGGCGCCATTCTGTAAGGAGCTTTAGATACTGGTTGTGTACCCAGAATCACATCAATGGTGAATTCAATCTCCCTATCAATCAAATCCCCTGGCAAATCATCTGGAAAAACATCTGGGAATTCTCTAACTATAGGAATACTGTTCACATCAGTTTTAGCATCAGTAAGTACAGTCAATACACAACACATATACCCTTTACACCCCTTTTTAATCAGTTTAAAAGCTTTCATGGATGAAATCAGATATGGGGGAGGTACTACTCCAACTCCGTTAAACACAAATTCAGGCAGTCCAGGTGGACGGAAAACAACTTGTTTTGTTACACAGTCTATGGTAACATGATATTTTGTTAACTAGTCCATTCCCAATATCACATCAAAGTGATCAATATTCAGAGGCAGTAAATCAATATACAAATGAACATCCCCAACAATAATTTCACATACAGGGTACATATAAGCACAAGTCATAGATCCTCCAACAGGTGAAGATACAGCTAATAGATAGTTCATAGGTTCCAGTGGTCTATTTAATTTTCGCGAAAAAGCATGCGATACATATGAATGTGTAGACCCCGAATCAATCAGAACATATGCATTTTGAGCACAAATTGAGAGTATACCTGACACAACGGTCTCGGTGTTCTGTACATCTCCCGGTACGAGTGCGAACACTCGGCCTAGCCTCATAGGCTCTTTTCCAGTAGCTTTGGGATTAGGTCTTGGTACAACAATTGATGCTACGGCACTGGCTGCAGCTTTACTATTGCCCTGAGGAGCAGAAGGGCAATCTTTGACCATGTGGCCCACCTTGCCACACCTGTAACAAGCACTACATATTTTATAGCAAACCCCTTTATGTTTCTTACCACATTCAGAACATGGCGGTATGGAACCACTTCCCTGACTGGAACTGGTTGTTGACTCTGTACTTTGCTTTTTATTCAATGAATTGTTCCGGCCTTTCTTAAACTTGAAGCCTCGTCTTTTACCACGCCACTCGGCCACTGGTGTTTCAGTCTGTTTCAGTGCCTCGATGTACGACTCAGCCATTATTGCTCGGTCAAGAACATCTACATATTTCAGTAGTTTTAGAACATTGATTCTGTCAAGTATTTCAACATTAAGGCTGCCTTCAAACTTCCTGTCCTTTTTATAATCAGTATCCACCATGTGTGGTGCATATCTGGCGAGTTCAGTGAATTTTGATTCGTACTCAGCTATGGACATAGTGCCCTGTTTCAATTGTTCAAATTCAGTCACTTTTCGGTCCCTGACACACTGTGGAAAGTATTTCTCAAAGAAGGCTCCCTTAAACTGAGCCCAAGTCATAGCAGTATTGGTGTCATGGACAAGCATCCACCACCTTCTGGCCTCTTCTTGTAAGGTGAAGGTAGCCAGTAGCACTTTGTGTGCTTCAAAACACGGAAAGACTTCAAACAATTTCTCGGTCTCTAGGACCCATGCTTCGGCCTTCAGTGGTTCAAGGCCTCCTTGGAATGACGGTGGTTTCATTTTACTGAACTTCTGCGTTATAGCAGTTATATCATCATTCAAATTCGGTTCCGGCTGTACCGGAGGAGATGGGGGCTGTTGGTTCTGTTGTTGCCTTAAGGCCTCAGTTAGCAGTTTAACTGTTCTTTCTAGCCTTGTCATTCTAGCCTCAGATGATTCAGATTCATCAGCACTTCTTGCGTTATCCATTTCACTATAGACAATTATGACAATTATAAACATAGACAGTTGCATACTTAACATATAAACACATTAGCACATATATTCATGTCATGGCCACACGCACTTTCTTCTGCTCATGTAATGCCCTATCCACTTTTCTAGGACATCCTATAGCTCATTTGGACACGTGTGTGCGGTATAACTCATGGTTTAGTATTGCTCTGATACCACTCTGTCACGACCCAAACCCGCCCCTATGGGTTTAGCATCATAACCGGCCAGTAATCCGTGATTACCGAAGGCCTGCTTAACAGTAAAAACAGTAATACAGAGTACAGGGGCTGGCGGAAGCCAAAACAATAAATGAAAGATGTCCAATGAGCTGTGACAGTCTGTATGCAAAAAGACTTTTCATAACACAATCACATTCGGAACAAAGGCAGTATATACATACATATACAAGCATTCAGGTTCGGGACCAAATCCCTACCATAACAGTACAGTACAAGTCTATACAGTATTACAAAACAGAGATAGAAGGGTGAACTGAGACACCCCAAATGAGCCTAAGCTTGAACACACTTGGAACCTCACAGTGAGGCACGTTGGTTGGCTTGACAAAAGGGAGTTTAACCCAACGCTCCTAGCTCCGATCCGGTGCCTGGACACCTACATATATATATATATATATAAACAGTGAGCTAAAGCCCAGTGAATAACATATGCGTAAAGAGGTTAAGAATGAATGTTCTTTCAGCATTTAAAATAGTCAGTTATAACAGTATATCAGTCATTTAGTCATAGCAGTCATATGTGGTACATCCCATAGCAAAACAGTACAGTAGGTCTTAACAGACCGAACTGTCAGTTGATGGCCATCATATCAGTACACAGTAGTGGTTCCAACATGGGAACCGACAAAGATCTCTGTAACAGTAGCAGTAACAGTACAGTAACAGTAAATTGCTATGGCTGCCACGAATACAGTTCGCAACTAGGACAAACATTCATTCAGTAAGAAATATCATTTCAGAAAGTAGTACAGTTGGTCATTCAGAAAATATTCATGGTTGAATATATCTTTACAACATTGTTACTCACAGAGTTCTGGGCTACAGATAGGCTAGTGAGCGTCCTCGGATGCCAACCCTACACAGTTACAAGATGAACACACACTAAGTTGCACATTTGGGAAACAATAACTTAGTCCCTATCTTGACTCGGTGTGGTTCTATAGTATTATCCTCAATAAGATACCTTAAACTAGGCCTAGGAATGCCTAGGATGGAATGAGGATGCAAAGATGCACTTTAAAACACTTTTCAAATTTTTGCTGAGACAGGGGTCCCGCTCGAGCGTGGCTTTCTCCGCTCGAGCGAACATACAGACAAAAGATCTTCGCTCGAGCGTGACTTTCCTCGCTCAAGCGGACTGCAAAAGTACTGGATGCATGAAATTCACACTCGACGGGCGCTCGACCCCCGCTCGAGCGTGAAACACAAGTCCTCGCTCGAGCGGACTATAAATACATGCAAAGTACTGGATACACGCATTTCACGCTCGAGCGTTACTTTCCACGCTCGAGCGGACTGCATGAACTCAGAGTGTACGCTCGAGCGTGGAGTTACCCGCTCGAGTGTGGATCCAAAATCTGGAATTTTCAGATTTGTCTCTAAGCATGAAACTCAACATTTAAAGCATCAAATTCGATCCTTTTGGGCTAATTTTCTGGAAAACACTTTAAAACTCGTAATATGACATGTTTCAAAGATCAATTTGCAAAATCAAAGCCCAAAGGTAGTTCAATTGAACCCATTTCCAAACAAAACTTCAAGAACATGATGTACATGCAATATGCATGAATTTAATCAACTTCAAAGCTGCTAATACAAGAACAAATGAGTCAATCCTTCCAAAAACATGCTGAATTCATGGACCAAAGCTAGAATATGGACATGCATATGAGGATTTCCATGAAAACAACCTCAAAATGCTAGAACATGTACATGCATACATGATTTAAGCTTCAATTCAACATTTTTGAACCAATTCTAGACTCTAATCACCAAACTTCCATGAAACATGCAAGATACAACTTAAACTCACAATTAAAAGGGTGAGTCTCCTACCTCTAGTCCTTAATTTCAAGAATGGAAGCTCAATTATGCAATCTCTCTTCAATTTCTTCTAGTTCCCAAGCTAAATTTGATGAACTCAAGTTTTCTCCTAACTCTCCCTCTCTCTAGTCGGTTTTGTCCAAGAAGATGGAGAATGATGCAACAAAATGATACAAATTCAAGTCTCAAGAGGTCTCATGAAGTGGTCCACTAATGTGGCAAAAAGGTAAATAATGTAACTAATGTAATTTAACATTATTTAAGCTGATTTACTCGAACAAAATCACATTTCAATTAAATCTACCATAAAATCAGATAAATTCTAACTAGCATAAAACATTAATCGATTTCAAATTTGACCGCCGATAAGGCCTTCAATTTACAGTTCAAACTTAAAACATGAACAGATCAATTGACAGTCAAACAGATAGAAATGCGTTTAAACTAATACACTCAATCAATCAGTTCAGAATGTCAGTCAAATCAGTTACTTAATCATGTTCAGTCACAGTTTAGCAGTAATCAGTGATATTATCAGTAAACAATGGTGAGGGTTGTCACACGCTCCCTCACCTCCGCAAACGCTGGTCAAAGGCGGCATCAGATGAGTCTGGATGAAGGTTGCGTGGTCACCCTCTGCACGGAAGTACTCCGTCTCCAGCCCTACCATAAACTGGATCACCTGGTCGATAGAAAGTCTGTGTGTCTCTCTCATCGATGCTAGAGGTGCCGTCGGTACGAACGGGGCAGACAGTCCTAAAGTCTGGCGTGTGAAGCGCTCGCTCAAGAACCAAGCACAGCAGATCGGGCCCTCAAGGAGAATGTGATAGCGGGCGATGACCCGAGCTGTATCGTACTGTAATCTGAGCCTTGACGGTATCGCGTCCTACGGCTGCCATGTGATCTAAAAAATAAAAGAATGAACAGATGATTAGTCGCTGTCAACTGGCAAATGTGTGCATCAAGTTGATTGAAAAGCATAATAACTTTGTTTTGGGTTACCTCATGCGCCGCGACCGTGTCGAAGTACTAGCGGAAAAACATGAAGTTCTCCCAGGTCCTACGGCGGAGCTGGCCATCGTATACCAGAGAAGACAGGACTGTCGCCGGCTTCTCCTCTACAGGCTCTGGGGCAAGAGCTAGAAAGTATGCGTACACCCACAACTACAAGGAAATGTGATCAATACAGTGTATGAGCAGATACAGAATGTAAGGCAGAAAGTGCATGTGTTGAACAAATGTAAAGCAAGAAATGCTGAACAGAAAATGTGAATTAAAAGGGGGGAACTGAGTTGTGTACCTCCCAAGCTCGCCAGTAGCCATCTATCAAGGTCCCGCTCATGCGAGAAGTCAAGCTCATGTAGCCATACAGAGTGGTGAGTCCAGCTCTGCCCTAGTCGTAGAACTGAGCTCGTTGAAGTACTACCAATGCGCTCAATAGGTACAAGCCTACGGTATTCCACCTGTTCAAAAATAAGGTGGTACCGAAAAGGAACATGAGAAAGCCCTTGGCATACTGCTCTGCCTCCTCAAATGTCTCGGGCTCCTCTCTTCTAAACCACTTGTAAACACCCCATTTTTGACCGTCCTAAAGACTTGGACGTCATCATTTGAGTGCTCAATGATTGCACATGTTCGCGCTCATTTGGAGTCCTCGAGGTTTTCGGCTGCGCACCTTGCCTTTAAGGCTCTGAACTCTTTTGGTTTTGTGCTTATTTTAAGCCAACTCTAGGTCCTCCCTTTTTGCATGGAGGGAGAAACAGTGGTGTAGACCACTTTTATCTTCTGTAGACCACTTTTCTTCCATGCCAGCCACTTTTGGTGGTCGGTCAGCTAGGGTTGGTGGTCGGTCGACCACCTCAAGTGGTCTGCAGCATGCCACCACCTTCTCCTCTCTTGGGAGACCCCATTTTTGCCCTGTCGACCAGGTTTTTCCCCTATCGACCACCTGAGGTGGTCGGTCGACTAGGTGGGGTGGTCGGCGGCCATTTTTCACTTTCTGCAAATATTTTTGGTGCCAGCTGTGCCAGCTGTTAGGCACAGAATGCATGCTTCTTACACGTGTAAGGAGGGATTTGAGCAAGCTTTAGCTTGCATTTCTATATAAGGGGAGGTGTCTCCCCCTTGAGAAGGGTTCAGAATTTTTAAGAGCAAAAACTCTCCCTCTCTCTCTCTCTCTCTCTCTCTCTCTCTCTCTCTCTCCATATTTGTGCCTTAAAGTGTTATTTCTTCACCTTTTTGCACACAAACACCTACCTAAACACCACCATCATTGAGCTGAGGTCCTTGGAGGTCATATTTGAGCTTCAAAAGGCTGGTTTTTGGCTCAAGAAGTTGCTGTTTTGCTGTGGTTCTTCAAGGGTGAGTAATAGCCTCTTTAAAGCTTTATTTTCATTGCTTATTTAGCCACCTTTGCATGCTATTTTAGGCTTTGTTTTCAACTACAAAAACCTTTGTTTTTAAGTGTTTAAAAAGGTTGTTTGCGGCTTTGTTTGAGTTAGGGGTGGTTTACCCCCTTTGGTGGCTTGTTTTGCCTTGTTTTGTGCCATCTTTTAAGGCCTTTGGGATCATCTCTTTTTGGCCTTCTTGCCACTGAAACTTAGAGGAATTTTAGTGGTGGAAATGTGGTTTTGAGGTCCCAAATGGGTGGGGGTGGTCCCCCCTCCTCTTCTCTTGTTTGCATGTGTTGATGGCCCATCAAAAGAGCATGTGTTTTTACTTCTTAGAGGCTTTGTTTAGGCTCATTTTTGTGACTTTTCAGACCTTTCATAGCTCTATTTTGGGCTGTCTTGGTCACTTCTTGGATGCTTCTTGTACTTGTAGTGTAATCCTACTTGTAGCCTTGCAAAGTAGCATGCCTTTGTGCTTTGAATTGGCTCCATTTCAGCATGTTTTTAGCCATTATTTTCCATGTCATAACTCTGATTTGTGTTGGTTTGGTTGCCTCTTGCATGCTCCTTGCACTTGTAGTGCAATTTTGTTCACTAGCCTACTGTATTTGGTGTTTTAGCCTATTGATCTAGCATGTGTATGCTCTACTCCAGTACATTTTTGGCTATGTTTTAGCATGCTTTAGGTTTGATTTGAGTGGTTTTGGTCATGCATGCTTGGCTTTGCATAGCTATAGTGTATTTGGCTTTACTAGCCTTGCATTTTGGGACCCCTAGCATGCTATATTTGTGATGTGTGCATGATATGGCTTCATTTGATATGAAATTTCATAGCATAAACTTCTACCATACTCTCATGTTTATCACTCTTTCATTGTGTTTAAAAGTTGTGCCCTTATGCCTTGTTTGTGAGCTAATACGAGAGCATATCTTTCTTGCCGTCCATGTTGCAAGTCTAGCATGTTTTTGCTACCATTTTGACCTGCCCTATGTCTGTTTTGAGTGCTTAAGGTCATTTGAGCACTGCTTAGTATGGTTGTAGTGTAAAGCCCTTGACTAGCTTTGTATTTCAAGCCTCTTGGCATGCTTTATTTGAGCTGTTTACATGATATGACATCACTTGGCATGTAATTTCAGAGCATATGTCATTGTCACACTTTCACATTTTCCACTCCTTCAATGTGTTTGAGAGTTGTGTCTTCATGCCTTGTTGGCGAGCCATCAAATGTGCATATTTTCCTTGTGTTATATGCCTTGATCTTAGTATATTTTAGCCACTGTTTTGGCATATTTAACCTCTGTCCGGGGTTGGTTTGGTCATTTAGGCTTGGTATTGTATGCCTATAGTGCTATGCTCTTTGCTAGTCTCGATGCCTTAGCTTCTAAACATGCCATGCATGCATTGCTTACATGATAGAGCCTTGTGCATGCCACTCTAGCATTGATAGATAAGCAAGTTGTTTGCATGGGTGTTGCATTGCATTGTATTTGGATCGGACGTTAATCAAAACACGAGAACTGAAGGGCGTTTCATACTTGAAGTAATGAAACGTGCCTCATTTCTTGGTCGCCGTCCCCTTTGATTGTGCATGATAGGGTGAAGGTCTTTCGAGTCTTATGTGTGCATTCATTGAGTTTTGCGCAATCTTGATCCTTTGGCCACCATGCATTGAAAATGCTTGGTTGTTGGCTAGAGAGTCAAGTGCCATACTCCTTTGAGCTTGAGATATGATAAGGAGTGTGGAAGTGCATACATTTCCTTGCAAATACACTGTCTTGCCTCTGTTTGTACTCTGTTGCAGCAACAGGAGGAATTTCAGCCCTCAGGGTGTTCTTGAGATCAGAAAGAAGCAATATGGGAATCGGTGTAATTTTTGAAGATTCAAAAGAGTGCAAACAGAGGCGTCTTGAAGCAAGTCAGTGGATTTTCGAGAGGACGCAACCGAGCATGCATATCTCCCTCGCCCGCGAGGCCATTTATCGCTTTTGTTAGCTAGTTGTAGTTGATTACCTATGTTGTAATTAATTTAGCTTAGTGCTTTATAATATTCTAATTAGCTTAGATTAGCTAGTTATTCAATTTGGTTTGTAATAATTAATTAGCTAGAATAGTTAGTTAATTAGTGGATTTGTAATAGTTAGCTTAATTAGCGTAGCTAGTTAGCTTTCATTTTATTCGGACCCTCCGTCAGGATGGCAAATGTTGTAATAAGTATGTGTGTGTGTATGAATGTCTTCCAACCCCACGTCTTTCTCCCTTTTACTTATCAGCTTTTGATGGTTAGTTTAGGGCATATTTCAATTAGCATACTTATGCTTTGCATGCGTGCATCATTCATTCGTATTGTATGCACTGGGCTCGGCGCATCATTCAAACTGCATTGTATTTCAATGCACTTACTTGAATACGTGTCTAAAAGCATGTTATCAAGTGTTGCATTCATATGCCATCTTAGATAGCTGAGCCCATTTTAGTTGTATTATTGCATGTGTTGCATTAGGCATCTTAACATAGCTAGGATCATGTATTGATTTCTAACTAGTTCTCTGTTTTGGCTCGGTGTACACTGTAAGTGTTTTCGCTTTAGCATCCTTGCATGTGTGTAAGTGACTGCCATGATAGCATGCCTGCCATGAGGCTATTTGCTTAAGTGCTATAACTACATGAATGCCTGTGGATGAAGGCTTCATTACTTGAATTGGAACAATTCATCAAAATGTGAGTTTTAAGCCCACTTGAGGGTGGCAAATCATCATGTTTTCTAAGCCCACTTGAGGGTGGCAAATCCGCGCTTTAGCCTACTTGCAAGTAGCATCTCCAAACCATTTTCGAAAAAAACAAACATGAGATGTTTTGTTCCAAATCGAGCGATTTAGTCTATACTGGTGTGTTGTGCGCATCACATAGTAAGGTTAGCTAATAATCAGACAAGAACACATGTGTTTATAAACAACATATCATGTTTAGTAGAGGCCGATCCTTTGATCAGGCGAGCGGGGGTGCTCATTTCATGACCTTCCCCTCTCGTACCCAAGTTCCCGAGCCGAGACAACTTTGGTGATGACGGATACGTGGCCTTTGGCACGAGTCAGGATTTCCTAAATTTTCCAAAACAAAATATTTAGGTGGCGACTCTATAATCTGGCAAAGCAGTCCATGTTTGGAACTTCTTGATTAAAATTGATTTTTCAAAACGATTTGCCGGATTTGGACTCTTTGGTGATTTATCAATCTTACATTGTACTTTGTAAGACTAGATTCAGAACCGTGACAAGAGTCCGAACTGTAGTAGCTAGAACCCAATCTGCGCCCTCTCCGAAAGAGAGAGTTCGAGCGGTCTACACCACTCCTCGAACCAACTATATCGGACCATACCTGCCCGTGATGTCGGTGGGTGTATCCCAAGCAATGCGGTCCATGCAGCCTCCCACTCTCCCATGTTAGAGTCGAGAGGGATTAGATCACCTTCCACACCTAAGCTAGTGATCATGGCGAAGTCGTAAGGGGTCATCGTCATCTCCCCTGTAGTGGAGAAATGGAAAGAGTTGGTGGTATCCCACCACCTCTCCACTATAGCCCCTAAGAGAGGGCGGCTCGCTATAACCCGCGTTAGACTAGAGCAGAATAGGCCGAAGCCTGTCTCGTCAACAATGTCGCGGACTCTAAGCGGGAGCTCACCGTACCAGTCCCAGGCTATCGTCGTACTATAACCTCTGAAAGAGCGAGACTCGTCCTATGGAAATGCATGTGAGGCAGTCAGATCAAGTACTGAAAGCACAATTGAAAGTATAGTTGAATATGAGGCAGTGATGTTTGTACAGTTGGATCAGGGCAGTCTATGTAATCAGATCAAAATAGTGCAAGAAATGCAAACAGTTAAGGGAAGTATTGCAGAAGAACAGTGTTCATACCTCCACGACGATGGCCGACAAGTGAGATGCTAGCTCTCTCAATAGAGGGTCATCAGGTGCATCCTCAGCGAAATCAGCGAAGGCTTTGATGCCTTCCGCTGTAGGCACTATGTGAGTCTCCAGATGATACCACGCCAGATCAAAAGGGCGTATACTCAGTGGTAAAGGCTCAGGCTCGGCCTCGGGCATAGCCGCAAAGTCTGCCTCAAGCTCTACCGGAGGAAGTGCAGGGAAAGCCTCGTCATGTAAGACGTCATCAGCCATCTGAAATAGGTGCAAGAGAAGCAAAAATGAAGGAAATGGTGAAACTTTGCAAAAGTCAAACCCTAGGAGAGAGAAAAAGTCAAAGAAAGTCAAAACCCGGGAAAAGTGTACTAACCTTGGGAGAAACTCGAGGGGAATCAACCTAGAATGGTGGAAATGACGAAAGAAGAGTCGAAATCAAATTCTGATCAGTTCAAAGTGAAGAGAACTAGAGGGTTTTAGCGAAGGAAGTTTGTTTAGGGTGTTGGAAAATGCGTAAAATGCGCGGATCTAGAGAGAAGAAGCACCTAGGGAGCAAGGGAGGAAGTTTTTGTGCAAGGGGTTGTAAGGAAATGGATTGGTTTTGCCTTTACTTAAAGACCCACGGCTGAAAAGACCAAAATGTCCAAAGCTGCCATCGGTAGCCGGCACTACCTCATTGGTGGCCAGTAGTGTTGCATTGGTGGCCGGCAGTGGCCCCTGATGGCCGGTAGGGGGCCGACACCCTTCCCTGATGGCCAACAGGCTCCCACCAGCTCCCCCTGCATCTTTGGCCTTGATTTGTGTCCTTGGATCTCAATAAATGCAAGTTGTGCTCAAAATTTGATTCAGAATACCTCCGCGGAAGCCCAGAATCGCATTCCAATACCCAAGGGTCATCGTTCATCAATGCAAACAAGGTGTATCCCTTTTAACATGTTGCAACTCTTCTGAGAGGTAAATCGGAAGTTACCTTTGAGTCATCTTTAGCAAACATGCTCTTGTCATCGCATAGAATTTGCATGTTGCATTGAATATGCATTGTTGTTATGTTGCCTCGAATATACATGCTACGCTGTATTTCATCGCATACTCTCATGTTTGCATAAGAATATGCTTGTACATTCGTACTTGTTGCATTGAATATACATTTGAATTGTTGTATAGAACATGCATGTTATACCATATGCGTTGTTGATCATTTTGCATTGAATATGTTTCTGTTTTGTTTCTTGCACGTTGTGCATTGAGCATGCCTTTAACATTGTGTTACGATCATTCGTCTCGCAAGAGATATGCAGTTGTATTGCGTTGTACCTGTAAAGTTTCCTTCTTATGCAGGCACGATATTTTATGTACGCTTCATTTAAAGCTGGTGCAACCAGACGATATTGTATGTACAGTTCATTTAGAGGGATTCCGGGTAAGATCATTCATGTCCTTTGGACACCTTGTTTTGGTTAGAAGCATTTGGGTATGCCCGGTGCTTACACCACACCTTGTTTTGGTTAGAACCATCCGGGTACGCCCGGTGCTTACACCGCATCTCGTTGGTTAGAGACATTCAGGTACGCCCGGTGTCTACATCGACATCTCGTTAGTTAGAGACATTCGGGTATGCCCGATGTCTATACCGACCTTTTGTAGGTGCTACCTCTCGCGTGTGATACGCTAAGAGGTGCTTCATTTTCACCTCTCGCGTGTGATATGCTAAGAGGTGCTTCCTTTTTTCACCTCTCACATGTGATACGCTAAGAGGTGCTTTCTTTTCACCTCTCGCATGTGATACGCTAAGAGGTGCTTCCTTTTCACCTCTAGCATGTGATACGCTAAGAGGTGCTTCATTTTCCTCTCTCGTGTGTGGTATGCTAAGAGGTGTTTCGTTTGAGACTTCGAGTACGCCCGACAATCGCTTTGGGCCTTCCCTGTGTGAGGTGCATTGAAGATTGCATAATTTTCTTACATCCTTTCTGTGTGAAATGCGGTTCAACTTATGATTCTCATGCGTTGTATATTTATTTGCTTACTTCTTCTCATGAGTGAGACTGCTGTAACTTGTCGATTTGCTTAAAATGTTGTATTTATTTTGCATAAATGCTTCATTACAGCCCTCTTTGCATAATCATAACTAATGTTCGGCATTGTGCATATCATTTGCATTTTGCCCCAGCCTGCAGGTGCATCTGTATTGTTATCTTGAATGTTTGTCCAAGTCTTCGGCCTTGTCAAAAATGGGTCATCTCTGGGCTTTGACATTCACTCTCGTCATTTCATGACTTCCGAGCTCTATCAAAGAGGGGCAACTGTAGACACCCCATTTTTGACCGTCCTCAAGACTTGGATGTCCTCACAGGTACATCCAGTGACAAGTGTGATTGCTCATTGAGCACTCGAAATTCGCGGCGGAACGCCACAGGTTTGAGCTTTCCAAACCCTACTTCCATTCTTTCTTATTTTTGGACCATGACTTGGTCCTTCCATATTGTTGTTTGTGGTACACTGCCGGCCATGATTAGGCTCTGTCGGCCATGCATATTGGACTGTCGGCCCCCACTGATGACCGGCCAACCACCAGTGTATTCAGAAGATATTTTTGTACATATTTTGACAGCTGTTTGCACAGATGAGCCCATCTTCACCCACGTGGATGGCTGGATCTCTTCAAGAAGCTTTTGTATCTTCTATATATAGAGCTTATCTATATGCATGCAAAGGGTTACAAAATTTGAGCTGAGCTAGAATTCTCTCTCTCTCTCTCTCTCTCTAGAATACTCTCTCTCTATGTTTTGTGCTTGAAAGTGTGTTTTCTCTTCACCTTTGCACTAGCACCCTTAGCCAAACACCTTCACCTTAGTGTTGAGGATTTTGGAGGCCTTGTTTGAGCTCCTTGGAGTGGTTTTGGCTTGGTTTTGGCTCAGAAGTTTGCTGATTTGTTGTTGTGCTTCAAGGGTGAGAACCTGCCTCTTTTAAGCTTTGTTCTAGTTCATAGCTTAGCCATCTTTGTATGCTACTTTGAAGTTGGTTTTCACCTCTAAAAAGTTCTGTTTTTAAGTTTGTAAAATGTTGGCTTGAGTCTTGGTTGGTTAGGGGATGGTTACCTCCCTTGGCTCTTTGGCTTGTAAAGCCTTTTGAGCCACCTTCTTAAGCTTTTAGAACACCTTTGGTTTGGCCTTTCTACCACTGAAACTCAGAGGTATTTCAGTGGTAGAAAGTTGGTTTTGTGGTCCTAAAGAGGAGGGGGTGATCTTCCCTTCTCATAGCTTGTTTGATTGTGTAGATGGCCTAAGAGTTGAGCATGCTTTTCTACCATTTTGTAGCTTAGTTCAAGCATGATTTTGGCTTTGTTTTGACATGCTTTAACTTTGTTTTTGGGTTTTTGGGTGTTTGGGTCACCTCTTGCTTGCTTTTGGCACTTGTAGTGTAACCATGCTTGTTAGCCTAACATACTTCATGCTTTAGCCTATCATCCTAGCTTGTGTTAGCTCTACCTCAGCATGTTTTTGCCATTATTTTAGCATGTTTTAGCTCTGTTTTGAGTGGTCTTGGCCATGTGAGACTCGTTGTGCATGGTTGTAGTGTAAAGGCCCTTGATTAGCTTTGAGTTTCAAGGTCCCTAGCATGCTTTGCTTGAGTTGTTTGCATGCCATAGCATCATTTCATACATGATTTTAGTGCATGTAGCCTTGTCACACTCTCACATATTTCACTATTTTGGTACTTTTGTGAGTTGTGCCTTATGTCTTGTTTGTGAGCCAATACTTGTGCATGATTTTCTTGTCTTTTGAGCTTCTATCTCAGCATGTTTAGACTATTATTTTGGCATGTTTGAGGTCTGTCTAGAGTTGGTTTGGCCATTTGAACTTGATGTTGCATGGTTCTAGTGCAAAGCTCTTCACTAGTTTTAATGCTTAAGTCTTTTAACATGTTATACATGAGTTTTGCATGTTAGAGTCTTGTTTTTCATGCCATATCAGCACTAAAACATCTGCCATCTCCCTCATTTCTTCACTTTTGATTTGTTTTGAGGGTTGATTGGTCCTAAAGTTGTGTTTAAGCTTGGGATTGAGGCTTATGCTTAAATGGCTTTAACCCTCTTTGAGGGTTCCTCCTAGTCAAAGGCATGGTTTCTTCTATGCCTTAAGTCATCTTTTGATTGACCTTCCACTCATTAGAGGACTTTCACATTTGGACTTGACCAATTAAGGAATTCCTTGGTAATGTTAAAATGTGTAAACAAGAATCAATCAAGTAAAACATGCTAAGATAAGCATTGTTATGTTGCATTGCATTGTGTTCAATCGGATGTTATATTGAACACAAGGTGGACTGGTCCATTTCATACTCAAAGTGATGAAAATGAACCAATCCCTTTTGTCTCCATTGCCTTTGATCTTCCATGATAAGGTAGTGGTTTAGAGTCTTGTTTGTTGTGCATTTATTGAATTTGTACAAGTTGGATCTTTGGCCATCATGCGTTGAGATGCTTGATTGATGGTCTTGGATCCAATGGTGCCTCTCCTTTGATGTTTTGAGATGATAAGGAGGTGCACAGTACACACATACCCTTGGGAGACCCTCCCATTTCCTCTGGTTTAAGCTCTGTTACAGAATGGTGATGCAGCACACCAGTGGCCGGCAGTGCCCCACTGATGGCCGGCACTGCTTCATCCTCGGCCGGCAGTGTCCATCTTTGGCCGGCAAGTGGCCGGCAGCAAGCATCCATGACCGGCAGGCCACTGGTGCATTCCCCAGCATGGAATTGGTAAGGTGGAGCAAAAGTTCTTCAAGACACCCTACAAACAGAGCCTCTCAAAGAGCACACCGGAAGGCTTTTCGGGGCGAGAAACCGAATGCATGCATGCATCTTCTTCAAACAGAGCTGAGGCAGTGTGGTTTAATGCTTTTCTTGTTAGATAACATGAATTTGTTAATTAATTGAAGTGTTGTAATAATTAGTAATTACTTTGCTAGTTATTCAATTTGTTGTGTAATAATTAGTCTAATTAGTTTAATTAGATTAGTTAGCTTTAGCTTAGCTTAGAGTAGCTTAGCTCATTTATTCAAACCCTCCTTTGCGAGGGCACAATGTTGTAATAAGTGTGCGTGTGTGTGTGCATGTCTTCCAACCCCACGTCTTTCTCCCTTTTACTTAACCTCTTTCGATGGTTAGTTTAGGGATCACGTTTTGATTAGCATACCTTATGCTCGCATGTTTGCATCATTCATTTGTCTTGCATGCACCGAGGCTCGGCGCATCATTCAAACCACATCGTATTTCAATACTTATTTGAATACATGTATCAATTGTCGCATTCATATGCCATCTTAGATAGTCGAGCCTATTTAGTCGCATATTGCATGTGCTGCATTAGGCATCTTAACATAGTTAGGATCATGCATATTTCTAACTAGTTTTTGTTTTGGCTCAGAATACACTGTAAGTCTTTACGCTTTAGCATCCTCGCATGAGT
Source organism: Camellia granthamiana (assembly GCA_036172215.1). Lineage (NCBI taxonomy): Eukaryota > Viridiplantae > Streptophyta > Magnoliopsida > Ericales > Theaceae > Camellia > Camellia granthamiana. Next base: position 12,111,248 of record CM069907.1, read on the forward strand.
GTGAGTGTTGCCATGATAGCATGCTTGCCATAAGGCTATATGCTTAATTGATTAACTGCATGAATACCTGTGGATGAAGGCTTTGTTGCTTGAATTGGGACAATTCAATAATTGTGGGTTTTAAGCCCACTTTGCGAAGTGGCAAATCATGTTTTCTAAGCCCACCCGAGGGTGGCAAATCCGCTCTTTAGCCCACTTGCGAGTGGCAATTTCAAACCATTTTCAAAAAACAAACATGAGTCGATTTGTTCCAAGTCTTGTGACTTAGTCTATACTTGTATGCTATGCGCATCACATAGTAAAGTTAGCTAATAACTGGATAAGAACACATGTGTTTATAAAACAACATATCATGCTTAGTAGAGGCCGATCCTTTGATCGAGTGAGCGGGGGTGCTCATTACATGATCTTCCCCTCTCGTACCCAAGTTCCCGAGCCAAGGCAACTTTGGTGATGACGGACACGTGGCCTTTGGCACGAGTCAGGGTGTCCTAAATTTTCCAAAATAAAATATGTAGGTGGCGACTCTGTAATCTGGCAAAGCAGTCCAATTTTGGCATTATTAGATTTAAAATCTAATTTTCCAAAATGATTTGCCGGATTGGACTCTTTGGTGTTTATCAGTCTTACATTGCACTTTGTGAGACTAGATTCAGAATCGTGATAAGAGTCTGAACTGTAGTAGACCAATTCACGCCTCTCCGAAAGGGGGGCGCGCGAAGGAAGTCAAGTTTACAATAGAGGGCAATAATCCTGAGAGGAGGCTTGAAGTGGGCTTAAGTTATGGGATCAGAGCCAGAGATTAGCCTCTTAGACCAGCTTCACACAAGATGGAAGGTAGCCACCCTGATAGAAGGCCTGAATTAGGCTCAAGACAGGGGATCAGGGCCAAGCAGTGGCCTTCACAGGCAGCTTCGAAGTTGGCTTCAAAGGCAAAAAGAGCTAGTTCAACAACTGAGCTAGTGAGTTCATGGGTACCTAAGGTTTCAGATTGGTTTGTCGTGTAGAACAAGCCTAAGGAAATGCCTACCCAGAGATGTGTTGTTGGAGACCAGGGTAGGATGGTTAAACCTCTCTTGGTGGCTCCAAATAATTGGGTGTTACTGAAGCATCCAAAAACAAAGGAATCAAATATGGTTCCAATAATTTCTAGGTTCCAAATGAGGAAGATCCAGCGAAGGTACACTTAGTACCAAAAGGATTTGAAGGGAAGTGGGGAGAGTTCTTCATTGGCCCAGCCAGAAGGCCAGACAGAGGAAAGAGAAAGTCCAAAATTGGACCATAGTCCAAAATCGACTCATCAGAATAGAAGAAGTTTCAACAAAAAACAGTTGGCTAAAGTTCACTCTGAACTGAAAGCCAAGGAAAGATCCAACTTAGCAGGTCTTAAAAAGGCTCCTTTAGTCCCCCACGAATTTTGTTGTTTGTTACTTTTAAAAAACAACAAATATTTTTTCAATTAAATTTTTACTAATTTCACGACACCATCCCCACTATTCTCACCTTCACTATCATACTACCATCACCATAGCCACTACCATCATCACTACCGCCATCACCCCACCACTATGTCACAATCTCTACTTTCACCTTCGTTCCATCACCACCACCACCAAATATAAAAAAATATATTTTTAATTTTTTTTATAAAAAATATTTTTCATTAAAAAATATTTTCTATCTAAATAAATGAAGCATAACATTGGGAAACAAGCTGATTTCAGTTAAATATGTTCATAACTAAGAAAAATTCTTTTATTTAAAAAAAAAAATTATCTCATGCTTGTTTCGATTTTCTACAATTTCCTTATTTTCAAATACATTCATATATATATCTATATATATATGTTGTATAAATTATGTGATAATATAAAACAAATAGATTCATACTCGGTAATTGAAATTTCAGAACAAGCAACCATTCTGAAAATTACAATACACAACAAAATAAAATAACATAGAAAAGCAAACCGAAACCTGCACTAAACAGTGTCCTTAATTTTTTTAAATAAATTTAAAAAATTCTAGATATGCATAAAATTTGACAAGAATAATGTGACAATGTTAATTAATGTGTATTTGATTTTATTGTTGAGCCAAATAAAATAAAATAAGATTGAATGTATATTTAGCTTTAGTTGTGAATTTAAAAAAAAAAAAATGGTTGTGAACCTCAAAAAAAAAAATTAAAAAAAAAAAAAAAAAGATTGAATGTATATTTAGCTTTGGTTGTGAATTTAAAAAAAAAACAAAAAAAAAAAAAGATTGAATGTATATATTTAGCTTTGGTTGTGAATCTTAAAAATTAAAAAAAAAAAATGGTTGTGAACCTTAAAAAAAAAATAATAATAATAATAAAAACATTGGATGTATATTTAGCTTTAGTTGTGAATCTTAAAAAAAAGAAAAAGAAAGAGAAAAAAGTTGGTTGTGAACCTGAATAAATAAATAAATAAATAAAAGAAAAAAGATTGAATGTATATTTAGTTTTGGTTGTGAATCTTTAAAAAATAAAAAAATAAAAAAAAACATATGGGGAAATTAGTGAGTACCCATCCCCAACCCATCCCCTGTGGATATTTAAAAAATATCACTTACCATACCCAATGGAAAAGAAAAAAAGGGAAAAACCCATGTATTTGGGTTGGGTCTCCATGGATACCCACAGGGTTGTTATCCATTGCCATCCCTATTTGATGGAAAGCGACAGTGAGACAAAAGGAGAAGTTGACCTAGGCCAAAGGAAAGAGATGGTTGAGGAGGAGATGTTTGAAGCCTTCATGGCTGAACAAACATTTTTGGTCGAAAAATCCGCAGGAACATACCATTCGAAGGAAGTCATTAGTACTGAAGTGCCGGAATGTAGCATGGAAGATGCTTCTGAAATAACTGAACAAGTTAGCCTGGAAAAGAAGCAAGTGCAGCTAGTAGTTCAGTTTGCTCATTTCCTCCAGTGTCAGTGAATATGGTGTATATACTACCACAGGAGTTCCAGGCTGAAGATGGAAACCAAGAAGGTCAGCAGATTGACCTTATTCCAGTGTCTAGTGAAGATTCATAGGTTAGTATGGTTCAAGATGAATCTGAAGTGGCCACACCGATGAAAACTGAGGACGAGTATCCTACAACATCCATGACACAGCATGTCAAGCCCTTGTATATCAAGGCTTTTTTCGATGGGATACAGATGAATAGGGTATTGGTGGATAATGGAGCAGCAGTGAACCTGCTTTTGAAATCCTCTTTAAAGAAACTAGGAAAAAGGAACCCCAGATTAATCCCAACCAGCATAACCATTGTTGGTTTTGCTGAATATAAACAAATGGCTTAGGGTATTTTGCCCATCAACCTGAGTGTAAGAACCAGAGATTGCATGACAGCATTCTTTGTTATTGATAGTAATGCTAAGTATAATGCTTTACTTGGTAGGGATTGGATTCACACCAACAAATGTGTGCCTTCCTCTCTACATTAGAAGATAATGATGGCCTTGTGCAATGGAGAGACAAAAGAAATCAATGCAGACCCTCAACCCTTTGTCGCTTGTGCTGACTTTACAAAGGCCAAGTTGTATACTGAAGGAGTAACACCACTCAGTATATTGAGAAAACCTGATGGTTCAGCCGAAGTGACGGTTGATAAGGAAGTAGCACACCTGAAGCGCTTGGTACATGAGAGTGTTGATGAAGAATTCGTCATCAAAGATGATAATGATGCCTAGTTGTAAGCAAGAAGATGAAACCCAAGAAGCTAGACCCTTGGCTTTAGTCAAGTTTTCAGCATTGGGCTTAAAAGCAATAGTCTAAAAAGTTTAGAAACAAGAGAAGGAAGCCATGGTAGTTGGCTGTAAGCATAAACAACAACAGGTAAAACCTTTGACCTTTGATAAATACTGTGCATTGGACATCGAAACAAAAGTCCAGGAAATACAGGAAGAAGAAGCCTTATGGACAGACTTTGTTTATGAGAAAGAGGGCAAAGATGTTAAATCAAAGAAAATGGGAGCAGAACAAAGCAAAGAAGTTGCTCCGAAGACAGCAGAAATCAAAAAAGAAGCATTAGTGAGTTCTCAAATACAAGACCCCTTGGAAGAAGTTAATTTAGGGGAAGGTTCTACACAGCAACCCACTTACATCAGTGCTTGGTTAAGTGCTCTTGACAGGGACCAATTATTGATGGTCTTAAAGAGATATAAAGATTGTTTTGCATAGTCTTATAATGAATTGCCAGGATTGGATAGGTCATTAGTGGAACATAGGCTCCCTATGAAGCCTAATTTCAAGCCATACAAATAGAAGCCAAGAAGGATGAGTTCTGAAGTGATTCAGAAGGTCAAGGAGGAAATTCTTAGGCTCCTTAAGGTAGGCTTTATTAGAACAGCTAGATATGTTGAATGGCTATCCAATATTGTGCATGTGGTTAAAAAGAATGGTAAAATGAGGGTATGCATCGATTTTAGAAACCTGAATTTAGCAACTCCAAAAGATAAGTACCCTAGGCCCACAGTAGATTTATTGGTGGATAGTTCAGCAGGGCACAAGATTTTATTTATGATGGATGGGCATTCTGGTTATAACCAAATCTGCATTGTAGAAGAGGATGTCCATAAGACATCATTCAGATGTCCTGGGAACATTGGCACCTTCGAATGGGTTAAAATGCCATTTGGCCTAAAGAATGCTGGGGCTACATATCAAAGGGTTATGAACACTATCTTTCATGATCTCATTGGAGGGTATTTAGAGTGTTACATTGATGACATTGTAGTAAAATCCCAGCCCATGGAGGAACATTTGTTTCACTTGGAAGCAGCTTTCGAAAGAATGAGAAAGTTCAAGTTGAAGCTTAATCCTCTTAAATGTGCTTTTGGTGTATCAACTAGAAACTTCTTGGGCTATGTAGTACACAAGAAGGGAATACAAATTGATCAAAATAAAGCCAAAGCCATCATTGAAGCCAAGCCTCCATCAAGTAAGAAAGAAGTACAAAATTTCCTTAGACAAGTTAATTTTCTTCGAAGATTTATTTCTAACAATGCAGGGAAAACTAAAATATTTTCTTCCTTATTAAGGTTGAAAGATGAAGAGGAGTTTGTGTGGACAACAAAGCATCAAACTTCTTTCGAAGGAATTAAAGCCTACTTGGCCAAGCCTCCAGTGCTGATACCACCAAAGAGTGATAAGCCTTTGAAGTTGTACATTACTGCAGGAGAAGATTTATTAGGAGTTTTCTTAGTCCAGGACAATGAAGAAGGCAAACAGAAATCAGTTTAATACCTTAGTAGGTTTTTAAATTCTTGAAAATGTAAATATTCAGTTGTAGAAAAACTGTGCCTTGCATTGTATTTTGCTGCAATGAAACTAAGATACTATCTTTTGCCTACAATTGTCTTGGTAATTACAACCACAGATTTGGTTAAGTATATGTTATCTAGACTTATGTTAAGAGGAAGAATTGACAAATGCATACTAGCTTTATCAGAATTTCATCTTGAATATGTCCCCCAAAATGCAGTAAAAGGACAAGTTTTAGCTAATTTCTTGGCAGATCATCTATGTCAGACAGAAAGCCAAGAGATAATGGATCTTGGTATGGTTAATATTGAGCCATGGAAAATGTGTTTGATGGATCAAAAGCTAATGGTCTAACTGGAATTAGTGTGGTGATTAAGTCACCACATAGGGTAGAAACCACACATGGTTTCAGAGTTGATGAAATTACTTGTTCCAATAATCAAGCTGAATATGAAGCTTTAATAATGGGACTGGAAATGCTTATTGAATTACAAGCTCATGCAGTTGATATATTTGGGGATTCTCAATTGGTGGTTAACCAAGTGAAAGGAATTTTCAAATGTCAAAGTGCAAGCATTTTGCCATACTATGTTGTTGCATTACATTTGCTTTCTCAGTTTCAGATAGCAAATGTGACTTATATTCCAAGATTCATGAGTAACAAAGCCAATGATGTGGCTCAGAAAGCTTCAAATTTCAGGAGAAGGGATGACACTCAAATGAACACAAGTCAAGCAACATATCAAAAATTAATACCACCCTTAACTAAAAGAAATGTGGTGTTAGAAGTCAATCATGATGACTTACAAGACCAAGATTAGAGACATCCAATAATGCAGTACCTAACTGGCCCATATTCGAAAGCCAGCAGAAAGATTAAATTACAATCTATGCAATACATAGTGTATGGTAATGCTCTTTACAAAACGAGAGTAAATGGGTTGTTATTGAAATGTTTAGGGCCATAGGAGGCATTGACAGCCATGGTTGAAGTTCATAAATGCATCTGTGGTGCTCATCAGCCTGGTGTGAAGATGAGATGGCTGCTTCAAAGACATTCCTACTATTGGCCAACCATCCTTAAGGATTGTATAGAGTATGCTAGAGGTTGCTAGGCATGCCAAAAGCATGGCACGATAAGACATGTATCAATAACTGATTTGCATGCAGTTGTGAAGCCTTGGCCATTTAGAGGATAAGCTATGGATATGATAGGGAAAATACATCCACCATCTTCGAAGCATCATTGTTTCATTTTAGTGGCCATAGACTATTTCACTAAGTGGGTCGAAGCTAAATCATATAAAGCTGTAAACCAAACTGAAGTTATTGGATTCATTAAAGATCTGATTCATAGGTTTGGGATTCCACATACCATAATTGTGGATAATGGGACTGTATTTGATGGGAAGATGGTAAAGCCTTTTGTGGCAGAGTTTGGAATTAGCCTTGTTAATTCTACCCCCTATTATGCACAAGCAAATGGTCAGGCAGAATCATCCAATAAGTCTTTGAAAAAAAGAATATAGAGAGTTATGGAAGACAATCCTAGGGATTGACATAACTTACTGTTGGATGTATTATGGGCTTATAGGACTTCTCCAAGATCAAGTACAGGAGTTACTCCTTATGCCTTCGTATATGGGCATGATGCAGTGTTACCTGTAGAAATTAACATCAAGTCCTTGAGGGTGAGATGCCAGGATCAGTTAGTTCCTGAGCAGTACCATCAGAGCATATTCTTGGAATTAGAAAATGTGGATGAAGCTAGAATTTTGGCATTAAATAACATTCTTTTCCAAAAGAAAAAAGCAACCAAAAACTATAATAAGAAAGTCAAGTACATTAGCTTTGATGAAGGTGATTTGGTATGGAATATAATACTCTCAATAGGAATTAAAAGCCATAAGTTTGGCAAATGGCCACCTAATTGGGAAGGACCATATCAAGTTCATAGGGTCTTGCCTTGGGGAGCATACCATTTGAGAAATTTGAATGGGTATGTACACCCTAAGAAAATTAATGGCAGGTACTTGAAGCCTTATTATCCAATTGTGTGGGAAACACAAGAAGTATAGTAAGTGCTAAATAAGAGAAGCATGAAAACACTCAAATAATAAATAAAAAATTGATTTCATAAGGAGTTAAGTACATGTAGCCATAGATTGGCCTAAAAGTTAGTACAATGTTTCAATTGTTCCCTTACAATTGATTCTCTACTCTTAAGAGATGGGAACAACTGGATGGCTGTAGTCATCTCCTGCATTCGATCAGCTAGTCCTTAGTTGATGATTTGCAGCTTGGTGGCAGTTCAATCCAAAACCAGGTTAACTGCTAATAACTCTTCCTCTAGTTAAGCTTTCTTCTCCAAAAGTTGGGCTCGAAATTGGGAGACAGAGAAATGTTATTCTTTCAATTCAGACACCTCAGCATGTATATAGGAAACAAATTCCTGGTCTCTCAACAATTTCTCCTCTGCAGCTTTGGCAACATGGCAGATGTTGATATAAAAGTCAATGGTAGCTGTTGCCTGAGACAACTACTTGAAATAGCCATATTGGATTGCTCAATAACCTTGCAACACTGGAGGAAACCATTCTTGATAATAGGTCTTTGCAAGGCTTCGAATGAGATCCTCGAGAATAATGTCAACAACTCCAAACAGATACCCAAATCTAGTGAAGGTGAGGAAGCCCTACTGATGGTGAAAGAGCTCTAAAAAATTTCGAAGAGAGAATCAGCCAGAACCAAGGGCTCAGTTTCATTACTGGCTATTGGAATGGTAGAAGGCATGTCAAAAAGGCTAGCTAGTCTAGCTTCGAAAATGTTCATCTCTTCCATTGACATTGTTAGTACAGAAAGGGCTCTAGTAGAAGGAAGAGATGGCTGCATAGGGATAGGAGCGGAAGATGAAGTGTCCCTAGCAGTTTCCATAGTCCTAGCCACCAGTAGGTCAAGAGAAGAAGGACTGGAGCTGGATAGGAATAGTGGACAAAGAATTGGTGAGCTACCAGTATCTTCTCTGAGAGAATCAGTTATCACTGGAGATGAAGTAATAACTAGGATCTCCTAAGGAGGGGAAGGAGCAGCAAGGATTGCAGGGAGAACAAATTGGGCTGAGTTAAAGGTTAGAAGAGGAAGGTATGGAGTTAAGCCGAAGGATAAAGATATAGGAATGCTTTGCCTCAAAACAGGTGTGAAAAATGTAAAACCAGGGAGTGGTAGTATTGCCTGAATGGGCTCTACACTTCGAGGCACTTTAGTGCCAGTCTTCTTTTTCTTTTTTGAGAATGCTTCTAATAGTCTTTCAACTTTAGATAAAACTGAAGAAGTCCTTATTGAAGAAGAAGGTAGAGTAGTTGTTGCTACAAAAGAAGAAATACGAAGCAATGTTAAGTTTTAGTATCAAAACTTGAGAAAGAAAATTAAAGACACAAAAGAAAATTACTAGTTTCAGAAGTCGTAGCAATGGTTGGAGAACTGCGAAGGGTATAATGTTCAGCAGTTTGTTGCCTCCTTACAGTTTCTCTTTGGAGTGCATTAGCAGCAACAGCTTCATCCCTAAGCATTTGTTGTTGTCTCCTCTTCTCAGCCCTCTGGAATACAATGATTTCTTTGGAGTGTTCCGCTTTCACTGTTTTAGCAGATGCTTCATAAATGGGATCCCCAGTGAAATTAGAAAGAGAGACCGTAATTTTCTTCTTTCTTTTTAATGGTGTCTCTTGCTCTTTCTCTGCTTCCTCTTCTTTCACATGAGCCTCAGGTACCTTCTCTTCAAGATCAAGCAAGAGCTTTCTTTTCCTTTGTTGTTGCTGCTTACTCTTAAGGTGATTTAAAACTTGAACTCTTTGAGGAGAGTCTCCTTGTGAGGCACTTACACCACCTACACCAAAGAAGGAACTATACGTAAAAAGCAAAAGCATCATAAAGAAGGAGAAAAGAAAAGAAGCAGCAGTTCATACTTTTCTTCGAAGCAGCTCGAGTAACTCTAGGAAGAGGTGAGGCAGCAGGAGCAGACTTTGTAGTAGCAGGGGTAAGAGCTGGGGTAGCATGAGCAGTGGAGGAAGTAACAACTCCAGTCTCTTTGGACTTGGCTTGAGGTACTGTAGATACCCCATTTTTGACCTTCCTCAAGACTCGGACGTCATCGCTTGTGCAGTCGATGATTATGATTGCATATGTTCATTTTGAGTGCTCAAAGTTCTCGGCGGAGTGCCCTGCCTTTGAGCCTTGAAACCTTATCTGGTTTGTGCCTTGTTTTGGACCAAAACCTTGGTATTTCTTGCCTGGAACTTTTGGTGACCTGTCGGTCACCACCATAGGCTATCGGCCATAGATAATGGTTGTTGGCCAGGAGTGTGGCTGGTCGGCCACCAATGCCTTTTTCTATATATTTGTTGACAGCTGTGCCAGCTGTTAGCACAATGAGCCGCATCTCCTTACATGTGCATGGTGGGATGTTTCTAAGCTTAAAGAGTGTTTTTCTATAAATAGGGGGGTTTCTCCCCCATTTTGAGAGGTTAGCAATTTTGGAACAAAATTCTCCCTCTTTATCTAGATTTCTCTATCTCTCTCTTGCAATTCTGTATATATTTGCTCACAAATCCTTAGCTTTTGCCTATACCTCCTAAACCAAACCTCCTTACCTTTGAGCTAAGTTTCTTTGGGACTCCCTTTGAGCTCCAGCAAGTGGTTTTAGCTTGGTTTGGTGCCTAAAATTGAGCTTTGCTTTAAAGGTATAAAACTCGTCTTGTTTGCTTTGTTTCAAGATACTTGTTTTGCCATCTATTTTAATTGTTTTTGGCCTAGTTTTGACCTATAAGAAGCTCTGTTTTTGTGACTTAAAAGTGGTGGTTTGAGCCTTTTTTTTTAGTTAGGGGTGGTTCACCCTTCTTGCTTGTTAGCTTGTATAGCTTTTGTGCCTTTATTCATCACTTTCAAACCAACTTTTTTAGGCCTTTTAACTACTGAATTTTCAGAGGTTTTTCAGTGGTAAAAAACTCATTTTGAAGTCCAAAATTGGAGGGGTTAGCCTCCCCTCCTCATGTCTTGTTTGCATACCTAGTTAGGTTCACATGTTAGCGTGTTTTTTTAGCTTAACTTAGCTCAAGTTCAGCATGTTTTAGTCTCTGAAATAACCTGTTTTAGCTCTGTTTTGGGCTCGTTAGTTTGTTTGAGTCTTGTTTTGCATAGTTGTAGTGTTAATTCATTCACTAGTTTGGTGTTTTATGGCTTTAACCGTCATTGGTGTGAGTTGGTTGCATGTTTTAAGTACTTTTATCACTCAATTTCAGCACATACAATCTCTATAATCTCCCTCATTTCTTCACTTTTTCATTTGTTTTGAGGGTTGTTTCAACCCTAGGGTTGTTTAAGCTTGAGGTTGAGGCTCATGCTTAATGGTTTAATCCTCCTTTGAGGGTTCATTACCAACGGCATGAAGCTTCTCTCATGCCTTAAACTATCCCCTTGGTTGACACTTCTTTCACATTAGAGGACACTCACCAATGGACAATTGGTTAATGAATGGTTTAGTAATTAAAATGAGTAAACAAAATTAGCAAGTAAAAGTGTGCAAGATAAGCATTCTTTGTGTTGCATTGCATGTGTTCAAATCGGACGTTAATTTGAACACAAGGAAAATGAAACATTTCATACTCAAAGTGATGAAATGTGTCATTTTCCTATGTCACCATTGCCCTTGATCACTGCACGATAGGGTAATGGTCATTTTGGTCTTATTTGTGCATTTATTGAACTTGTACAAACTTGGTCCCTTAGCCATCATGCATGGAAAATGCTTGATTGATGGTTAGAAGGCCAAGAGTTTCTTTCCTTTGAGCTTGTGTGATGATAATAAGGGTAAACAGTACAAACAACTTCTGGGAATACACTGTTTTGCTCTCTGTTTGTAGCATGGAAGTATAAACCAGTAGTAGCCGACAACCACCACTAGTGACCGACCGGCCACCAATGGTAGCCAACCGGCCCCTTGTCCCTCGTGTCGGCCATCAGTGATTTTGCATAATGTGTTGGTAAGATGAAGCAGAGGTGTTCTGGAAGTTGGCAGAATTTTCAGTGATCAAATGTGCAAACAGAGGCTTGCAGCAGCAAGGCAGTGGCTTTTCGGGTGTAGAGTCGAGCATGCGCATGCATATCCATCACTTCCCCGGGGCTAAGTTGCTGATTACTTAGTTTATTTGCAATTGACTTGTAATCCATTAATTAGTTAAGTAGTTAATTAGATGTGATGTAATTATTTAATTAATTACCTAGAGTAGTTAATTAATTTCGGTTTGCAATAGTTTATCTTAATTAGCGTAGCTAGTTGGTTAGCTTATTCATTCGGACCCTCCTTCGCGAGGGCATAATGTTGTAATAAGTGTGTTGTGCGTGTATGTATGTCTTCCAACCCCACGTCTTTCTCCCTTCTGTTTAATCGCTTTTGATGGTTAGATTAGGGACATATTTCAATTAGCATATTGCATGTTTGCATCCATTCAGTCATATTGCATGCACCGAGGCTCGGCGCATCATTCAAACTGCATTGCTATTTCAATAATTCTTTGAATACGTGCTTAATCGCATGTTGTTCGAATCGATCCATATGCCATATTAGTAGCCAAGCCTATTAATTGCATATTACATGTGTTACATTAGACATCTTGCATAGTTAGGATCATGTAATCTTCCTAACTTGTTTCTATTTTGGCTTGGAGTACTCGGTGAGTTTTTACGCTTTAGCATACTTGTATAAGTGTGAATGTTGCCATGATTAGCATGCTTGCCATGAGGCTAAATGCTTAATTGCTATAACTATTTGAATGCCTGTGGATGAAGGCTTGTTGTTTGAATTGGAATGATTCAATGAATGTAAGTTTTAAAACCACTTTGTTGAGTGGCAAATCATGTTTTAAGCCCATTATGTTTGGTGGCAAAACCGCAATCTTTAAGCCTACTTGAGGTGGCAATTCAAACCATTTTCGCAAACAAACATAAGTTGAATTGTTCCAAACTGAGTAAACTAATCTATACTTGCTTGTGCGCATCACATAGTAAAGCTAGTTTAATAACCGGAACAAGAGCACATAAAGTTTTGTGAAATATCATATCATGATTAGTAGAGGTCAATCTTTGATCGGGCGAGTGGAGATGCTCAATTCATGACCTTCCCCTCTCGTACCTAAGTTCCCAAGCCAAGACAACTTTGGTGATGACAGATACGTGGCCTTTGGCATGAGTCAGGGTTTCCTAAATTTCCCCAAAACAAAAAATATTTAGGTGGCAACTCTGTATCTGGCAAAGCAGTCTAATTTTGACATTATTGATTTAAAATCAATTTTCCAAAACGATTTGCCAGATTTGGACTCTTTGGTGTTTATTAGTTTCACATTGCACTTGTGACATTAGATTCAGAACCGTGGGAGTCCAAACTGTGAGGCCTTTTGTAGACACCTCATTTTTGACCGTCTTCAAGACTTGGTTGCGCTTGCAGTTGCACCCAACAACTAGTTCGATTGCTCGTCGAGTACTCGACTTTCGCGGCGAAACGTCACAGGTTTGAGCTTTCAAACCCTGTATCTTTTCTGCCTCATTTTTGGACCATGTATTGGCCTTTTCATCTTACTTCTCATAGTGCACTGCCGACCCCTGCTTGCCACTACCGGCCATGCCTTTGTTACTGCCGGCCACCATTGATGGCCGGCAGGAACCCTTGTCTCAGCAGGTTTCACGCCAGATCTTTTGAGCCAGCTGGTTTTCACTCATCTCTCCTCCATACACGTGTATGGAGGGATGAGCCCCTTTCCAAGCTTGTTTAACAAGCTTTGCATTATTTTTCTTCTATATAAGGAGAGGCCCTCTCTCCTTAGCCGAGGTTCAGCCATTTTAGAGAAGATATATATCTCTCTCTATATCTTTCACTCTCTCTCTCTCTCTATATTGCATAGAATAGTGCTCTAAAGTCCATTTTCTTGCACTTTTGCACTACAAACGACATATAGATACACCACCATCTTTGGGCTGAAGTTCTTGAGAGTGTTACTTGAGCTCTGAAAGTTGGTTTTTAGCCTCAGAGCTTGCTGGTTTCGAAGTTGAACTTCAAGGTGAGTATATCCCCCTTTTTAGCATTTATTTGTACCCTCATTTTGCCATCCTTGCATATTGATTTAGGCCTTTCTTTCAACTAAAAAAAGTTCTATTTTTAGGTGTTTGAGATCTTTGTTTAAGGTCTTTTTTTCGTTGGGGGTTGTTTACCCCCTCTTAGGCCTTGTTAGGCCTTATTTTGAGCCATCCCTTTAGGCTCTCGTTGAACCCTTTGCATGACCTTTCTACCACTGAAATCCAGAGGATTTTCAATGGTGGAAATGTGGTTTTTGGTGTCCTAAATAGGAGAGGGTCATCCCCTCTCCTTTGTGTCTTGTTTACTTGCTTTGAATGCCTCATGTGTGAGCACCTTTGGTAAGTTTATGTTGGCCATATCTTAGCTTGTATTTGGGCTTATTTTAGCAAGGCATGCCACTGTTTTTACTTGGTTTGGTCACTCCATGCATGCCTAATACACTTGTAGTGTAAATCTCTTAAACTAGCTCTATATGCTTCATGCTTTGACATGTCATTTTAGCTTGTTTTGTTTCTATTTCAGTAGGTTTTTGGTGATGTTTTACCATGTCATATCTCTACTTTGGTTTGGTTTGGTTTGGACACCTCTTGCATGTTCCATGCACTTGTAGTGTAATCCTCTCTATTGCCTTAACATGCATCATGCTTTGACATGTCATTCTAGCATGCTTTTGGCTTATCTCTGAGGAGACTTTGTTCATGTTTTAGCATGTTTAAGGTTTGATTTGTGTTGTTTTGGTCATACATGACTTGCTTTGTATAGCCTTCGTTCAATCTAGCTTGTTAGCTTTGAATGTCCAAACCACTAGCATGTGTTACTTGGCCTATTTCAATGATTTGGCATCACTTGTTATGTTATTTCAGTCCATGTAATGTGGTCATACACTTGCATTTGACATGCTTTCAATGCCTTGGAGAGTTTGTGTTTTATGCTCATAATGGATCATTGTGCATGCCTCTATGCTTGGGTCTTTGGGATGTCATCTCAGTGGGTTTTTGGGGTTATTTTGACATGCCATGACTCTTTTTTTCACTGGTTAAGTCATACCATGTTTGGTCCTAATAGGTGTAGTGTAATTCACCCTATTGGCCTTGCATAGTCCATGTCTTATGCCCTCTATGTTAGCACATTTTGGCTTCCCTCCATACATGTTTTAGTCTCATTTTAACATGTACTAGGACTGTTTTTAGTTGCCTTTGCCATATCATTTATGCTTTGTATAGCTATAGTGTAATTGGCTTTGCTAGCCTTGTGTTTTGATGCCTCATGCATGTTATCTTGAGCTACTTAGATGATTTGGCAATCATTTAATACTTGATTTCAGAGCATGTAACATTTGCCATATTCCCACTTCATTCATGCTTTAAGTGTCTTTGAGTGTTGTGCATTATTGCCCAGTTTATGGCTTAGCTTGTATGCTTGCATGCCTAGGTCCTTGAGCCCTTATCTCAGCATATTTTGGTCTTTGTTAGGGACCCATTTCAACTCTGTCCATGCTTAGTTCATGCATTTGTGCCTTGTATTGTATGCCTCCTTTGTAGTCCTCTTTACTAGCTTCACGCTTTAAGGACCTTCGCATGCTCTACTTGTGTTGTTTAAATGGTTTGGCATCATTTAATACTTCATTTCAGTGCACTTAGTGTTGTAACACTTCCATGCTTTCCACTCTTTAAGTGCTCTTGAGAGTTACACCTTAGTGCCTTAATTGGTGAACCAATTAGCATGCATGTTTGTATGTGCATTTCATGCCATCATTTCATCACTTATGGCCACTATTTTGGGCGTGGCTGAGGTCTACCCCTTTTGGTTTAAGTCCATTGTACATGTCGTTTGCATGCTTGCATTACATCGCGTTGTGTATGCCATGTTCATTGTATTGAGTATGCCGTCATTTGCATTATGCATGCTAATTGACATTTGCATTGCGTATGCTTAGTTGTCGCATGTATTAGCATTGTGCATGCCATTAGCCTTGTTAGGTTGTTCATATTGCATTACATGTTTGCATGCTTAAGTCATATTGCATGTTTGCATGCTTGAGCCGCATTGTGTATGCCATGCTTGTGTTGCATTGCTGTTCGGATTAAGTGTTAATCCGAGCACGAGAAACGAGGGACGTTTCATACTTCAAGTGATGAAACATATCTCAATTCTCGGTCACCGACGCTCTTGATCACACATGATAGAGTTTTGGGCTTTATGTGTTTATTTGTGCATTCATTTTTACATTGAAATGTGCACATGTTGGATCTTTGGCCATCATGCATCGGGATGCGTGATTGATGGTCTTGGATCCGATTATGCCTCTCCCTTGATGTTTTGAGGTGATATGGAGTGGCATAGTGCATACATACCCTTGGAAGACCCTCTATTTCCTTTGTTTTGTGCTCTACTGCAGCTTGGTGTCCCCAGCCACATCAGTGGCCGGCACCCTTTTGCTGATGGCTGGCAGTGTGCATTCTTGGCCGGCAGGATGGTCAGCAGCAATTCCCCATGGCCGACAGGCCACTGATGCACTCCCCAGCATGTTTTTGGTAAGATCCAGCAGCAAGTTCTCAAGAACACCTTGCAGACAGAGCTTCTAAAGAGCATCCGGAGAGCTTTCGGGACAAGAATCGAGCATGCACCTTCTGCTTCTTTGAACAAGAGCTGGAACAACATTGTGTGTTGCTTTTCATTTGTAGTTAATTATTAATTTGTTAATTAATTAAATCTTGTAATAATTAGTTGTAGCTAGTTATTCATTCGGTTATGTAATAATTAATTAGCTTGTTAGTTAGTTAATTAGTTGGTTTGTATTATTTATTTGGACCCTCCGTCGAGAGGTGCGAATTGTTGTAAATAAGCTGTGCATGAGTGTGTGAATATCTTCTAACCCCACGTCTTTCTCCCTTTTACTTAACTGCTTTCGATGGTTAGTTTTAGGGCATGTTTCAATTAGCATACTTATGCTCGCATGTTTGCATCCATTCATTCGTCTTACATGCACTGGGCTCGGCGCATCATACTAACTGCATCGTATTTCAATATCAATTTGAATACATGTATCAATTGTTGCATTTCACATGCCATTTTAGAATAGTCGAGCCTATTTCTAGTTACATCTTTGCATGTGTTGCATTAGCCATCTTTGATATGAACTAGGATCATGCATTGATTACTAACTAGTTTCTGTTTTGGCTTGGAGCACACTGCAAGTGTTTATGCTTTAGCATACTGCATGTGTGTTAATGTTGCCATGAAAGCATGCTTTCCATAAGGCTAATTGCTTAAATGTTTAACTGCCTGAATGTCTGTGGGTGAAGGTTGGGTTGCTTGAATTGGAACAATTCATTGAAATCCGCGTTTTAGCCTACTCGTGAGTAGCAAACTTCAAACCGTTTTCAAACGATATGCAATGTTTTGTTCCGACTTAGGCGATCTAGTCTATACTTGTTTGCCGTGTGCATTACATAGTAATTCTAGGTTAACAACCGGAATAAGAACACATGTGTTTTCAAAAACAAGATATCATGCTTAATACAAGCCGATCTTTGATCGGGCGAAGCGGGGGTGCTCATTGCATGACCTTCCCCTCTCGTACCCAAGTTCCCGAGCCGAGGTAACTTTGGTGATGACGGACACGTGGCCTTAGGCACGAGTTAGGGTTTCCTAAATTCCCCCCAAAACAAAATATTTATGTAGCGACTCTGTATCTGGCAAAGCAGTCGATGTTTGACACTTCTTTACAAAAATCAGTTTTCCAAAACGGTTTGCCAGATTTGGACTCTTTGGTGATTGATCGGTCTTGCATTGCACTTTGCGAGATTAGATTCAGAACCGTAACATTTGAGTCCGAACTGTAGTAGTAAGCCCAAATGAAAAAAAGGGGATTTCGCGCCCCAATTTGCGGCGCGGAGCCCGGGACGTTCAGGCCCGTCTACACCTTTTCTTTTCAAACCTTCCGAAAGGACGGGGCGCAGAAAAAGGCGAGTCCATAGGTACATCTAGTACCATTAATAGATCTTGAGGAGAAATGGCCAAGTACACCACCATATTTGTCGTCCACCAATTTTGGTACCTTTTCAATGTGTTGCTTTGAGGAATGAATGGTAAGTATTCAAAATCAATCAAGTCTTGGATGAACTTGGAGGTTGCCTCTTCTAATCTAGATCTTAGAACTTTCAGTTCTCTGTTCGCAAGGTTTGAATTGGACTGACTACAGAGAGGGATAGGGATCCCTTGAGAGAGTCCAAATTGCCTAGCAAATTAGGCAAGGCAATAGGGCTTATACACTTATAAGCTCCGAAGTTCATAGTGCCAATGAATATCTCCCTCGGGATCAAAATAAAAGCCCACTTACTTTTGTGTTGAGGCCTAGAGCAGGACTTATCGTTCAAAAAAGTCCTCAACCAAGCTGGGCCAATATTTGCTTCGAATGGACAGAAGAAGGTGTGAGAAGAAGGGGAAGCTGGGAGTTGGTGAAAGAAAGAAAAGTAGAAGGCAAAGTTGGAAGGATAAAGAGAGACATTGGCTAACTTCATGCCATAAGTTGTAGGGTTTGGTACTAAAAACTTTAGACACTTAGAACGCAAATTAGTGAAGTATGCAAAAAGCCAGAGTTGGAGTATCCAAAATGGGCCTCCTTGATTGGCATCCATAGGTTTTTCACAAAAGAGGGAACAAGCTCTGTAGACATGGCCCAAGACATAAGGAGCTAAGGCCACCTGTTTATGCAAAACAAAGGCTTTGGCAAGAGTGGAAAACTCAGGCATAATCCTCTGAGAAGAAGTACAGAAGAGAAATTTGCAAAGCCAATACAATAAAAGGAAAAAAAATCCCTATTAGTCACAGGGCCTTCCTTTTTGTTCTCAGTCTTAACAAAGTCACTATAGGATGAGTTCAGAGGGGGAAGAGAAAAAAGAATGCTGAGGTCAGGGTAGTTTTGACCAAAGGGAGTACCAATAGGGGATAATCCTAATAGATGGCAGATGTCAAGGACAGTAGAAGCCATCATCCCACATCTAAATTGGAAGAAATTGAAAATAGAATTCCAAAAACAAAGAGTAGCAGGTATTAAAAATAGGTCCTCCGAAATGGTAAACCTGGACAGTTGAAGGGCGTCGAAGAGACAAAGTTCCTGAAGATCCAGTGTCCTAGCAGGGACGACCCGATCATACCATTCCTCCCATTCTGGGCTTACTGTGGGCTAGCAGCGATGGGGTCGGTTCACTCTCTAGCTTCCCCAATCAAGGCTGCCGTCATAAAAGAGGCAATGATCCTCCAAACTCGGGTACAGAGCTGGAAGTTGAGTAGGGACCTCTTTAAAAATAGGCCCAAGCACATATTCCTGTTATTCTTGGCGACAAGGAATGAAAATGCGCCCATCAATAGCACTTTTCTTGCCAGCTTTGTATTTATCACACTCTTCAACAATGATCCTTTTTAAGGTTACAGATGGACTCACACGCTCCACGACTGGTATCTTCGAGGAGGAAGAATCCATAGATAGAAGTTTTCAGAAGACGAAGTTAAGAAAGATGGTAAAGGAGAGGAGAAGTCAATAGAGATGAAGGGTTTGTGTGTTGGGCGAGCAAGTAAATTAAAAGCACGAAAGGAAAGGGTTTTTAAACCTTTCTGTCCGAAAAATGCCTAATCGTTTTAAATGGATAGAATTCATAAAGAAGTACTGAAGGTACGGATGCGAAAAGTTTCTCTCAATATTGATAATTTGGGAGGGAAACGTATCTCAAACACTTATATTGGCTTCGAAATCAAATATTTGGCTTCGAAGCCAAGCTTTGGCTCCAAAGTCAGGTGACAAACATCTAGCTAGGGCTTCGAAAGTAGGAAGTTGACTTCGAAGTACATTTCATACTTAAGAGTACAAGAATGCTCAGGTGTTTGTTTACTTCAAAGGGATTAAAGACTTGATTTTAGGTTTCTTGTTGAAAATAAAATCCTTCGAAGAAAAATTTGAAATACTCTGCTGTTAGAATTTGTTTGTTCTAGACTTTGAAGTGGCAAAAAACCAATATTTGGTTAAGCAGTGAAGGACACAAAGGGACTCACTCTTTTAGAATAAAACAATGCAATCCCTAAGGGAAGTTTCTATACTTCGAAAAATGTAGACTGTTTTTTCGAAGCAAAAATAGTTAATTCGAAACTGTTGATTGTGTTAACCATATGATTGGAATGAGAAGACCTAGGCAAAGATTGCCAATTACACTCCATATGTTGGGGAAATTCAAATTAGGTTTCTAGTATTCCATTGGAAATGTTCAAATCAGGTTTCGAAGGAAAAAATTGGTAAATTCGAAGCTCTGATTTTGTTTGCTTTGGGCGAATAGAATAAAATCAGACAATGTCGAATAAAGAAAGGAAAACTTACCTTTATTAATATGAAAGTAATTACATCAGAAAGTCTTCTTGGCTACAAATTCAATTTCATAAAAATAAGGAATAGAAAAAATAACAAGGTCATGGAATTTGTTCAACGGTATTCAATGAATTTATGTTCCTTTTTTATTCTGTCCTCTATCCTCTCCATGCTAGGTTGCTATAGCTGATATGCTCTTATTTGATGAAAAAGTTGTTCAGCTTTTATTTCGAACTCTGTTTCCTTCAATCCTTGTTCCATCTCATCCATATCTACATCATTCTAGTATGCAAAATCTTTATTCTTGAAGTCATTATATTCGTCGATAAGGTTCTCTGCTTCATATTGGGTATGAATTTGATGGGCTGAGATTTTGTCCAAAGATTGAGTGGCAACCAAAGAAGTTTGGTACCAATGAAAAAGCAATGAGAGTTAATCCAAAAACATCTGAAGTTAGGCTTGAGCAATAGGGTTGAGGACATGACCCCGAGTCATAATATCACAAGCCCATCGAAAGTTCTTAAGAGGAACATCACCTCCAAGAACATTGAAGGGCAAGTGAGAAAAGGCTGCAAGCAGAAGTTGAGTTTGATATCGCTCAAATATAGTGGAAGGAGCTGGAGGTTAGTAGGAAGGAAGAAACTGATTCTCAAAGAGAGTAAGTCTCAATTCTTCCATCCAGTGAGGGTTTTGAGGAAAAGGAGGCGCAGGAGGATCCATCCCAAAGGAAGAAGGGAATGGGGGTTATTTACACATTCAAGCCAATCAAAAGAGCAAAATTGTTCCCTCTAGGCTAAGAATGACAGGTTGTACCCTTGTGCTTCCTCTAGACGACGAGTGGCTCGCACTATCTTCGTAGGTGTGGAAGATATGTACCATGCTATAAGTAAGTTGTCTTCCAAACTGCGTCAGCGATCGATGGATACATAGGGGTAAACCACCGAGCTCCGAGCAAAAGGAGGGAAAGATAGAGGATCATCGAATTCAATAAATCGATGGTTAATTCGCTCTTTTAGCTTGGATTCCTCAGGTTCTGGCCAGCTTCCCCAGCCAGAAGCTTTAGAAGAAGAAGAGGATGCCACATCCTCATCCCCCGCAGAAGATTTTGGTGTAGAAAAAGTGCTTCCAATATCCATTTTTGCAAAGTCTTGGACTAAAGAATTATGAACAATAGGTTCGTAATCCAAAGGTCGATGATTTGCAAAAACTTCCATGACTTGAATAAATGAAGATGGATAAGTGTGGCTAATAAATGCATAAAAATTCTTTCGAGGGTGAACATCATTATCTAACAACTCCTCGTATGCTTGATCTATGTCAAAGAATGTTTGTTTGGCCATGCGAACTATATCAGTCTTTTCGAATGCTCAGATAGTGAGAAATGTTTAAGGTGTAGAAAAGAATTTAATGCAGTTGGTTGCAGTTCTAAGAAGATGAAAAGCCCATGCACGTCCTAGGACGGGGGTAAAATGCTTTGATCCACTAATATCACCAAGTATTGGGTATATTAGTGCGGGGGGTAATGTTGGCTGTATAATTTGTATAAGCCAATCACAATTCAACACGTGGCATGAAAAAGGCAATTTGGGGAGGTAATATAAATTGCCAACCATAGTCAGACACGTGTCAACCCATACTGGTAATAATGGGTCTGCGTAGCACTGGAATGATCGAGGGATATAAGGTGATGTGGCCTAACAGTTACTCACAAGGTTCAAATTCAAAATCAAGAGGGAAGCTTAACTGCAAACATGGTGTAGTAGGGCTGACTGTGAGAGAGCATGTTCAGCGATCATGGAGGGACATTTCGACAGTTATCATTGAAAAGTATAAATAGCAGAGAAGACCCCAGAAAGGAGCATCGAGACTCAGATCAAAAAACTAGTTTTATCTACTTTATTTTCCCTACCAGTTTTTAAAATTCCTTACATTTCTGTACTTCAAATTCCCGTATTGCACTTCATTCATATGAGTAGTTTCAAACAGCTTGTTGCTGTAAACCTCTATGAGGCTGGGTCAGATCATTGTAAGTTTTTCATTTTACTTAATGAAATTCTGCAATTATTCTTTACTTAATTGTTATTTACTAAATTCTCCTAAACAAGACACCAGTAAAAGTCCTCTTCATTGAGGCTGAAAGAACTAAAACACAATCATCTGATAATTGGTAGGCAATTAATCTTTTGTAAGGACTGATTGATCCTTGCTAGCACGTTTAAAATTATAATACTAACCTTCGAAAGCCAAAAAAGCCAATACCATGTAAGTTAAAGCACAATGTATATGCATCTTCACGGGATCACCACCCACAAAGGTTGATGCTGTAAAATGAGTTTGTAAAATCTCATACCGATTATATAGGATGTCCTAAAGCACATTTAAGTTACCTTACTGGTACATAAGAGCTAATTGTTGTTTTCATTCTAGTTTCTGCCTTGTTTTTATCTTTACATTGCATGATTCTCTGTGAAACTGCTTGGAACGAAACAGGGGGTTATTGTACCTCAATTGTGGTCAGTAGTGTTGTTGAAGGCAAGATTGTTGTGATTCTGAAGCCCGAGGACTGGTTCCTGGAAAGCAATGAACCCTTCCCATTTGCAGCCGAATTTTTATATCCTCGTAAGGAGATAGGTTGTTGAGTGACCAATCAAGGCCTGAAAATCAGTGTTTCAGTGAAGTGTAGGCAAGATTGGAAGTGGAATATGTGATGATAAACAAAGGGAAAATGATTTCGTTGAATTTGTGGAATAGATTTTCCACACCAGATGAGAAGGCTAGGGCTAAGACATTGTGGGTACAATGACAATCTAGAGGTGATGTTTGGGGAGATTTTTTATTTACACAAATTACAATTTCTCAGTTTATACACTGGAAATTTTTCACACCCTTGGTTTGAAAACCTAGTACCAAACAAAAACTCACGATCAGATATGAACTACTGAACCAATAGAAATATGGTGTGTACTAATGTCCTTGATCATTTTCCTTGATGTTATTGTAATAAAATTTGTTTTCATTATGTGTCAACAAAAAGAGAATGATGTTTGAAAATAGAATGATTTATTTCCCTGAAATATCCTCTGTATTAGTAAAAAATTTAAAATTTTTTAAAAAATTATTAACAAATCCAAACTAAACATCTATATACACAGGATTATGGCAAAGCATTCAACTTGCTCTAAGAACTCATGTATGTCCTTAAAATATACGTTTCTTCAATCATAGTAATATTTAACATTCTAACTCTATCAGTCTAATCGCTCAACAAACAAAAATGATAACACATTCAAACTATAAGAAAGTACAGAGATGGGAACTTTTGGGGCTCCAAATCATTTTTAAATATCAAACACGGCATAAATTTGATAAACCTTGAAAATCAATTTAAACACAGAAAAACTAACCAAGACCAGAAACAAGAAAACAAGCTTTCAGTCATTACAACCTCAAACACTGACGGGTCTCCCATGTTTTCTTTTGATTTCATGGAAGTTTTAGCTGCGATGTGACCTCCACAATTGAAAAGCTCGAAATCCTCTTGAAGATTTGGTAATTGAGAAGTAATAACTACACCATCCCTTAACTGGAGCTTTTCATGAGGTATGCTACTACACATCCTAATATAGCACCTGCTGTTACCTGCAACAATTTCGATGGAAAAAAAAAAAAAACAATTTTCATATGGACATGAAGAAATTCTTAGAGGATTTTCATTTTTGTGAAAAGAAGAAAAATTCAGCCACGGACACAATAAATAATGATCATCATAATTATTCTTTTGTATGTAAGCAACTATTATTAAGTGTATAATGTCAGCATATTGAACTACTTTAGATAATGAAAGTCTTGTCTTTAAGCATTTATTTGAAAATTTCAAGAAGCCATAGTTGTAGAACTTCAAATAATTTTCTTGCTTTGAACAAAGGTATGAGCAACTTTAATACTTTCACAGAATAATCTTTTCATCAGAATGGCATTTGATGAAGGTAATTAAAGATTGCTAAGGCTAAGTTTGGATGATAGTTTTCGGGGGGAATGTGATTCCGGGTCCCTATGATTCCACCGTTTGGAACGGACTGCAATAGAAAAGTAATTCATGATTACCTACTTCAGTAAGAATTTGATTCCCCGACTTCCTATTGGAAATCTTGCATTAGAAGAATGTTACCTATTTAAGAGCAAAACATAATAATTGGGCCCACAATATTTAAATTTTTATCATTTTCCCATGGTAGATTCGAGGCTTTTCCCAAACTAAGCCTCTTTTGCATGGTATTTCCCAAACTAGGCCTACTTTTGACGGATTTCCCAAACTAAGCTAAAGTGCTATTACAAATCGCGCTTTTACTGTTAGGAGGGCAAAATTTGATGAATAGTGAAATCGCTATTCGAAATCGCAATTTTAATTAGGAAAACGCTTTTCTGAATAGCGCTTCTAACATAAATTTTTTTTTCGGAATAAAACGCTATTTTAAATAGCGCTTCATTTGCCAATTAAGCTTTCTGAATAAAACGCTATTCCGAATAGCGACTTCACTGTTCATGAGCTTTGTGAAGAAAACGCTATTTCAAATAGCGACTTCACTGTAACTAAATGAAAATGCTAATTGGAAAAGCGTTTTTAACACTCCTATAAAACACGAAGCCTCCCCTCATTTGCATTCACGTTTTTGACACTTAGGTTTTTCGTCTGTTGCTCGATCTATCTGTCTCAAACAGACTCTCCATCTCTCACTCTCCATCTCCCTCTGCTCTCAGACTCACTCGATCTCGCTCTGCTTCGGCTCACTGTTGCTCTCGCTCTCCCTCTACTCTCTGCTCTCTGCTCTCACTCTCTGTCTCTGCTCTCTCTCTCTCTCCGTGGTATGACAGTTAACCCTAATTTTATGTATTTATTTTTTGTGTTTGTGAAAATGTGAATGTGTTTTAATTTGCTGTGAATGTTAGGGTTCTATATGTGAATTATTAAATGTGTTAGGGTTCTAATGTGTTAGGGTCTTATCAGTGTGGTTATGAAATTAGGGTTTGGAATTTTTTGAAATCAGAAATCAGGGTTTGGAAATCAGAAATCAGAAATGTGAATGCTTTTGAATTTGTGGAATTTTTTATGCTTTTGAATTTTTGGATGTTGCTTGTGAATTGAATATTTGGGTTTGGATTTTTTATGCTTTATCAGTGTAGTTATGATATCAGATTGTTCACACATCCTTTTAGGATGACATTTTAGGGTTCACATTATTAAGGGTTCTAATGCTTGTGAATTTTTATGCTTTTGAATCATAAATCAGGTTTGGAATTTTTTGAATTTTTTAAATAAATCATAAATATGAGAATTGAGAATTGAAAATTGGAATTATGAAATTCATAAATCATAAATTCATATAATTGATAATTGTTAATGTCATATTATGAAATTCATATAATTGAGAATTGAGAATTGAGAATTGAAATTATGAAATGTTTATATTTTGAAATTTGAAATCACAAATTGGAATTTTGAAATTATGCTTGTGAATCAAAATGTCTATATTTTGAATTTTGAATAAACCAACCTATATTTGTTGAATTGGAAATTGTTTTTTTTGTTTTTCTTGTTAAGAGGAATTAAAAGGAAATTAGGGTTTAAAAGTAATTTTTTTTAATTAAGAGTCGTGATTAAAAAATCTGAAATTCATATAATTGATAATTGTTAATGTCATATTATGAAATTCATGTAATTGAGAATTGTTGAATTGAAACTATGAAATGTCTATATTTTGAAATTTGAAATCAGAAATTGGAATTTTGAAATTATGCTTGTGAGTGTTTTTTTTTTTTTTTTTTGCTTGTTAAGAGGAATTAAAAGGAAATTAGGGTTTGAAATTAGGGTTTTAAAAGTAATTTTGTCTAATTAAGAATAAAATTAAAAAAATTGAAATTCATATAATTCATAATTGTTAATGTCATATTACGAAATTCATGTAATTGAGAATTGTTGAATTGGAATTATGAAATGTCTATATTTTGAAATTTGAAATCAGAAATTGGAATTTTGAAATTATGCTTGTAAATCAAAATGTCTATATTTTTTGAATCAAGTTATGCTTCAGAAATTGTTAATGTCTATATTTTTTGAATCAAAATGTCTAATTTCTACTAAATGAATGTGTAAAAAAAAAAAAAAAAATTAATTTTGAATGTTTTTTATTAAAAAAAAATATTTGTATTTTCTTCAAAATAATAAATGAAAGGTCATGTTCTCTCAAATAAAAGATCATGTTCTCTGAAATATTTAATTTTGACTCTATTTTATTCAAAAAAAATATTTTTATTGACTTCAAAATAATAAATGAAAATATCATGTTGTCTCAAAATATTTAATTTTGACTCTATTTTATTTAAATAAAAGAAATTTGGTTTAATTTCGTTTGGTTTATGTCACTATATTTGGGGTCAGGCACCCAGAATATGATTAAAAAATTTAATGAGCTGAATTTGTAATACATATAATAGCATTATAGTACAAATTAAAATTTCCTCAGAAAACTTAAGAAAATTTGAAAAAGTTTTTGAAATGGGTATTGAACGAAGTGACTTATCGCCACTTTCGCTTTGTGACTGTCCACCACCATTGAAAAGGAAAATCTAAACATTATGTTTTAATAATTTTTATTTTTATTTATATAATTAGAAGTCATTATTAGACTAGTTATAAAATATGCATGAAAAGAGTCTTAAACTATTTTAATTAATAGTCCATAGCAATTTCGTAGGTAAGAAGGAAAAAAAAAAATGGCACTTTGATGGGTAAACCTATGTTTCGTAATACCAAATAATTGGTACGGATGGCCCGATAGATTCACATGGATAACTATCCAAAATTTAGTCCATACATTTAACCACCAACTTCAATTTAATTCTCTCTAATTTTTGGCCATTATAAATTATCTCTGTAATTATTTTTTTGTTTTTGTATGTTTAAGAAAAAAAAGGAGTAAATAAATTATATTTTTTTCTTACTTTTCAGAACGATCCAAAATGAGCTTTTTGTTTTAATTTTATAAAAAAACCTCTATGACCTCTACAAAGTGGACGAGGGTTACTAGTTCACGTAGGAAATAACTTTGTCAGTAAGGTCTCTAATGGCACAAATTTGAGCAAATCAAATTAACTTATATTGTCCATAAATCTCAAGAATTGGATCACCAGTTTTAAAAAATTAATAACGATGTTTGCAACCTCTATTTTATATTGTCCAAATCAATCTCGTTCTTTCAACTCAATGGAAGAAATATTTAATTATCTACAAAACTTACACTATGATTTAAGATGTTTGTATGATTTTGTCCAGTGTCACTGCATAAGAAAAATACTTGATAGAATGAAGTGTTTTTTAAATGTGTGATATATCTGTCTACCTTATGAAAATACTAAAAAATAGATCAAATTAACAAAATACGTGTTTTTAAAATTGGTCCCGCTTACATGCGTACGATTAAATCATTGCTTAAATTAACGGTTGTGTAAAGTCATTATTATTATTTATTTATTTTCAGTGAATGCCTTTTAAAAATTGATCATATTGAGGGAGGGATCATATGAAGTTATTGCTGCTATGTGATTCAAAATTTATTTTTCGCCACTAATTCAAAAGAATTAAGACAAGAAGTATACTTGTTGTGATGTTTTTTTAAATTAAGACAAGAGAGCAATGACAACAAAGAACATTCACGTAGAAAAGATAAGAGTCTTCACATAGGAAGTAAATAAAAACTCCACGTAGAGATGAAATCTCAGCTGTTGTTTTATACGAATAAAAATAAGTGAAAAAAATGAGAAAATAAACAGTAATAATCAAATTGAGACACAAATATACAGCTGACAAAATATAAATTGAATTAATGTTTCACCTCTACAGTTCCTTCAACCCTGGAAAATATAAATTGACAAAAAATGAGAGGGTTGATTTTGATAGGAAAATGTCACTTATGATATAAATGTGACTTTTGGAAAATTTATTGTTCTTCTTTTAATGTTTATTTTAGAAGTAGAATTCGATATATGTATATTGTTGATATTTTAATGTTTATTGTTTCATTGAAGCAAGTATATGGCAACTGTTCCAATTATCTTCTACTGGGGGGGAAACATAATTCGGGATCCCGATGAAGGTGTGTCATATGATGCTGAGCCGAAAGAGATATATGGGGTGCAACTTGGCACCACACTTGGCAATTTGGAGGAGATGTTTATGTCCAAGGTGGCAAGCTAAAAGGAAACAGTCCGATTGATCTTCAAATGTAGATATCCTTATCGCCAGTGGCAAGCAACCAACAAATACAAAATATTACCGATAAATGACGATGAGGCGTTGAACACCGTATTAAGTATCGGTGGAAGTTTCCAACCACCAAATTGTTTGGAAGTGTACATTGAGAAAGAGGTTGTACACAATCTTCCGAATATAACACAGATGGATTCTCATCCGTTCACTACATTGCTGATACATGGGATTGACACGACAGCGTTTCAGTCTCCTATGTATGAATCAAATGAATGTTATGCAGCTGGCTACACACAACAGACATTTCATGGCCATGGTGGAGAATCAAGTTCACGTGGTGGATACGAGACTGAATTTCACAATAACACCGAAGATGTGCCCACCTACAGCCATCATACCACTCCAGTTGAAGTTGCTGGTAATATGGCTGAAACGGTTAATTCTGTGCAGTTTGCTGACAGTGACATGTACGGTCCTGATGTCGCCGTAGACAATGATGAGAATGAAATGTGTGATGAAGAAAATTTATTAGGCGGATCAGATGATGATGATGATGAAGAAGATGATGCTCCCGTTGATATTCAGAATGCCCTCATTCCACCTAGACCTGAAATCCCTTTATATGAAAACATTCACATGGGTGGTGATTTTGACATTACTAACCGCGATGTCGTTCCCCGTAACCGAATCTGGAATGCTGAAAATCCAGAGTTGGACAAAGGGATGGTTTTCGTTGATAAGAAGCAACTCGTACATGCTGTGAAATTGTACCATGCAACAAATAATCGAGAGTATAAAATCGTAACCTCCAAGTGAGACGTTTGGGTGTGTGCTTGCAAGCACGACTGTAGATAGTGGTTGCGTGCATCTCTTAGTAGGATACATGGTCTTTTTGAAATAAAGCAGTATAGGGGTCCTCACCATTGTTTATACCCACGAATGAATAGGGACCACACAAATATTAGCTCCAGTTACATTGCTTCTCATCTTTTGGGACAAGTTGCGGTGAGTATACAAAATAAATGTTTACATTTATATACATATTTGTTTGTTTAAAGTGTTCACACCAAAATAATATGACTCATAGGTATTGTCGTATACAGAATGAACCTGATATGCCCATTAAGAATGTCATCGAAGATATAAAAAAGACCATGAACTATAGTATATCATACAAGCAGGCGTGGCATGCAAGGGCAAAGGCAATTAGAATGGTATTCGGGGATTGGGATGAATCATATAGGATGTTGCCTAAATTCATGTATGCATTACAAACATCTAATCCTGGCACCATCGTGCAATGGAAGCATAAATATACCGGAAGTACAACCATTATGCCCGTCTTCCACTTTGTTTTCTGGTCTTTCAAACCCGTCATCGATGGATTCAGACATTGTAGGCCTGTTATAACCATAGACGGTACATTCTTATATGGGAAATACACTGGTGTGTTGCTTGTAGCAACGATTGTCACTGCCAATGGCAAAGTATTACCACTTGCATTCGCTGTTGTCGACAGGGAGAGTTTGGAGTCTTGGTCGTTATTCATTTTAAATATCAAGGAACATATTATCATGGACCGACAGGGAGTGACTTTGATATCTGATCTAGCTGAGAGTATTTTAGCTGCTGTGAGGCGGCATTGGCTGAATCCCTCGCTCCAATTTGTTGGATATCATCGGCACTGCCTTCGACATGTTTGTAGTAACTTTAACACTACGTTCAGAAATAAGGAGCTAAAACAACTTCTATGGAAAGTAGGGAGTGCTCATCAATGACGAAAGTGTAATGGCTACTTACAACAAATACAGGCTATTGACCAAGAAGCCATCAATTGGGTTTACAAGATGAATCCTGAGGAGTGGGCCCTTTCGTATGACGGTGGACATCGGTGGGGGGTATTGACCAGCAATGATGCAGAGTGCTTCAATAGCGTCTTGAAAGGTGCAAAGAACTTACCTATCTCAGCTATGGTTGAATTTACATTTCGGGGGCTCGTAAAATATTTTGATGAGATGGGAGCCCAAGCTGAAATAGATGTACGAAATGAGTTCCAATACCCTAGAAAGATGCAAAAAACTATTGAAGATGGCATCGCAAGGGCAAATACTTTCAAGTTGATATCATATGACAGGTTAGTTTGTAATATAAACTAAATTGTTGTTATTATGTTGTGAAGTTAAGTACACCTAAAAACATGAACTTGATTAGTTTCTATTACAATTTTCTGATAGGCCACGCCGCGTGTTTGAGGTGCAAACATCTTTTCGCCATGGACGAGGTCGCAATACACAAATTGTGTGGATGAATCAACCCACGTGCAGTTGTGGGAAATATGAGATACGACACTATCCATGTTCTCATATGCTCGCTGTAATGTCTGAATGCGGTGACAATCCATTCGAGTACGTTGATCTAGTATATAGGCTTCCTGTATACATAAGGGTTTGGGAAACTAAATTCAATCCAATACCGCATCAAGATTATTGGGCTGATCCGCAGTGGACCTTAATGCCTAATATACTGTGTCTGCGAGAAGTAAAACGAGGTCGTACATCTATGTCTCGTATTCCGAATGAGATGGACATATCAGATAGGCGTTTGACCGCTCGTTGCAGTGAGTGCCAGCAGACAGGTCATGACAGGCGAACATGTCCGGCGCGACTTGGTCGATGAAGACTATGTAATACTTACATATTGTAATAGATCATTTTTTAATTCTTTATTTGTAATAGATCATTTTATTTTCTTTTGTAATTCATTATTTGTAAACGAGGTCGCAGTTGTAAATACATCATTTTTTATTTGTAATAGATCATTTCTATTTTTTAATTCTTTATATATTGTAATTGTTTGATTTCCTTGACAAAATTTACAACTGACATACTAAACAAATAAATTAAACTAAATGACAATGCAAAAACATTTAACTATACCACATAGGCCTATGTTTTTTATTCTCTACTTGATTGAAAATGTCTATTACAAAATTTTAGTTAAAATCACATAGTTCTTCTGCCATTTTAAGATTTTAATATTTCGACTGATCTAAACATTTTGTACATTTACAATTTATGAATTAGATGTACATAATTTACAAATTTTATACTTTATTGGGAAAAAAAAAACATTACAAAATCAATAATGAAGTTTTGTCAAATATGCCATAAATGTAATGAAGTTTTGTCAAAGATGCCAAAATCAATAATGAAGTTGTCAAATATGCCAAAATCAACAATGAAGTTTTGGGAAAAAAATTCTTATTCCATTTTTTTGCAAATATTTATGTACGAAAACTATCCACATGTTATTGGTCATTATTAAGCTTATGTAACTGAGACCGTAAAATGATTTTATAAAAGATTTCTATATTAGTTCGAAGCATACATAACGATAGATTCTGTTGAATTGCTTATCATATTTAATGGCACATAATATGCAAAATTTAGATTTTAGTGAATTGCTTCCATGTTAATGGCACACAAATTGATACTTTTAAAATAATCGACCACATTTGTTTTTCAAGTCGTCATGTACGGAATAATTTGAGTTTAATTGTTATAGTTAAATTACATGCTCACCAATACAGTTTTTAAAAATGTATTTGTTTTTCAACTGTACAGGCTTTATGGCAC
Organism: Camellia granthamiana; assembly: GCA_036172215.1. Classification (NCBI taxonomy): domain Eukaryota; kingdom Viridiplantae; phylum Streptophyta; class Magnoliopsida; order Ericales; family Theaceae; genus Camellia; species Camellia granthamiana. Next base: position 12,142,920 of record CM069907.1, read on the forward strand.
ATCTACCTGATGAGGTCCCCCTTTTGAGTCATCCACATCGGGCTGACAGTATATGGGAGGACCCGGTATGCAATAACGTTTGTTGGACTTTACGCTTACAATGAAAATACCCTGCATTTTGTTTTATATTACATGATAATGCTATAATTTAAACTATTCATACTGTTATGCAGGACCAAGCACGCACCGTGGTGGCATGCCAGCGGGGAGATTCCGACCTGTGGGAGCATCCATTGGACCATAGAGTCTTGCAGTGTCTACTACGCGCGGGATTCTATGGTGTATATCGTATAGACCATATCAGACTGGACCACCCACTCAATACGGCTCTCGTCGAGAGGTGGCGCACAGAGACTCATACATTTCATTTCCCGACCGGTGAGGCCACCGTCACATTGCAGGACGTATCTGTCCTATACGATCTACGGATTGATCGGCGAGCAGTTACTGGACCTGACCCATCATTGACGAGGGAGCAATGGATAGCCCTATGTGCTGAGCTATTGGGAGTAGCACCTACACCTGCAGACTTACAGGCAGGTAGAGTGAGGGTGAGATGGCTGTCCGAGCAGTTTCAGGGCCATCTTCCAAATCATGCTCCAGATGAGTTAGTACAGCAGCATGCTCGAGCATATATTCTGTGGCTTATTGGGGGGGTACTTCTCCCTGATAAGTCACAAAACCTGCTCAAGCTGATGTACTTGCCACTGTTGAGAGACATTGATGTGATCGGCCAGTACAGCTGGGGCGCCGCGGCTTTGGAATGCTTGTATAGGATGCTATGTCGAGCAGCTCAAATGGGTGCGAATCAGATCAAAGGACCCCTTGTCTTGCTACAGGTTAGTAAGAATTTTATTACATGTCAATTCATATTGTATGGCATATATCAGTATTGTAATTGCGTTCAAACTATTGCAGATTTGGGCGTAGGAGAGATTGATTCGCATTGCCCCGTCTAGGCGGCAACTGGTTGCTCCTGGTGAGGTTCCCATTGGCCAGGGAGACATACAGTTGCCGGCCGGACCTCGAGCTAGCCGGTGGAGGGTTGACATGGGTCACGAGGTCGTATCTACCCACGTAGTCGTCGTGTATAGAGACCAGCTTGACCGGATGATAGACGGCGAGGTATCAAATTTAAATACCTAAATTGTAATTGTCATATGGAGTGTATATGTTCATGAGCGATTTTTAATAGACTTGTCGTTATTGTAGTTTATCTGGCAACCTTATGCTGAGGTCCTCGATACGCTCCCAGACTATTGCCGACTAGGTGAAGAGATATGGATGACGAGAGTGCCACTCATTTGTTTTGACGTGGTTGAGTGGCATCTCCCTAATCGTGTCCTCCGATAGCTTAGTCGGGTCCAGTCCGTGCCGGATCGGTGTGACACCGAGTGGCAGTTGCATGCGACTGATAGACGTGGCCGAGCCAGCACTGACTGGAGTTTGCATCATATGCGATACATACAGTTGTGGGATGCCTGTCGCGACACTATTGTACAGGCTGAGTGGAGCGATGGGGTCCTCCCCTCTCCTGACCCTTACATGTTGTGGTATCGGTGACATACACACCTACTTGTCAGTAATCCGAGCCACCTGTCTGAGGCCGGATATCAGGGAGTTGGGCCTTCTCTCGAGGCATTGGTGAGTATCATAGTATGTGTCAGATAATTGTTAATATCATAATTGATTATTTTCAGTCAACTATAGCCTAATATATCTGATTTATTGTTCAGGTGGTTCGAGTTGGGAGGTCATATCACTTGGCTGAGGACGCCCTTTTCAGACGTGATGGACAGCTTGGTCTGTAGTCCCTTGTAGAGATCCGAGAGTTATTGTACGAGGGGATCCAGCATGCCCATCGAGTAGATCGTCTGCATTTTGAGGACTACGGTGTACACAGTGCAGCAGCTGCTCCAGACACATCAGTCCCGTCCACATCAGTGCCTTCCACTTCAGCGCCAGCCACAGCAGGTCATTGGACTTCAGTCACCCCACCGCATGATACCCCATACATTTCTCCAGATTCCCCACACGTACATCTTACCCAGCATGCTGACCCTGACCCTGATTGGACACCGCCCCGGTTCATGCATGATGTTGTTACCCCACTCACCCAGTTACCACCTGCTTTTCTGGAGAGTACTTCGACCGCGCCCCGGTTCATGCGTGATGTTGTTACCCCACCCACCCAGTTACCACCTGCTTTTCTGGGGACTACTTCGACCGCACCCATGAGTACACATGATGCAGTTCTCACTGACATCTCCCACGTTGACGATGAGGCCCATATTGAGCCCCCCCAGAGCGCGAGGAAGAGGCCGAGGTTATGGTCGTGGGGGACGTCACAGCCGAGGTCGGGGTGCGGGCAGAGGCAGAGGTCGAGGTCCAGCTGCAGATCGTGATACAGTTGCACCAGATGAGAGAGTTTCACAGCTCACAGCAGTATCCGATTTGCAGGCACAGACAGGATCAGGGGTAGCAGATGCAGGAGAGGGAGGGTCACACTCACAGGCTCCACAGGCAGTCAGTGGAGGGCCACATGCAGGGGAGGGAGTGCCAGATATTCAGAGAGTCTACCGCAGGAGACCGAAGAGGGAGGTCCACGGTCGGGGTTGTGGGACTGGGGGCAGGTTAGGGCATTAGCGGTTGTGATATGGACTATATAGTTTTTTTTTTTTTGTGGTAATTGTTATAGTTTTTGTAAATCAAACTTGTACAGCTAATGTAAATGTGTCATACTTATTTATTCGCAATTATAATTTTACAATTTTTTGTTCTTACTTATATTGATGAATCATACAACTCTCTTTCACATCTCTACCTCTCTCTCATTATCCGTAGTCTGTGCATTATTTATAGTAATTTACGATTTTTCCTCAATTTTACAAATTGAGACAACCATTTATAAAATTGAAGTTTAAATAAATTTGAAGAATTAAATTATAAATCCTAAACCCTAAAATAAAAATAAATAAGGTAGCGTTTGGTAACGTTTACGTTTTTGGTTTATGTTTAAAAAAAATTAAAAACTGATTTTTGTTTATTTTTAGAAAAACATAAATTACAAACGCGTTTGGTTTGAACACAATGTTTAAATAACCCATAAAAACATAAAATAAAAAATATGTTTGTTCATGCCTAAAAAATATGTTTGTTCAAGCCTAAAAACAATTGAAATATCTCTCTTCATTGATAAGTCGTGGATAAGCATTACAAATTCATTACAACATAAATAGTTTGGTCATCATCCAAACAATTTCATTCATTATCATCATCATCTGACATCTCAATATCAGATTCATACATAACATCCACGCTCCACGCGTAGTACTGGTGTGCATCATCCATTAACCCATTTTCGGCATGCTCATTTACGGTCTTCATTAGTGAGGACCTTTGCAAACGTTGGGTCATGCGATTAACTTCGTCGCGGATACGATGCAATGCCCTTTGCAACAACTGTGGAGTGTCAGTTGGCATACGCATGGCTAACCGACGAGGAAATTTAATATTAACTTCACGACATAACTCAACGAGAACGTTTGCTCGAGTTATGCGAAATTCCCACTCAGCTCTCATGGTATTGACGGTGGCACGTGAGTAACGCAAATTTGGCTTTAATGGGTATTGAAATTCATCTCCATCTGCAACCCAATGGCGACCCATTGCTGAATATAGATCAACCACCATATATCTCATGATGATATCGCTCAAAATAGCTGTAAAACTTTTGTTGTGGTATGATGCGATATTTATACCATATATATACATGGTAGCTGTATGTATGAAATTATTGTAAACAACTATGACAACTATGCATTAGAGTTGTCACGTCAACTTTGATGACCTGAACAACTATGCATCAACTTGATAGGAGTTGTCACTTCGACTTTTATGAATTGCATAATTTATTGTTATTTGAAAACAAAAAGTAAAAAATTTGTGAAAAAATATTTCAAGAAATTAATAAATACATGAAAATACAAAAAAATGTACTGAATGCTTGTATTTTTTTTAATATCTTTGGTATTTAGTGAATTTTAAAAGATTTTTTTTACAATTTTTTTACTTTTTAAGTGTATTTATGTTAAGTGTGTCTAAAAAGTAAAAAAATTGCTTAACATATTAAAAAAATTCAATAAAAAAAAACACGAAAATTAAGAAAGTAGAATTTTCTGAAAAATAAAAACAAGCAAGCTGATCAATCGACTAAACGTCTAAATTAGTCAAATTTCTCTGCCTGAAATTTTTTTTAAAAAATAAATGTGAAATTATAATTTAAAAATGCAAAACAAACACCACGCCCGTAAAATTGGGTAAAAATGTAATTGACAAATATAACTGAACACAGCCTGAATTTTGACTACAATATTGCGTTGAAATATACTTACAATTTTAAGTACTAAAATATTTTAATTGATTATAATATTTTGTCTCAACCAATTTATGAGCATTTCCTATTGGATCACATGCATGCCACTGACCTTATACAGTGCATTCAGCTGCCAGGACTCCACTTTTGTCAAGTCATGAACGAATCAAAGGCCTGTAGCATCGGCTATTGTGCCGCAGATGTTGTCAGCCTGGCTACTGTAAAAATGTAACTTTACCTTCTTTCAAATGGAAGTTGAAAATTAAGAGGTTGTTTGGGATGATGAAAATAAGTGTATTTTTTCCTTACATTACAATATTTTTCTACAATATATTTTTGTACCCATTGTTCAAACCACTTTTTCTACAATATTTTTTACTTTTATGTATTTATTAATTTGTTATTTTTTAACAATTTTTTTTACTTTTTAGGTGTATTGTAATGGTTATTAATTTATTGTTATTTTGTTCTGACACCCCTTCAAAATTTGTATGAATTGCATAATTCCAATGGGCACAGTAGGTAGGTATGTGACTTTGTGCAACGATGCAGTGATGCATCTGACTTTGTGCAGTGAGACAGTGATGCATGTGACTTTGTGCAGTGATGCAGTGATGCATGTCACTTTATGCAGTGATGCAGTAATGCATGTGACTTTCTAACTTTGACATGCTTGTATACGTTGTGACTTTTTTCCTCACATTACGTGATGCATGTGACTTTCTGCAGCGCAACTTACATGCTTTGTTTTTTCCTCACATTTCAGAACTCATCTAAGTCACATTAACACGACTGTGAAAAGAAGCAGAAAATGCTATTATGTTAGTGAAAAAAACATGATGGACGGTTGTGTAATAACAATGAAAATGGGATGACTGTGAAGTTCATTAAGTGAAAATAAGATAAAATATAGGCTGCAAAGTTCCAATCGTGTTTACATATCAGGTGACCATTTTATTATTTTGGTGAAAAAAACAAGGATAGTTTTGTAGGTCGAAGTGAGTTGGACGGTTGTGTATTTACTTGCACTCTGTTTCATAGTTGTTTATGAACAATATTACTTTAAAACAAAGAAAATTAAAGCCGTTGTTTCATTTTTTGATTTCATTTATAATTTTTTTAAAACACCTCTATATACTGAAATCGTCAATTCCAAGTGACTACTTACTGTATTACAAAAGTAAGCATGACAAAATAGTTTCATGTGGCGATGTGACAACTCACTGCATTTTGTTTTATTTGACAACTCACTGCTCGAATATGAAGGGATTGCATTGTGATTCTCTGGCCTACAATTATGATTTTATCTGACAACTACGTCCGTGACTACATCACAGGTACACAAAGTCACGGGTACTCAAAATTACATGAAATGAATAACATAAAATAATATCACGTATATAACTTATTCCATAGTGCCCTAGCACGCATTATCGTCACCAGATCATCTCTAGTTAACCCCCACTATGATGTCTATAAATACCCCAGTATGATGTTTGTTGAAGTCATAACAATAGTAATATATCTACAATTACTATTATTATTAATTTTTTTATTTTATCAACAATGTCTTCTAGAGGTGCAGGAAGTTCACACCGGCAAAGAAATCCGAAAGTGTGGCTGCTACCTCTATTTACCTATGACTACAAGAACGAAAAGTACTCGAGTCCGAAGGATTATTATGCTGGTATCCGAGCAGAATGGGCGTTCAGGGTAACGGAGCAAGAAGGATTGTATAATGATCTACGTAACTTTGGGGCACCGATACCTCATCGTCGTTCATTGACCATGGCTAGACGAAATGTGAGTGACTATGAAAAAGCAGTTAGCAAAATTAAGAAGGAGAACAATAGAACGTTGATGCGGAGATGTCGACATTTCATGCTTCAGCTAGCCACCGAAATGGCAGAAGCAAGCAACAGAGATTTGTTAGTGAGTGAGCGAAATAATGTCTTAAACAATGAAAAATATCTCTCTGACTACTACATGTCAGATGAGGAATAAGAAATCAAACACCGTTATCTTTCATATATGTTTGTATGTACGTTGTGTCGTATGTTCGTTACTGGAGTGTAAGACAATGTTGTTGTTCATCTAACGTACAGATGTATTTCAAGTATTTGTTTTATGAACCTGAAGTTTATGAAATAACTACATTTATAGTAATTTACAGTTATTAGTTCATGACTTTCTTTATTGAATTGCAATGAGTTAATGAATGTTCTGGATTAATAAATGGATTAATGTATGTTCAATTATGTGAATACTTAAAACACATAAAACACAACAGGTAACTCGGTGAAAAGCTTCCCTTAACTGGGGCTGCTGAAATAGGGATCAATTTACAAAGAATTTCAATCTCCATCAGGAAAGAAGAAAGAGTCACCTTCCAATTCCTGAAAGTCTAGTAAAAATGATTACTCTGGTAATGAATGAGGGGTTGACAGAAAATTAAACTCGGTGAAACGAACTACCGCCTTCAATAACACATAAAACAGAAGAGGTAGGTCGGTAAAAAGCTTCCCGTAACTGGGCCTCATCAAATACGGATCCTCTACGTAAAGAATTTCAATATCCATCAGGAAAGAAGAAAGAGTCGCATTCTAATTCCTGGAAGTCCAGTAAAAATGATGACTCTGGTAAGGAATGGGGGGTTGACATAAAACTAAACTTCGGGGGCTGGACAAACAAGCTCAAAACCAAGTGGTTGGTCCAGTTGGGGGACTAATAAAGTTCAGACAAACGAACTACCGCCTTCAATAACACATAAAACAGAACATGTAGTTTGGTGAAAAGCTTCCCTTAACTGCGCCACGTTAAATAGGGATCCTCTACGTAAAGAATTTCAATCTCCATCAGGAAAGAAGAAAGAGTCACCTTCCAATTCTTGTAAGTCCAGTACAAATGATGACTCTGATAAGGAATGGGGGGTTGACAGAAAACTAAACTTTGGGGGCTGGACAAACAAGCTCAAACCCAAGTGGTTGGTCCAGTTGGGGGACTAAGTTTAAAACCCAATTGGTTTTACTTGATTTGGTTGGGATGAATCACTATTTAGAATTAATTATACCCAAACAGATTATTTTCTGCACCTTTTTCAAGAAATTGACGATTCTCTTAGTATAGAAACTAGAATTGTAATCAGTTCTAATGACGCTGATTTGTTAATTTTTGGATTTATACCCAAAGAGAACAACACTTCCGAAATTCAAATATTCATACTTTTCCCGTTGATAGAAATAGTAGGTCGTAACAACGAATGATGCATAGCTAAGTGAAACACAACATTGCCTACATAAGCTTCATTTTTTCAAACATTGAGTAGTCAAATCGTGGAGAGACTTGTCATTGCGAAGTCATGTGACCTGGTGCACAGGCTTTGGTTTTCTCAATTTTTTGCTCGATTATTTGATACACAGTGACAACTCATCTCTTATTGATATATGTGGGATTCTCAATTCAGAAAGTCACATGGCAACAGTGAATTTACTGATTTACCTTACAGTGAGCATGCCCTTATTTTGTCTATATATGCAGATGGATTGTCAAGTCATGTGACTTGGTGCACAGGCTTTGGTTTTCTCGATTTTTTGCTCGATTTTTTTATTACAGTGACAACTCATCTCTACTTGACATATGTGGGATTCTCAATTCAGAAAGTCACATGGCAACAGTGAATTCACTGATTTACCTTACAGTGAGCATGCCCTTATTTTGTCCGTATATGCAGATGGATTGTCAAGTCATGTGACTTGGTGCACAGGCTTCGGTCAAGTTGATTTTTTGCTCGATTTTTTTATTACAGTGACAACTCATCTCTTATTGATATATGTGGGATTCTCAATTCAGAAACTTACATGGCAATAGTGAATTCACTGATTTACCTTACAGTGAGCATGCCCTTATTTTGTCCGTATATGCAGATGGATTGTGAAGTCATGTGACTTGGTGCACATGCTTTGGTTTTCTCAATTTTTTGCTTGATTTTTTTATTACAGTGACAACTCATCTCTTATTGATATATGTGGGATTCTCAATTCAGAAAGTCACATGGCAACAGTGAATTCACTGATTTACCTTACAGTGAGCATGCCCTTACTTTGTCGATATATGCAGATGGATTGTCAAGTCACCTGACTTGGTACACAGTATTTGCTTTACTCTGATTTTTCATTCTAGTGACAACTCATACCTTGTTCGTATATGTGGGATTGTCATGCAGAGGCATCTTCTTAAAGCTATTCATAACCAACTATATAAACGACTAAAGGTGAAGACACAGCCTTATAACTCATTTCTGGTAACGAAATTATCATTCATTTGTTTTAAAAAATTAGCATGGCTACATGGTTCATAGGAGGGAGTGGGAATCGCAGAGGTGGTAGGAACTTGCAAAGGGGTGACAGTTCATGAGGAGGGGGAGGGGGAAGGGGAAGTGGCGATACTGAAGATGAAACACCATTTGCTTTGTTAGATGCCTCTTGTGCTTATCATGATAGGTTTGGGAAGCGACATTTTGTCATGCCCAAGTACTATCAAGATCCATGTGGTTTGGTGGAGGAGCCATCAGATAATCAAACAAGATATGGTTTAGCAAACGCTAGACTTCTGAAGTGGCCCGCACTATTTATAGAGCGAGTGCAAATGGAAAGATTATGTCGGAAAAATCGACTGAAGGTGCCAAAAGCACGTTCTGTTGAGATCCAAAAGGAAGATCCTGATAATGTTAATCAACTATGTGAAAGACTACAACGTGAGATTTCTCAAATGCGCCGTAGGTTAGCCCGCGATATGCAGCTATACAGAGTTAAAAATGATGCCCAGAAGAACAGAATAGAACTAAATGTTGCGGCTATCAAGGGTATCATGGAGGATCCTGAGCTTGTCTCTTACGCTGAGCTTTCGGATTATTCAGACTCTGAGCCACCTGCCGATTTAAGCGCGAATTAGGTGTTAATGTCTACACTTCGGCAATATTAGGTCATGCATTAATATGTAATGTCTGTGTTAGAGTAAGTATAACTGTTATGTTATGTTTATGTTTATGTTTATGTATTGCGTCTGTCAAATGTTGCGGTTATTAATATGCAATATTAGGTCATGAATTAGGTGTTTGTCTGTCTAACTGTTATATTTATGTATTGTGTGTTCAGTTCAGGGTGTCCAGGATGTATGTAATGTGTGTTCAGTTCATGGTGTCCAGAATGTATTTTTGTGGGAGAATTATGTCTGTACTACCTATGTAACTGAAAACTATTACATTTGCAATTTCAGTTATGTTGTTTTCATGCCTGTATGAGTATTTAGTAAATTAGTGACTTCGTATATTATGTATTAAGTTTTATTACAAAAATGTTGACAAAATTTATTTTAGGAGCTCTCGCTGTGGCCTTCGTCTTCTTGGCCTACTCTGCGGTGGTCTTCGCGTCTCACCCTTTGTCGTTGCTCGTCGAGCTGCACAGTGTGTGGGTGTGCTTCGGACTGTAGAGCATGTATATCACCTTCTAACCCATAACAAAGACGAAACAAAAAAATAAATTTTTTTAATGAAAACGGGTACAAAACGGTTTTACTAAACTGGTTTTCTGAATTACATTCTCACCTTCTAACCCAAAACAAAGACAAAAGAATAAATATATATGTGTATTTAAATGAAAACGGCTTTCATAAAGCCAAAATAATTTTCTGAATAACACCTTCTAACACAAAACAAAGACAAAAGAAAAAAAAAATTTATATGAAAACGACTTTAGTAAAGCAAAAAAAAAATTATTAATTACATTATCACCTTCTAACCCAAAACAAACACAAAACAATAAACAAAAAAAATTTACATGAAAACGGCTTTAGTCAAGACCAAAAAAATTTTTGAATTACATTTTCTAAACCAAAACAAAGACAAAAGAAAAAATAAAAAATTTAACATGAGAACGGCTTCAGTAAAGCCAAACAAAATTTATGAATTACATTATCACCGAAACAATGACAACAGAAAAAAAATATTTACAAAAAAAAAATTAAATCTAATTTAAATGAACAGTGAAAGTGTGGTTTCAATCCACACTTACAATAGTGAACAGTGAAACCATGACTTTTGTAAATGAACGTGATTGGCTTAATAATATCTAAATGAATATGATTTTAAAATTATATATATGAAAAATATTATGTAAAATAAATATATGAAAATAGGTTTTTTTCATATTATGTAAAATTTCTGAATTACACCTTCTAAACCAAAAAAAAAACAAAAGAAAAAAAAAACAAATTTTAACATGACAATGGCTTTAGTAAAGCCAATAAAATTTTATGAATCACATTATCACCAAAACAATGACAACAGGAAAAAAAAACAAAATATTAAACAATAATCTGCTTACCAAGAAAGAAATGTACACTGAAAGCATTCTCAATTGCAGTTTAACAGTGTAAACGCTATTCTAAATAGCGTTTTCTTCAGAAAAGAAATGAACAGTAAACTCGCTATTTGAAATAGCGTTTTATCAGTAAAATCGCTATTAGGAATAGCGTTTTATTTCCAAAACAAATCCACAAATAAAGCGCTATTCAGAATAGCGTTTTATACACACAAAAAATTTACGTTAAAATCGCTATTTGAAACAGCGTTTTCTTAATTAAAATCGAGATTCACAATAGCATCTTCACTATTCATCAACTTTTGGGCTCCAAGCAGTGAAAGCGCGATTTGTAATAGCGCTTTAGCTTAGTTTGGAAAATCCGTCAAAAGTAGGCCTAGTTTGGGAAATACCATGCAAAAGAGGCTTAGATTGGGAAAAGTCTCGGTAGATTCCTAACGAAACCAAAAGCTTGAATAACATTAACACAAAAATTTTATTACTAGTACTAAGTTCTCATTTCCCTCAAGATTCCTGCTATCCAAACATAGCCTAAGAGTAAAACATAATAATTAGGCTCACAATATTTAAATTTTTATAATTTTCCCGTGGTTAAGAAATAATTAGCATTTCATGCCTGACAATTGTTTTTCAACTTTTTTTATCAGACATTTTTTTAAACTTAATTACTCCATCCGTTCTAAAATAATGGTCTTTTTCGAAAAATCTAACTTTTTTTTATAGTACAATTATTATATTTTGAAAATATTAATTTTTCAAAATTATCCTTTGATAGTATATTTTTTGGAAAATATCAATTGTTATAATCGTATTTTTTGTGTTTTTAATGAATTTAAAAGAATAGCGAAATAGTAAATTCATATTATTTATTCATTAATTTTTAAAAATGGACTAATATTTTGAGACAATAAAAATAGAATAAGAAATTAATATTTTGAAACAAATAATTTCAATACATTTATACAATCTTTTTGATCAGGCAATTTTTAAAATGTAAGCAACACGATTAAGAAAACACTGCTAGCATTTCACATTTTTTCATCTCTCCTAAAAAATCCCCAATGGATGACTTTTAACAATCCAAGCTTGAGTTGGACTTGTACCAACTTCTTTGCACTTTAAAAGTTCAATTTGAACAAAATCTAAGAGTTCGTTTAGAAATTGATTATTTTAATTAATTTTTAATTTTTTACAATATGATATATAAAAAAATAGAGAGAGTAATTGATTTTTTAGTAATGATTTTATGACTCTTTGATTATTTTTTCACTTTGTAAAACCCCCCTAAAATCTGACCAAATTCATTTGAATTTTTAAGGCATGGTTTGAAATGAGCTAAATAAATAAATTTTATTTGATTAAAATAGACAATAAATATACTACATAAGTAGGTTGTCAAACAACTCCGACGGCTTATTTTGGCAATTAATTAAATAGTTAAAAATCAAAGCATCAAAGTTAGCTCTTCTCGTTACTTTTTTTTTTTTTTGTATATTATTTCGTAAAAAATTAAAAAGCTAATTAACATAATCAATTTTCAAAACAATCCTAAATAAGTCAAAAAATAAAAAATTATTTGTCATCAAATAAAAAACTTACAACCAAAATATTTTCCACTTACAATTTTTTTTTTTTTTAATAACTTCTCAGACAACCAATTTTTAAAATTATTAAAAGACCAATGCCAAACTCACTCTAACTCTAAGTTTTTTTTTTTTTTTTGATAACTCAGGTATCTCCAACCCGCAGATTTTAAGCGAAACCGGCTCTAACTCTAAGTTGACTAATCTATTACAAATAAACAAATATTCAAAAAGAAATCTGCTTATATTTTTGCTTATTTTAAAGAACTTTTTCATATTTAAAAAAATAATTACAACATTTAAAAAAATTATTAAAAATAAACAAATATTCACTTAAAACAATTTCTCAAAAGGAAAATGATCTATTCCTGCAAGAGTCTTTTACAAAAGCATCCTTTTATAGATTCTGACTGGTAAGAGTTTAGTATTACAAAATAAATAAATAGACTCTTATCAATTAGAGGGGAGTGATTTATGAGAGATTTTTGTAGAATATAGCACGATTGTTCTCAAAAATCAAACTAAATTAATTTTTCAAAGAATTTGATTTCTCTCTAATTGAATTTTTAATTGGACCAAATAGTTGAAATTTCTTACTGATAAAAATCTTTAAATAAAAGTTTCTTACTGATAAAATTTTGTAAAAATATGACTCAATTAATTTTTTTTGAAATTTTATTGGTTAATAATTTTTACCGATAAAAAACTTTTGATTCTTATAGTGTTTGATAGAGTTTTAGAATTATGATTTGAGAATATAATTGAATTTTGAGTTTATGAGTTTTGAAATTATGATTTGAATGTGAAAAATTTGTTTGATTATGAGTTTTGAATTAAGTTTTGGAAAGAGTTTTGAGTTTTTGAAATTAGAAAAGTTATTTAATTCAAAAAAATTACAATTCATAACTAAACACACAAACTAAAATTCTATTCAAAACTCATATAAAAATTAAAAAAAAAATCGAAAATATTTTTTATTTAAAATATAAAAAATAACAGGTGTAAAAAATCATTAAAAATTTTAAAAATTCCGATCATATAGCAGGTGCAAAAAAAAAAAAAAAAAAAAAAAAATTGTTTCGGTCAACCGGTCGGATGATTGGCCAGAGAATGTCCGGTTAAGACTGAGTTTTCAAATGCCGCATTGGGATCAACTTTTAAAAATTGAAACCAAACACCGCATTAAAAATTGAATTGGAATCACATTTTAAAAGCATAACCAAACACATCCTAACACTATGTTTGGGATTCTAGGAGAGAAAAGAAAAAAAAATAATTACCTAAGTTATAAGAGAAAAGAAAAAAATGAAATGATTGTGATTTTTCTCCTTGGATAAGTAAGAAATAAAATGAAAGAAATGACTGCGATTTCTTTCCTTCTTATTTGATTAGATTTCATAAGAGAAAAGAAAAAAATTTATTTTATGTTATATAGCACCAAAATAACCTTTTTATATTTTATCATTATATTAGAGCATCATTTTACAATGACAAAATTGATATTATAAAAATATAAAAATCTGTTTGTTTATTTTCTTTCCCAATCTCTCTACGTTTGAAAAGATTAAAACTAAAGGTTATAAGGAAAATCGGTTTAAGGTCCCTATCCAACTTTTAGTAATGGATTAGGTCCACAATCTGTTCTTTTGTAGTCTAAGGTCCCTCACCTCATCCCCTCTCCATCCACGTTGTCCTGAGCTTGATCACCGCTGGCTCCAAATCCCCAACCCTCGTCTCTCTCTATCTCTCTCTCTCTAAACTTCTCCATTTTCAGATCTGTCCAGATCAACTCTTGTTCCTCACCCGACTTCATTCTCCCGGAGTAAAACCAGCACCAGCGACTCAACCACTGGCAACGTCATAACCTGGAACAACCCAACAGACCCCATGCCCCAGCAGTCACCCCCCCTCCCGAATCTGCGGCAGATTCAGATTTTTGTGGAGATTTTCTAGGGTTTTTGTAGGTGTTGAAATCCTGTTCGTTGTTTGTAGGTGTTGAAATCTTGTACGATTTGAAATCATGTTCGTTGTTTGTAGGTGTTGATCGATCGTGTAGGAGTTGAAATATGGTTCATTGTGTTTGATTTGATTTCATGTGGAGTTGAATTAGATAAGTTTTCAATTTTTGATTTGATTTGATCGTGTAGGTGTTGAATTAGGTTTTTGTTTTTTGTTTTGATCAATGTGAGAGAGACGAACTCAGTGTAGTTGTTTTTTATTTTTGAAGTTAATTTTTCATTATCTGTTATTGATGAATTTTCGATGGAGTTGATTTTGATTTTTGGAGTTGCTTTTTCATTCTCTGTCAACATGCTTATGAGTTGCTTTTTGGTGCTCTGTTTTTCTCCGTTTTTGTGCTCTGTTTTTTGTTCACTTTGCATTTTTTGTGTAGTGCAGAGAAAATTGCAGGTTTGTTACTATAGAATGAAAACATAAAATTGCAGAGAAAATTGCAGGTTTGTAGTGCAAAGAAAATTGCATTTTTTGTGTAGTGCAGAGAAAATTGCAGGTTTTTTGTTCACAGAGACTTTTGGTTTCTTTTTTGGGGTTTGTGGGGTAATGCAGAGAAAATTGCAAGTTTGTTACTATAAAATTGCAGGTTTGTAGTGCAGAGAAAATTACATTTTTTGTGTAGTGCAGAGAAAATTGCAGGTTTTTTGTTCACAAAGACTTTTGGTTTCTTTTTCGGGGTTTGTGGGGTAGTGCAGAGAAAATTGCAGATTTGTTATTATAAATTTGCAGGTTTGTAGTACAGAGAAAATTGCATTTTTTGTGTAGTGCAGAGAAAATTGCATGTTTTTTGTTCACAGAGACTTTTGGTTTCTTTTTCGGGGTTTGTGGGGTAGTGCAGAGAAAATTGCAAGTTTGTTACTATAAAATTGCAGGTTTGTAGTGCAGAGAAAAGTGCAGAGAAAATTGCATTTTTGGTGTAGTACAGAGAAAATTGCAGGTTTTTTGAGGAAATGGAGAAATTACGAAGAAATTTTGAGAAATTACAGAGAAATTTTGAGGAAATGGAGCATTGAACAAAATAAACATGCCAGAGAAATTACGAAGAAACCCAGAGAAATTTCACAAGGAGAGCTTGGAGAAGATGGGTTCGAACCCGAAGTCCTCTTGGTGTGGTTTTGCATTGGAGCTTGGGGCTAGCTTTTAATTTATATATATATATATATAGGTTGCCATTGTTGTTTATTCACTCAATGGAGTGAACTGTTGATAACTTTTACCTTCTTTTCTAACCCAGAGAAATTTATATATATATATACATATATCAACAATCCATTGTAACAATCCATTATATATAGCTTATACTGTTGATAAATATATATAATGGACCAATCCATTATAAATATGTGTTGATAAATATGTAATCCATTATGTATATATATATATATATCTTCTTTTCTAATCCATATATAAGATAAATATGTTGATAACAATCCATTATAACAAAATTTCTCCGGACCAACTGTTCACTCTATAATTTATATAAATTTCTCTGGACCTATACAAATTATAGAAATCAGAGAAATCAGCTAAATCAGATAAATATATATATATATAGGTCAGAGAAATTTTGTTTATGATTGGGATTATTCACTCCATTGAGTGAATAAAAATTATTCCAGATCATGTCAAAGCTCAGCTAAAATCAGAGCATTTCTCTGGACCAATCCAGAGAAATTTCAATTCAAAGCAAAGGAATTTCAGTTCT
The DNA here is from genome assembly GCA_036172215.1 of Camellia granthamiana. Taxonomy (NCBI): domain Eukaryota; kingdom Viridiplantae; phylum Streptophyta; class Magnoliopsida; order Ericales; family Theaceae; genus Camellia; species Camellia granthamiana. The sequence continues at coordinate 12,158,973 of CM069907.1, forward strand.
AACTTATGATGCGACTTTAATATTGATTAAGTTTACTTTCTTTTCTAACCATGCAGCCAGAGAAATTTTGAATTTTTCTAGCCGAGCAAACAACTCCCATTGTGCTTAGATTATCCAGAGGAATTTCGAAGTCCAGAGAAATTTGGTGGACGAATCTGCAAACATCAGAGAAACACTTTCGATTGAAAAATTCAACTGGAAAAAAGCGAAGAACAGATTTGGGTAAGTTGCAGAAATTTTTCCAGATATTACAAACCAGAGAAATTCTCAATTGTTATTTTTAATAAACCAGAGAAATTCTCAATTGTTATTTTTAATAAACCAACGAAATTCTCAATTAATATTTGAATAACAAACCAGAGAAATACTCAGATTTTTTCAGAATTTCTCTAGTTCTGGTAAGTTGCCATTGTTATCCCATTCTAATGTTGCTTACATATTACAATGTGGAATTTTTCCAGTTGAATTCAGTTGAACAATGTTGCTTACCTAATGAATCAGAATGATTTGGATGTGAATGAGAAGAAAAGTAGAGAAACTCATCCAGAGAAATTTGGTCCAGAGAAATTTCTCTGGGTTAGAATTTCTCTGACCAATTTTCTCTGCACTAAAATTTCTCTGGACTGAAATTTCTCTGGATCAAATTTCTCTGGACTGAAATTTCTTTGGATCAAGGTTGAGGGACCTTAAACAGTATGAAAATATTGTTGATGGACCTTAAACATTATGAAAATATTTAGTGTCCTTTATGCTAAAAAATCATAATACTAAGGACCTGAAAAAAAATACCCCTAAGAGAAATGAATCTCTCCATTTTTTCTCATTTCTTTTTTTCTCATTTCTCTCCATTTAAATTATCTAAATAAATAATAAAAATACACATCTCTCAATTTTTTTTTTTTCCTTTCCAAATCACTCAATAATTCTCCCAATTGAAAGTTTAACAGAAGCATTCTCATTTCAAAAGTGGAACCAAGTTATTCCAAATTCATTGTTCACGCAACCATGACACCTGACTACATGAAACAAGAAATTACTTCCTCTCTCTCTCTCTCTCTCTCTCTCTCTCTCTCACATATTCAACTTCTCCAAATTCTCTCTCTAAAACCCTTGCGATTCAAACCATGAACAACACATCAGGAATGTTCGAGATTGTTCCGTGCACATTCGCCGGCGACTCCTCCGCCGCCATCGCTGACGAGTGTATAACGAACATGGACGATTCAGTTCGAGCGATCGAACAGCTTCTCAACTACCGATTCAACGACAAGAAGCTCTTGGAGGAAGCTCTGACTCACCCTTCCTACACCGATTCGCCGTCGTACCAGAGGCTTGAGTTCGTCGGCGACGCCGCCTTAGGTATCGCGATCTCCAATTTCATCTTCCTCGCTTACCCTGACCTCCTCCCCGGCCAACTCTCTCTCCTCCGCTCCGCCAATGTCAGCACCGAGAAGCTCGCACGCGCCGCCGTACGACATGGCTTGTACAAGTACGTCCGGCGTAACGCTGCCGCTCTCGATGAGAAGGTAGTAGATATAGACGCATATATGTATATATAGTGCTCGTTTGGAAAATTAATTATTGGGCAATTTTTCATAAATCATTTTTCACTTTTCACTTTTCACCAAATTATGGTTGATTTAATCATATTATTTTTTTATATTCCAATAAGTGTTATAATATTCACATTTACAATGGAAATACTATGTGATTTGAATGTTCATACCATCAATGTAAATGTTAATATGTTAATATGTCAATGTGAATATTCACACTGTCAGGATGAACATTCACACATCAATACGAATATTCATATTATAAAATATAAATGTTTACATCACTAAATTGTTAACTGTTCAAAAAAATATTTTTAAGGGTAAAAATGTTCATAAAATATCTTAAATATGAAAATTAGGATTCGATAGATCAAATGTTCAAATAATATGACTTATTAGAATACAAAAATATCTTATGGACTAATTGAGATACAAATACTTGAAAAATAATTTTTTAATAAATGTTTCTTAATTATTTTAATTGATTTTTTTATTATTATTTAAACCTCGCTTAAAAAATGTCGTGTTCGAGTCTATAGTTTTTTTTTTACCAATTTATTTGATAGTTGTGAGAAGAAAAAAAAATTATAATTTTGATATAATATTTTATCTTATTAGTTATTTTAATCTATTTTATTTTTATTAGACTATTTTAGCCAAAACTCTCTCCCCTATGTTTATCAATTTTATCTAAATTATGAGCCAACCATCAAGGAGAGGCAAGTTTTTCAGGGTTTTGCTAAATTTTTAACAATTTATAGTTACTCAAATTTGATGAAATTTTAAAAGATTTAAGGATTGAAGATGGTTTTTGATAATGCAATACGGTCAAAGAAAGATAGTTTGGATTGATCCACGGGTTCTATGGGTCTGCTGCCATTCGTCTTCTTGATACGTGCTTGCAAAAGGTCTGGTGGGAAGGTTCTAAGACTAGATTGGTTTCTCCTCGTGGACACTCTAATAGTTAAGTTAGACAAGAGGTGATCGGAAGAAAGTGAATAGAGAGTAATCGAGAGAGAGAGAGAGGGAATATGATATTACTTGTTGTCTTTAACATTCTTCGCAAACTTCCTTGTGTCTTTTACCAATCAATTCCTTGTCCATTCAAGCTGTCTTTTTGGCCTATGGTATACTCGTCGTCGGTCATGGCAGTTTCACCACACCAGGGGATAAGAGGTCTTGTTGCATTTAATGCCATTATAGCCTCATTTAATGCTTGATGGCTGAGCTCAATAACTATGTAGGATATTTGTCTGCCACGTGGCTAACTCCCTATCTAACAAGTGTTTAAATGCCACAAGGACTAGACCAGCGTGGGTTCTTTGGTGGGCCTACTGTTGGATTTCACCTATTGGGCCATGACTAAATGATTGTTTGGGCGACCCTAGATGGTTGTGGGTTGGGCTTTCCTAGGCCATGCGAGTCATGCCCGTCAGTTTTCTTTCATAAAAAATGGTTTAAAAAGATTTGATGGAAAAAAAAGAGTAAGCATTGGACTGTGCCATAGCTGATCAAGTTTTTAACCAAATATCCACTCAATTTTGATGAAAAAAGAGAGAGCAAGGATTGGAGTTTCGTCAAATCTGATGAAAAAATCACTGTAACCAATTCCTTCACCAAATTTTGAACAATTTTTTTCATTAAAAATGGTTAAAGCAGAATTTTTTGCATTAAGGCCTCGTTTGGGAACAGGCTATTTTAGTAACTTTTTGGCTTTTTACGAAAAAATGTGCAGAAAAGTAGAGAGGTGATGTGACTAGTTTTAGTTGACTTTTTGGCTTTTTGGCTAAAATAGCCAGTCCCCAAACGAGGCCTAAGTTTGAAATTTTTCAAAAAGCTGTGATGAAAACAGAGAGAGTTAGGATTGGAGCGTTCCATATTATATCAAGCTTTTAACATTTTTTCACTCAAATCTGATGAAAAAGCGAGAGTAAGGATTAGAGATGCTCTTATGAGTTTATGAAATAAAAAATTGGTTCTTTGATTTTGTGTAGGTGAGGGATTTCACGTTGGCTGTTCGGCGGGAGGCAGATACGGTGGTGTACGGAGGGACGGTGAAAGCGCCGAAGGTTCTTGCTGACATAGTTGAGTCTGTTGCTGCAGCAGTTTATGTTGATTGTCAATTTGATCTGCAAGCTTTTTGGGTGGTGCGTGGTTCTGTAATTTATGGACAATTGTTTCTTTAAATTTGTTAAGAATTCGGGGTATTTTGGTTTCATGGGGGTCCTGTTGAATTGGAACATGAGTAAGTTAGATTTCATTAGATTAAATAACAGCCGTCTATTTCATGTAAATTTCATTAGAATTCTGAAATAAAAAGTTGGACTATCGAAATTTACTAGCTTCTTCTATCCTAATTTGGGCAACTGAGGTATCTCAACGTAACTACTATTTGCAATGAACTTTCCAACATAAAACTAAGATTTGGCATAATGTTTTTTTAATTTTTTTTTAAAAAATAATTTTCATGACATAGTTTTTTTCATGTATTTTAGATCTTTAGAGGTATATTGGAGCCTATTGTTACACTTGATGTTCTCCAGCAACAACCACAGCCCATGACCATGCTTTTTGAATTTTGTCAAAAAGAGGGTAAGCAAGTGAATATCAAGTACCGGAGAAGAAGGAAGAAGAACATCGCCAGAGTTTACGTGGACGGAAAATTTATTGCCTCAGCGTCCTGTGAGCAGAAGGAAAATGCCAAGTTTCAAGCAGCAAAGGCAGCTTTGGAGAAGTTGTCTCACTCTAACAGCGAGGACAAAATGAATGTTGACATCTACATCAGTATGAATGGAACCAATGAGATTGAAGGAGCAAAACAAAAGTTGAATGAGATTTGTGGCAAGAAGAGGTGGCCAAAACCCACTTACCAGTAAGAATTTGTCTTTACTGAGCTAAATTTCTTCCAATTTCTCATGTGGTTTGGGTGTGGATTTTTAAAATTATGCGACTTTAAAAGTGAAATCATTATCCAAACTTGAAATTGTTTGTCTAGGATAGCATTTTTCTTGTAAGTTGTACATATTTTTATCAGAGGCTGTTCCATGGTTGAGAAATGAAAATTTAATCTATATATGATTTGTTCACTAGTAATATTTTAATGGGACTGTATCAACCATAATAGACACATTACTAACCAAATTATAAATAATTGGACTGGTACTTGGTTCCTCAACCTTGATGTCAGGGGCTGAAGTCTCCCCTTGTTACCATCTCTCCATTGGGCTTTATCTTTTCTGTGTTTTAACAAAACAAAGCTATTAATGGACTATTATGTGATTGGATTGCTTTCATGTATTAATAGTTTTGAGTATGACTGTTTCTAGGTTCATTGTCTGCCTAGTAAGTTGCTATCTTTGAGTATGACGATCTTGAAAATGCTTCAGATGATCCATCCGTTGCTAAGCTTGTTTTGCATTGGTTAAGGGTGTCACTTAATTATAAATGTGTATCTTCATTGCTAGAACTATGTGTCTAGCTCATGTCTTGTGGAGTTTTTAGAATCATCACAATCTTGGTTTAAGTATGAAACAGTACTAGCATGTATTGTTCAAGGGTGACCCAGAGACTCATTGCAATATAATAAAACAATGATCAAATTCTTGTGGAAAACGAGTTAGGTTTCACGGATTATTCTTTGAGATTTATCAGCTGGCCAAGTTGTCATAAAGTATTAAAGAGTCTTATAGGCTGCGCAAGTTGTCTCAATATCATCAAATTCCCAAGATGTTTTTTGGTTTGAAGAGTGATATTTATTTCCTGGGGTGTGTGAATTGGCTGAGAACTAGCAACTCAGCTTTATAATCTCTTCTAATATGGTTTTAAAAGTACGAGGGTTGATGTGTGTTAAAATAAACCATTATAAGAGGATAGTTCAGTGTTACATTTACCTTTCTTTTTTTTTTGGGTTTGAGCTAATGTTCATGAATTGATTGTTAAATGTTTAGGGTTTTGAAAGGACACAATTTTTGAATACTCTGCATTTTGCCATCTTTCTCTTGCATGTAATAAAATTTTATTCTTGGTATTATTTTGCCTTTCCTTGCAGGATAGTGAAAAAAGAGGGCCCTTCGCATAAGAGGAAATTTTTATGTTCAGTCCAGGTTGAAACTGTCGAGCGCATGCTATTTGCGGAAGGAGATGAAAAGTCCAAAGTTAAAGATGCTGAGAACTCTGCTGCTTCGTCTTTGATTTACAAGTTACAAGAATGCAAATTTATAAAAATTCGATCTTTAAATTTTAGATGCACTATATAGTAGTCTCTGATCTGAGAATATCACTATGTAGATAATGTATAGTATTTCCTAAGTTGGTCATTTAGTTTAGACATGACCAAATATCAGGCTAGACCAGCTAGTTTATGCTGGTTAATTTGTGATTGTCTAACGTGTTTCCATGTAAGTTAAAGCACGATGTATATGCATCTTCATGGGATCACCACCCACAGAGGCTGGTGCTGTAAAATTAGTCTGTAAAATTATATACAGATTATATGGGATGTCCTAAAGCCCATTTAAGTTACCTTATTGGTACATAGTAGCTAATTGTTGTTTTCATTCTAATTTTTGCCTTGTTTTTATCTTTACATTGTATGATTCTCTGTGAAACTGCTTGGAATGAAACAGGGGGTGGTTGTACCTTGATGGTTGTCTGTAGTGTTGTTGAAGGCAAGATTGTTGTGATTCTGAAGCCTGAGGACTGGTTCCTGGAAAGCACTGAACCCTTCCCATTTGCAGCCGGATTTTTAAATCCTCACAAGGAGATAGGTTGTCAAGTGACCAACCAAGGCCTGAAAATTAGTGTTTCAGTGTAGGCAAGATTAGAAGTGGAATATGTGATGATGAACAAAGGGAAAATGATTTCGTTGAATTCGTGGAATAGGTTTTCCACACCGGATGAGAAGGCTAGGGCTGAGACATTGTGGGTACAATGACAATCTAGAGGTGATGTTTGGGGAGATTTTTTATTTACACAAATTTCAATTTCTCAGTTTATACACTGGAAATTTTTCACACCCTTGGTTTGAAAACCTAGTACCAAACAAAAACTCACGATTAGATATGAACTACTGAACCAATAGAAATATGGTGTGTAATGTCCTTGATCATGTTGCTTGCTGTTATTGTAATAAAATTTGTACTCATTATGTGTCAACAAGAAGAGATGATGTTTGAAAATAGAATGATCCATTTCCGTGAAATATCCTCTGTACTGGTAAAAAATTAAAAAAAATTATTAACAAATCCAAACTAAACATCTATATATATAGGATTATGGCAAAGCATTCAAACTGACCCAAGAACTCATATATGTCCTTAAAATATATGTTTCCTCAATCATTGTAACACTTGACATTTTAACTCCATCAGTCTAATCACTCAACAAACAGAAATAATAACACCATCAAACTATTAGAAAGTACGGAGCTGGGGAACTTCTGGGGTTCCAAATCATTTTTAAATATCAAACACGCCATAAATTCGATAAACCTTGAAAACCAATTTATACACACAAAAGCAAAGGAAGCAATGCAACCAAGACCAGAAACAAGAAAACAAGCTTTCAGTCATTACAACCTCAAACACTGACGGGTCTCCCACATTTTCTTTTGATTTCATGGAATGTTTAGCTGTGATGTGACCTCCACAATTGAAAAGCTCCAAAGCCTCTTGAAGATTTGGTAATTGAGAAGCAACAACTGCACCATCCCTTAACTGGAGCTTTTCATGAGGGATGCTACTATACATCCTAATATAGCACCTGCTATTACCTGCAACAATTTCAATGAATAATAAACAGTTTTCATATGGACATGAAGAAATTCTTAGAGGATTTTCATTTTTGTAAAAAGAAGAAAAATTCAGCCACGGACACAATAAATAATGATCATCATAATTATTCTTTTGTATGTAAGCAACTATTATCAAGTGTATAAGGACAGCATATTGAACTACTTTAGATAATGAAAGACTTTGTCTTTAAGCATTTATTCGAAAATTTCAAGAAGCCATAGTTGTAGAACTTCAAATAACTTTCTTGCTTTGAGCAAAGGTAAGAGCAACTTTAATACTTTCACAGAATAATCTTTTCATCAGAATGGCATTTGATGAAGGTAATTAAAGATTGCTAAGGCTAAGTTTGGATGATAGTCTGGGGGGAAATGTGATTCCGGATCCCTATGATTCCACCATTTGGAATAGACTGCAATAGGAAAGTGATTCATGATTATCTACTTCAATAAGAATTTGATTCCCGCACTTTCTATTGGAAATCTCACATTAGCGGAATGTTATCCATTTAAGAGTAAAACATTATAAGGCCTACAATATTTAAATTTTTATCATTTTTCCATTGTGGATTCTTAGCTAAACCAGAAGCTTGAATAATATTAACACAAGAATTTTATTACTAGTACTAAGTTCCCATTTCCCTCAAGATTCCTGCTATCCATACATAGCCTGAGAGTGGAACATAATAATTGGGCCCACAATATTTTAATTTTTATAATTTTTTCCATGGTTAAGAAATAATTAGCTTTTCGCGCCTGACAAATTTTTTTTTTAAAACTTTTTTGATCAGGCATTTTTTTAAACTTTAATTACTCCCTCCATTCTAAAATAATTGTCCTTTTTGAAAAATCTAACTTTTTTTGATAGTATAATTATTATATTTTTAAAATATTAATTTTTTTTGAGAATATCAATTGTCATAATTGTACTTTTTGTTTTATGAATGAATTTAAATGACAAAATAGTAAATTTATATTATTTTTTTCATTGATTTTTGAAAATGAACTAATATTTTGGAACAATGAAAAATAGAATAAAAGATTAATATTTTGAGACGGAGAGGGTATTTTTTAAACTGAACAAATAATTTCAATGCATTTATACAATCTTTTTGATCTGGCAATTTTTTAACTTTAAGAAACACGATTAAGAAAACACTACTAGCATTTCATATTTTTTCATCTCTCCTAAAAACAATTCCAAATGGATGAATTTTAACAATCCAAGCTCGAGTTGGACATGGACCAACTTCATTGCACTTTAAGTCCAATTTGAACAAAATCTAAGAGTTCGTTTAAAAATTAATTATTTTAGTTAACTTTTTAATTTTTTACAAAATGACATATAAAAAAGTAGAAAGAGTAATTGATTTTTTAGTAATGATTTTAAGACTCTTTAATTTTTTTTTCACTTTCTAAAACCCCCCCCCCCCCCCCCCCCTAAAATCTGACCAAATTCATTTGGATTTTTAAGGAATAGTTTGAAATGAGCTAAATAAATTAATTTTATTTGATTAAAAAAGACAATAAATATGCTAAATAAGTAGGTTGGGAAACAACTTTGAAGGCTTATTTTGGCAATCAATTAAATAGTTAAAAAATCAAAATATCAAAGTCAGCTTTTCTCGTTTTTTTTTTTTTTTTTTTTTGTATATTATTTCGTAAAAGATTAAAACATTAATTAACATAATCAATTTTCAAAACAATTCTAAATAAGTCAAAAAATAAAAAATTATTCGTCATCAAATAAAAAAGTTACGACCAAAATATTTTCCACTCACAATTTTTTTTAATAACTTCTCAGACAACCAATTTTAAAAAATATTAAAAAACCACTGCCAAACTCACTCTAACTCTATTAATCCCACCGGACTAATAGTTTATTGTTTATTTGAAAATTTTTCCTTCGGACTAATAGTACTCCTGGACTATTAGTCCCACAAATGTGGGACTATCCTATCCCATGGGGGGTGTGGGATAGAAACCATGGGATTGGTATCCCATGGGATTATTTTGTGAAATGTCCATTTTACCCTCTATGCTATTACTTAGTAAACAATTAGAAAAGGGTAAAATAGTCTTTTAAACATTTATAAATTATTTTTTTAGTGTTGTTAATTTAAAACTATATATTAAATAAAAAATTTAAATTATAAATTATAAATTAAATTTAATTAAAAATAATAAATTATAAATTATGGCCTTATAACTAAATTTTTTTAGTGTTGTTAAAAAATTAAATTTACATATTAAATAAAAAAAAATTAGTATTGCTAATTTAAAATTATATATTAAATAAAAAATATAAATTATAAATTAAATTTATTTAAAAATAATAAATTATAAATTATGGCTTTATAAATTAAATTTGTTTAGTGTTGCTGAAATTTAATTTATATATTAAATAAATTTATTTTTTTATTGTCGTTATTTAAAATTATATATTAAATAAAAATATAAATTATAAATTATAAATTTAATTTAATTGAAAATAATAAATTAAAAATTGTGGCCTTATAAATTAAACTTTTTTAGTGTTGTTAAATTATAAATTATAGATTATAAGGATAAAATAGTCTTTTGAACATTTATCCTTATCCAGTCCGTCTAACCAAACATTGAATTTACTAAAAATAGTCCAATCCAGACATTTAATCCCATGACTAAACAAACATAAGATACAAATTCAATCCAACCAAATAGTCCCGGGACAATGTATCCCGGGACTAACAGTCCGATGGATTACAATCCCCCCTCATTCAGTCCGTCCAAACAAACACACCCTATGTTGACTAATATATTACAAATAAACAAATATTCAAAAAGAAATCTGCGTATATTTTTTATTCTTTTAAAGAACTTTTTCATATTTAAAAAAAGTAATTCCATCATTTAAAAAAATTATTAAAAATAAACAAAGATTCATTTAAAATAATTTCTCAAAAGAAAAATGATCTATTCTTACGAGAGTCTTTTAAAAAAACATCATTTTATAGAATTTAACTGATAAGAGTTTAGTGTTGCATAATAAGTGAATAGACTCTTATCAATTAGAGTGAAATAATTTGTGAGAGAATTTTGTGAAATTTAACACGATTGTTTTAAAAAATCAAACTAAATTAATTTTTTAAAAGATTTGGTCTCTTTCCAATTGAATTTTTAGCCTTCGTTTGGGAAATGGGTTAGCTTTTTGACTTTTTGGCTTTTTGACTATTTTAGCCTGGGGCTAAAAAGCCTGGTTTGGGAAGGCTTTTTGGCTTTTTGGACTTTTTTTGTGAGAGAGGAGTGTAATGATTATGGGTTTGGATTTGATGTTTTGTTTTTTATGACTAAAATAGCCTATTTTGTTTTTTGTGGCTATTTTAGCCCCTAATCCGCCAAAACCAACTTCCCAAACTAACTGGATTAGATAGTTGGAATTTGTTATTAGTAAAAATCATTAAATAAAAATTCCTTACCAATAAGAATTTATAAAAATATGACTTAATTAAATTTTTTTAAAAAGAAAAATATTTGGTGGCCCGAATTTGTGTGGCTCGAATATGTCAAAATGACGTCGTTTTACACTTAAAACGATATCTTTTTGGATATTTCGATCTATTCGAGCCATGAATTTTCTTACTACCTATCATTGTTGTTTTAAAAATTCTTACGGTTTAATAATTTTTATGAATAAGAATTTTTTATTCTTATCGATAAAAAAAATTAATTCTTTGGCCCAATTGAAAGTTTAACAGAAGCATTCTCTTTTCAAAAATGCAACCAAGTTATTCCAAATTCATTGTTCACGCAACCATGACACCTGACTACATGTAACCAGAATTACTTCCCCACACGCTCTCTCCCTTATATTCAACTTGTCCAAATTCTCTCTCTAAAACCCTTGCGATTCAAACCATGAACAACACATCAGGAATGTTCGAGATTGTTCCGTGCACATTCGCCGGCGACTCCTCCGCCGCCATCGCCGACGATTGTATAACGAACATGGACGATTCAGTTCGAGCGATCGAACAGCTTCTCAACTACCGATTCAACGACAAGAAGCTCTTGGAGGCAGCTCTGACTCACCCTTCCTACACCGATTCGTCGTCGTACCAGAGGCTCGAGTTCGTTGGCGACGCCGCCTTAGGTCTCGCGATCTCCAATGATATCTTCCGCGTTTACCCTGACCTCCGCCCCGGCCAACTCTCTCTCCTCCGCTCCGCCAATATCAACATCGAGAAGTTCGCACGCGCCGCCGGAAAACATGGCTTGTACAAGTACGTCCGGCATAATGCTGACGCTCTTGATGAGAAGGTAGTGGATATAGACGTATATATGTATATATAGAGCTCGTTTGAAAAATTGATTATTTTGATTGATTTTTATTTATTTATTATTAAAACCTTGTATTCGAGTCGATAGTTCTTGTTTTAACAGTTTATTTGATAGTTGTGACAAAAATATATATATATATATAATTTTGATGTAATATTTTATTTTATTAATTATTTATTATTATTTTATTTTTATTAGACTATTTTAATAAAAAAAAATGGCTATGCTCCGACCATCAAGCATAGGCAAGTTTTTCAGGGTTTTACTAAGCTCAAGTTTGGCATGCGGTCAAAAAGTTAAAAAGTTATTCAAAAAATTAAAAAGTTATTATTATTTATCAAAAGTTAAAAAGTACGGTTGCACAACTTTCAATTCTAATTTTCCTCTACACATTAATTTATACAATTTTTTAATACATATTTTTTCATAAAAAGTCAAAAAGTTAACCCAAACAATCATATTTTTTTCTTCAACTTTTTAGTCCAAAAAGTGCACTTATTTAGGACATCCCAAACAACTAAATTTTCAACAATATATTTTTACACAAATTTGATGAAATTTTAAAAGATTTAAGGATTGCAGATGGTTTTCTTTGATAAAAACTGGTTTAAAAAGATTTGATGAAAAAAGAGAGTAAGAATTGGACTGTGCCATAGCTGATAAAGTTTTTAACCAAATTTTCACTCAATTTTGATGAAAAAAGAGAGAGCAAGGATTGGAGTTTCATCAAATTTGATGAAAAAATCACTGTAACCGATTCCTTCACCAAATTTTGAACAAAATTTTTTTTTTCCATTAAAAATGTTTAAAGCAGATTTTTTTGGGTTAAGTTTGAAATTTTTCAAAAAGTTGTGATGAAAAAAAAGAGTTAGGATTGGAGTGATCCATATTATATCAAGCTTTTAACATTTTTTCACTCAAATTTGCTGAGAAAGAGAGATGCTCTGATGGGTTTATGAAATAAAAAACTGGTTCTTTGATTTTGTGCAGGTGAGGGATTTCACGTTGGCTGTTTAGCAGGAGGCAGATACGTGGTGGTGCATGGAGGGAGGTTCTTGCTGACATTGTTGAGTCTGTTGCTGCGGCAGTTTATGTTGATCGTCAATTTGATCTGAAAGCTTTTTGGGTGGTGCGTAGTTCTGTAATTTATGGACAATTGTTTCTTTAAATTTGTTAAGAATTCGGGATATTTTGGTTTCATGGGGTCCTGTTGAATTGGAACATGAGTAAATTAGATTTCATTAGATTAACAGCAGCTGTCTATTTCATGTAGATTTCATTAGAATTCTGAGATAAAAGTTGGACTATAGAAATTTACTAGGTTCTTCTATCCTAATTTGGGAAACTGTGGTATCTCAGCCCCGTTTGTTTTCCGCCATCACAGTCCGGAACAGTGAGCTTAGCTCACGTTTGTTTTGTTTGAGGTTCTTCGGATTGATAGTTCGTTCGGACTAGGATAGGCCTTGGGTGAGTGGATTGGTAGTCTGGGCAAAGCGGTAGTATTAGGAAAATAGTCCGTCGGCTTACTGAGTGACCGGTTGTCCGCCGGGACATCCGGTCGGTAAACCGGTCAACACAAAATTTTTTTTTTTGGACATGTTGGCCATTTTTTTTTTAACATTAATGTTTAATGATTTCATATTTTTTGTTAAGTAAAAATCATAATTTTATTTGTTTTATTATTTTATATAAAAATAATTTAACAATTCCCACACTAACGACTATCATCAAAACAAACATTATTTTATCAATTCTCTCACTATCAATCCCCTTCATTTTACCTCTAAAAACAAACGGAACCTCAAAGTAACTAGTATTTGCAATGAACTTCCCAACATAAAACTAAGATTTGACATGTAGTTTTAAAAAAAAAAAAAGAATTTTCATGACATAGTTTTTTTCATGTATTTGAGATCTTTAGAGGTATATTGGAGCCTATTGTTACACTTGATGTTCTCCAGCGACAACCATAGCCCGCGACCATGCTTTTTGAATTTTGTCAAAAAGAGGGTAAGCAAGTGTCTATCAAGCACCAGAGAAGAGGGGAGAAGTACATCGCTGTTGGAAAATAAGATTGATAGCCACCAAAACAAATCTGTGCTCAGAGATTGCTTCAACGTTTGTAGGCTTAGCATTTAATGCTTTCATATCAATAGCTGTAGTTGCATTCAATGCATTCACACTGATAGCTGTATACGCATTAAATGCTTTCATACTGATAGCTGTATTTGCAATAAATATGTTCACACTGCCAGTTTATCTATAAATAGCTAATGTATCAGAGTGATATGTGTGTGGGAGAAAGAAAGGAAGAGTGCTAAGTTTGTATGTTTTTTCCTCAGAATTATTTTGAATGAATTGAATTCCAGTTTGGTTCAGTTTTAAACATCTCATTGTGAATCACCAACAGTGGTTTGCACCTCACTCCCACCAACAGTGGTATCAGAGCTGGTTTTGTGCGTTTTAGGAAAAACAGAGTGCGTTTTCAAAAATTGCCCAGAAATCAAAGTGGTCGAAATCCATTTTTGATCACATCAACTTGAAGCTCCCGACGAGACGAGCAAAACTGTGAAAACTGCATCGAAAACGGATCTCGGACGACTCCATACGCGCCATTGACGCCGTTCTCACGTGCCGCATGCGCTGCCAGAGGAAAAAGACGCGTGATCCCACGCGCAAGCACGCGCCACACGCACGCACACCAGAGACCTGACGTCATCCATTGACGTCATCTGAGCCACTGACCAACTTTGACTAAGCCGAGCCAAGCCGCCATTGACCTTAGCCGCTGACCGAGCCGAGCCGTCGTTGACCGAAGCCGCTGGCAGAGTCGAGCCTGAGTCACGCCGCTAACCAAGCCGCATTGACTGAGCCATTGACCGAGCTGCTGACATCAGCACACCAAGGATTAATCCAATGTGATGCGGCTAAGGTGTAGCCGTAGATCTGAACTGTTCAACTTATTTTTGGCTTGACCTGAGCCATTCGGAGTCTGTTTTTGGTGATCTAATAGTGCTTTCCAACTATTTGAAGTACTCTAAACACATCTGTACGGTCAGAATTTGCAAATTCCATCCTGAAAATTTATAGTATTTTTAAAGACAACCAATGGCCAACACAAACAATTTCTTTCAGCCCCAGTTTTCAAAACTCAACAAGGAGAACTATGAAAATTGGAGTATTCAAATGCAAGTCCTACTAGCCTCACAAGATTTGTGGGAGTTAGTGGATCGAGGATATGACGAACCAGTCACTCTCCAAGATGAAGGAAGTTTAAATGAAGCTCAAAAGACGGCATTAAAAGATTCAAGGAAGAGAGATAAAAATGCCTTGTATCTACTCTATCGAGGCATTGATGAGTCTAGTTTTGAGAAGATTTCATCAGCAACAACCTCTAAAGAGGGATGGAGTATTCTTCACAATTCACACCGTGGAATTGAGAAAACGATCAGAGTTCGACTCCAGGTATTACGTGGCGAATTCGAGATGTTGCACATGAATGAGAATGAGTCAATTTCTGAGTACTTCAACAAAACCTTGACCATTGTTAATCAGATGAGAAGATATGGAGAGAAGATGGAGTCTCTTCAAGTGATAGAGAAGATTCTCCGATCACTCAGTCCCAAGTTCAAGCACGCGGTTGTAGCAATAGAAGAGTCCAAGGATCTCGGTGCCATGACCACCGATGAGTTGATGGGCACACTTGAGATTCATAAACAAAGGATCAATAAGAAAACTTTCTTAAGTTCTCTAGAGCAAGCTCTTTAATCAAAGCTGTCTTTCAGAGATGACATAAATGAGCAAGGGGGGACATCACAAAGAAGTCGAGGAAGAGGCCGTGGTTACAATAACCGAAGTTCTGGTTTTCGAAGAAGAGGCGGAAGAGGTCCAACCAGAGGAGGAAGAAGTCAACCACACTTTGCTCCAAGAGGAAGAGCAAGAGGTAGAGAAGGTGGTTACAACAACCGACCAGGATTTGACAAAAGAAATGTTCAGTGCTACCAGTGCCACAAGTTCGGGCATTACAGCAATGAATGCTGAAGTAGAGCAACAACAGAAGCCGGAAAGTAAGCAAATTTTGCTGAGGAGGAAACAAACAAAGTTGGACCTACAGTCCTGTTTGTCCACTATGGAGACACTGAAAACCAAAACAATGTTTGGTATCTAGATTAGGGAGCCAGTAATCACATGTGTGGTAAAAGAGAGTTGTTCATTGAGCTTGACGAGACTGTACAAGCACAAGTCTCATTTGGTGATTCTTTGAAGACTCCAGTGAAAGAAAGAGGTAATATTCTGATCAAGCTCAAGAATGAAGATCATGATTACATCTCCAATGTTTATTATGTTTCTACCATGAAGAACAACATTTTGAGTATGGGACAACTCCTAGAGAAAGGATACGACATTAGCATGAAAGATTGTCATCTTACCATCAAAGACAATCATGGTAATTTGATCGCTCGGGTGAGAATGTCCAAGAATTGGATATTTGCATCAATGTTTTTAAAACCGGACCGGTGAGCGAACCAGAAAAGGGACCGGGTGGACGGGTCACCGGTTCAACCGTCGGGTCAAAGCGGTCGAACCGTGACGTCATAATTAATATTATATAATTAAAAAATAGAATTATAAATTATAAATAAATAAAAATATATATAAATAATCAAATAAAAATAAAAATTGTTATATAGTATTTATTAATAATATTTAATAAAGTCATAATTGATAAAAAAAAGTCACTTATTTCAAAGAAATTAAATTTTTTAAACATTCCCTCCAAATAAATTGATTGATTGCTAGATTTAATTTTGGAGGGAAATGAAATTTTCAACTCTCCCTCCAATCAATATGTTTCAAATAATTTGATTGAATCCCACATAGAATTTTGTAGGTTCTCTTTGAAAAATCTTTTCCTATAAATAGGAATAGACTTTCATAATCTTCTCCAACTTCCAATGAGACTCTTCCTTATGAGAGAAGACTCTTGAAGTAAGAATTTTTAGTCAAAATTTTAAAATATATTTATAATATATATATATATAAATATATAAGAAAGAAAGAAAGAAAATAAAGAAAGAAAATAAAAAAAAAGGAAAAAGAAAATAAAAAAAAGGGAAAAATCCCCGGTCCAACCAGTCAAACTCGGTCCGGGTCACCGGTTTTCCCGGTTCGACCGCCGGGTCCAGCGGTTTTGCATTTCCAGGCCGGTTTTGCTCCAAGTCCAGTTCTGGAGGGTTGACCGGACCGGAACAAGGCCCGGTTCCCGGTCCAACCGGTTCGACCGACCGGTCCGGTCCGGGTTTCACAACCATGGTTTGCATTGAACATCTAACATGATACTGCGAAGTGTTCAAGGGCCATCATCAAAGACAAAGACTGGCTATGGCATTTGAGGTTTGGACATCTCAACTTTGGAAGCTTGAAGCTGTTGTCAAGTAGGAATATAATGAAAGGGCTCCCTCATATTGCTCATACTAATGAGGTATGTGAAAGCTGCATTCTTGGCAAGTAGCATAGAACTAGCTTTGCCAAAGAAGTGAAGTGGAGAGCAACAAAGCCACTGGAGCTAGTGCATACTGATGTGTGTGGTCCATTGAAGCCGATGTCAAATGGACAGAATAGATATTTTCTCACATTCATTGATGATTATAGCCGGAAGACATGGGTGTATTTTCTTAAAAAAAAATGGAGGTGTTCAATATCTTCAAAGAATTCAAAGCTTTTGTAGAGAAGCAAAGCGGCTACTACATCAAGACATTGCAATCAGATCAAGGTGGTGAATATACATCAGAAGCTTTCGAGAATTATTGCAAAGAGCATGGAATCAAGCATCAAACAACACCATCCTATACGCCACAGCTGAATGGTGTTGTTGAAAGGAAGAATCGCACAATCTTAGATATGGCAAGGAGCATGTTGAAAGGAAAGGGACTGCCCAAACAATTTTGGACTGAAGCTGTATCATGTGCTGTGTATCTACTAAATAGATGCCCAACCAGGAGCCTTCATTCTATGACTCCAGAAGAAGCTTGGAGTTCACATAAGTCAAGTGTTAATCATCTCAGAATATTTGGGTGTGTTGCATACACCAAGATTCCAGAAGCAAGAAGAACCAAGCTCGATGATAAGGGAGAAAAATGTATCCTTGTCGGATATGGAGACAGAACAATGGGATACAAGTTGTATAATCCCATTACCAGAAAGGTGATCATGAGTAGAGATGTGATATTTGAGGAAGAAGAAGCTTGGAATTGGAATCAAGATGAAGTTGTTAAAGATACAGAACTCATTCTTGAAGATGAAACATCAAAAGCTCCGGTTGAAATTACAAGAGAAGTTCAAGATGAGCCATAAACTCCTCCACATAGAATATCGACACCTAGATTGCTAGTTTCTCACAGGAGTGCTGCATCATCAGCATCATCAGGTAATAGTTTTTTCAAACAACCAAGACCAGTGAGAAATTTGCAGGAGATATACGAAGCTACAGAAGAAACAGATCTGAATTTGTTCTGCCTACTTGCAGATAGTGATCCACTTACTTTCTCAGAAACCATCCAAGAAGATAAATGAAGAAAGTAATGGATGAAGAAATTTATGCCATTGAGAAAAATGACACATGGAAGCTTATTAGTCTACCGGAGGGGCACAAACCCATTGGAGTGAAATGGGTATACAAGACAAAGAGGAATGCACAAGGCGAAGTGCAACGCTATAAGGCAAGGTTAGTAGCAAAAGGTTACAAGCAGAGAGCTGGAATTGACTATGGAGAGGTGTTTGCTCCAGTTGCCCAATTGGAGACTATCAGGCTAATGATTTCTTTGGCTGCCCAGCACAAGTGGTAGATTTATCAACTTGATGTGAAATTTGCATTTCTTAATGGTTTCCTTAAAGAAGAAATCTATATTGAACAATCTTCGGGGTATGTTCAGAATGGGCATGAAGACAAAGTGTACAAATTGAAAAAAGCACTTTATGGATTGAAGCAAGCTCCGCGTGCATGGAATACTAGAATTGATCAGTATTTTCATGACAATGGTTTTGAAAAATGTCCATATGAGCACGCACTATATTTGAAGAAGGAAGCTGATGGAAGCATGTTGCTTGCTTGTCTTTATGTTGATGATCTAATTTTCACCGGAAACAATCCGGCCATGTTCCAAGACTTTAAAATAAGCATGGTCCAAGAATTTGAAATGACAGATATTGGATTGATGGCTCATTTTCTCAGCATTGAAGTGGCACAAAGAAAAGATGGAATTTTTATTTCCCAAAGTGGCTATGCCAAGGAAATTCTCAAGAGATACGGAATGAAAAATTGCAATCCAATGAACACTTCTGTAGATAGTGGAGTGGAGCTCAAAAAAGGTACGAAGGCAGGTGATGTGGATCCAACTTATTTCAAGAGCCTAGTTGGAAGTCTTTGCTATCTTACTTGCACCAGGCTAGACATACTCTATGGAGTAGGACTGATTAGCAGATATATAGAAACACCGGATCAGTCACACCTTTATGCAGTAAAGAGAATTCTTCGCTACATCAAAGGTACAGTCGATGATGGTTTATTCTATAAACCAAGTGATAATTTCAGTCTTGTTGGCTACTCAGATAGCGACTGGGGACGTGACTTGGATGAACGGAAAAATACTACAGGATTTTCTTTCTTTATGGGAGATGCAGCCTTCACATAGTCGTCCAAGAAGCAAGCCATTGTGACATTATCGACTTGCGAAGCTGAGTATGTTGCAACCAACTTAGCTGTGTGTCATGCAATATGGTTACGGAACATGCTGAAGCATTTGGGATTTCCACAAGAAAAGCCCACTGAGAGCTATGTTGATAATCGCTCAGCAATTGCATTGGCGAAGAACCCAGTTTATCATGAAAGAAGTAAGCATATTGACACTGGCTATCATTTCATCCGAGAGCATGTAAAAAATAAAGAGGTGGAATTATTTCCTTGCAACTCTCAAGATTAACTTGCAGATATTTTCACGAAGCCATTGAAAAATGATCTGTTCAATAGAATGAAGATAATGCTCAGGATGAAGCCGCATAGAGAATCAAGCTTAAGGGGAGATGTTGGAAAATAAGCTTGATAGCCACCAAAACAAATTTGTGCCTAGAGATTGCTTCAACGTTTGTAGGCGTAGCATTTAATGCTTTCATACCAACAGCCGTAGTTGCATTCAATGCATTCACACTGATAGCCATATACGCATTAAATGCTTTCATACTGATAGCTGTATTTGTAATAAATATGTTCACACCGCTAGTTTATCTATAAATAGCTAATGTATTAGAGTGATATGTGTGTGAGAGAGAAAGGAAGAGTGCTCTGTTTGTATGTTTTTTCCTCAAAATTATTTTGAGTGAATTGAATTCCAGTTTGGTTCAGTTTTAAACCTCTCATTGTGAATCACCAACAGTGGTTTGCACCCCACTCCCACCAACAATCGCCAGCGTTTACGTGGATGGGGAATTTATTGCCAAGGCGTCTTCTGAGCAGAAGGAAAATGTCAAGCGTTATGCCGCAAAGGCAGCTTTGGAGAAGTTGTCTCACTCTAACAGCGAGGACAAAATGAATGTTGACATCTACAGCAGTATGAATGGAACCAATGAGATTGAAGGAGCAAAACAAAAGTTGCATGAGATTTGTGGCAAGAAGAGATGGCTAAAACCCACTTACCAGTAAGAATTTGTATTTACTGAGCTGAATTTCTTCCAACTTCTCATGTGGTTTGGGTGTGGATTTTTAAAATTATGCGACTTTAAAAGTGAAATCATTATCCAAACTTGAAATTGTTTGTCTAGGATAGCATTTTTCTTGTAAGTTGTACATTTAGATATATTTTTATCAGCGGTTGTTACATGGTTGAGAAATGAAGATTTAATCTATATATGATTTGTTGGCTAGTAATATTTTAATGTGATTATATCAACCATAATAGACACATTACCGACCAAATTATAAATAATTGGACTGGTACTTGGTTCCTCAACCTTGATGTCAGGGGCTGAAGTCTCCCCTTGTTACCATCTCTCCATTGGGCTTTGTCTTTTCTGTGTTTAACAAAACAAAGCTATTAATGGACTATTATGCGATTGGATTGCTTTCATGTATTAATAGTTTTGAGTATGACTATTCCTAGGTTTATTGTCTGCCTAGTAAGTTGCTATCTTTGAGTATGACTATCTTGAAAATGCTTTAGATGACGGATCCGTCGCTAAGCTTGTTTTGCATTGGTTAAGGGTGTCACTTAATTATAAATGTGTATCTTGATTGCTAGAACTATGTGTCAAGCTCTTGTCTTGTGGAGTTTTTAGAATCATCACAATCTTGGTTTAAAGTACGAAACAGTACTCGCATGTATTGTTCGAAGGTGACCCAGAGACTCATTGCAATACAATAAAACAATGATCAAATTCTTGTGGAAAATGAGTTAGGTTTCATGGATTATTCTTTGAGATTTATCAGCTGGCCGAGTTGTCATAAAGTATTAAAGAGTCTTATCGGCTGCCCAAGTTGTCTCAATATCATCAAATTCACAAGATGTTTTTTGGTTTGAAGAGTGATATTTATTTCCTGAGGTGTGTGAATTGGCTGAGAACTAGCAGCTCAGCTTTATAATCTCTTCTAATATGGTTTTAAAAGTACGAGGGTTCATGCGTGTTAAAATAGACCATTATAAGAGGATAGTGCAGTGTTACATTTACCTTTCTTTTTAGGACTCAATTTTTGAATACTATGCATTTTGCCATCTTTCTCTTGCATGTATTAAAATTTTATTGTTGGTATTATTTTGCCTTTGCTTGCAGGATAGTGAAAGAAGAGGGCCCTTCTCATGAGAGGAAATTTTTATGTTCAGTCCAGGTTGAAACTGTCGTGTGCATGCTATTTGCGGAAGGAGATGAGAAGTCCAAAGTTAAAGATGTTGAGAACTCTGCTGCTTCGTCTTTGATTCACGGGTTACAAGAATCCAAATTTATATAAATTCGATCTTTTAATTTTAGATGCACTCCATAGTAGTCTCTGATCTGAGAATATCACTATGTAGATAATGTAGTCTTTCATAAATTGGTCATTTAGTTTAGACATGACCAAATATCAGACTAGACCAACTAGTTTATACAGGTTAATTTGTGATTGTCTAACATATTTCCATGTAAGTTAAAGCACAATGTATATGTATCTTCACGGGATCACCACCCACAAAGTCCGGTGCTATAAAATTAGTCTGTAAAATTTTATACCGATTATATAGTATGTCCTAAAGCACATTTAAGTTACCTCACCGGTACATAAGAGCTAATTGCTATTTTCATTCTAATTTTTGCCTTGTTTTTATCTTTACATTGTATGATTCTCTGTGAAACTGCTTGGAATGAAACAAGGGGTTGTTGTACCTCGATGGTTGTCAGTAGTGTTGTTGAAGGCAAGATTGTTGTGATTCTGAAGCCCGAGGACTGGTTCCTGAAAAGCAATGAACCCTTCCCATTTGCTGTTGGATTTTTATATCCCCATAAGGGGATAGGTTGTTAAGTGACCAACCAAGGCCTGAAAATCAGTGTTTCAGTGAAGTGTAGGCAGGATTGGAAGTGGAATATGCAATGATGAACAAAGGGAAAATGATTTCGTTGAATTCGTGGAATAGGTTTTCCACACCAGATGAGAAGGCTAGGGCTGAGACATTGTGGGTACAATGACAATCTAGAGGTCATGTTTGGGGAGATTTTTTATTTACACAAATTTCAATTTCTCAGTTTATACACTTCAAATTTTTCACACCCTTGGTTTGAAAACCTAGTACCAAACAAAAACTCATGATTAGATATGAACTACTGAACCAATAGAAATATGGTGTGTACTAATGTCCTTGATCATTTTGCTTCATGTTATTGTAATAAAATTTGTATTCATTATGTGTCAACAAAGAGAGAATGATGTTTGGAAATAGAATGATCCATTTCCTTGAAATATCCTCTGTACTGGTAAAATTTTTTAAAAAATTATTAACAAATCCAAACTAAACATCTATATACACAGGATTATGGCAAAGCATTCAAACTGCTCTAAGAACTCATATATGTCCTTAAAATATATGTCTCCTCAATCATTGTAATATTTGACATTCTAACTCCATCAGTCTAATCACTCAACAAACAAAAATGATAACACCATCAAACTATCAGAAAGTACAGAGATGGGGAACTTCTAGGGTTCCAAATCATTTTTAAATATCAAACACGGCATAAATTGGATAAACCTTGAAAACCAATTTATACACACAAAAGCAAAGGAAGCAAGAGTTGCAACCAAGACCAGAAACAAGAAAACAAGCTTTCAGTCATTACAACCTCAAACACTGACGGGTCTCCCACGTTTTCTTTTGATTTCGTGGAAGGTTTAGCTGCGATGTGACCTCCACAATTGAAAAGCTCGAAAGCCTCTTGAAGATTTGGTAATTGAGAAGCAATAACTTCACCATCCCTTAACTGGAGCTTTTCATGAGGTATGCTACTATACATCCTAATATAGCACCTGCTGTTACCTGCAACAATTTCGATGGAAAAAAAAAAACAGTTTTCATATGGACATGAAGAAATTCTTAGAGGATTTTCATTTTTGTAAAAAGAAGAAAAATTCAGCCATCAACACAATAAATAATGATCATCATAATTATTCTTTTGTATGTAAGCAACTATTATCAAGTGTATAAGGTCAGCATATTGAACTACTTTAGACAATGAAAGACTTGTCTTTAACCATTTATTCGAAAATTTCAAGAAGCCATAGTTGTAGAACTTCAAATAATTTTCTTGCTTTGAACAAAGGTAAGAGCAACTTTAATACTTTGACAGAATAATCTTTTCATCAGAATGGCATTTGATGAAGGCAATTAAAGATTGCTAAGGCTAAGTTTGGATGATAGTCTTCCCGCCAGGGGGTGGGGGGGAGGGGAATGTGATTCCAGGTTCCTATGATTCTGCCGTTTGGAACGGACTGCAATAGAAAAGTAATTCATGATTACCTACTTCAGTAAGAATCTGATTCCCCCACTTCCTATTAGAAATCTCACATTAGAGGAATGTTACCTATTTAAGAGTAAAACATAATAATTTGGCCCACAATATTTAAATTTTTATCATTTTCCCATGGTGGATTCCTAACGAAACCAAAAGCTTGAATAATATTAACACAAAAATTTTATTACTACTACTCAGTTCTCATTTCCCTCAAGATTCCTGCTATCCAAACATAGCCTAAGAGTAAAACATAATAATTGGGCTCACAATATTTAAATTTTTATAATTTTCCCATGGTTAAGAAATAATTAGCATTTCGTGCCTGACAATTGTTTTTCAACTTTTTTTATCAGACATTTTTTTAAACTTTAATTACTCCCTCCGTTCTAGAATAATGGTCTTTTGTAAGAAATCTAACTTTTTTTGATAGTACAATTATTATATTTTGAAAATATTAATTTTTCAAAATTATTCTTTGATAGTATATTTTTTTGGGAAATATCAATTGTTATAATCGTATTTTTTGTGTTATTACTGAATTTAAAAGAATGGCAAAATAGTAAATTCATATTATTTATTCATTGATTTTTAAAAATGGACTAATATTTTGAGACAATAAAAATAGAATAAGGAACTAATATTTTGTAGTATTTTTTAAACTGAACAAATAATTTCAGTACATTTATGCAATCTTTTTGCTCAGGCAATTTTTAAAATGTAAGCAACACGATTAAGAAAACACTTCTAGCATTTCACATTTTTTAATCTCTCCTAAAACAATCCCAAATCGATGACTTTTAACAATCCAAGCTTGAGTTGGACTTGTACCAACTTCTTTGCACTTTAAAAGTTCAATTTGAACAAAACCTAAGAGTTCGTTTAGAAATTAATTTTTTAATTTTTTACAATATGACATATAAAAAAATAGAGAGAGTAATTGATTTTTTAGTAATGATTTTATGACTCTTTGATTATTTTTTCACTTTGTAAAACCCCCCTAAAATCTGACCAAATTCATTTGAATTTTTAAGGCATGGTTTGAAATGAGCTAAATAAATAAATTTTATTTGATTAAAATAGACAATAAATATAGTACATAAGTAGGTTGCCAAACAACTCCAAAGGCTTATTTTGGCAATCAATTAAATCATTAAAAAATCAAAACATCAAAGTCAGCTCTTCTCGTTACTTTTTTGTATATTATTTCGTAAAAAATTTAAAAGCTAATTAACATAATCAATTTTCAAAACAATCCTAAATAAGTCAAAAAATAAAAAATTATTTGTCATCAAATAAAAAACTTACAACCAAAATATTTTCCACTTACAAATTTTTTTTTAATAACTTCTCAGACAACCAATTTTTAAAATTATTAAAAAATCAATGTCAAACTCACTCTAACTCTAAGTCGACTAATATATTACAAATAAACGAGAATAATATTTTGTTGCTCGAAAAAGGTGGTTAGAAATTGGCTCGAATACCCAAAACGACGTTGTTTTTGGTATTTTTTTTTCTTTTCTTTTCTTTTTCTTGCTTTCAAATACAAACAGAGGGAAGAGGAGATGAGAAGGAGAGAGAAGAGAGAAGAGAAGAGAAAGAGAGAAGAGGCGATGGCGGTGATGGCGGAGGAGGAAGAGAAGGAAGATCGACGGTGATGGCGGTGTCCCTCTCTCTTTGCCGGTGGGTATCGCGGATCGCCTCCTCTATTTTCTCTACTTTTTTTCCCCCCCTCCTTTCCAGTAGATCTGGATCTGAAGATGAAGGAGATTTTTTTTTGTTGATGATGATGATGTGTTGATGATAATGAAGATGTTGTTGTTGATGATGATGATGTTGATGAAGATGTTATTGTTGATGATGATAATGTGCTGATGAAGATGTTGTTGATTCTCTCTCTCTATGTTGATGTCTCTTACTCTGTGTTGATGTTATTGAAGATGATGATGTGTTGATTCTCTCTCTTTCTTATCTCTTCTTCTTCTTTCTTCAACCTCATCTTCTTCATCTTCAAAAAAACGAGAAAGAAAAGGAAAAAAAAAAAAAAAAAAACCCAAAACGACATCGTTTTGGATTCGGGCCATTCGAGCATTCCTTTTTTCGAGCTACCAATCGGAATTGAATAAACAAATATTCAAAAAGAAATCTACGTATATTTTTGCTTATTTTAAAGAACTTTTTCATATTTAAAAATAATAATTACAACATTTAAAAAAATTATTAAAAATAAACAAATATTCATTTAAAACAATTTCTCAAAAGGAAAATGATCAATTCCTGCAAGAGTCTTTTACAAAAGCATCCTTTTATAGATTCTGACCGGTAAGAGTTTAGTATTACAGAATAAATAAATAGACTCTTATCGGTTAGAGGGGAGTGATTTATCAGAGATTTTTGTAGAATATAGCACGTTTGTTCTAAAAATCAAACTAAATTAATTTTTCAAAGAATTTGATTTCTCTCTAATTGAATTTTTCATTGGACCAAATAGTTGAAATTTCTTACTGATAAAAATCTTTAAATAAAAGTTTCTTATTGATAAAAATTTATAAAAATATGACTTAATTAATTTTTTTTTGAAATTTTTATTGGTTAATAATTTTTTCCGATAAAAAACTTTTGATTCTTATAGTGTTTGACAGAGTTTTAGAATTATGATTTGAGAATATAGTTGTATTTAGAGTTTATGAGTTTTGAAATTATTATTTGAGTGTGAAAAATTTATTTGGTTATGAGTTTTGAATTAAGTTTTGAAAGAAGTTTTGAATTTTTGAAATTAGAAAAGTTATTTAATTCAAAAAATTTATAACTCATAACTAAATACACAAACCAAAATTGTATTCACAACTCATATAAAAATTAAAAAAAAATTTGAAAATATTTTTTATTTAAAATATAAAAAAGAACAAGTGTAAAAAATCATAAATTTTTTTTAAAAATTCCAATCATATAGCAGGTGCAAAATAATAATAATAATAATAATAATAATAATAATAATAATAATAATAATAATAATTTGTTTCAGTCAAACGGTCGGACGACTGGCCGGAGAATGTCCGGTTAAGACTGAGTTTTCAAATGTCGCATTGGAATCAACTTTTAAAAATCGAAACCAAACACCACATTAAAAAATGAATTGGAATCACATTTTAAAAGCATAACCAAACACAGCCTAACACTACGCTTTGGATTCTAGGAGAGAGAAGAAAAAAAATAATTACCTAAGTTATAAGAGAAAAGAAAATGAATGAAATGATTGTGATTTTTCTCCTTCTTGTTTGGATAAGTAAGAAATAAAATGAAAGAAATGATTACGATTTCTCTCCTTCTTATTTGGTTATATTTCATAAGAGAAAAGAAAAAAAAATTATTTTATGTTATATTATCAAAATAACCTTTTTATATTTTGTCACAATATTAGAGCATCATTTTACAGGAACAAAATTAATATTATGAAAATATAAGAATCTATTGGTTTTTTTCTCTCCCAATCTCCCCACGTTTGGGAAGATTGAAAATGAAAGTTATAAGAGAAATGAATTTCTCTATATTTTTCCTCATTTCTCTTTACTTAAATTATCCAAATAAATAATAAAAAGACACATATCTTTCCATTTCTTTTCTTCTCCTTCCAAATCACTTAACCCCAACGTAGCGTAATTCTCCCAATTGAAAGTTTAACAGAAGCATTCTCATTTCAAAAATGGAACCAAGTTATTCCAAATTCATTATTCACGTAACCATGACACCTGACTACATGTAACGAGAATTACTTCCCCACACCACACGCTCTCTCTCTCTCTCTCTCTCTCTCTCTCTCTCTCAACTTCTCTAAATTCTCTCTCTAAAACCCTTGCGATTCAATCCATGAACAACACATCAGGAATGTTCGAGATTGTTCCGTGCACATTCACCGGCGACTCCTCCGCCGCCATCGTCGACAAGTGTATAACGAACATGGACGATTCAGTTTGAGCGATCGAACAGCTTCTCAACTACCGATTCAACGACAAGAAGCTCTTGGAGGAAGCTCTGACTCACTCTTCCTACACCGATTCGCCGTCGTACTAGAGGCTTGAGTTTGTCGGCGACGCCGCCTTAGATATCCCGATCTCTAATTTCATCTTCCTTACTTACCCTGACCTCCTCCTTGGCCAACTCTGTCTCCTCTACTCCGCCAATGTCAGCACTGAGAAGCTCGCACGCGCCACCGTACGACATGGCTTGTACAAGTACGTTTGGCGTAACGCTGCCGCTCTTGATGAGAAGGTAGTAGATATAGACGCATATATATATTATTAGCAGATATTTTACTATTATAATGTGTTATAGGTTTGATTTTCTTTTCTTTTCCTCCAAGTTTCCAAGACAAGTCTTCCAAGTCTTTCAGGTCTTCTTCTCAAGTCTTTCAAGGAAATTGCTCACCAATTTCCTTTCCTATTCTTATCCACTAAGTGTCTTCTCCTCCAAGCCACTTGCCTAACAAGTTTCATCTTCTATAAATTGATCTAACTTCTTATCTTGGAGGAGAGAAGAAGTTTTTGTTGCTTTATTATGTTTTGTGTGAGATTATCAGGCAAATAAAAAATGGTGTATGTGATAAAGCTTTGAGTTCAACTAATTGTTCAGTATTGGTTAACCGTACGACTTAATCGGGCTGTTGTATCCTAAGGGGGACAGTCAAGGTTTTTTTTGCTGCACCAGTGTGAGGTTTTGCCTAACCGCAGAGGGCTTGAATCTCCTTAAAGAGAGCAAATTTCCCGCGTCTCAGCCCTTATAATAGTTATTGTAATTTTTGTTATTTGTATTTTCTAGTGTTTTATTTATAATTATCGCCAACAATTTTAAGGAGATTCAAATAGCAAAAATTCATGAGGCCAGTACTGGAGAAGCCCAATGAGAATACCGGCGATCTCAACAAGCCCTTCCGGTTCAAGGGAGCCCATTTCAAGAGATAGAAAGGCAATGTGCTTTTCTACCTCAGTCTCCTCAAAGTGGCCTATATTTTGATCGAGAAAAATCTGAACAAAGTCCCCACTGAAGAGATGACCGACGAAGAGTATGCTGCTCATATTGAAAAAATCAAGAAATACAACACAGATGAGTATAAATGTCGATATTATCTTTTGAATTGTCTTTCAGATCAATTTATGATTATTATGATACTACTTACACCACTGCTAAGAAAATTTGGAAAGCCTTGCAGAATAAATATGACACTGAAGAGGCAGGGGCTAAAAAATATGCTGCAACACATTTTTTCCACTATCAAATGATAGATGGAAAATCAGTGGTGGAGCAAGTTCAAGATTTTCAGATGCTAATGGCTGAAATTAGATCCAAAGACATCAAAATTAGAGACAATCTTGTTGTAGGAGGTATTGTTGACAAACTACCATCATCTTGGAGGAAGTTCCAAAAGTCAATGCGTCACAAGCAAAAAGAGACGTCCTTGGAGACTCTAATCACACGAATTCGGGTGGAGGAAGAAGCACGAGGACAAGATGCGCTTATGACACAAGAGCATTCCATTGCAAAGGTAAATTTAACTTTTGGAAATACTTTACCTAAAGGTCGATTTCATAAACATAGTCATTTGAAACCAGTTAAGAAAATCTGGAAAAATACTGGAAGGCCACGAAATAAAAATTACCCGAGGCAAAAGAAATGGAACCAAGAACCCCCTTCATAAGATCTGATAAATGTGACATGTTTTGTGTGTGGCAAAAGTGGGCATATTACTCGAACTTGCAAATTTCGGAAACAACAGTCTCGACCACAGGCTAATGTTACCGAGGAACCATTTGTAGCGATGATTACAGATATTTTTATGGTTCAATTTGTGGAAGGGTGGTGGGCAGATTCTGGTGCCAATAGGCATGTCTGCTATGATAAAGATTGGTTCAAAGATTTCACTCCTTTTAATGAGGAGAAGACTGTTATTGTCACGACTCAAACCCGCCCCTGTAGGTTTAGCACCGTAACCGGCCAGTAATCCGTGGATTACCAAAGGCCTCTGAACAAATTATCAAGTAATAAGGGGCTGCGGAAGCAATAATACAAAATAGACAAGATCGAATGAGCTGTGACAACGTACATGGGACAGAAGATTTTAAAACTTATATATATATGCACATAAACATGCCAGTCAAGGACACCAATATTTACAACATAATTACAGAAGTGCACTTCCCAAGATCTGACTATATAGTGCATACACTAAGACTAGCATGAAGTACAAAAACAGCCATGGCATTGAACTTCGATCAGAACCTCCTCGGAGGCACAACGGTTGGCTGACAAAAACAGTATAGAAGGCCGTCAACTCTGGCCCTGGTCATGTGCCGGCTCACCTACATATATAATATAAACTGTAAGCGAAAGCCCAGTGAATAATAACAGAGTAAATGGGTTATATGAATGATATCCAGCACAAGTTAGAATCCAGCATTTAAATCAGAGCATAATCAGGCTTCAAAACAGAAATAGATTCATATACGTTTTCATATCCAGATTTTGCATAAGATCATACGTGGTACACCCATTAGCTATCAGATCAGATTGGTCCAGAGACCCACATACATAGTTGGTACCAATGACCATAAATGTCCATATCTTGCGCGCAAGTAGCCATGGTATTGTTACCCCCAGGCAAGGGCCACGTGCAGATTAGCCGCGGTATTGTTACCCCCGGGCGAGGGCCACATGCAGATTGGCCACGGTATTGTTACCCCCGGGCGAGGGCCACATGCAGATTGGCCACGGTATTGTTACCCCCGGGCGAGGGCCACGTGAACTAAGGGTGCCACAATTACTTTTCAGAAAATTGGACATTCATTCATAATTCGTAAGATAGCATTTCAGAAAACAGATCATACAATACCATTCAGAAAATACTTAAGTTGAACATAACTTTACAGAATTATTACTCACAGTAGGCTTGGAGACAGACAGACAGACAGAGCAGATCGATCAGACAGGACCTGGCACGTGACCTACACGACACATAACAGATACACACTTGAAACACACGTTCTAATTATACAAAACTTAATTCGTTGGCTCTTAGTGTGTTTCTAATCTCTTATCCTCCTTATGGGGTCTTAAACATGGCCTAGGAATGCCAAGGATGGAATGATTATGCAAGAATGCGTTTGGAAAACATTTCATAAAAGTTGTTGAAATAAGGTCCACGCTCGAGCGTGGGTTTCCCCGCTCAAGCGTACATGCAGATAAAGGAGATCCACTTGAGCGTGAAATTCCCCGCTCGAGCGGACTGTAAACTTAGACAAAGGTGCTGGATGCATGATTTTCACGCTCGATGGGTGCTCAATCCCCGCTCGAGCGTGAGACACAAGTCCTCGCTCGAGCGTGCATCCCCCGCTCGAGCGGACTGTAAAACATAAAAAAGTGCTGGGAACACGCATTTCACGCTCGAGCGTAACTTCCCCCGCTCGAGCGTGAGTCAAAAATCTGGAATTTCCAGATTGAACCTCAAGCTCAAAACTCAACTTTTAATGCATCAAATTCGATCCTTTTGGGCTAATTTTCTGGAAAGCACTTCAAACTCATAGTATAACATGTTCTAAGATCAATTTGCAAAATCAAAGCCCAAAGGTAGTTCAATTAAACACAATTTTCAAAGAAACTTCTGGAACATGATGGATATGTAACATGCATGAATTTAATCAACTTCAAGGCTTCCAATTCATGCTCCCAAGAGCCAATTCCTTCAAAAACAAGATGAAATCATGGACTTCAACCAAAATGTAAACATGCATGCAAGAATTTCCATGAAAACAACTTTAACTTCAAGATATGCACATGCATGCATGATTTAGCTCTAAATTCAACATTTTAAGCCACAACTAGACTTCTATCACTAATATCACCATGGACCATGCTAGAACAACTCAAATACATAAATGAGAGGATGAGTCTCCTACCTTAAGTCTTGAATTCAAGGTGTGCTAGCTCAATTTTGTGATTATCCTTCAATTTCTGCTAAGCCTCCAAGTTAAATTGGATGAACTCAAGTCTATCCTCCTACTCTTTCTTTCCCAATCGGTTTTGGCTCAAGAAAGGGCTGAAGAAATGTTGTATAGAATGTACTAATTGGGTCCCTAACAAGTGTATGGGAAAGGCCACTCAATGGCAAGTTAGTAATTAAGGCAACTAATATAATTCAACATTATTTAATCGAGTTTAATCGTACCAAATTAAATTTTAGTTAAACCTACCATAAAATTCTATAAATCTTAATTAGCACATAACACAAGTCAATTTCTAATTCGAACGCCGATAAGGCTTTCAATTCGCAATCCAAAACTAAAATATGAATAGATATTTTTACGCCTAACAGATATAAACACGAAAATCATGCAATACTCATGCAATTAAATCCCAAATCCATCCCAATCTTCTACAAGGCATAATTAAGTGCGAACTAACATTAATTAGAGGTCGGGGTCCTTACAGTTATGCTTGGTGACTTTAGTTTAACCAAGGTGCTCGAGTGTGGAGATGTTGAGCTGAATTTTACCTCTGGACGTGTGCTTGTTTTAAAAGATGTGTTGTACACATTGTCCATGAGGAAAAATTTGATGTTGAGTTATTTGCTCAACAAAGCTAGTTTCAAGCAGACTATTGAATCTAACCAATATGTAATCACTAAAAAAGGCATATTTGTGAGGAAAGGGTATGCCTGTGATGGAATGTTTAAATTAATGTTGAGAATAAGAAAGCATATGTTTCTGTTTACATGTTGTCTTCTATGAACTTTTGGCATGCTCGTTTGTGTCATATTAATAGCCGATATGTGGGAGTCATGAGTAGTTTAGGATTAATTCCCAAACTAACAAATAAGTTTGAGAAATGTGAAGTTTGCAGTCAAGCAAAAATAACTAAAAGGTCTCATAAAAGTGTGGTAAGAAATACTGAATTGTTATAATTAATTCACACTAATTTATGTGAATTTGAAGGAATTTTAACACGTGGTGGAAATAGATATTTTATCACTTTTATTGATGATTTTTCAAAATACACTAATGTATACTTGTTGAAAAATAAAAGTGATGCTTTTGAAAAATTTAAAGAATTCTTTTTTGAAATTGAAAATCAATTCAGTAAAAAGATTAAAAGATATAGAAGTGATAGAGGTCGGGAGTATGAATCTTTTGGATTCAACTCATTTGGTCAGTCTTTGGGAATAATCCATGAAACTACTCCACCATATTCACCTGCATCTAATGGTGTAGCAGAAAGGAAAAAATAGAACTTTAACTGATTTAACAAATGCTATGCTAATTGAAGCAGGTGCTCCTTCAAATTTGTGGGGAGAAGCAATTTTAACTACATGTTATGTTATGAATAGAGTGCCACATAAAAAAACAAAAATTACACCTTTTGAGTTGTGGAAAGGGCATAAGCCAAATTTGAGATATTTGAGGGTTGGGGTTGTCTAGCTTTTGTTAGACTTGTGAACCCTAAAAGACCTAAATTAGGTGTGAAAGCTGCCACTTGTGCTTTTCTTGGATATGCAACAAATAGTACAGCCTATAAATTTTTTAATATTGAAAACAAAATAATTTTTGAATCAGGTGATGCAATTTTTCATGAAAAAAATTTTCCTTTTAAATCTAAAAATGATGGGGGTCAAAATTATCAAGAAAATATTTGATCTGAAACCGGTTCCTCTACTCCTCTTTTACGAAACCAAGATACTGTAGTTTTTGAACCTAGAAGGAGTAAAAGAGCCAGATTAGAAAAATATTTTGGCCCTGATTATCATGTTTTTAATGTGGATGAAACTCCATTAACTTTACAAGAAGCTTTGGCATCTCCTGACTCTGTTTTTTGGAACGAGACTGTAAATGATGAGATGGAATCATTATTATCCAATAAAACTTGGGTATTAGTAAATTTACCACCAGGTTGTAAAACTATTGGCTGTAAATGGGTTTTGAGAAAAAAACTTAAACCGGATGGAACTATTGATAAATATAAAGTAAGGCTTGTTGCAAAAGGTTTTAAACAACAAGCAAATTTGACTTTTTTGATACATTTTCTACGGTTACTAGAGTTACATCCATTAGATTATTAATTGCAGTGGCTGCAATTCATGATCTAAAAATTCATCAAATGGATGTTAAAACAGCCTTTTTAAACGGAGACCTGGTGAAGAAATCTATATGGATCAACCCGAGGGTTTTGTGGAACTCGGTCAAGAAAGCAAAGTGTGCATGCTAGTTAAATCCCTATATGGCTTAAAACAGGTCCCTAAACAGTGGCATCAGAAATTTGATTCCTGCATGATTGAGAATGGCTATAAAACGAATGAATGTGATAAATGCATCTACTATAAATCTGAAGAGAATTCACATGTCATTATTAGCCTCTATGTGGATGATTTACTTATATTTGGCTCTAATTTGCATATCATCGTGGAAACTAAAAATATACTTAGTAGCAATTTTGATATGAAAGATCTTGGTGAGGCTAATTATATTTTGGGAATGAAAATTACCAAAACTTGTGATGGTATATTTCTTGATCAGTCGCATTATGTTGAGAAAATTTTGAGAAAATATAATTTTTATAAGTGCAAGCATGTTCTTACTCCTTTCGATCCTCATGTGCGTTTATTTCCTATTGAAAATGATGAGGATGTAATTAATCAAAAGGAATATGCTAGTATGATTGGTAGCTTGTGTTATGCGACTGACTATACTTGACCTAACATTGCCTATGCAGTTGGAGTACTTAGCAGGTTTACTAGCAAGCTTGGCAGTGATCACTGGCTAGCCATTGAGCGTATTATGAAATATTTATCTAGTATCATAAAATATGACTTGTTTTATAATAAGTATCCTGCAGTACTTGAAGGTTACAGTGATGCTGATTGGAATACCTTGTCAAGTGATTCATTATCAACTACTGGTTACTTATTTACATTAGGAGGTGGTGCTATAAGTTGGAAATCGAAAAAACAAACCATTATTGCTAATTCAACAATGGAGGCTGAGCTTATTGCTTTAGCTATAGCCAGTGAAGAAGCAAATTGGTTAAGAGATTTGTCAAATGAAATCTCTTGTTGGGAAAAACCGATTCCACCTATATTGATTCATTTTGATAGCACCGCAGCAATTGGTCGAGTTAATAACCGTTATTATAACGGTAAATCCAGACCTATCAGAAGAAAATACAGTACTGTGAGATCTTATATGAATAATGGCATCATAAATGTGGATTATATTAAATCTGGTGATAATCTTGTAGATCCATTAACTAAGGCTTTAGCAAGAGATAGAGTCTGGAATATATCGATGGGGATGGGGTTGAAGCCCATTGAATATAGCAGGAGCCATGCATGAGGATACTCAACTCAGGGACCGAAGATCCTATAACTAGGTTCAATGAGAAAAACGATCGTATGATGGCCGTGAGAAATGCACTAAATTACTCTTTACCCATCCCTATGATGTAAGTGCATTTATCCTGTAACGTTGTAGAGGTTGAGTTATTAAAAAACTCTTAATGAATTTCTATAGCTCTTATTGAGCGGGGTGTCATAGTTACAGGAGCACCCTTGACAGAATTCACCTATGTGAGTGTAGTAGTGGGGCCGCTACCTATGAGATTTGGGCTAATTCTCAAACACACTCATGAATCCTAGGATC
Organism: Camellia granthamiana; assembly: GCA_036172215.1. NCBI lineage: Eukaryota > Viridiplantae > Streptophyta > Magnoliopsida > Ericales > Theaceae > Camellia > Camellia granthamiana. The sequence goes on from CM069907.1 coordinate 12,194,342, forward strand.
GCACAAGACCGTAATGTGCTGGCTCTTAAAGCTTATGTGAACACTTGGAATATTATGTGTGTGCAATAATTATTTATTTCCCTTATGCAGTCATAGTTCAATGCTGAGCATACTATTAGCTCTGGAGTAGATATTATTGTTTCACTAGTGGAGGTTCAATGCAGAGCACACCTACCATGATGCATAATATCCTTATTTGCCTAACAATCTCAGTTTTTGTTACCTATAATATTAAAATAGGTGGGGGAATGTTAGCAGATATTTTAATATTATACTCCCTCCGCCCCAAAATATTAGTCCTTTATTCCATTTTTCATTGTCCCAAAATATTAGTCCCTCTTCAAAAATCAAGTACAAAAATAATATAAATTCTTATGTTGCCCTTCTTTTAAATTAATAAATAATATAAAAAGTACAATTATGACATTAATATTCCCAAAAAATGTACTATCAAAAGGATAATTTTGGAAAATCAACCTTTTTCAAATGCAATAATTGTACTACCAAAAAAAGTTGGATTCCCCAAAAGGGACCATTATTTTGGGACAGAGGGAGTAATGTGTTATAGGTTTGATTTTCTTTTCTTTTCCTCCAAGTTTCCAAGACAAGTCTTCCAAGTCTTTCAAGCCTTCTTCTCAAGTCTTCCAAGGAAATTGCTCACCAATTTCATTTCCTATTCTTATCCACTAAGTGTCTTTTCCTCCAAGCCATTTGCCTAACAAGTTTCATCTTCTATAAATTGATCTAACTTCTTATCTTGGAGGAGAGAAGAAGTTTTTGTTGCTTTATTATGTTTTGTGTGAGATTATCAGGCAAATAAAAAAGGGTGTATGTGATAAAGTTTTGGATTCAACTAATTGTGCAGTATTGGTTAACCATACGATTTAGTCGGGCTGTTGTATCCTGGGGGGGACAAGTTAAGGTTTTTTCTACTGCACCGATGTGAGACTTTGCTTAACCATAGAGGGCTTGAATCTCGTTAAAGATGGCGAATTTCTCGCGCCTCAGCCCTTACAATAGTTATTGTAATTTTTGTTATTTGTATTTTCTGGTGTTTTATTTGTAATTCTCGTTTGGAAAATTAATTATTGGGCACTTTTTCATAAATCTCCATTTAGTCCATATTATTTTCTTATACTTCAATAAGTCTTATAAATGATATAGTTATCAAAATACTATTAATAATATTCATATTTACAGTGTGAATGTTCCGTGATTTGAATGTTCACACCATCAATGTGAATATTCATATTGTAAAATATGAATGTTCACATCACTAAATTGTTAACCTTTCAAAAAATATTTGTAAGGGTAGAAATGTTCATAAAATACCTTAAATATGAAAATTAGGATTCGGTAGATCAAATGTTCAAATAATATGACTTATTGGAATACAAAAATATCTTATGAACTAATTAAGATACAAACACTTGAAAAATGATTTTTTAATAAATTTTTCTTAATTATTTTAATTGATTTTTTTTTTCATTCTTTTTTTGGGTTTGAACTAATGTTCATGAATTGATTGTTAAATGTTTAGGGTTTTGAAAGGACACAATTTTTGAATACTCTGCATTTTGCCATCTTCCTCTTGCATGTAATAAAATTTTATTCTTGGTATTATTTTGCCTTTGCTTGCAGGATAGTGAAAAAAGAGGGCCCTTCTCATGGGAGGAAATTTTTATGTTCCGTCCAGGTTGAAACTGTCGAGCGCGTGCTATTTGCGGAAGGAGATGAAAAGTCCAAAGTTAAAGATGCTGAGAACTCTGCTGCTTCGTCTTTGATTTACAAGTTAGAAGAATCCAAATTTATAAAAATTGGATCTTTTAATTTTAGATGACTTCATAGTAGTCTCTGATTTGAGAATATCACTATGTAGATAATGTATAGTATTTCCTAAGTTGGTCATTTAGTTTAGACATGACCAAATATCAGGCTAGACCAGCTAGTTTATGCTGGTTAATTAGTGATTGTCTAACGTGTTTCCATGTAAGTTAAAGCACGATGTATATGTGTTGGCTTTTTGGCTTTTGAAGGGTATTTTTGTAAATGCAAGCGTGCCAGCAAGGATCAATCAGTCCTTACAGAAATTATAATTGCCAACCAATTATCAGACGATTGTGTTTTAGTTCTTTCAACCTCAATGAAGAGGACTTTTACTGGTGGCTTGACTTAGGAGAATTTAAGCAAAATAACAGGTAAATGACAAACAATTGAAGTATTTCATTAAAATGAAAACTTACAATGATCCAAACTCAGCCTCGTAGAGGTTTACAACAACAATCTACTTGAAACTACTCCTATGAATGAAGTGCAGTGCAGGAATTTAAAGTGCAGGAATGTAAAGAACAGGTATTTAAAGTGCAGGAAATGTAAAGACTGGAAATGTAAAACTGGAAAAGAAAATATGAAGTAAATGACTGGTTTGTTGGATCTGAGTCTGGGGGCTTTTTCTGGGAGCTTCCCTGCTATTTATACTTGTCAAGGATGACCTTCGAACTGCACTTCAAACCTTCGAACTGCTTCTCCATGATCATCGATCATGTTGCCTTATAGGTAGTTCCACTACGCCATCACTTGCAGTTGAGCTTCCCTCTTATATTTGAATTTGAATATGAGTAACCGTTGAAGCCACATCACCTTGCATCTCTTTACTGATCCAATGCTACTCAGACCACGCGAGAACCAATATTAACTGCTACGTGTACGATCAGGATCGAAGACTTGTATAATCTTCCCATATTACCCTTACTCTGCCATGTGTCGAACTGTAACTGGCTTATACAAAATATGTAGCCAACATTACCCCCCGCACTAATATACCCAATACTTGGTGATATTAGTGGAACGAGGCCTTTCTCCCGCGCTTTTAGAACGTGCATAGGGTTTGCATTTCCCTAGGAATGCAACTATCATTCATCATTTGCATTAAAACTCTCTTTCAATCTTTTGAACACCCCCACCACCTTAGTATTCGAATAGACTGATACATTTTCTATGGCCGAATCAATTTTCTCCTCCATTGATCGACCACATGAAGAGTCATATAATGACGCTGCCCTTCCTCGAAAGAACTTCCACGCATTAATTAGCCATCTCTACCCACATTTCTATATTCAGGTCATGGATGCCTTTGCAAATTACCAACCTTTGAATTACGAACACATTGTCCTTAATCCTTCGACTCAGAAAGTTGCAAACATGGACATGGGAAATTCTTCTTCTGATCCATCCTTGGATTGTGAACAAACCGCCCTTAGTCCTTTGATTTAGAAGGTTGCAGATATAGACATAGGAGGCTTTTCTTCACAATCCTCTACATGGGATAAGGCTACGGCTTCAACTTCCTCTAGGGTTTCAGGCTGGTCAGAACCTGAGGTCTGGGAATTACGGGAGCGAATTAACCATCACTTTGTCGAATTTACTGACCCGTTGGACTTTCCTTCTTATGCGCGAAGCTCGGTGGTTTATCCTTACATGCCTATCGACTGTCGATGCAGTTTAAAGGACGGTCTACTCATGGCATGGCACACATCATCCGTGCCTACAAAAATGGTACGATCTGTTCCTCGTCCAGAAGAGGCACAGGGGTATAACCCTTCATTTTTAGCCAAGAAGGCGAAGCTTCATCCTTCTGACTAGCTTGATTGTGTCAATGCTCCTCAATTTCCTCCTTCTTTCGAAATGGGGGCCTTTACACCTCTTCCTTCGAAAAAACTTTCCTGGATAGAGAAGTTGAGGCTTACCCTTTATGCAGAGAAAGTTATCCCTCCTTACGAGCCTCCATCTTCTCCTACTCCAGCTCAACAAAAGCAAGCCAACCTCCTGCTTGCAGCCTCTTCTCACCTACCCTTTAATGTTCTTGAGGAAGATGTTCCCCTTAAGAACCTTCGATGGGCTTGTAATATTCTGACTCGGGGCCACGTTCTCAACCCCATTGCTCAAGCAGAACTTCACACGTTTTTGGATCAACTTCCATCATTTCTCCATTGGCACTGTACTTCTTTGGCCACCATTCAATCCTTGGATCAACTTTCATCGCTCCGAGTTCATTCTCAATATGAAGCAGAGAACCTCATTGAAGAATATAACGACTTTCAAAATAAGGATTCTGCGTACTGGGATGATTTGGAAATGGATGAGTTGGAACAAGGACTAAGAGAAACGGCGTTCGAAATAAAGGCTGAGGAGTTCTTTTATGAAGTAAGAACACATCAGTTCATGCAGCCAATGTTAGAAGAAATAGAGGATAGAATAAAAAAAGAACAGAAATTCATTGATCATAGTTGGACTAAGTTTCATGATCTTATTATTTATTCTATTCCCTATTTTTATGAGCTTGAGTTTGTACCCAAATAGGGCTATTCGATGTAATCACTTTTGCTTAAATATAATTAAGACTTTTCCTCTATTCGGCATTGTCTCTGTTTACCTTTAAAAGCAAATTCAAGGCTTTGAACTGAACAATCTCATCTTTCGAACATGGATTCGATTGTCTTAAATGAAACACTACAAAGAGCCAATTATAAACTTTTCTAATTTATGGAACAAAGTTGACAGTTTCTTGGCTGATTTTCAATCAAAATCAGCGTTTCGAATCTAGCAATCTTATACTTAAAGCTTGTTTCACCCATAATCAACATCTGACCATGGTTAGTATGATCAATTTAGTTTTAAATTGACCATCCTTTGCTTCGAACAACAGTTCATGCTGCTTTAGTTCCGCATACAACTTTTCTGTAAACCAACCATTGGTTTTGATGTTTCGAACACCAAATCCTATCTTTGAAGAGTCCCAAGTTTTGCCTCGAAGGACATTACCTTCGTTAAGAAACCTAAAACAGGTCTTTATACCTTTTGGAGTAAAACAAACACTTGAGTATTCTTATATTTTTTTAAGTATGAAATGTGCTTCGAAGCTGGTTTCTCTGTTTTGAAGCCGTTGTTTTTGGGTTTTTGGTACCAAAATTTGGCTTCGAAGCCAAATATTTTACTTCGAAGCTAAACTCAGTATCTGGGCTGTGTTTTTCCCTCCAAAAGTATCAATATTGAAGGAAACTGTTCGTATTCGTACTTCTAGTACTTAACGACTTACGCAATATATTTTTCAGACACAAAAGCTTTTTTTTTAAAAACCCTTTTGTTTCGTGCTCTGAAATCACTTGCTCTTTTTAACACACAAACCCTACCGATCTTCTGTTAGCCCTCTCTTCCTTGCTACTTGCTATCAATGGATCCTTCCTCGCTGAAAGTGCTCGCTGGCGACCGTATCAGCCCTACCATGGCTTTGAAGAAATGTATTGATGAAGAAATTGCCAAGCTAACAACTAGTGGGTCAAGCGCCATAGATGGACGTCTCTTTGTTCCTCGCCACAGCAACCAACAAGAGTACGTCCTAGGTCCCATCTTTCGGGAGGCCCCTGACCAACTTCCAGCTTTATATCCCCGTTTGGAGGATCACTTTCTTCTCTACGAAGGAGGGCTTGATTGGAGCAATTAGAGAATGACCCGGCCTCATCGCTGCTGGCCGACATTGAGAACCGAATGGGATGAATGGTATGATAGGGTTGTGCCTGCGAGAGAAGATGACCTACAGAAGCTCTGCATCCTCGACGGTCTTCGTCTTTCCAGATTCATCATTCTTGAGGACCCCATTTTGATTCCTGCTGCTTTATGCTTTTGGAATATGGCTTTTAATTTCTTCCAATTTCGGTGCGGTATGATGGCCCCCACCGTTCTTGATATTTGCCCTCTTTTAGGGCTTTCACCCCTTGGCTCTCCTTTTACTCCCAACTACCCGGACCTCCCTGTCAAATTTTCCCTTCCAGCCTTAAACTCTTCTTACAGTGACTTCGTAAAAGCTGAAAATAAAAGGGAAGGCCCCGTGAGGAACAGAGAACTATTTTCCTTTATTTTATACTGGTTGTGCAAATTTCTCTTTTGCATTTCATCTCAAAGGATTATGCCCGAGTTTGCTCCTCTTGCGAAGGCACTTGTCTTGAAAAAACGCATAGCTCTTGCCCCTTATCTTTTAGGTCATGTCTACAGAGCTTGCTCCTAATTTTGCGAAAAACCTCTTGACGTTAACCAAGGAGGTCCCCTCTGGGTGCTCCAGCTCTGGCTCTTCGCCTATTTCACTGATCTGCATTCTAAATGCCTAAGATTCCTTGTTCAGGATCCTAGCACCTATGGGGAGAAGTATGCTAGGATTGTTCTTTATCCTGCTTCCTTCGCTTATTACCTTGCTTTCTTTCACCAACTCCCTATTTCTCCATCTCCCTCCTTTTTTTGCCCTTTCGATGCCAACAAAGGACCCGCTTGGCTGCCAACTTTTCTAGCTGATAAAGAGTGCTCCACCTCATCTCATAAAGATATGTGGGCTTCTATACTACTACCAAGGGAGTTGTTCATTGGCACTTTAAACCCTCGAGCTTATAAATGCATAGCTGAGGTGTATTGCCCTTCTCAGTTTGCTAGACAATTTGGACTCACTCAAGGGATACCTGTTCCACTTTGCAGTCTCTCGAATGTTCACCTCACAGCTAGAGACTTGAGAATATCCAAATCAAAGCTAGAGGCGGCAATATTGAAACTGTTAAAGGAATTGAATGAATTTCAATTTGTCCCCTTTCTCCCATCTGGTTTAGTTTTGAAAAGATTCCAAAACTGGTGGACAGCCAATATGGAAGTGCGCCTATTTGTACACCCTCATGACTTGTTAATAGGGTTAAGAGTGCCTTCGAAGGCTAAGTCAACAACAGTTGAGAACATTCCCCCTCTTCCTGAAGTTGCCAAAACTTCTCCTGTAGCCTCACCCCCTCCAGCCAGAGTTACTAGAGCTGCTTCGAAGAAGGGTAAGTATTTTCAGGTTCCCCCTTTTTTTTTTCTTTTGAATCTTTTGTTTGTTTCCTTTACACTCATATTCTTTGGTGCAGGGTCCCCACAAGAAGAATCCCCCAAGAGAGCTGAAACTTTAGCTACTCTCAAAGAGAGACAACAACAGAAAAAGAAAAGGAAGCTAATCCTCCTTCCTGAGGAATCTGAATCTCAGACAGAAGAGAGAGAGGTTGAACAAGAGCAAAAAGTACCTTTGCAAAGAACAAAGAGACAAAAGGTGGCTGTCTCCCCTTCTGATACAATCGAAAAACCTACTCTCGAGGCAACTACCACAATAATGGAGAAAGAACTCACCTCTGAAGAATCTGAACCCCAAGTTGAAGAGAGGGAGGTCGAAAAGGAGCCGGTAGTATCATTGCCAAGAAGAAAGAGAAAGAAAGTGACTGTTCCTGCTACTGACTTGGTTGAAGACCCCATTCATGAAGCAGCTGCCAAAGCAGCAGAGCAGGAACATTCTAAGGCCATAATTGTCTTCGAGAGGGCTGAGAAGAGACGGCAGCAACAATTTCTAAGAGAGGAAGCTGTTGCTGCTGATGCATTACAAAGGGAAACAGCAAGAATGCAACAGATTGCCGAACATCATTCCCTTCGCAGCTCTCCCATTATTTTTCCAATATTTCTGGAGCAAGTAATTTCTTTCATACTTCTACTGTTTTTCCTTTGTCAACTTTTGGTATTGAAGTTTGACATTGCTTTACATTTCTTCCTCTTGCAGCAACAACTACTGCGTTTATCTTTCCAATGAGGCCTCCCTCGATTTCAGTTGAAGTTGATCAAATGCAGAATGTCAGGGTTATCCAAATCGTACTCCCACTTCCAAGGCCTACATTCGATATACCTTCTGTGAGCCCCAACATTCCTGCATCTCTTCTTCTTGGCTTAGAGCCATACCTCCCTTTCTTGACCTTTAACCAACCTCAGTCCACTTCTCCTTCGAGCCTTGCTCCTCTTCCTTTTTCCACAGAGATTCCAACTGCTACTCCATCTCTGATGGCAGTTGATCCTCCTATAGAGGGTGCTGGTAGTTTTCCAGCCCATAATTCATTACCCTTGCCTACTTCCAGCCCCTCCTCACTTGATTCTTTGGTGGCTAAGACCATAGAGATTGCCAAAGATGCTCCATCCATTTCTCCTATCCCCATGCAGTCCTCTGTGCCTTCCACCACAACTCTCTCTGCGTCTCTCATGTCTATGGATGAGGTTGATGTCTTCGAAGCCAGACTAGCTAGTCTCTTCGACATACCCTCTACCTCTCCAACATTGAATGTTGAAGCTGAGCCATTAGTTTTGGCTGACTCCTTGCTGGAAATTTTTGAGAGCTCTCTTTCCTCCAGCAGCGAGCCTTCTGCACGTTCGATAGACCTGGACACATGCCTAGAACTGTTGATTTCTTTTTTGAGAATCCCCTTCGAGGCTCTGCAAAGGCCTATAATCAGAAATGGGTTCCTTCAATGCTGCAAAATTGTTAAGCAGTCTGGCATGAATGTTTCAAGTCATCTATCTCAGGCAGCAGCTACTATTGATTTTTACATCAGCATTTGTCAAGCTGCCAAGGCTGAGGATGAGAAATTGGCTGGTGACCAGAGTTTTGTTTCCCAAGTACATACTGAAGTGTCAAAGCTTAAGGAACAACACTCCTCTGCCTCCCACTTTCGAGTCCAGCTGCTGGAGAGGAAAGCTCAACTTGAAGAGGAGCTGACTGCAGTGAATCAAGCCTTAGTCCGAACTGATACCAAATTGCAAATCACCAACCAAGGATTGGCTGATTGAAAGGAAGAGATGGCTGCAGCTATTCAACTAGTTCTATCACTTAGCAATAGGAAATCTATTGTACAAAAACAATTAAGACACTGTAATGATTTTTGGGCTAATTTATGGCAAAATGTACTTAATTCTTTATGAAAGAACAAATTTTTGTCCATCATTTGAGCAGTCTTATGTTCTTGTGCTTAGTGTTTATTTTATTCCTTGTGTTTCCCAAATGGTTGGAAAATAAGGTTTCAAATATCTGCCATTAATCTTTTTGGGATGTACGTAACCATTCAAATTTCTTAAATGGTATGCTCCAAAAGACAGAACTCTATGAATTTGATATAGTCCTTCCCAGTTAGGTGACCATTTTCCAAACTTATGGTTTTTAATTCCTATTGGGAGTATTGTCTTCCATACCAAATCACCTTCATCAAAGCCAATGTGTTTGACCTTCTTATTATAATTCTTGGCTGCTTTCTTCTTTTGGAAAAGAATGTTGTTTAATGCCAAAATTCTGGCTTCATCTATGCCTTCTAACTCCAAGCACATACTTTGATGGTACTGCTCAGGATCTAACTGATCTTGGCATCTTACCCTCAAAGATTTAAAATTAATCTCCACAGGTAACATTGCATCATGCCCATATACTAAGACATAAGGAGTGATTCCTGTGCTTGACCTTGGGGAAGTTCTGTAAGCCCACAAAACATCCAACAACAGGTTATGCCAATCCCTAGGATTATCTTCCATAACCTTTTGTATTCCCTTTTTCAAGGACTTATTGGATGATTCAGCTTGACCATTGGCTTGTGCATAATAGGGTGTGGAATTAACAAGACTAATTCCAAATTCTGCCACAAAAGACTTCACCATTTTCCCATCGAACACAGTCCCATTATCCACAGTTATGGTTTGTGGGATGCCAAATCTATGGATCAAATCTTTGATGAACCCAATGACCTCTGTCTGGTCTACAGCCCTGTAAGGCTTAGCTTCGACCCACTTAGTGAAGTAATCAGTGGCCACTAGAATGAAACAATGATGCTTCGAAGAAGGTGGGTGTATTTTTTCCCATCATATCCATGGCCCATCCTCTGAATGGCCAAGGCTTCACTACTGCATGTAGGTCAGTTATGGGCACATGCCTTATTGTGCCATGCTTTTGGCATGCCTGGCAACCCTTTGCATATTCTATGCAGTCTTTAAGGATAGTTGGCCAATAGTAAGAATGCCTTTGAAGCAGCCATCTCATCTTCACACCAGGCTGATGAGCACCACAGATGCCTTCATGAACCTCAGCCATAGCTGTTAATGCTTCTTTTGGACCTAAACATTCCAGCAACAACCCATCTCCCCCCTTTTGTAGAGAGCATTACCATATATCATGTATTGCATAGACTGCAATTTAATTCTCCTGCTGGCCTTCGAAGATGGACCAGCCAAGTACTGCATTATTGGATGCCTCCAATCCTGTTCTTGTAAGTCATTATGATTGACTTCCAAGACCACATTCCTTTTATTTAGAGGTGGTATTAATTTCTGATATGTTGTTTGGCTTATGTCCTTTTGGGCATTATCCCTTCTCTTGAAGTTCGAAGCTTTTTGAGCCACATCATTAGCTCTATTGTTCAAGAATCTTGGAATATAAGTTACATTTGCTATTTGAAATTGAGAAAGCAGATGTAATGCAACAACATAGTATGGCAAAATACTTATGCTTTGACACTTGAAAATCCCTTTCACTTGGTTAACCACCAATTGGGAGTCTCCAAATATGTCAACTGCATGTACTTGTAATCCAATAAGAATTTCTAGTCCCACTATTAAGGCTTCATATTCAGCCTGGTTATTGAAACAGGTAGCTTCATCCACTCTGAAACCATGTGTGGTTTCTACCCCTTGTGGAGATTTAATCACAATACCAATTCCAATTAAACCATTGGCTTTCAATCCATCAAACCACATCTGCCATGGCTCAACACTAGCCATGCCAAGTTCCATTATCTCTTGGCTCTTTGTTTGAGATGGATGGTCTGCCAAAAAATTGGCCAGAACTTGCCCTTTTACTGCCTTTTGAGGGACATATTCTAGATGAAATTATGATAAGGCTAGTATCCACTTGCCAATTCTTCCCCTCAATATAGGTCTAGATAACATGTACTTAACCAAATCTGTGGTTGCAATTACCAAGACAGTGGTAGGTAAAAGATAATATCTTAATTTCATTGCAGCAAAATACAAAGCAAGACACAGCTTTTCTACAGCTGAATATTTACATTCACAAGAATTTAAAAACCTACTAAGGTAATAAACAGCTTGCTCTTTGCCTTCTTCCTTGTCTTGGGCCAAGAAAGCTCCCAATGAATCTTCTGCTGCAGCTATGTACAACTTCAAGGGCTTATTACCCTTTGGTGGCATCAGCACTGGAGGGTTGGCCAAGTAGGCTTTGATACCTTCGAAAGCAATTTGATACCTTGTTGTCCACACAAATTCCTCTTCATCTTTCAGCCTTAACAAGGAAGAAAATACTTTAGTTTTCCCTGCAGTGTTAGAAATGAACCTTCGAAGAAAGTTAACCTGTCCAAGGAACCTTTGTAATTCTTTCTTACTTGATGGAGGCCTAGCTTCAATGATGGCTTTGGCTTTATTCTGATCAATCTGTATTCTTTTCTTGTGCACTACATAACCCAAGAAGTTTCCAGATGATACACCAAACGCACACTTAAGAGGATTGAGTTTCAACTTAAACTTTCTCATTCTTTCAAAAGCTGCTTCTAAATGAAACAGATGTTCCTCCATGGACTGAGATTTCACTACAATGTCATCAATATAACACTCTAAATACCCTCCAATGAGGTCATGAAAGATAGTGTTCATAGCCCTCTGATATGTAGCCCTGGCATTCTTCAGACCAAATGGTATTTTAACCCATTCGAAGGTGCCAATATTCCTAGGACATCTGAATGCTGTCTTATGGATATCCTCCTCTGCAATGCAGATTTGGTTATAACCAGAGTGTCCATCCATCATTGATAAAACTTGATGCCCTGCTGAACTATCTACCAACAGATCTACTATAGGCATAGGGTACTCATCTTTTGAAGTTGCTAGATTCAAGTTTCTGAAATCAATGCATACCCTCATTTTACCATTCTTCTTAACTACAGGCACAATATTAGATAGCCATTCAACATACCTGGCTGTCCTAATAAAGCCTGCCTTGAGTAGTCTAAGAATCTCTTCCTTAACTTTCTGAATTACTTCTGGACTCATTCTTCTTGGTTTCTGCTTGTATGGCTTGAAGTTAGGCTTCATAGGGAGCCTATGTTCCACTAATGACCTATCCAATCCTGGTAGTTCATTATAAGACCATGCAAAGCAATCTTTGTATTTCTTTAGAACAACCAACAACTGGTCCCTGTCCAGAACATTCAAACAAGCACTTATATAGGTGGGCTGTTGTATAAAACCTTCCCCTAAATTTACTTCTTCTAAGGGGTCTTGTGTCTGAGAACTTATTGAAGCTTCTTCCTTGGTTTCTTCTACCTTTGAAGCAACCTTCTCACTCTGTTCTGCTCCCAGGTTCTTTAGTTCAACATCTTTGCCCTCCTCCTCATAGACAAAATCTGTCCATAAGGCATCCTCTTCCTGTATTTCCTGGACTTTTGTTTCAATGTCCAATGCACAGTATTTACCAAGGGTCAAAACTCTGACCTGTTGCTGCTCCTGCTTGCAGCCAACTATCATGGCCGCTCTCTCTTGCTCCTGTACTTTCTGGACTATTGCTTTTACATCCAATGTTGAGAATTTAATCAGAGCCAAGGACTTGGCTTCTTGTGCTTCATCTCTTTGCCTACAACCAGGCATCATTGTCATCTTTAACGACAACCTCTTCATCAGCACTCCCCTGGACTAAGTGCTTCAGGTGTGTCACTTCCTCATCAGCCGTCACTTCGGCTGAGCCATCAAGTTTCCTCAGTATACTGAGTGGTGTCACCCCCCTCAATATATAGTTTGGCCTCTGCAAATTCTGCACAAGCTATGAAGGGTTGAGGATCTGCATCAATTTCCTCTGTCTCTCCGTTGCCTAAGGCCATCATAATTTTCTGATGCAAAGAGGAAGGCACACATTTGTTAGTGTGGATCCAATCTCTCCCAAGTAAAGCATTGTATTTAGCATTACTGTCAATTACGAAGAATGCTGTCATGTAGTCCCTGGTTCCCACACTCAGGTTGATGGGTAGAATTCCCTGAGCCATCTGTTTGTCTCCAGCAAAGCCAGCGATGGTTGTACTGGTTGGGATCAACCTAGGATTCTTTTTCCCTAATTTCTTCAAAGAAGATTTCGGTAGTAAATTCACTGCTGCCCCATTATCTATCAGGACTCGGTTCAATTGTATCCCATCGAAGAAAGCCTTGATGTATAAAGGCTTGACATGTTGTGTCATAGAATTCGAGGGATACTCAAAGGGATATGAGAGGTTAATGCTCACCTCTTCTTCACTCTCATATTCAGTTTCCATCGGGGTAGCCATTCCAGAATCATCTTGTACCATGCTCACTTGTGAGTCTTCACTAGAGATAGGAATAGGATCGATTTCTTGATCATCTTGATCCTCATCTCCAGCCTGGAACTCATGGGGCAATATGTGTACCATATTGACTGATACTGGAGAAAATGAGCCAAATTAGATGTCTGGCTACACCTGTTTCCCCTCTTGGCTACCTTGATCAGTTACCTCAGAAGCATCCTCCATGTTGCATTCTGGCACTTCATTGCTAACAGGTTCCTTCGAATGGTTTTCCTCGACTGGTTTTTCAACTAGAAATGTTTGCTCAGCCATGAAGGCTTCGAACATTTCTTCCTCCACCATTTCTTTCTTTTGGCTTATGCCAATTTCTTCTTCTGTCTCGCTATCACTCTCCATCAAGGCTTTCTCCAATCCTGCTAAGCTAGACCTCTCTCTGGCTTTTAGTTCAGAATGAACCTTGGCCAACTGTTCTCTGCTGCAACCCACTTTGCTTTGTAGCGTTGGCTTTGGAATATGATCTGGCTTTGGAGTCTTTTTTCCTTCTGTCTGGACCAATGAAGAGCTCTCTCCATTTTTTTTCATATCTTTCTGGTACTGAGTGTACCTGCGCTGAATCTTTCTCCTTTGTGATCTCGAAATGACTGGGACCATGTCTGGTTCCTTTGTCTTTGGGTGTTTAAGCAATACCCAATTGTTCGGAGCCACCAAAGGAGGTTTAACCATCCTTCCTTGGTTTCCAACATCCCTCTGGGCAGGCACTTCCCTAGGTTTGTTTTGCATTACAAACCAGTCTGGAACTCCAGGTACCCACGAACTTACTGACTCAGATGTTGAACTGCTTTTTCCTACATTCGAAGCCATCTTCGAGGCTGGCTATGAAGGTAAGTGCTTGGCTCTGACCTCATGTTTCGAGCCTGATTCATGCCTTCGATGAAGGTGGCCACTTTCTGTCCTGCGTGAGGTTGGTCTAGAGGGCCAATTTCTGGCTTTGACCCCATATCCTGAACTCCTCTCCAGCCTTCTTTCAGAATGACTGCTCTTCATTCTGTAATAGTTAGGTGGCTTGGACTCATACAAGGGCCTTTTGCCTTTAGCATGCATTCTGTCCACTGTAGGCTCAACCACTAATGGCCGCTGCCTATCACTAGCCGGATACAGCCTTTTGTTGTAAGCATTGGTTGATTTAGGACATCTCTGTACATCCCTATAATATTGTTTCCCATCAACTGGAAGGCCTTTCAACCATTTATAACTCAGTCTGCACCTGGGACACATCCTCTGCATTACAGCTGCTTCTAAGGAATCATCATCTAGTGCTTCCTCATCAGAGTCTCCCCTCTAGCATGAGAAACCGTGTCCAATAGCTGGTAGATTTCCAGTGTCTTTCTTGGTAATTGTCTGGTTGGCAATGTACATCTGCACATTGACCTCTTCTAATTCCTGCAGAGATAGATTCTGGAAGTTTGGTACAACCACATTAGCTACGCTTTCTCCAACTTCTGGAAACGGATTACTGTCAATTCCCATGGCCTTTTCTACTTTGGCTGGGAATTTCAAACTTCCTTTCCGAATTTGTTCTTGGATCCTGTCTCGAAAAACAATGCAGTTTTTAGTCGAATGAGACCAAGAGTTATGTCATTTACAATATACTTTTCCCTTAAGTTCATCTGGAGATGGCAGTTTTACTCCTTTTGGTAACTTAAGAAAATTGGCCGTAAGCAAATGATCAAAAATGTCATCTGCCTTGGTTAAATCGAAAGAATACTTCGTGTGAAAGTCTTTCTTTTTAAACTGCTGGTCAATCGTTGTATCCTTATGAATTAATGCTTCACAGATTATGGGTTCTTTGCCCACAATCTCTGCTGCATCGATCTCATAATTAGGATCTCTATAATATGTCTTATATGATGCATTATTTCGATCTTGTTCCTCTTCCAATAATGCTTCATATCTAGACACCTTATAGGTTAGTTCCACAAAATCCCTGAATTCAGTTGAGTCAAACTTCTTTCGAAGCCTGAACTCTAAGCCATTTTGAGCCAATCTTACGAATTCTGGCTCTGGCAAGATGACTCTACATTTATTTCGAGCCCTTTTAAATCTGGCAATAAACTGAGTAGCCTTTTCTTCAAGCCTTTGACTCAATCTTGCCAAGTCTGCCATGGAAACCTCTGGCTCCGATTGAAAGAATTGGGCATGAAATGCCTCTTCCATTTGTTGCCAAGTTTAAATGGAGCCAGGTGTAAGGTTGATGTACCATACAAATGCTCCCCCAGTTAGAGAATTTGGGAATAATCTCAGTTTCATAAAGTCATGATTAGTAAATTCACCGCATTGAGCAGCAAACCTAGTAATATGCTCTACTGTTGATTGATTTCCACTCCCATAGAAAATGGTAAAATCTGGTATTCTGAACCCCCTTGGGTATTCATGTACCCTATCTATCCATTCTGGGTATGGTTTTCTGTATACAGGAGTCTGGACCCCTCGAGCCATCGGTCTACACATCTCCCTAACAATATCAGCAATTTGGTCCCTAGGGACCATATTTTGTGCCTGCTGAACCATTACTGGAGGAACAAACACAGGGTTTGGTGGACAAACTTGTGCTTGTGGTCCTCTTGGTCCATAAGGTGGTACATTTGGGACTGGTTGTCCCTGT
Organism: Camellia granthamiana; assembly: GCA_036172215.1. NCBI lineage: Eukaryota > Viridiplantae > Streptophyta > Magnoliopsida > Ericales > Theaceae > Camellia > Camellia granthamiana. The sequence goes on from CM069907.1 coordinate 12,210,185, forward strand.
GGTGCAGGTTGCTGTTGGAGGTATGGGTAACCCCTTTGAGCCTGTCCTGCGAAAGGACCTGCGAAAGGTGCTGGAACAGGTGTTGTGTCCCTTCCGTTTGTGGGAAAACCTTCCAATCCCCCGGGTATAAATTCGAACAAGGGATTATTATACCCCCTAGTGCCAGGTATGGCTTCGAACATGGGATTTGTAACTATTCTTGTGCCAGTTTCTTGTACTTGACCAGATCCACCAATTTGTATGGCTTCATTGTTGAGTACTGAGGCATTTTGGCCTGCTGTAGGCCTCGAAATGGGTTCATACCAAGACTGAGGTGATGGTCTTTCATAATTCTGATTACTAATTTGACCATTAGAATGTCCATTAACTTGCATAGGCTGTTTATCTCTAGCCAATCTTTGCTAAAGGACATTTAAAACTTCCTCTGTGTGTCTTGTGTTTGTTGGTTGGTGGTTATTCATTCGATCCAAAAAGGATGTTGCCTGCCTTTCCATTGTGTTCATTAATTGCTGTCTCATGGCATCTACTAGGCCATCCCATGGATTTGTTGGCTGAGTAGATGGAACAGTGGATGGTCCAATTCCTTGGTTTCGTCCAATATTATGAACATATGGTTCTTGTCCAGAAGTACTGGTCTGTTCGACCATAGGTTCTGATAACATAGGAGTTTCCATAGGATGTGTTACCACGTTATCCTCTAGATTAGGGACTTCTACCTCTCCTTCTACGCCTTCTTCCAAGCGTTCATTTTCTCCTTGTCGTCTTCGTCTAGCCATTTTAATTAGTCCCACTGGGCGTGCCAAAAATATATGTTGGCTTTTTGGCTTTCGAAGGGTATTTTTGTAAATGCGAGCGTGCCAGCAAGAATCAATCAGTCCTTACAGAAATTATAATTGCCAACCAATTATCAGACGATTGTGTTTTAGTTCTTTCAGCCTCAATGAAGAGAACTTTTACTGGTGGCTTGACTTAGGAGAATTTAAGCAAAATAACAAGTAAATGACGAACAATTGAAGTATTTCATTAAAATGAAAACTTACAATGATCCAAACTCAACCTCGTAGAGGTTTACAGCAACAATTTACTTGAAACTACTCCTATGAATAAAGTGCAGTGCAGGAATTTAAAGTGCAGGAATGTAAAGAACAGTTATTTAAAGTGCAGGAAATGTAAAGACTGGAAATGTAAAATTGGAAAAGAAAATATGAAGTAAATGACTAGTTTGTTGGATCTGAGTCTGGGGGCTTTTTCTGGGAGCTTCCCTGCTATTTATACTTGTCAAGGATGACCTTTGAACTGCACTTCAAATCGTCGAACTACTTCTCCATGATCGTCGATCATGTTGCCTTATAGGTAGTTCCACTACGCCATCACTTGCAGTTGAGCTTCCCTCTTATATTTGAATTTGAATATGAGTAACCGTTGAAGCCACATCACCTTGCATCTCTTTACTGATCCAATGCTACTCAGACCACGCGAGAACCAATATTAACTGCCACGTCTACGATCAGGATCGAAGACTTGTATAATCTTCCCATATTACCCTTACTCTGCCACGTGTTGAACTGTAACTGGCTTATACAAAATATGTAGCCAACAATATGCATCTTCATGGGATCACCACCCACAAAGGCTGGTGCTGTAAAATTAGTCTGTAAAATTATATACAGATTATATGGGATGTCCTAAAGCCCATTTAAGTTACCTTATTGGTACATAATAGCTAATTGCTGTTTTCATTCTAATTTTTGCCTTGTTTTTATCTTTACATTGTATGATTCTCTGTGAAACTGCTTGGAATGAAACAGGGGGTGGTTGTACCTTGATGGTTGTCTGTAGTGTTGTTGAAGGCAAGATTGTTGTGATTCTGAAGCCTGAGGACTGGTTCTTAGAAAGCACTGAACCCTTCCCATTTGCAGCCGGATTTTTAAATCCTCACAAGGAGATAGGTTGTCAAATGACCAACCAAGGCCTGAAAATTAGTGTTTCAGTGTAGGCAAGATTAGAAGTGGAATATGTGATGATGAACAAAGGGAAAATGATTTCGTTGAATTCGTGGAATAGGTTTTCCACACCGGATGAGAAGGCTAGGGCTGAGACATTGTGGGTACAATGACAATCTAGAGGTGATGTTTGGGGAGAATTTTTATTTACACAAATTTCAATTTCTCAGTTTATACACTTGAAATTTTTCACACCCTTGGTCTGAAAACCTAGTACCAAACAAAAACTCATGATTAGATATGAACTACTGAACCAATAGAAATGTGGTGTGTACTAACGTCCTTGATCATTTTGCTTGATCTTATTGTAATAAAATTTGAATTCATTATGTGTCAACAAAAAGAGAATGATGTTTGAAAATAGAATGATTTATTTCCCAGAAATATCCTTTGTACTGGTAAAAAATTTAAAAATTTAAAAAAAATTATTAACAAATCCAAACTAAACATCTATATACAGAGGATTATGGCGAAGCATTCAACTTGCTCTAAGAACTCATATATGTTCTTAAAGTATATGTTTTCTCAATCATTGTAATATTTAACATTCTAACTCTATCAGTTTAATCACTCAACAAACAGAAATGATAACACCATCAAACCATCAGAAAGTACAAAGATGGGGAACTTCTGGGGTTTCCAAATCAATTTTTAAATACCAAACACTGCATAAATTTGATAAACCTTGAAAATCAATTTATACACAGAAAAGTAAAGGAAGCAATAGTTGCAACCAAGACTAGAATATAGCACCTGCTGTTACCACAATTGAAAAGCTCGAAAGCCTCTTGAAGATTTGGTAATTGAGAAGCAATAACTGTACCATCCCTTAACTGGAGTTTTTCACGAGGTATGCTACTATACATCCTAATATAGCACCTGCGGTTACCTGCAACAATTTTGATGAAAAAAAAAAAACAGTTTACACATGGACATAAAGAAATTCTTAAGAGGATTTTCATTTTTGTAAAAAGAAGAAAAATTCAGCCACGGACACAATAAATAATGATCATCATAATTATTCTTTTGTATGTAAGCAACTATTATCAAGTGTATAAGGTCAGCATATTGAACTACTTTAGATAATGAAAGACTTGTCTTTAAGCATTTATTCGAAAATTTCAAGAAGCCATAGTTGTAGAATTTCAAATAATTTTCTTGCTTTGAACAAAGGTAAGAACAACTTTAATACTTTCACAGGATAATCTTTTCATCAGAATGGCATTTAATGAAGGTGTATGAGAGGGTTCAAGAAAGGAGTTAGAAAATTCGAAGATCTTCGAAGATCCTTGAAGAACAAATTCGAATTCTCTAGAAGAAATGTGAGAGGCTTAGATTCTTCAATAGTCTCAACTCAAGAACACAAGAGTAAAGGAGATGATGGAGATAAGAGATTGGGTAAAGAAGAAGGCAAAATGGCTAGAGAGAGAATAATGGCAAGGCTTTCCCATGGATCTCCCACTGTCACTCTCAAGGTTGATAATGGAGATGGGAAATTAGTTCTTTCCCAAGAGTTAACTCTCCAAAATCCATCCCTTGTAAAACTATAAGTGGGTGCTATTTATAGGCACCTCATAATGTAGGATGGAGCCCATGTGCAAGGCACATGGGGAATATTCTCTCTAACCACCTTGTCCGAGGAGGTGACCTCTCCGAGGAGGTGACCTCTCCAAGGATGAGAAAAACCCCGAAGAGGAAATCAACCCCTCGGCGAACCCTTCTTCTTAGCCACACCTAACCAATGATTCCCAATCATCCCAAAGGGTTAGGGGTAGTCCCAGAGGATGTCCTGCCGCATAAGGGCCAGGGGTAGTTCAAGAGAACGCCTTGCCGCAAATATTGCCGAGTCTCAGGGACCCCCTAGATCGTGCCACCTCGACCCGAGTATAGGCTAGTTTAACCGAAGAGTGAATTTATCTCCACTCACCGTCCTCGGAATCGGGTCCTTTGTTCGAACTCCATTACACCCATGGTTCTGGTGCGTAGATCCCGGAAAGCTCCGGGCCCGCAAGTGTTCTGGGACTCATTAACGGAGCGACTTCTAGATTGCATTTGAATCCATTCGAAGCCAAGTGCTTCGGATCTCTAGATTCGTAGATCCGAATCCTTTCGAGTCCGAGTGTCTCGGATCTCTAGGCTTGCTCAATACCCTTTCGAGTCCGGGCCCGAGTAAGTCTCTAAGTTCGTGGATCCGAACCGTTTCGAGGCTTAGAGCGATTCAGCCCGTTTGATGGCGATAAATCCGAGCCCATCAATCTTGGACTATTGGGCCTAATTAATTTAGTGGGTTCAAATTAGCTCCTCTTACATTTGCCCCTTGCGTGTATGAGAAATTGTAGTTTTCTCGGACATGCATATTATCATTTCTGCGATCATGATGCACTTCGTTCTCTCGGGAATATTTTGTCCTGATGTGGCTTTTGAATAAAACTGATGGCTTACCACAACTTATGAATAAGATTGGCGAGTAATATTAAATAAATAAATAACTTTCTTCTCTTTTTTTTTCTCTTTTTTTTTTAAGCTTTTTTTATTATTATTTGAAAGTAACCCCTCTTCTTTTTTTTTTAAATTCCTTAAATCAACAAACATGAGTCCAAATCTTTTTTTTCTTATAGAATATCTAAGGTACACTTTTTTTATTCCAAGGCAAATAACAATAAAGCACCCATTTTTTATTCTTAAATAAAAAAGATCCAAACACTCTTTTTTTTGCTTAGAAAACGGCAGGCGCATTATATATATATATATATATATGAACTATTTGAAGGAATATTCCAGGGATTATGCTACTCTTTTTGCCTATTTAAATAAAAGGACAACAACCCTAACAAATACATCCCCTTTCTTTTTGCCCACAACCGCCGAGACCACCTGACCTTTTTCTCAAAAAAAAAAAAAACCTTATTCTCAACCGTCTCTCTCTCTAAAACAGAGACCAACCCAGGCTTTTTCTTTTCAGAAGGCTTTGTTTGTTCAACACCAGAAGCCACTGCCGTGCTCTCCTTCAATAAACTAGAGGCTGCTGCAATTTGCACTGACCTCCATCACGGCTTCAAGCAACGCCGCCAATCTGTCCCAACGTCACGACACAGCCACTGTTCTGTTTCAGCGTCACGACTGCCGCAGACGTGCAATCCAAGCTGTTGCTCACCATCGGTGCTTCACTTCAGCCTAGTGAGATCAGACATTCGGGCATGCCGGATCTTGGTTTCGCTCCTACAGCCGCTGAAGTCCACCTCTGCTTGCGTATCGATTGTCGTCTCAACCCTCCGACTGCCGCTGTCGGCTTACGTGAGAACCAATCCCGGCGTTATCTTGCACGCGACCACCTCAACTCGCGTGGCTTGTGCGTCTCATGCCCAGCTCTTGCACCGTTGCTTCATTCGTCGACCGTTGCTGATCAATGACGACCACGCCGCCCACTCAACGCGGCGTCGGTCTGTCGATATTCTTTCTCGCCCACTGCCCGTGCTGTTACCGATTTGTTCTGGCTGTCCCCGGCACTGGTTGTACCAATTTATGGCCCGTCTTCTCCTTCCTGCTTCGACTCTAGCTTAGACATGCTCTACCCATGCTGGTCTTGGCTCCTTCTGGTATTTGCCTTGGGCTCATTTCTTGCTTCAACAGTGTTGTCTCTATCCATTTTATCAACCCTTCTTACATTCTTCTATACTGCTTCTATAAGTTTATGGGTAAGCACTTTAAATCTTCTCTTGATTCAGAGATCTATTGGTGAACTTGACTTGAATATGGTTTGTTGTCATTTATCATTGAAAAAAAAGGCACGATGGGACTATGTTGAATATTGAGCTTCATTTTTTTTTTAGGCACTTGTGTTGACCATTCTGATATTAATAGAATACTTGATGCTTGCATGAGTTATTGATGTTGAGAAAGAACATGTAATCCACATGAGTGTTATTCTAGTTTTGCTTGAATGGGATGAATAAAATAAATGTTGTTGTTGTCGATGAAACCCTAGGGAATGAGACCCTCATATTGTGTATAAATCTCGTTGTTGAATGATTGATTATCGTGGCTCCGAGAATTGTGAAATCCGATATTGAGCTTTATGTACTTGATGAATGAATTCCCGATATCCATATTCGGTGAATGTTTCGCTCGGGAATAAACCAATGTAACAGAGAATAAGACCATATATTGATGTATGCTGATTTTGTGGACACTCAGAGGAAATAAAATGTTGATGCCAAAATTTTGTTTGAACAGTGTTGCTTTATGTCGGCTTGAGAGGAACTGGCTCGGGGAGACAACACCTTGATTGTTGCATTTTCATGAACTTGCTCGGAGGAGTAGAATTGCTGTAGGTTAAATAGATCATTATTATTTGTTGATGTTGTTCCATTCTGTAATGCCTGAATCATTATCTGAAATTGATATTGCTCGTCTTGTTTGTCGGTTTTACTATTTCAGGCAAATAAATTCTTGTAAGAACTCCACGACCTCGGTGCCCTCAGAACCCGCAATAATGAGAACAAGGGTTGTTCCTCAGAAGTTCGAACGGAAGCAAGACTATCCCTCGGGAGTTCGAAAGTAGCACACACCCTACTTCGGCAAGAAAGATCCCTCTGAAAGGCAACTGAGTCTACTAAGCTTGCACCAACAGAAGTAAAGATTGTCTCTCGGAAGTTCGAGCGGAAGCAAGGCTGTCCCTCAGAAGTCCGAGGCTGTCCCTCGAGAGTCCGAATAGTAACACACACCCTACTTCGGCGAGAAAGATCCCTCTAGAAGGCAATCGAGTCTAACAAGCTTGCACCAACAGAAGTAAAGATTATCTCTTGGAAGTCCGAGCGAAAGCAAAGTTGTCCCTCAGAAGTCCGAGGCTGTCCCTCGAGAGTTTGAGCGAAAATAAGGCTCTCCCTCAGAAGTCCGAGCAGAAACAAGACTGTCCCTCAGAAGTCCGAGCAGAAACAAGGCTGTCCCTCAGAAGTCCGAGTGAATGCGTAATTCTACTTCGGCAGCTAATGGAAGCAAAGGCTATCCCTCGGCAGTTCGAGTAAGAGTCCACTCTATTTTGAAAAGAAAGATCCTCGGAGCTCGTATTGATGAAATCAAGGGTTGTTCCTCGGACCCGCACTAATGAGAGCAAGAGTTGTCCCTCGGCAATTCAAATGGAAACAAAGCTCTCCCTCAGAAGTCCGAGCGGAAACAAGGTTGTCCTTTGGAAGTTCGAGTGGATGTGCACTTCTACTTCTTTGACAACTAACGGAAGCAAAATCTATCCCTCGGAAGTCCAAGTGGGAGTACACTTCTTCTTTAACCAAAAAGATCATCGAAGCTCATACTAATGGAAGCAAGGGCTGCTCTTCGGAAGTCCGAGTGGGAACACACACTCTGCTTCAACAAGAAAGACCCTCGAAGCTTGCACTGATGAAAATAGGGGCTGTTCTTCGAAAGTTCGAGTGGGAACACACACTCTGCTTCAACAAGAAAGACCCTCGAAGCTTGCACTGATGGAAGTAAGGGCTCTTCTTCGGAAGTTCTAATGGGAGCACACACTCTGCTTCAACAAGAAAGACCCTCGAAGCTTGCACTAATGGAAGTAATGGCTGCTTTTCGAAGGTCCAAATGGGAGCACATACTATTTCGGCAACTAATGGAAGCAAAGGTTCCTCTCCGAGTGGGAGTACACTTCTACTGCGTCAAGAAAAGTTCCTTCAGGTTGGTAACCGTGTCTACTATTCATCTTTCTTCTTTGAAGGGCAACAAAAATTTGAAAATTATTTCAAGCAACATAACACAATGAAGATACACAATATAGAGAAAATAACTTCTAATGGAGATACATAATATAGAGGAAATAACTTTCTTCATAACATAAGAAAGAAAGATAGAAAATTCTTAGACAATGCAGTAAATACAAATTGTAAATGTCATAGGTAGACTTCTTCTACGGAATGTTGAAATTTGCCCCTAGAGCTGCAAGGTCATTTGGAAAGCTTTCACCAGCTGCTCGGGCTGTGGTCGTCATACACCATCATAGCCAAGTCTTCTAAGATATCCTGGGGCCCTTGTTCTTTGAACTCTAGCTCATCTGCTTCGACTTTCTTTCTAAAGATCTTCTTAAGTGTCCGGCACTTTTCTGTAGGATGCCCTAGTGATCTGTGGAAAACACAATAATTAGGGCCCTCACAGTCCTTCTTCGGCAAAAGCTCTTCGATACGAGGTAACTTCAGTTCCCCATCTGCCACCCATTCTTTAACTAAGGCCTTCACCTCCTCAACACTACACGGAAAAGGAGTGTCATCTTCGTAGTATTTCCTCTTCTGACCTCTGAATTCCTCCCCTTGTGACTTTTGGGTAGAAGATGCGGAAGCCGCAGTGACAGAAGGTCCTTGGGATGACTTGAAGTTGGTTTTATAACTAGTCTTGAACCCGATCTCCTGAGATTGAGGTATGTTGATGTTCCGAGATGCTTCAATTAGTGCCGAGAAGGTGGGTAACTTGTGATTAACTAGAAGCATCTTGTATCCGTTCAATGCCCCTTCAACACAGATTTGGACCAAGTAGCTTTCCTCCACAGCCTCATGACAGTCTACGGCTTTGTCTTGAAACCTCTTCACATATTCCAGAATGTCTTCACCTTCTCGCTGCTTTTCCTTACATAGGGTAAGTGCGGTTACCTTCTCAGCCGCTTAAAAGAATTTGGTGTGGAATTTGTTAACCATTTCCTCCCAACTTCGGACAGAGTTTGGGGCCAAGTTAACGTACCAACTATATGCTCGGTCAGTGAAGGACTTAGAGAATTCTCTCAACCGGAGGATGTGGTTTGAACCATGAATACCCAGAGTCTCGATGAACCGAACAACATGTTCTCGAGCATTTCCTTTCTTGCCATTGAATTTAATGAACTTCGGCACCTTGTACCCCTCCGAGTATGGATAACTCAACATCTCGATAGGGTATGGTGGCTTGACATTCGGATCAGGCAAAGAGGGTAAAGTCCTCTTGCCCTGTTCGAGATCGAACATGGCTTGCATATCGGCGAGAGTGAGAAATTGTTGAGGGAGAGAACTTGATGGTGGTATTCCCGGAACCTGACTTGTAGACCCGAAGATTGAGCTAGGGGCGACTTGGCCATTTGGGTGTTGAGAATTCACCATCGGTGAAGACACATGATGAAATTGGCCATCGGCACCTATGGACACGCCATTTGGTGATGGGACATTGAATTGAGGCCCGTAAAGTCCACCGCACGGGGCTGCTATACCAGGTTGTGCTTGCAAATTTGTTGTCGACGCCAAAGGAGACCCACTCGGTACATGAGTAGAATTTACAATCGGTGAAACAAAATTAGGCATGGATGGAATACCATTTTGTAGAGAAATTTCTGTAGGCCTTCTTTGAACTTCCACAGCTATTGGAACACCATTCATCACGCCAGAAACTCCTCCAACCACCCTTGGACTATGGCTTGATCCTCCAGGTGCGTGATTTTGCGCTCCACGGGCCGTAGGTTGGCCATGACTTGTTCCTCTTAGCACTTGATTCTACACACCATTTTGTACAACTTCAGGGAGAATTTGGGGTGGATCTTGATGGTTTTGACCATTTCCAACATTGCCATGAAGTTGTTGATGCTTGTCAGTGCCGACTTGACCTCCATTTGTTACTGGTGGTGTGAAATTCGAACCCATCACCAACATGGTGTGGGTGAGATTTTGAAGGGTTGTGAAAATCTCTTGTTGAGTGTGTTGGAGTTCTTGAATGGCTTTAAGGATGAGAGGTGAGTCTTAAACTTGAGTCCTTTCATCACCACCATTGGAAGAGCCTTGTTGATGAGTCTCGTTATCTGCCATTTTTGCTGGTGTTGTATGAGTTCCAGATCTCGTTGAAACAATTAACCAATCCGCCTCCCCAGTGAAGTCGCCAAATGTATGAAAGGGTTCAAGAAAGTAGTTAGAAAATTCGAAGATCTTCGAAGATCCTTGAAGAACAACTTCGAATTCTCTAGAAGACTATGAGAGGCTTAGATTCTTCAATAGTCTCAACTCAAGAACACAAGAGTAAAGGAGATGATGGAGATAAGAGATTGGGTGAAGAAGAAGGCAAAATGGCTAAAGAGAGAATAATGGCAAGGCTCTCCCATGGATCTCCCACTTTCACTCTCAAGGTTGATAATGGAGAAGGGAAATTAGTTCTTTCCCAAAAGTTAAATCTCCAAAATCCATCCCTTGTAAAGCTATGAGTGGGTGCTATTTATAGGCACCTCATGATATAGGATAGAGCCCATGTGCAAGGCACATGGGAAATATTCTTTCTAACCACCTTGTCCGAGGAGGTGACCTCTTCGAGGATGAGACCTCTCTGAGGATGAGGAAAACCCCGAAGAGGAGATCAACCTCTCGGCGAACCCTTCTTCTTAGCCACACCTAACCAATGATCCCCAATCATCCCAAAGGGTCAGGGGTAGTCCCAGAGGATGTCCTGCCGCATAAGGGTTAGGGGCAGTTCAAGAGAACGCCCTGCCGCAAATATTGCCGAGTCTCAGGGACCCCCTAGATCGTGCCACCTCGACCCGGGTATAGGCTAGTTTAACCGAAGAGTGAATTTATCTTCACTCACCGTCCTCGGGATCGGGTCCTTTGTTCAGACTCCATTATGCCCATGGTTCTGGTACGTAGATCCCGGAAAGCTCCGAGTCCGCAAGTGTTATGGGACTCATTAATGGAGCGGCTTCTAGATTGCGTCTGAATCCGTTCGAAGCCAAGTGCTTCGGATCTCTAGGTTCGTGGATCCGAATCCTTTCGAGTCCGAGTGCCTCGGATCTCTAGGCTTGCTCAATACCCTTTCAAGTCCGGGGCCGAGTAAGTCTCTAAGTTCGTGGATCCGAACCCTTTCGAGGCTTAGAGCCATTCGGCTCGTTTGATGGCGATAAATCCGGACCCACCAATCTTGAACTTGCGATAAATTCAGGCCCACCAACCTTGAACTATTAGGCCTAATTAATTTAGTGGACTCAAATTAGCTCCTCTTACAAAAGGCAATTAAAGATTGCTAAGGTTAAGTTTGGATGATAATCTTCGCCGTGAGGGGTGGGGCAGAATGTGATTCCGGGGTCCCTATGATTTCACCATTTGGAACGGACTACAATAGAAAAGTGATTCATGATTACCTACTTTCAATAAGAATCTGATTCCTCCACTTCCTTGTGGAAATCTCACATTAGAGGAATGTTACCCATTTAAGAGTAAAACATAATAATTGGGCTCACAATATTTAAATTTTGATCATTTTGCATTCCTAAAGAAACCAAAAGCTTGAATATATTAACACAAGAATTTTATTACTAGTACCGAGTTCCCATTTGCCTCAAGTTTCCTGCCATCCAAATATAGCCTAAGAGTAAAACATAATAATTGGGCCCACAATATTTAATTTTTATAATTTTTCCCATGGTTAAGAATAATTAGCATTTCGTGGCTGACAATTTTTTTTTTAACTTTTTTGATCAGACATTTTTTTAAACTTTAATTACTCACTTCGTTCTAAAATAATGGTCTTTTTGGGGGAATTTAACTTTTTTTATAATACAATTATTATATTTTAAAAATGTTAGTTTTTCAAAATTAACCTTCGATAGTATATTTTCCTGGGAATATCAATTGTCATAATTGTATTTTTTTTGTTATTAATGAATTTAAAAAGAATGGCAAAATAGTAAATTCATATTATTTTATTCATTGATTTTTGAAAATGAATTAATATTTTAAGATAATGAAAAATATAATAAGGGACTAATATTTTGAGACGGGGGGAATATTTTTTAAACTGGACAAATAATTTTAATGCATTTATACAATCTTTTTGATCAGGCAATTTTTTAAATTTAAGCAACACGATTAAGAAAACACTGCTAGCATTTTACATTTTTTCATCTCTCCTAAAAACAATCCCAAATGGATGAATTTAACAATCCAAGCTCGAGTTGGACTTGGACCAACTTCTTTGCACTTTAAGTTCAATTTGAACAAAATCTAAGAGTTCGCTTAGAAATTAATTATTTTAATTAATTTTTTAATATTTTCCAAAATGACATATAAAAAAAATAGAGAGAAATTGATTTTTTAGTAATGATTTTATGACTCTTTGATTATTTTTTCACTTTGTAAAACCTCCCAAAAATCTGACCAAATTCATTTGAATTTTTAAGGCATGTTTGAAATGAGCTAAATAAATTAATTTTATTTGATTAAAAAAGAAAATAAATATGCTAAATAAGTAGGTTGCCAAACAACTCCAAAGGCTTATTTTGACAATCAATTAAAATGGTTAAAAAATCAGAACATCAAGTCAGCTTTTCTCGTTACTTTTTTGTATATTATTTCGTGAAAAATTTAAAAAAAAAACTAATTAACATAATCAATTTTCAAAACAATCCTAAATAAGTCAAAAAAACAAAAAATTATTTGTCATCAAATAAAAAAGTTACAACCAAAATAATTTCCACACACACAATTTTTTTTTTCAATAACTTCTCAGACAACCAATTTTTAAAATTATTAAAAAATCAATGCCAAACTCACTCTAGCACTAAGTTGACTAATATATTACAGATAAACAAATATTCAAAAAGAAATCTGTGTATATTTTTGTTTATTTTAAAGAACTTTTTCATATTTAAAAAAAGTAATTACAACCTTTAAAAAAAATATTAAAAATAAACAAAGATTCATTTAAAACAAATTTCTCAAAAGGAAAATAATCTATTCCAACAAGAATCTTTTACAAAAACGTCTTTTTATAGACTTTGATCGATAAGAATCTAAAGACGTAGAATAAGAATTTAGAGATGTAGAACAAGGCCAAGTTTGGGAAGTCTTAAAAAAGTCAAAAAGTTATTCAAAAAGTTAAAAAGTTATCACTATTTACCAAAAGTCAACAATTACGGCTGCACAACTCCCAATACTAATTTTCTCCTACACATTAATTTATATAATTTTTTAATACACATTTTTCCATAAAAAGTCAAAAAGTTAACCCAAACATTCATATTTTCAACCTCAACTTTTTAGTCTAAAAAGACAAAAAGTACACTTATTTAGGACACCCCAAACAACCCTAAGTGAATAGATTTTTATCGGTTAGAGTGAAATGATTTGTGAGAGATTTTTGTAAAATGTAACCGTAGCCCAATTGTTTTCAAAAATCAAACTAAATTAATTTTTCAAAAGATTTTGTTTTTCTCCAATTAAATTTTTACTTGAACCAAATAGTTAAAAATTTTACTGTTAAAAATTATTAAATAAAGTTTTTGACAGATAAAAATTTATAAAAATATGACTCAATTAAATTTTTTTAAAGATTTTTACCGTTTAATAATTTTTACAGATAAAGAAACTTTTATCCATAGCAAAACTAATTCTCTGGTGCAATTGAACGTTTAACAGAAGCACGCATATATGTATCTATAGAGCTCGTTTGGAAAATTAATTATTTTAATTGATTTTTTTATTATTATTTAAACCTCACTTAAAAAACATTGGGCTTGTTTGGTTTGTTTTTGGGAGAGTTGTTTTTGAAAAAAAATTGGGAGAGTTGTTTTAGAAATTTTTTTGGTTTGTTTGGTTGTATATTTTTAGAGAGAAATTTTTTGTGGGAGTGTGGGATGATTTGATATTTTAGAAGAATTGAGTAGATGTGTGTGAGAGAAAAAGTGATTGAGAAGGAGAGAGGAAAGAGAAAAAGTGATTGATTGATGTCTAGGAGAGAGAAAGTGATTTTGAAATTTTTTTTGAGAAAAACTCAAACCAAACAATTTTTGAGAAATTTTTTTCTAAAATTCATCTCCGAAACTCAAACCAAACAAGTCCATTGTGTTTGAGTCTATAGTTTTTTTTTTTGTTTTTTTTATTTATTTGATAGTTGTGAGAAAATAAAATAAAATAATTGTAATTTTGACATAATATTTTATCTTACCAAGCCTTCGTTTGGGAAGTGGGTTGGCTTTTTGGCTTTTTGACTTTTTTAGTTATTTTAGCCTGGGCTAAAAAGTCTGGTTTGGGAAGAGCTTTTTGACTTTTTTAACTTTTTGGCTTTTTGGTGAGGTGTCTATATGTAATATTACTAAACTACCCCTGGTATTAATTTTTGTTTTTATTTGGGCGACTGTCCTGACAGTGACGACACCAACCCAGGCTAAGTTTTTCATTTTTTTTTTTTTTTTTTTTTTTTTTTTTTACAAATAGTTTTTCATGTGGTTTTTATTTTATTCTATTTTTAATTTTAATTTGTTTTCATTTTCTGTAAAATAATAAAAAGTGAGGTTTTATTTTATTGTCCTGTGTATTTTAAATAATTTAATTTTATTTTTATTTTATTTTATTTTTAATATTTAAATAATATTTAATTTTATATAAATAACCTAAAAATTTAAATCATAAAAATTTAAATAATTTAAATATTCAAAAAATTTAAATAATTTAAAATGTTAGTATTTTAATTTAAAAATAACTCTACACTAATCGTAACTAAACACATAAAACAAAACTTAATTAAGAAATTATTTTTAAAACTCATTACCAAACACATAATTCGAAACTCCATACTACTTTCACAACTCTACACTCAAATTATAACCAAATACATAACAAAAAAATTAAAATATTTAAAAATATTTGTATAAAATAGAGTTTGAATTTTTTTTATAAAAAATTTTAAAATTAAAAAAAATTAAATCGTAATATTTTAAATTTAAATCATAATATTTTAAAATTTAAATCATAATATTTATAAAAAAATCATAATATTTTAAATTTAAATCGTAATATTTAATTTTTGCCATATTTATTTTTATTTATTGTTTTATACATTAATTATTTATTTTTTGCCTTATTTATTTTTATATTTATTTAATTACGTGGCGAATGGTAATTTATGTTTTCATGTTTTTTTTTTTTTTTTTTTTTAAATTTCAATGAGCCGTATCTTTGTCGTTATTTTTTTTTAATTTACAATTTTGTCTTTTTTTTATTCACCCACATTAATTTGTTTTTATAGTTCAAAAATGGATTTTCATGTATTTTATGTATTTGTAAATTACGTGACAAATGTTAATTTCTGTTTTTTTTTCCTTTTTTTTCCTTTTCCTTTTCCTTATATTTTCACATTTTTAATTTTAATTTTAATTTTAATTTTAATTTTAATTTTAATTTTATTTTTATTTTTAATATGTAAATAATGTAAATAATCTAAAAAATTTAATGCGCAAAAATTTAAATTAAATATTCAAAAATTGTAAATCATAAAAATTTAATCAATTTAAATAATAAAAAATTTATTTTAACAACAAAATTTAAATAATTTAAATATTCAAAAAATTAAAATAATTTAAAATGTTAATATTTTAAATTTAAAAACAACTCTACACTCAAATCATAACCAAACACATAAAATAAAACTTAAGTAATAAATTATTTTTAAAACTCATAACTAAACACATAACTTGAAATTCAACAGTACTTTCACAACTCTACACTCAAATCATAACTAAATACATAACAAAAAATTGAAATATTTAAAACTATTTTTATAAAATAGAGTTTGAATTTATTTTTATAAAATATTTTAACAAAAAACAAAAAAAATGTTTTTAATTTTTTTTTTCAACTTTGTTTTTCCTGGGAAAATGTGTTTTTTGGGAAAATTTTTTTTTTTTTTATTTTTTGTTTGTGCTGCCGCATGCCCCTCTTCATGAGGGGTAGTTTCGTAAATTCCCCTGACCGTTTATTGTTGCCAACCAACTGTGGCTCTTTTGTCCTTTACTGGCTAAATTAGCCTCTTTTGGCATTTAGTGGCTAATTTAGCCCGGAAGCCTTTCCCAAACGACCCCTAAGTTTTTTTAACTTATTTTATTTGATATTTTATCTCACGAATTCAATGGTATCTCACATCAATGTGTTTTGATCTCGAATGAAAAGTAAAATTTTTACTCAAATGAATAGCACTTTGACTATCACAATAAAGCACATACTTTTCTTGTTTCAAACCCAACTCTTGCAAAAATTTCTTCAACCATAACTCTTCTTTGCAAGCTTCCGTAATGGCAATAAATTTAGCTTCGGTAGTTGAGAGAGCAACACATTTTTGTAATTTAGATTGCCATGCCACAGCTCCCCTGCAAATGTCATCAAATACGCTGAAGTAGATTTCCTAGAATCAACATCACCAGCCATGTCAGAATCTGTGAACCCATCAAGCATCGGCTTACCATCTCCAAAACACAAACACACCTTTGAAGTCCCTCGAAGATATCTTAGAATCCATTTTACCGCTACCCAATGTTTTTTACCTGGATTAGAGAGAAACTGACTCTCCACACAAACGACGTGAGCAATATCCGGCTTTGTACAAACCATGGCGTACATCAAAGAACCAACTACTGAAGCATAAGAAATTTTCAACATCTCTTCTTTGTCTTTCTCACTTGTAGGGCATTGATTCGAATTAAACTTGAAATGACTCACAAGTGGACAACCAACCGGCTTTGCCTTATCCATGTTGAACCTCTCAAGAACTTTCTCAATGTAGTTTTCTTGAGAAAACCAAATCAGCCCCTCTTTACGATCACGAACAATTTTCATACCAAGTATTTGCTTTGCCGGTCCTAAATCTTTCATAGCAAATAACTTGTTCAACTCCAATTTCAACTTGTTAATCATAGTGTAATCTTGACCCACAATTAACATGTCATCAACATAAAGTAAAAGAATAATAAACTTACCATCCGAGAAATTTTTCACAAGCACACAATGGTCTGAAGTGGTTTTAGAAAAACCATTATTCATCACGAAAGAGTCAAATTTTTTGTACCATTGTCGCGGTGCTTGCTTGAGACCATACAAACTTTTCTTCAATTTGCAAACAAATTTCTCTTTCCCTTTTTCCACAAAACCTTCTGGTTGCTCCATGTAAATTTCTTCTTCAAGGTCACCATGAAGAAATGCATCTTTACATCAAGTTATTCAACTTCAAGATTCATACTTGCAGCTATGCCAAGTACAACTCGAATAGAAGACATCTTCACAAACGGCGAGAAAATCTTATCAAAGTCAATACATTTCTTTTGCCCAAAGCCTTTCACAACAAGACGTGCTTTGTACCTCAGATTCTTGCCATCATTCTTCAATTTGAAAACCCACTTAGTTTTCAGAATTTTCCTCCATTTAGGCAACTTCACTAAATCATAAGTCTGGTTTTCAAGCAAGGAATTCATCTCCTCGTCCATGGCCTTTTTCCAATCACCTTTCTTTTGCATGCTCAATTGCTTCTTGGTAGCTTTCGGGCTCCCCTTGGTCGGATATCAATACAAATTCATTGGGAGGATATTTTCTTGAAAGTTGTCGGTCCCTTGTAGATTTTCTCAACTCAAGTTGTGGTGGCAGTTCTTGAGTTGGATGCTCTTCCTCAATTTCTAACTCAACTTCATTAGAATTAGCATCATCCTCCATATCTTCAATAGGTGACTACACATCTCCCCCATTTTCATCATCAACTGAAGATGAAGAAGATGGATCTATATCAATGAGATCACTAGTTTTTGGTTTCGGTTGATCACCTTTGCCAAAGTCTTCAATTGTTTGGTCTTCAAGAAACACAACATCATGGCTTCGAATGACTTTCCTGTCGACCAGATCCCACAATCTATACCGAATTCATCACGGCCATAGCCAAGAAAAATACATTGTCTTGACTTACTATCAAGCTTGGACCTTTCATCATTTGGAATGTAAACAAAAGCTAGGCAACCAAACACTCTCAAATGCTCATAAGATACATCTTTACCGGTCCAAACTCTTTCTGGAACATCACCATTCAAAGGATAGAAAGGAGATAAATCGATCACGTCAACTGATGTCCTTATTGCCTCACCCTAAAAGGATCTTGGCAATTTAGCTTGTGAAAGCAAACACCTTGTTCTTTTCATAATGGTGCGGTTCATCCTCTCGGCAACCCCATTTTGTTGAGGAGTCTTCTTAACTGTCTTTTGGTGCCAAATACCTTGGTTGCGACAATACTCATCAAATGGCCCAATGTATTCACCATCATTGTCTGATCGGATGCACTTCAATTTCTACCATGTTTCTCTTTCAACCATGGCCTGAAAATGCTTAAATACTTCTAGAACTTGATCTTTAGTTTTTAGTAAAAAAGCCCAAACTTTCCTTGAATAATCATCAATGAAAGTAACAAAATAAAGTGCACCACTATGTGTTCTAACTTTCAAAGGACCACAAACATCTGAATGAATCAACTCCAAAACATTTTCTTTTCTAGAGGCAATATTTTTATGAAAAGAAACTCTATGTTGTTTACCCGCCAAACAATGAACACAAGTTTTAAGATGTGTACCTTTCAAATCGGGTAGAAGCTCTTTCTTGAACAAAACTTGTAGCCCCTTTTCACTCATATGGCCAAGCCGCTTGTGTCACAATTCGATAGAAGTATCATCTTCAAGTGCATTGACAACACCTTTACAAATTTTTCCTTACATCGAATAAAGTGTATGAGTCTTCTTACACTTAGCCACTACCAAAGAACCCTTTGCAAGCTTCCATATTCCATCACCAAATTTGTTGTTGTAGCCTTCATCATCTAGCTTCCTAGTAGAGATCAAATTGAGGCGAATGTCAGGAATATGCCTCACATCTTTAAGCAACAACTTGCAGCCCAAATTTGTTTCCAAACAAACATCACCCATGTCAATAATCTTGGACAAACCTTTATTACCCATTCGAACAGAATCATAATCTCCTTTGGTGTAAGTAGTGAAGAAATCAACTCGAGAAGTCACATAAAAATAAGCACCGGAATCAATCACCCAATTGCTCTCTTGGCCCCAAAATTGATACAATCATCTTCACAAGCGACCATAAAATCATCGGTAGAAACTGCCATTGTGTCTTCTTGCTTCTTATCCACATTTTTGTCACGTTTTTTTTTCCTTATTCTTGAGCTTTCAGCATTCCCGCTTCATGTGCCCTTTCTCATGGCAATAATAGCACTCAATGTCTTTCTTTTAAAAAGAATCATCTTTTGATTTGTCACGACTTTGATCATGACCATGAGGAGTCTTACTCCTCCACCTTGTTTTACTTTGGCCTCTCACAACAAATGCTTCCGAATGAGAGGAACCCGCTGATTTTCTTCTAGTTTCTTTATTCAACAAGCTACTAGTGACTTGGCCCATTGTGACAACTCTATCAGGTGCCGAATTACTAACCGTCACAACTAAAGTCTCCCAACTTTCGGGAAAAGAACTAAATAGCATCAAAGCCTGCAACTCATCATCAAAAATAATTTTTATAGAAGCAAGTTGGTTAACAATATTCTTTATTTCATTCAAATGTTCTGGAATGGGGCTACCATTTTTATATTTTAAATTAACCAACTTACGAAACAAAAAAAGTTTTATTTGTGGCTGATTTTCTATCATAAAAACTCTCTAATTTTTTCCATAAATCATGTGCCAAAGTTCCAGTAGCAACATGATGAAACACACTGTCATCAATCCATTAACGGATAACACCAACGGCTTTTCGATTAAGTCTATTCCATTCATCATCTTTCATACTCTCGGGTTTGCCACTATCACCCTCAATGGGTCCATACAAATCTTTACAAAATAATAGGTCCTCCATTTTAGTTTTTCAAGTTACCCAATTATTTCCATTGAAACTAGACATACGACCCACATTCCCCTCCATTGATTTAGACAAATAAATAAACCCAAATAAACCGTAAGCTTTGATACCAATTGTTAGGGAAAATATAAGATTTCTTACAAGTAAATCAATCAATGGGAATAAAAATAGTGCGGAAATTTTAAATCAAAAGCAACTCCAGAATTTTACATGGTTCTCTCAATGTGAGGTACGTCCACGGGATCGAAATTCGATTCCACTATCAACCAAAGAGTTTCCAAACGATTACAAACGAGACACGAATAGTCTCAGAAAATCACCCTTAGGTGAATTCCAAATAATCACAAATAAAAAAGAGAAAAGACCTCACCAAAAAGATGAACCAAAGTCTTCGAAACAGAATTGTAGAAGACCTCAAATAATAGACCCAAATCAAACACCGAACACTGAACCAGAGCAGCAACCAAGGTATTGAATTTGACCAAGTTAAATACACTACAACCATCAACACCAATTGAAACCCACCAAATTGTGTAACACAGCAAGCACTCTCACCGAAAAAAAATAATCGGCAGCCACTACACTGATGCTTCAGAGGAACATAACACTATATATATATATTGTGAATCTAGGGTTTTTTTATCAAACCCCTAGTTGTTACCAAACTAAATTAGGTCTCCACAAATTAGATATAATATGTAAAATATATTATACCTAAACTAAACCAAATTAAAATTGTTTTAACAAACCAATTGGGTCTCAAATTCCAATAAGGAGATATACCCCAACACATACCAGAGGCTTTAGTTCGTTGGCGACACCGCCTTAGGTATCGCGATCTCGAATTTCATCTTCCTCGCTTACCCTGACCTCCACCCCGGCCAACTCTCTCTACTCTGCTCTGCCAATATCAACACCGAGAAGCTCGCACGCACCGGCGTACGACATGGCTTGTACAAGTACGTCCGGCGTAATGCTGCCGCTCTTGTTTTGGGAAGTTGGTTTTTAGCTACTTTTTTTGGTTTGTAGCAAAAGTTAAAAGTTGGCTTTTTTTGAATTTTTTTTTCATTTGGAAAGTTGGTTTTTAGCCAATGGTAAAATTACAATTCTACCCCTCATGGGTCAAAATTTGTTACATGGGTGAAGTTGTAAATATTTTAAACTAAATGGGGATAATTTGGTCATTTTATTATAATTTGACATCATAAACAAATATTAATCAAAAAAGCCAAAAGCCATTTTTTACCAATTTCCCAAATTATTTGTTTAAAAAAGCCAAAAGTTTGGTTAAAAGTCAAAAAGTTACTTTTTATCATCTTCCCAAAAAAGGCCATAGATGCATATATGTATCTATAGAGCTCGTTTGAAAAATTGATTATTTTTATTATTATTTAAACCTTGCTTAAAAAACGTTGTGTTCGAGTCGATAGTCTTTTTTTTTTTTTTTTTTTTTTTTTAAACAATTTATTTGATAGTTGTGAGAAAATAAAATAAAATAATTATAATTTTGATATAATATTTTATCTTACTAAGTTATTTTAACTTATTCTATTTTTATTAGACTATTTTAGCCCAAAACCTTCTTTTCCATGTTTATCAATTTTATCTCAAATTTAAATTTGATAAAAAAAAATGGTTAAATTATGCTCCAACCATCAAGGAGAGGCAAGTTTTCCAGGGTTTTGCTAATTTATTTTTGCACAAATTTGATGAAATTTTAAAAGATTTAAGGATTGAATTTCTTTCAAAAAAAATGGTTTAAAAAGATTTGATGAAAAAAAGAGAGTAAGAATTGGGCTGTGCCATAGCTAATCAAGTTTTTAATCAAATTTTCACTCAATTTTGATGAAAATAGAGCAAGGATTGGAGTTTCGTCAAATTTGATGAAAAAATCACTGTAACCAATTCCTTCACCAAATTTTGAACAAATTTTTTTTTTTCATTAAAAATGGTTAAAGCTGATTTTTTTGGATAGGTTTGCAATTTTTCAAAAAGTTGTGATGGAAAAAGAGAGAGTTAGGATTGGATTGTTCCATATTATATCAAGCTTTTAACATTTTTTCACTCAAATTTGATGAAAAAGAGAGAGTAAGGATTGGAGATGCTCTTATGAGTTTATGAAATAAAAAATTGGTTCTTTGATTTTGTGTAGGTGAGGGATTTCATGTTGGCTGTTCAGCAGGAGGTAGATACGGTGGTGTATGGAGGGACGGTGAAAGCGCCGAAGGTTCTTGCTGACATTGTTGAGTCTGTTGCTGCAGCAGTTTATGTTGATCGTCAAATTGATCTGCAAGCATTTTGGGTGGTGCATAGTTCTGTAATTTATGGACAATTGTTTCCTTAAATTTGTTAAGAAATCGGGATATTTTGGTTTCATGGGGGTCCTGTTGAATTGGAACATGAGTAAATTAGATTTCATTAGATTAAACAACAGCTGTCTATTTCACGTAGATTTCATTAGAATTCTGAAATAAAAGGTTCGACTATAGGAATTTACTAGGTTCTTCTTTCCTAATTTGGGCAACTGTGGCATCTCAAAGTAACTAGTATTTGCAGTGAACTTCCCAACATAAAACTAAGATTTGACATGTAGTTTTTTTTTTAAGAAGAATTTTTATGACATAGTTTTTTTCATTTGTTTTAGATCTTTAGAGGTATATTGGAGCCTATTGTTACACTTGATGTTCTCCAGCAACAACCACAGCCCGCGACCATGCTTTTTGAATTTTTTCAAACAGAGGGTAAGCAAGTGGATATCACGCACTGGAGAAGAGGGGAGGAGAACATCGCCAGCGTTTATGTGGATTTAGAATTTATTGCCTCATCGGCCTCTGAGCATAAGGAAAATGCCAAGCTTCATGCAGCAAAGGCAGCTTTGGAGAAGTTGTCTCACTCTAACAGCAAGTTTATACTGGTTAATTTGTGATTGTCTAATGTACTTCTATATAAGTTAAAACACAATGTAAATGCATCTTTACGGGATCACCACCCACGAAGGCCGGTGCTGAAAAATTAGTCTGGAAAATTTTATACCAATTATATAGGATGTCCCAAAGCACATTTAAGTTACCTTACTGGTACATGAGAGCTAATTGCTGTTTTCATTCTAATTGTTGCCTTGTTTTTATCCTTACATTGTATGATTCTCTGTGAAACTGCTTGGAATGAAACAGGGGGTTGTTGCACCTCGATGGTTGTCAGTAGTGTTGTTGAAGCAAGATTGTTGTGATTCCGATGCCCGAGGACTGGTTCCTGGAAAGCAATGAACCCTTCCCATTTGCAGCCAGATTTTTATATCCTCACAAGGAGATAAGTTGTTGAGTGACCAACGAAGGCCTGAAAATCAGTGTTTCAGTGAAGTGTAGGTAAGATTGGAAGTGGAATATGTGATTATGAACAAAGGGAAAATGATTTTGTTGAATTTGTGGAATAGGTTGAGAAGGCTAGGGCTGACACATTGTGGGCACAATGACAATCTGGAGGTGATGTTTGGGGAGATTTTTTATTTACACAAATTTCAATTTCTCAGTTTATACACTTGAAATTTTTCACACCCTTGGTTTGAAAACCTAGTACCAAACAAAAACTCATTATTAGATATGAACTCCTGAACCAACAGAAATGTGGTACGTACTAATGTCCTTGATCATTTTGCTTGATGTTATTGTAATAAAATTTGTATTCATTATGTGTCAACAAAGAGAGAATAATGTTTGAAAATAGAATGATCCATTTTCCTGAAATATCCTCTATACTGATAAAAAATTTAAAAATTTTAAAAAAATTATTAACAGATCCAAACTAAACATCTATATGCAGAGGATTATGGCAAAACATTCAAATTGCTCTAAGAACTCATATATGTCCTTCAAATATATGTTTCCTCAATCATTGTAATATTTAACATTCTAACTTCATCAGTCTAATCACTCAACAAACAGAAATGATAACACCATCAAACTATCAGAAAGTACAGAGATGGGGAACTTCTGGGGTTCCAAATCATTTTTAAATATCAAACACGGCATAAATTCGATAAACCTTGAAAATCAATTTATACACACAAAAGCAAACCAAGACCAGAAACAAGAAAACAAGCTTTCAGTCATTACAACCTCAAACACAGACAGGTCTCCCACGTTTTCTTTTGATTTCGTGGAAGGTTTAGCTGCGATGTGACCTCCACAATTGAAAAGCTCGAAAGCCTCTTGAAGATTTGGTAATTGAGAAGCAATAACTGCACCATCCCTTAACTGGAGCTTTTCATGACGTATGCTACTATACATCCTAATATAGCACCTGCTGTTACCTGCAACAATTTCCATGAAAAAAAAAAAGAGTTTTCATACAGACATGAAGAAATTCTTAGAGAATTTTCATTTTTGTAAAAAGAAGAAAAATTCAGCCGACACAATAAATAATGATCATCATAATTATTCTTTTGTGTGTAAGCAACTATTATCAAGTGTATAAGGTAAGCATATTGAAGTACTTCAGATAATGAAAGACTTGTCTTTAAGCATTTATTCGAAAATTTCAAGAAGCCATAGTTGTAGAACTTCAAATAATTATCTTGCTTTGAACAAAGGTAAGAGCAACTTTAATACTTTGACAGAATAATCTTTTCATCAGAATGGCATTTGATGAAAGTAACTAAATATTGCCAAGGCTAAGTTTGGATGATAGTCTTCCCGGGGGGGGGGGGGGGGGGGGGGGGGGGATGTGATTGCGGGTCCCTATGATTCCACCATTTGGAATGGACTGCAATAAAAAAGTGATTCACGATTACCTACTTCAGTAAGAATCTGATTCCCCCACTTCCTCTTGGAAATCTCACATTAGAGGAATGTTACCCATTTAAGAGTAAAACATAATAATTGGGCCACAATATTTAAATTTTTATCATTTTCCCATGGTGGATTCCTAAGGATTATTACTAGTACTAAGTTCCCATTTCCCTCAAGATTCCTGCTATCCAAACATAGCCTAAGAGTAAAACATAATAATTGGGCCCACAATATTTAAATTTTTATAATTTTTCCCACGGTCGATTCCTAATGAAACCAAAGGCCTGAATAATATTGACACGGGAATTTTATTACTAGTGCTAAGTTCTCATTCCCCTCAAGATTCTGCTGTCCAAACATAGCCTAAGAGCATCGCACCACATCTTGGTCCAACAATGCCAGTACCGTAGTTTGAGTTGAAAACCCCAGAAATTTCATGTGGATGAACAAGATCCCATTATCAACCATAATTACATTCAACCAATAAAACAAGCCTGATCTCCAGTTTTGGTAATTTATCATACTTCATTACAGGAGTTACAGTAGATCTACAAAAGAAGCAACATATCTAGCACCAAATTGACAACAAAAAACGCTCACATTCATATTAAAGGCTTAAAACAATGGTCCCATGTCACATGGTGTCTTATGCAACAACAAATGCATTATTATACATAATGAGCAAGCTTAAACAAACTCCATCAAAGAGAGAGAGGTGAGAATAGAAAAATCTCTAACTATTCCAAGGCACTCCAACAGGATAAGCATGATTATATACCTGAAGTGGAGTATGACCAAGTGAGTCTCGCAATGGTTTAACACTAGAGACAGGGTGTTCAGGAGGCAGCTCACACACAATTTGATTCAATAACTGCAATAAGCATCATATACACGAACTATCAAGAAATGAATGACAGAGAAAAATGTACATAATCTTGGAATGAAAAGTCTATGATCATGAAGAGATGTTACTTCAGCTTGCCGACCAGCATGAAGTCTAACGCCAGTTGCATCATACATTACCTGTAGGAAACCAAACTCAAATGAATGCACGTAAAGAGAGAGATAACACAACATTAAATCACCAAATGCTATTCAAACATATCTGCCTGCTCATGACATGGAGAGACGGTGCATATAATTAACATAGAGCCCCGTTGGAACCCATGGTCCAAAAGTCATTCTTGGAAAACTACCCTTGAGACTGAATTGACTAATATTTGTTGGATTTTTAATGTAAAAATACATGGTATAGAAACACGATAGGCATCAACCTGGGAGACCTTTTTTCTCATTTAAATCAATGCGACTTTTTGGTTCAATATGGTAAAGCTAATCAACCAATTCCAGCCAACCAGGGCCTAGTAGTCTGAATGTCGTTCTTTAAAAACTGTTACTATTATACCACAAAATTATCTGAAGATTTCAATCACAAAAATCAAATTTATGTACTATTTCCAAAGGGGTTGGGGCCTAGTGGCTAAGGCCTGGGGCTTGGGGGTGTGCTCCCTCCACGGTCTCAGTTTCGAAACTTCCTAGGTGCAAACAATTTCTTGGGGCCAGTCATTAAGGGGTTTTGAACCGGCTTTAATCGGACCCTCCGTTAGTGGACGATGGCATTGATTTCCCGCATTAGTTGGTGGTCCATTGGGCCAGATACCGAGTTATAAAAAAAACACGATTAAATCCAATTATGAACAATTACAAATAATGTCTCCAAGAAATAACACAGGCAAGGTTTTAAAAAGCGGCCGCAACCGTTACATAACGCCGTTACGTAACGGTTTTGGTGGTTACCGCCACCCGTTACAGCCGCTTTTGCAGTGTGATTGAGATTCACAGGTGTGTCGGCCGTAGCGGTCGTAACGGCGCCGTAACAGCCATAACGGCCTGTTACACACCGTGACGTAACGGTTCCAAACTGTTTCTTTCGAAAAAACATACCAAAAAAAAACTGAAAATGGGGGAAGAGGGGTAGAGAGAAGAGGGAAAATAAAGAGAGAAAATGGAGGAGCAAGAGATAGAGAGAGAGAAGAGGGAAGATGAAGAACATGTTATTGATTTGTTGAAACTGTAAGACCTATGCTATTCTATTCAGCTGCTATCACTCAACCATTTTGTTTGTGTGTGTCTATCTATATATTGTTTGAAAATAATAATAATAATAATAATAATTGTGATCATTATCTATTTGGCTTAGTTAAATATGTATATATATATATATTTAGGCTCTTATTTATTCTCTTACTTTTGTCATTATTTATCTCATATATAATAGTTAATGATTGATTTGTTGTATAATATAAAGCCAGTAATTATTAAAATAAAATGTAAAAAACTCAACTTATAGTGATTTAAAAATATGAAATTTATTGAATCATACTTAAAAATTTACAAAAATTGATCAATATTTATTTTAAACCCAATAAATATGATCATGGAAAAAAAAATATGCGTATCGGTAAATTTTTTTCAAATTGTGTGAAAAATAAAAAATTCACGGTTCCGGTTACCGCAACCGTTACGCTACGGCCTTTACACCCCGCAACCGCTACCGCGCCACCGTTACGGCGACCGCAACCGCTTTTCAGAACCTTGAGCACAGGAGTATTACAAGGATTATATTTTTTGACGAAACATATCTTACTAGAAGAAAGACATTAATAGTCAATGGATATAATAGAACTTCATATTTTCTTAGCTAGACCAATAATAATCTACTTCTATAAATAAAAAGGGAGAAGGCCAGATAATAAAATTTCACTTACCAAAATAATGACTTGAGCATTTCATAAATTTCCACATAAAGCAACAGAAAATTAAAAAAGAGTGCATGATTAGTTTGTTCCATGCTAGGAAGCATAGATACGGATACGAGATACGGATACGAGATATGGATACGACACGATACGGATACGGCGATACGACGAAACCTCAAAAAATAGGATACCGGTACGGTTAGAATACGTTTGTGAAAATATATTTTTTGAAATTATTAATAGTGAGTTACACATAAACTAAAGAACGTTGAGAAACCACAATGTAATTTTATAATACAAAATATTAACCTTTAAAAATTTTGTATTAATTTAAGCTAGTAGCTTGTTTACTTTTTAAATTTTTAATAGGTCTTGCAAATATTTCATTTCAATATCAAGTTTAATATATTTATATTACAATCATAGAACAATTCACAACTTGTCCCTATACTTTTTCTTTTGATGCTAGTAAAAAATATTGTATTCAAGTTTACTTGCTTATTTATTTATTGATATTTAATTTTACCATTGTTATATTCTCTTATTAATTCTTATTTTTTATATAGTTATAGGGGACATGCATGAAATAATTAGGATACATCAATTTGATAAATTCTATTATTTAACTCACTATGCTCTTCTTATCGAAGAACTTAACAAAGTATTAGAAAAATATTCTTATATTTATACTTGCAATTATATTATATTATATTACTATGCAAGAAATGTTACAATTCTAATTTCTTAAAACAAGTAAATATAACTTAGAGCAATGTTTTTAAAACCGGACCGGTGAGCGAACCAGAAAAGGGACCGGGTGGACGGGTCACCGGTTCAACCGTCGGGTCAAAGCGGTCGAACCGTGACATCATAATTAATATTATATAATTAAAAAATATAATTATAAATTATAAATAAATAAAAATATATATAAATAATCAAATAAAAATAAAAATTGTTATATAGTATTTATTAATAATATTTAATAAAGTCATAATTGATAAAAAAAAGTCACTTATTTCAAAGAAATTAAATTTTTTAAACATTCACTCCAAATAAATTGATTGATTGCTAGATTTAATTTTGGAGGGAAATGAAATTTTCAACTCTCCCTCCAATCAATATGTTTCAAATAATTTGATTGAATCCCACATAGAATTTTGTAGGTTCTCTTTGAAAAATCTTTTCCTATAAATAGGAATAGACTTTCATAATCTTCTCCAACTTCCAATGAGACTCTTCCTTATGAGAAGAGACTCTTGAAGTAAGAATTTTTAGTCAAAATTTTAAAATATATTTATAATATATATATATATAAGAAAGAGAGAAAGAAAGAAAGAAAGAAAATAAAAAAAAAAAAAGGAAAAAGAAAATTTAAAAAAAAAAAAGGGAAAAATCCCCGGTCCAACCAGTCAAATCCGGTCCGGGTCACCGGTTTTCCCGGTTCGACCGCCGAGTCCGGCGGTTTTGCATTTCCAGGCCGGTTTTGCTCCAAGTCCAGTTCTGGAAGGTTGACCGGACCGGAACAAGGCCCGGCTCCCGATCCAACCGGCCGGTCCGGTCCGGGTTTCACAACCATGACTTAGAGTATCCAATACTTCAAAATTAAGTATCTGATACTCCAAAATTAATGAAAAAATAATTAAGAAGTATCTAATATTTTTAATAAGTATCCGACACGTATCCGCAAGTATCCAAGGAGTATCGGTATCCGATACGGATACGCCATCCTATTTGAAGTATCCGTGCTTCATAGGTTCCATGCAATTCATATGGCAAAAATAAGCATAACTGCCTGAGCAAGCAAATGCAATACAAAAGAATGAGGAAGACCTGGTTTAAAAAGTACATACAACACACGCCAAAACAACGGCAATGGCAAATGCAGCTCCTCCAGTTCCTTCTTGTAAACCAACAGCCATTGCAAGAGCTGTAACAGTTGCTGAATGTGATGATGGCATTCCACCCGAAGCAACCATCCTTCTAGAATCCCACCTCTTCTCCTTGATCCTGCACATCTATGTGCACATATTACAAACAAGCAAAGCAGAACAAGAATAAATCAACGGCTATTTACAACTTCCGGAAAGTGTAGATTCTCAAAAAAATAAGAAACAAGATTGATTCAAAAAATTGGACATACCATGTTAATCTAAGCATTCAAACATAAAACAAGGATATAAAATTAAAACGGAACTAAAATTACTTGTATTGATGATTTCTAACATTAGATACTCTATCAAATTTTTTGAGGCCACTTGCACAAATTGCATCCATGCACTTCACCAAAAGACATCTCCTCACTTTCCTATCCAACTCGTAGATAAAGAGATTTATGGATGGCATGCATCCCTAACCCTCTCTCTCCCACATGGAAGTGTTGTAAACTGTCTAGTTATGCTTGGTAATTAATGTGATCATAGAGAATGTCCACAACTCTCTTTCTGACTAGCAAAACTTCACTCCTACATTTATTCCTTTCACAGTAACTAAACTTCACCAATACAATTGAACTTATCTTTCAATTCCCCCCAAAAATATTCAATAATAGTTTCATATGGAACTAATTTCCTACATCTGGAATGCTAACTTGTTACAAGACACTAGTGCACTATAGCAGGCATAGTTTTGAAAACCAGACCGGTGAGCGAACCGGAAAAGGGTCCGGGTGGACGGGTCACTGATTCAATCGTCGGGTCAAAACGGTCGAATTATGGCGTCATAATTAATATTATATAATTAAAAACATAATTATAAATTATAAATCAATAAAATTATATACAATTACTGAAATAATAAAAAAAAAGTGTTGCATAATATTTACTAATAATATTTAATAAAGTCATTATTGATTAAAAAAAAAAGTCACTAGTTTTAATGAAATCAAAAAAATTTAACATTCCTTCCAAACAAATTAATTGAATGCTAGATTTAGTTTTGGAGAGAAATGAGATTTTTCACTCTCCCTTCAATCAAATATGATTTAAACAATTTAATTGAATCCTATATTGAATTTTTAAGTTTTCTTTGAAATTTTTTTTTTCCTATAAATAAGAATAGACTTTCATAATTTCTTCAAGTTTCCAATGAGACGACTCCTCATGAGAGGAGACTCTTGAAGTATTTTTAGTCAAAATTTTGATATATATATAAGAAAGAAAGAAAGAAAAGAAAATTAAAAATTAAAAAAAAAAATAGGTTGGTTAAGAGCCGGGACCGGTTCGTTGGTTTTACCGGTTGAACCACCATTTTTTCCGATTTTTGCAAACAAGGCCGGTTTTTTGCCTAATCCTGTTTTTGTGGGTCATTCGGATTGGAACTAGGTCCGGTCACCGGTTCTACCGGTTGAACCAGCTCGTCCGGTCTGGGTCTTAAAACATTGATAGCAGGTAAAGCATGTCAATGGAAACAACACATGCTTGAGTTCGAGTCTCATGTTTCCTCATCAATGACAAACATTAGCACCTACACATGTGTGTGCGAGCGCGCTTAGCTCTAGTATATACAGATAAAGTAATGGTTATTATAAAGTTTTAGTGCCACCTTGAGAACATAACTTTCATGATAGCACTGTAGGAAAAAAAATAAAAAGAGTTCAGTATTAGTGCATGTGAAATACATGCACCAAATCATCACCTCTTACCTCATGAAAACCTCTTAAATTAGGGAAGTTGACAACTTACTCAATTAGACATGTGAAAAATATGAGTTGTTCAAATAGGAAAGTAGATATCAAGTTACCGATACAAGGGAGTTATATTTACTTTGTCCTGGTGTTTTTTTACAAACACTCACAACGATCACTTGTAAATTGTAATTCTCTAAGCATTCTTAACATCCTTTCTTTTCAATTCTTTTCTAGTCCTTTTTTGAGCATCATTCTCATGGAACATATAAATGGACATATCCCTCATTATTGGCTGCATTTCCTTCAAAACACATACTCCCCTTTGATACCCCTGTTTCCAGCATTCAATGCCTCCATATGCTTAACCAATTTGGCAGGAACCAATACATACATTGCCATTTCAACACAATAGCTGATATGAAAGAAGGCATTCTAACAATTAACTCCATAGAGAACCTAACTCATAAGAATCGACATTTATAACTCAACAAGACTTTGTCCCAATTTATTTAACTCAATAAGATACGTATACAAAATGTATACATCTTGATCGTATCACTTCTTAAGACCACAATCTTGTGCTAAAATACAATTGAGGGGTTAACGTTGAAAAAGCTTTCCTTGCTCATAAATGGTGTCAGTTTAATTTAATTCAATAGTTGTGTTTTATATAAAACTTCATGGATTCTTCTGAATCATCTCAATGGTGTTTTATTTTTATTTATTTTTTTTTTTTTATTTATTTTATTTTTTTTTTTTTTTGTGTTCTGTTAAATTTTTTGAGATAGGCTTTGATGAACCTAAAGCAGTCACCTTTTGATACTTAAAATTACAAAATTTGGAGCAAAAGATTTCGAAGGCTAAAAAAATATTCAACTACGAAACCAACAAAAACACCTAATCCCTGAGAATTAGAATTAATCCTATCACTAATGGCAAATCTAAAGCTTTACAACAATCTAATTAAAGCCAAATTAAGACATGAAATCATAATTTCAACCAAAATCCCTATAAAGATAAGCCAGATACAAAATCACAAAGCGTTCTTCCGAGAACTTACCAGGTGGTGAAGGGCTTGAGAAACTGAGCGAAAGCACAGGCGAGAAACGCAGAGAGGAGAGGGAGGTTCCACGGTCCAACGGACGGCTCTGATGAGTACGATCGCAGACTCGACGACGCATCAGCGGCCGTAATCACCTCATCCATTGAAGAGAAAGAGAGGGATCGTCGGGTTTTGCGATGAGGCTTCGCCGCCGCTACGCCGTCGTGATGGTGATTGCGACGGTGGTGGTGGTGTTGGTGTTGGTGGTCGTTGGAATTGGATCCAAATCTGTGTGGTGATGGGGGTGGCGACGTCGATGGGGATGGGGATGGGGATGGGGATGGGGGTGGTGGTGGATCCCACGGCCAATTGCTTGGAACTAACGACAAAGGATTTGTGGAGTCCTTGGAGGTTTACATTATTGAAAAATGGAATTTATTTTGAATGGGTCTGTGTAATGTAAATTAAATTGATGTATTTTGTGTAATAAAAATTAAATTGATAAAATGTATAATTTATATATAAAATTAATTTGAGTCATTAAATTTTTTGTTTTTTTTGGATGAATTTTGAGTTGATAAGTATTGTAGTATTGATTACTCAGTTTTGAAAATAGATTTTTGATTTTTTTAAGGTTAAAATTTATAAAAATAAAATAAATTAAAATAATTAATAAGATAAAATATTATATTATAATTATTTTATTTTTTTCTCTCATAAACATTAAATTAAATTATAAAAAAATTCAACAATCTTCCTAAATATAAAAATTTTTACCTTTTAAAATAGTCAAACTTATCAAATGAGGCTATTATTATCCGCTTGTTGAAATTACATTTTTATCCATGTCACTTTGGATCTAATCACCACCTGCTCCCTCCAATTAATGTTTTGTTACTTCTTCATTATATTTCTTATTATTTATATACTGTATATATTTAGAGTGAGTCTAGTTTTAAAAATAATAATAATAATTTTCTTTTCAATTTTTTTTACTTTTTTAGGTCCATATTAGATAGGTGAATATCAAAATTAATCAGTGTTTGTGGTTTTAATTTTTTGAATTTAATTTTTTAGAAATAGAGTTTTTTTTGTTTTTCATGTTTTTTTGTTTTTAATGAATATTTTTAAAATTTTAAGCAATTTTTTACTTTTTTAGATTTACCTTACTTGGATGTATCTAAAAAATAAAATATTTGTAAAACATATTTTAAAAAATCAATAAATATACAAGAATATGAAAAATGTATTGAATTCTCATTTGTATTGCTTAGAATATTAAAAAAAATCAATAGAAACAAAAAACATAGAAAATAAAAATTTCAATTTTCTGAAAAGTGAATTCTGAAAATTCAAACCAAACAATAAAGTTTTGAAAAAATTCACTAAAGATTATAAAAAAAAAAAAAGAAAAAGAAAAAGAGGGTTAATTACAAAAAAAACTCCAAGGTTTCGCATGTTTTTTAATTTAAACCCCAAAGTTTTAATTTCGACAAATTTAACTATGTAGTTTTATTTGTGTTTCAATGTGAACTCTCCGTCCATCTCTGACTTACTTAATCTTTTTCCTTTGTTCAAATTCAAACCTACATGTTCAAACCATTATATCTCTTTCGTTATAATTCCGTTTCGTCTTATTTTCGCGTTGTTGGATTCACTTCATAACTTAGTTTTCATTCCATCCCTTATATGCATTGTTTCATCTCTTTTTGCGTGCCGTTAAAGCTCCGAAAGTAGGCCAAATTTTTGTTCTCTCTTTGAGAAAAAATTTTCAAACTTAAACTCATATGTTCAAATCCTTATATCTCCCTCGTTATAACTCCATTTCGCCTTATTTTCATGTCGTTGGATTCACCTCATTGCCTAATTTTCATTTCATCCCTCATACGCCTTGTTCCACCTCTTTTTGCACGTCGTCGGAGTTTCGAAAATTAGCCAAAAATAAGATTTTTCTCTCTTTTTTTTCTTTTCTTTTCTTGCTGCTATCACGACAATATTCTTGGCAGTGGAGATGCAATGGATGATGTTTGATTGGAAACCAAGGTGCCTTGACATGTTCACCGACCCATTAGTTTTTAATTTTTGTAGGTAGTTGTATACCTATCACTACTCAATGGCACCACCACCATTACCACAACCACCTTATCTTGCAAATAATGATGATGAAGCAAAAGCAACAGCAGCAAAAGAAAGCCAGAAGGAGGAGGAGGAAGAAAAAAATAAATAAATAAAAAAGAAAAATCTTATTTTTGACCAACTTTCTGAACTCTGATGGCATAAAAAAAAGATATAGAACAAGGCGTATGAGGAATGAAATAAAAACTAAGCCATAAGGGGAATCTAATGACATGAAAATAAGGAAAAATAGAGTTATGACAAGAGAGATATAAGGTCTTGAACGTGTGGATTTGAATTTGAAAATCTTGCCCAAAGAAAGAAAAAAAAATTCGCCAACTTTCGAAGCTCCATCAGCAAGCAAAAAGGGGTGGAACAAGATGTACGAGGAGTAGAATGAAAATTAGGCCATGAGGTGAATTTAATAACATAAATTTACGATGAGGGAGATATAAGAGCTTGAACATGTGGGTTTAAATCTAAAAAATTTGCCCAAAGAGAGAAAAAAGATTTTGGCCAACTTTCGAAACTCTGACAACATGCAAAAAGAGGTGGAATAAGGCGTATGAGGGGTGAAATGAAAATTAGGCTATGAGGTGAATCCAGCGACACAAGAATGAGGCGAAATAGAGTTACAACGAGAGAGATTCAATGGTTTGAATATGTGGGTTTGAATTTGAAAGAAAGAAAAAGAAGAAGTGATACGGAAATGGACGAAGGGTTCACATTGAAACAAGAATGAAACTCTAGGGTTTAATTTGTTGAAATTGAAACTCTAAGATTTAAATTCAAAAGCATGCGAAACCCTGGAGTTTTTTTTGTAATTAACCAAAAAAAAGAAAAAGAAAGAAAAGAAAGCCAGCTGTTTTTTAATTTTTTGTGTGTGTCTAGTTTGGAATTTTGTTTAAAGGCAAATTCACTTTATCCCCTTATGGTTTGGGTCATATGCAGTTTATCCCCTTAACGTTTGGAAATGACCACATAACCCCCATGTGATTTGTGGACTAAAGTGCACACTGTTAAACATTTCATCCAACTGAACAATAAATGTGAGATACGTAACAAACATAAAGGGGTTATATGCTCATTTTCAATGTTCAAGAGGGTAAATTGCATATAAAATAAAGTATAGGGAGTTAACGTGCACTTTATATTATAAACAAATGATGAAAATATAAGGATATTTCAGTCTTTTTCATTAAATTGTTAACGAATTTAACGGTACGCTGTAGTTTACAAACCACAAAGGGATTATCTGGTCATTTATAAACGTTAAGAGGGTAGACTGCACATGTCTTAAACCACAGAGAGGTCAAATAAAGTTTGCCCTTTTTAAATTTTTTTTTTAAAATTACTTTTAATGTCTATCTAGTCAAGTAAAACTTAAAAGTGTAGAATTTTATTAAATATAAAAAAAAAAAAATTAACAAAATAGTCAACTTCAAACGTCCACTTAATCCCTTTAAATTAGATGCGCAACAACCTATATAAATTTACATAAATTAATTATAGAATTATATACCTCCAAACAAATGAAACTCGTCATTTGAAATAATAAAAAGAAATATTCGATTATGTAATTAGTTTGTGTGTTTCTAATTTTTATTTTATATAACATTTGAAAAATTAGTATGGTTGGTGAAAAGGCTCCTCACTCATAATGAAATTTTTTTAAAATGTGATATTGTTTTATAGCAATCATCAATACTATATTACAAAAATGATAAGACACAAATCAATCCAATTTAAATTGACTACACTACTTAACAAGATAGATTAGGTGGTGGTTAGGATCAATGCTCCAAATCACTCAAGACTTTATACTTGTTAAGTTGTCTCTAAACATCTCAATAAAAATATTGAATTTATATAATTTCAACTAATAATGTTAAGTTGGGATACTGTAGCCTTACTCCAAAACCACTGCATAAATTTTCACATAACAATCCTGCAAAATCACATTCGTTGGATTCATCTATTTAATTTGTTTTCATTTTGACTCAATTTATCTAATTCTGTTTATTAAATAAATAGATTTGAATGGATTGTTTTAAATACATAATTCATTTTGATTTATCTAAACCCATTTGAATTTGCCACATGAATCTAAATGTCTGTCTAATGAAATTTTATGATTTGTTCACTATATTTTTTATTTTTCACATATAAACATTTAATCCCTTTTAATTGGACGAGCAACGACCAATATGATATTTCTGACAAAATAATTACTCCATATTAATGGGTTGTTAGTTCAAAATATATATATATATATATATTAATGGATTGTTTGAATGAAGAGATCATGATAATAAAAAATTATTAAATGTGATATTGTTCTATACCAATTATTGGAGAATTTATTAAAATAGTGAGCCTTATTATTTATTTATTTTTTTGTTAGATTGTAAATAAATAAATAAAAAGGAAACATGAGTCAGTTTTTGAATTGTATGATGCAATGGTGCTGAATATTTCAATCAATTAGGACACTAAACTACATGACAATCTCTCAAAATCACCTAACAATTATTTGAAAATGGGCCTTAGCCTAATCATCGTTTGCTTGACTATTTTGACAAAAAACAAAAATCACGTGAAAGTTATGTAATGAATTAAAAATGAAAAAAATAATTATACATCTCATATTATGAAAGTGAGTGAATCTTGTAGGAGAATTTGATGCGTGACATGAATGTCAAATCTTTTAATAAAGTATAATACTACTGATCAATTGAGATAGTTCTAATTATTTCAGTGTTTTTAACCAAATATTCAAATTTAAAGATATCAATTTTATTTATTGTCTTATATTTTTAAAAATAAAAATTTCACCAGACATTCAAATAAAGATTTTATTCTTTGTACATTCTCTCTGGACTATTTTTAAAAGCAATATGTTTATAATAAAAAAATATATAATTGAGGGGAGTTTATGGATTTATAAATGAGGGAGGAAAAAGTGATATAAAATTTGATGAGTTCTTAGTTTATTAATTTGATTTTTTTCATGTTTCTTTTTTTCACTTTAAAAGTAAAAGATGCTATTTTATTGTAAAACTTGCCTTGTAGAATAATAAATAAATTATAAAAAAAAAAACACGTTGAATGGCATTATGACATTTTGATTAAAGTGCAAGTTTTGCATCAATTTATATCCCAACAATTTCTATCAAAAAATAATAAAGAAATAAAGTATTGGTATAGATAATAAAGAAATAAAGTATTGGTATAGACACATCTTTTTACACGTTCAACCACAATAAAAATGGTACCCGATTTCGTGCGTGCTAGATCAAATGGGGAACATGGAAATTAAAAAGCAAGAATGTTAGGTAGTTTAAAATTTTGTGACTCAAATGGCTTAAATCACTTAAAACGACATCGTTTTGAGTGTAAATGAGTGTTAAACGACGTCGTTTTGACAAATTTGAGTCATTTAAGCTACAAAATTTTGAGTTACCAAACATTTTCCATTGAAAATGGCTAATAAAGCAATTAGAATTTTTTTATTAAATTTATTTTATTTGATGATGGACCTATTTGAATTTCATGCGTCTCACATAAGTATTCTTATAAACATTTTGTGGTTCAGGATTTAGACATAAAAATTAAAAATAAAAAAAAAAAAGATTTAGGATTATCTTTTATTGACAACACCACTAATGATGAAACTTGGAAGTAGCTTATTGTGTGTGTTGATTTCTGACCACACTGCCAAACAGGTACTCAGCTAGAGAACACCAGCAGAATAGATTGCTCCCAAACGACCTGTCACAGAAAGAAGAAATTCCGGCGATGGTTCGTCCACCCAGGGCACTCCGACGATCAAATCAGTTATCTCTCAAAGATAGCAAGAGTGCTTAACTCACTGTTTAGAATACAAAAAGCGTACCTTAGACCCATGAGGGTGCCTTACTTTTATAGCTAACACTGACCTAATCCCAATAGAAGCCTAACTTTAATGAATTCTGGCTCAATGCTAATCTTGAACTCCCAGTTAGATTGGGATAAACTCCCTAAGAGTCTTATCTTTATCAAAACTGAAGTCCTCAACCATTCTAAGACTTTTGTCCCTTATCCGCTCATCCCGGATTCCGATATCTTCGCAGATAACTTCGACCTAGCCGAGATTACCTTGGCATCATGACCAAGACACGTGGCACCTCGGCTGGCACTTCGGTGCTACCTTGGCCACGTGTTGTCATTCAAAAAGTATGTCCCCACAACTGCCCCCTAGGTTTCATTACCTCGGCATACTGAGGTGATGGTACCTATATCATTTGAACCTATAGCACGTCGGCTAAGCTTGCTTTATCCTTCATTATCGAGGTCATAATTCGTCAGCTCAACATGACCAAGACTTATGTTCTGTTTTCATCAATGCTTTAGAACCAATAACCAAGTTTGTTCAAGTTTCTCAGCCGAGACTATTCCCATAGCCGAGGTCCTGCTCCATTAAATCAAAAACTCCAAGAGTTTTTTTATGCGTATGAGCTGTCACGCACAACAACTCAACCGTTTTTGCCACGCGTCTCGTCCCTATTGAACCGTACCTAACACGCGTCATCAGGTCGCGTCGCTTTTGCGCGCGCCGCCTGACAGGCACGTCGTCTTAGGCACATTCAATACCATTTTGCCGCCTTTTCGTGTTTTGATAAAAAAACACTTCTCTTTCTCTCCATCTTTTCACTTTCACATTGCAATTTTCATTCAAGCTCTCTCTCTCTAACTTTCTTCCCCAAATCCTCCATTGTTGCCTTCTTGAAGCTTTCTGCAACTACTCCATTGATACTGAGGACACCTTGCCTATTTCAAAATTGGCTGAGGTTGAGAAGACTTCCTCCGCCACCGAGAAGAGGCCCGCCGAGGCCAAACCATCCGAATCCACTAAATCAAAGAAGCCGAGGTCAAACTCTGCGACCACCTCGGGTTCTCTCAAATCCGATGCCCCTTGGGCCCCCTCAATCACAATTGAGGACAAGCCAGTCAGAGCTGGTGACAGCGCCGATGACATTGAAGTCGGTGTTGCCCTCTCTACTGCCTTATTCTTCTCCAAAGACCTCGAACGCAATGCCGAGGTTAACGAATATGAAAACTTCGCTCTGATGTTGCAGCATTCTGTACAAGTAAGCCCTTAAGACTTGACACTTCTCCATTCTATGTTTTTCCATACTTAGAGAATTTTACTAACTTTTGTTTTTTCCATGTCTTCTACGCAATCCAGCATGTTCACTCCTTCACGATGCAAGCCTTCGACATCAAGAAGAAGTTGGCCTGCAAAACCAAGGAAGCTGCTGGCTTGCCCAAATCACTAAACAACGTCAAGGCCAAGATAAGAGGGTTAATAGACCAGGCCAAGGTAGCTAAGAAAGCTCAGGACGAGGGCGAGGAAAAGACAGATGCTGCAGAGGCCGTTGCCAAGGTTCTTGAAGCTGAGAAGCAAGAGGCCGAAGCAAAAACAGCCAAAGCCCAAGCTGAGCTCAGGGCTGCTTTGGCCACAAAAGAAGAAGAAATCAAGGCGGCGGATAAGAAGGCCTATGCTGAGGGGGCAGCCGATGTCCGCAAGGACTACAAGAAGCAGGTCAAGAAGGCATGCAACAAGGGTTACTCCATTGGCTGGATGGCTGCTTTGAAGAAGTTGGATATCCTCGAGGACTCCCCTCTCAAGGATGATAGCCGACTTGTCCTACCTTTCCCTCCTACTCCAAGCCAATCCAAGGACGAGGCTGAGTCCGAGGAGGAAGCTGAGACCGAGAAGATCGAAGAAGCTGCTGGGGCCAAGTCCCCAACTTTAAATGAGCAAGTCTTGGACTTGATTCAGGATGAGGAGGATGAAGTCTTAAAAGGTGCCTC
Organism: Camellia granthamiana; assembly: GCA_036172215.1. NCBI lineage: Eukaryota > Viridiplantae > Streptophyta > Magnoliopsida > Ericales > Theaceae > Camellia > Camellia granthamiana. Next base: position 12,250,041 of record CM069907.1, read on the forward strand.
CTCCCAAAAGACAACCTCTGAGGTGCCAATCACCAAGAAAAGCATCAATCAGACTCTACAAGAGATCGACGCCGAACTCGAGGTTGAGAAGGCTGCCGAAAAGGGCTCACAGTTTTCTTCTGAGGCTGAGACACAACCAACCGTTGGTGCCGAGTAGTCCATTTTGATGTTTTTCTTTATTTCTTGTACCTTGTACTTTTTTCTTACTTTTGAAACAATGTTAGCTTTAATTTGGCTGACGTGCTACTTTTGTAATCCGAACAAGTAATCCCTTTGTAGGCTGAAGTGCCCTTTTTCATCTTTGAATGCAAATACAACTTCTTCTTTCAAATGTTTGTATGCTTTTTCTTTACTATCTTGTATGATTCCATGCTTAGAATATTTTGCATGTCTTCAGTTGATGCCTTTTAGCTGTATATTCTCCTCGGATTAACATACCTCGGACATAACTTCCGATCTTGTTCATCTCAGTCTTGGCTTAACACTTGAAAACATTGTAAAAAATATTTTCACAAGTGTTACTTAAAACTTGCCACTTTACTTTTGTTTATCAAGACTTCTGTCTTCCATTATCTTCCAAGTCTTGGCAACATGGTAATCTCGGCAAGTAAGTAGATACTTCTTTCAACATAACCTTGACTTAACTTCAACTTGTAAAATTTCAACAAGTGTTAAACCAACCTTCTTTCAACATAACCTCGGCTTAACTTCAACTTGTAAATTTTTCTTAAAAATTTCAAAACCAACTTAGTTTGTAAATTCCAACTCCCAAGCATTATTCTCCAGCCCTCTGCCCCCTAATGTGAATTTAAGTTTCACTTGGATTCTCATTAAGCATGTTGCTATGACCTCATCGCCGAGGTCAAATTCAAACAAAGACTGGCCGAGGTTATCAACATTGGTTTCTCTATTAATCTAACTGACATGTACGTAGTACCATTCAAAGTTTTAATTTTGCCGATATAGCAGATCTAGGTTAATCCAACTTAGTTCAACTCTATTATAGGCAAATATAATTCAATTCTGCCATATAATAAGTCTAAGTTATTCGTCATGTTTCAATCAGAAACATCGCCAACTTAGTTCAACTCTATTTAGACAAGTATAATTCAACTCTGCCATATAATAAGTCTAAGTTATTCATCATGTTTCAATCAGAAACATCGTCAAGAGACTGGTCAACCGTATTACACAAGTTTAAAATAAAAAATCAAGCTAAAATTTTATTAATTACTTCGGCTAATAACAAAAAACTTTAAAAAACAAAAAATCTAATGATAGAAAAACTTCAAGTTGTAAGTATTTCATGGTCTTGGCAACTTTTTGCCTTTATTGTCTTCAAGCCGATATGCACCATTGCCCAGGACCAAGATGATTCTATAAGGTCCCTCCCAATTTGGGCCAAGCTGGCCCTCTCTAGGATCCTTTTTGTTGCTGACGACCTTTCTCAAGACGAGGTCCCCAACTTGGAACTCTCGTGGGTTGACCTTCTTATTATAAACCCTAGCAAGCTGCTGCTGGTATGCCCCCAGCTGAATTGCTGCTTTCTCCCTTCTTTCTTCTAACAAATCCAGATCTCGGGCCAGGAATGCCTCATTGGTCCCATTCTCAACTCCCTGGGTTCTGATTCCTAGGATGCCGACCTCAAGTGAAATAACTGCTTCTGTGCCATAAGCCATGGCCAATGGGGACTCCCCAGTTGATCTTCTCGGCGTAGTCCGATATGCCTAAAGTACATTGGGCAACTCATCCACCCACTTTCCCTTTCCTGCTTCCAGCCTCTTCTTGATCACATCCAAGATAACTTTATTAGATGCTTCTACTTGACCATTACTCTGAGGGAAGCTTGGAGTAGAGTAGTAGTTCTTGATTTTGTACTTGGTACAGAAGCTCTTGATTAGCTTATTGTCAAACTGTGTGCCATTGTCTGCTATTATCGCCCTTGGGATCCCGAACCTGGTGATGATATTCTTCCATATGAAGTTTTTCACATCAATATCTCGAATCTTTGCAAGGGGTTCTGCCTCTACCCATTTGGTGAAGTAATCCGTTGCCACCAGCAGAAATTTTCTCTGTCTAGTTGCTTAAGGTAATTGCCCAACTAGATCTATGCCCCACTAGGCAAATGGCCAAGGGCTAGATATTGGATTTAGATCTGCTGCTGGTTAGTGTATCAAAGGTGCAAACCTCTGACACTTCTCACACTTTTTGACATAAGCTTCAGCAACTTTCTGCATGTAAGGCCACCAATACCCCTCGGTCAGATGCCCATCTTCGTTGTGGTAAGCACAGTGCTTACCAAGGCTTCTTCCCATGAATTCGCCAGGAACCCTTGCTGGTGCTCTGTAATAGGGCTGATTTCAAATTTTTTCCAAGACTTTGTAAATTGGAATTCGGAATACGGTTGTGACAGCCTGTGCAGCCCTCAATCCTGCTTCTTGCTTGTTGAATCCATTGTTACCTCAGCCTCACTTCGGCAAGCCATTTCTCTTCTCCTATTTTGACGCCTTTGTCCCCGGCGTGTCTTCTTCGGCCCTCGCATACTTCTCTATCCTAGCCATAAATTCCTTCATATTTTTAGGCAGTGTCTTTGCCAATGATTTTCGAAGTAGACAGTCATCGTTTAGGCCGTTCTTAAAGGATACGACCGCCACCTATTGGTTGCACCCTGGTATTTGGTTGAACACCTCGTAATACCTCTTGGCATAAGCCCTGAGGCTTTCATCCTCGTTGATTCTCAGAGCCATCAAAGAGTCCACCATCAACAGCTGTAGTTTGTTTGTCACAAACCTGGCCACAAACATCTCGGCCAAGCCCTTCCAGCTTTTCACAGTTCCTTTCAGCAATTTGTGAAACCAGTCCGATGCGATTTCCCTAAAGGACAAGGGAAACACCTTGCAAAGCAGCGGTTCGTTCCCGATGTATAGTGCCATTAAGTTCAAGTACAAACCGACGTAAAAGTTGGGCTCCGACTTACCGTCGTATATCTGGAATCTTGGCATGTGGAACCTCTTTGGGCTTCAAATTTATCCAGTTCTACCGAAAACGGCATTCTCAGCTTGACCGGAGAGGTTACCTCGGCATCTTGTCGCCTCCTCTGGAGGTAATCCCTCAAATCCTCCTTGGTCCGTCCAGGAGCTCGGCTATCTCCTGATTTCAGCCTTTTTAGTGCGCTACTTCCAGTGTCATTATGGGTCCTTTTGGACCTCCTTCCATTGATCGTGTCGAAATAGAGTTCCTTCCCTTGAACATCCCAATGTTCTTTGGTGCAGGCTTCTTTGGTTCGACGTGTTTTCTGGGACTCTCCTCTCATTGATTCTCCATGCCCGACCTCCTATGAAGGCCGGTGAGAATGTCCCCGTAGACACCCTATTTTTGACCGACCTTAAGACTCAGATGTCATCGATTGAGCGCTCGGTGAGTGCGCATGTTGTGCTCGTTCTGAGGTTTCAGAGTTTCAGCTAAGGTCCTTACCCCCGGACCTCGGGGCCCTTTTATTGCTTTGCCTCGGTTTGCGGACCAAGTCTTGCTTTCTCTTCCCGGAGGGAGGGAGAGGTCTTGTAGACCATCTCTCAGTAGCTGTAGGCTACTTTTCATGGTCGCAGGCCACTGTTCCCGTTTGGAGACCAGTTTTCGATTTTCGGAGCCGTCGGCTGCACGTCTCGGTTCGAGACTGCTTAACATTCTCCGTTTGGCACAGTTTTTGGCACACACCTTGTTTCCTCTGTCTAGAGGGACACTGCGGCCCGGGAGACCACTTTTGTGGTCGTACGCCACTTTTGGTGCTTAACAACCTGTTTTCGGGGCACTCGGCCGCGCATTGTGCCCCCCCGAACCCTCGTTTTGCATCGGTGTTGGTTCATTTTTGGCATGAACCTTGTTTTCATTGTTTAGAAGGTGGTACAAGGGTGGGAGACCACCTTTTCTCTTGGAGACCACCTTTCTCCCCACCAGCTGGTTTTCTTGTCGGGAAGCTGGTCTCCTTGGTCTTTAAGCCACGTTTATTGGTCTCCCACCATACCACTAGCTTGCATTCAGTTGGGAGACCACCAAATGGGGCTGCCGACCAGTTTTCTTTGAGGCAGACCACTCACCTTGGTCAGCCAACCAGGGGAAGTGGTCGGCCGACCATCTTAACTAGTCGGCCTGCTCCCTCCAATTTTGTCTCTGTGAGTGCTTGCCAGCTGTGCCAGCTGGAAGGCACAGACTGCATCCTCCATACACGTGTATAGAGGATCTTGAGCCTTGGTTTTTAGCTTCTTTGGGAAGCTTTGGCTTGAAACCTCTATAAGAGAAGCTCTTACTCTCCTTATACAGGGTTCAAATTTTGCTCTAAGGCAAAAATATAGCCCTCTCTATATCTCACTATTTTGAGCTCCAAAGTGTGTGATTCTTGGCCCTTTGCACACCACCTCATAACCTAACACTCCCACCATCAACCTAAGGTTCTTGAAGGCCATTTTCAGAGGTTAAGGAGCTGTGTTTTTGGGTCCAGAAGTTACTGGTTTTGTTGAGCTTCAAGGGTAACTCATTTTCTCCCTTTTTAAGCGCTATTTTGATCCTTCTCTTAGCCTTATTTGCATGCATATTTAGGCTTTGTTGTCAACTGAGAAAAGCTTTATTTTTAAGTGTTTTTCATGTTTGTTTAAGGCCATTTTGTTGTTGGGGGTCATCTACCCCCCTTGCATGCTCTATTTTGCCTTGTTTTGAGCCATGCCTTAGGGCCTTTGTCTTGACCTTTGCTTGGCCCTTTAGCCACTGAAATCCAACGGATTTTCAGTGGTTGGTATGCGATTTTGAGGGCCAAAATTAGAGAGTGGTGACCATCTCTCTCCTTGTCTTGTCTACTAGCATTTTTGGCCTTACAAAGGAGCCTTTGTTTTCACACTTCCAAGCCTTGGTTCAGGCCCCTTTGGGTGACTTTTAGGGCCTACCTAGGCTCTGTCCAGAGTTGGTGTTGTCATCTAGGGTTCCCCTCTTGCATGTGTAGAATAACCCTCTTCATAGCTTATCAAAGGAGCATGTCATTCTTGCATGCATTGGTCATGTTTCAGTGGGTTTTTGGTCATTATTTGGCATGTCATACCTCTGTCTTTTGCTGGTTCAGTGGCCTCTTGAATGCTTCACTTGCTTGTAGTGTAAACCATGCTCACTAGTTTACATTGCATGTGGTTTTGGCCCTTGATTCTAGCACATTTTGGCCATGCTTTAAACTGATTTTGTTCATATTTTGGGCTACCTCAGCTCTGTTTTTAGGCCTCTTGGTCGAATGATGCTTGCCATGCATGGTTGTAGTGTAATACCCTTGCCTAGCCTTGAGTTTTGAACCCCCTTGCATGCTTAACTTGAGGTGTTTCTATGTTTTGGCATCATTGAGCATGATATTTCAGAGCGTATAAGGTTACCATATTCTCATGTTTATCACTCTTTAAATGCGTTTGAGAGTTGTGCTTGTATGCCTCATTTATGGACCATTGCATGAGTTTCATTTTTGTACCTTTCAAACCATCATCTTAGTCCATTTTGCTACTGTTTTGGGCCTGCATAGGGACTGTTTAGGGTTGGTTTGGTCATTTGAGCATCGCTTTGCATACCTCTAGTGTAATGTGCTTCACTAGTTTTGGTATTTGAGCCATTCAACATGCATAACATGAGTTGTTTGCATGATTCGAGACCATTTTGTATGTCATTTCAGAGCTGGAACTTATGTTGTTATATGCCATATTTTCATCCTTTCAATGCTTTTGTCAAGTTGTATCTCGTACCTTAGGCTTTGATCCCTTACATTGTGCATGCTTGTGTGTGTGTCATTGCCTTGTTTTCATCATGTTTGGCCACTGATTTGGGTGTGGCTGAGATCCATCCATCTTGGTTTAAGTCCATCTTGCATTGTGTATGCCATATAGTCTATGTTATCGCATGTTCGATCATTACATTGCGTATGCCTCGTTCATAACATTGCGTATGTTAGTGCATTGTGTATGCATGCCATATAATCCATGCGCATTGAGTATGCCCTTGATTAGTTCATAACATTGTGTATGCTAGTTGCATGCTTGCATGTCATCCTCTGTATGTTTGCATCACTTAGTCACATCACATTTAGGATTGCATACTAGAGTCGCATTTGTACATGCCATGCCATTCTACTTGTTGCATTGTGTTTGGAATAGGAGTTAGTCCAAACACGGGAAACGAGGAACGTTTCATACTCCAAGTGATGAAACATGCCTCGATTCCCGGTCGCCGACACTCTTGACCACCCATGATGGAGTTGTTGGTTTTAGTTGCTTATATGTGCATTCATGTCCCACTGAGTCGTGCAATTCGACTCCTCGGCCATCATGCATCGAGATGCTTGATTGGTGGCCCGATGATCGAAACCTACACTCCCTTGAGCTTGTACAATGATGGGGAGAGTGGTCGTGCACACATATGTTGAAAATACCTTGCCATGCCTCTCTTTTGCTCCTTGTTGCAGAAAATGCAGAAACCAGGAGAAAAAACTGGTCGGCCGACCACCTTTTCTGGTTTTCACCACCAAGGGTGGTCGGTAGAGGGTCTCCAATGCCTATAGTTGGTCGGCAGCCTCCCCCTAGATTCCCAGGGTAGAGTTTCATCTCCTTGGAGCTTTGTGCAAGTTTCTGAAATCAATTGCAAACAAAGGCGAGCCAGGGCATCGCAATGGATTTCCCAACAAGGCGACTCGAGCATGCATGCATCCTTTATCATTCAAAGCAGAGCTGAGGCAGCCCATTTTATATAGTTTACATGCTAGTTTAGTTATTTTGTTAATTAGCTAGTGTTGTGTAATAATTAGTTAATTCGATTCTGTATTATTTATTCGGACCCTCCAAGGGAGGGCAATGTTGTAATAAGTGTGCGTGTGTGTGATGTATGTCTTTCAACCCCACGTCTTTCTCCCTTTTATTTACCAGCTTATGATGGTTAGTTTTAGGGCACGTTTCAATTAGCATCCTTGCGCTCGTATGTTTGCATCCATTCATCTGTTTTGCATGCATCGGGCTCGGCGCATCATACTAACTGCATCGTATTTCAATTCTAAGTTGAATACATGTTACCTGTAGCATCTCACATGCCATCTTAGAATAGCCGAGCCTATCTTAGTTGCATTCTTGCATGTGTTGCATTAGGCATCTCAGCATAGTTAGGATTCATGCACATTTTCTGATTAGCTTCTTTATTTGGCTCGGAGTACTCGATAAGTATGTATGCTTTAGCATCCTTGCATGCGTGTGAGTGACTGCCATAATAGCATGCTTACCATGAGGCTACGTGCTTATGTGATATAACTGTCTGAATGCCTGTGGGTGAAGGTTAGGTTGCTTGAATTGGAATAATTCGTCGAAACCCGTGTTTTAGCCTACTTGCGAGTAGCAAACTTCAATCCATTTTCAAAACAAATGGATATGCGATGCTTTGTTCCAACTTAGGCAATCTAGTCTATACTTGTATACTGTGCGCATCACATAATAATTCTAGGTTAATAACCGGAATAAGAGCACATGTGTTTTCAAAAATACGATATCATGCTTAGTAGTGGCCGATCTTTGATCGGGCGAGCGGGGGTGCTCATGAAATGACCTTCCCCAATCGTACCCAAGTTCCCGAGCCAAGGCAACTTTGGTGATGACGGACACATGGCCTTAGGCACGAGTCAAGGTTTCCTAAATTCCCCCAAAATAAAATATTTAGGTGGCGACTCTGTATCTGGCAAAGCAGTCCATGTTTGGCACTTCTTTCTAAAATCAGTTTTTCAAAACGATTTGCCGGATTTGGACTCTTTGGTGATCTATCAATCTCATATTGCACTTTGCGAGGTCAAATTAAGAACCGTGACATTGAGCCCGAACTGTAGTGAGCAAAATGACCAAAACGGGATTTTCCCGAGACGTTCGGGCGCGTCTACAGTCCCTTGGTCCTGTCGTGCTGAGGGACTACAGGAACTGTTTTTTACCCCCCTTTCTGGGCACCTTTCTTGGCCGTTAGAATCAGCATATCTTGCAACGAGAATGGTGGTTGCATGACGTTGTTCTACATCATGAAATTGACGACTGTTTGCAGGTCCGCCAATTTATTCGCCATTCCCTTCATCTCGCCGTCCCTTCGCAGGCATTTATTTCTTCATACCTGGAGGTCGTCCACGTTGTAATACCCGCCTCGGTCTATCTTTTTCGGTACGTCTCCTTCTTGGCCGACGTCCTTTTCTCCGTGATTTTTATCACGAGTTTCTTCGTTGCAGTTATCTTCCTCGACGTCAAGGTCAATATGTTTGCCACTTCCAGTGAGGATGTCGTCCCCGTTCTTCTCTTTCTGTCCGTCGTTGGCCATCTATTCTCCTTTCTTTCCCACAGATGGCGCCAAATTGGGTGTGTTCATTTATGACCACACTGCCAAACAGGTACTCAGCTGGAGAACACCGACATAATAGATTACGCCCGAACGACCTGTGTCACGCCCCAAAATTTGGACAATTAAATATTAAATTAGACCTAAACCCCAATCAATATTCTATCATTCAAATCCTAGAGGTGAAACCAAAAAAAAAAAAAAAAACTAAACACCAACCAAACCATCAACCATAATTTCAGAACTAACCAATACCTCCAACATTAAAGTAACAATAAATAGTCCAAAATAACTTAAATAATGTACGGTTACAAACCATGCCAAATTATTCCAATACTAAAGTCATAAAAAAAAAAAATAATACACAAACTAATATCAATCCTAAGCTCAAGAAAACAAAAGAAGTCCAAACGACAAGTCCAACAACTATAGTAATTCCATGTCACCATCGTAACCCCAACTAATCCTGCAAAGGAAGCTCGACTGCGCTAAAACAAAACGCACCCGAGTTGCCCAGAGACAAAACGGCTTAGTTGTGACAACCCTCACCACTGTTTACTGATAATACCACTGATTACTGCTAAACTGTGACTGAACATGATTAAGTAACTGATTTGACTGACATTCTGAACAGATTGATTGAGTGTATTAGTTTAAACGCATTTCTATCTGTTTGACTGTTAATTAATCTGTTCATGTTTTAAGTGTCGAACTGTGAATTGAAGGCCTTATCGGCGGCCGAATCTGAAATTGATTAGTGTTTCATGTTAATTAGAATTTATGTGATTTTATGATATGTTTAATTGAAATTTGATTTGGTATGATTAAATTGGATTAAATAATGTTGAATTACATTAAATGAGTTTATTACCCTTTTGCCATTGAGTGGGCATCTTTAGGCCATTAGTTCATTTCAATTTTGATACACTATCTCAGCCATTTTTCTAGGCCAAAACCAAGAGAGAGAGAGTGACTTGAGAGAGAATTGTTTCATCTAGAGAATTACTTGGGATTAGAAGATTTGGAGAATAATTGCACAAATTGAGCTTCCATTCTTGAAATTGAGGACCTAAGGTAGGAGAATCATCTTCTTGAACTTGCATTTAAGTTGTATCTTGCATGTTTCATGGAAGTTTGGTGATTAGAGTCTAGAATTGGTTCAAAATGTTGAATTGAAGGTTAAATCATGCATGCATGTACATGTTCTAGCATTTTGAGGTTGTTTTCATGGAAATTGCTACATGCATGTCCATATCTTGATTATAGTTCATGAATTCATCATGTTTTTGGAAGTTTCAACTCATTTGACTATGTATTTGAAGCTTTAATTTCAATTGAACACTTGCATGTCATATGTTCATCATGTTCTTGAAGTTTTGTTTGGATTTGTGTTTAATTGAACTACCTTTGGGCTTTGATTTTTCAAATTGATCTTTGAAACATGTAATACTATGGGTTTTATAGTGTTTTCCAGAAAATTAGCCCAAACGGATCGGATTTGATGTTTTAAAAGTTGAATTTGAGCTTGGAGGTTCAATCTGAAAATTCCAGATTTTGGACCCACGCTTGAGCGTAAGACTTCACGCTCGAGCGTACACTCTGAGTACATGCATCCCGCTCGAGCGGGGAAAGTAACGCTCGAGCGTGAAATGCGTGTATCCAGTACTTTTCATATGTTTATAGTCCGCTCGAGCGAGGGAATGCACACTCGAGCGAGGACTTGTGTCTCAAGCTTGAGCGGAGGTCGAGCGTCCATCGAGCGTGAATTGCATGCATCCAGTACTTTTGCCTATGTTTGCAGTCCGCTCGAGCGAGAAAAGTCCCGCTCGAGCGAAGATCCTTTATCTACATGTCCGCTCGAGCGTATAAAGCCATGCTCAAGCGAGACCCCTATTTTCAGTAAATTTTGAAAAGTGTTTTAAAGTACATCTTTGCATCCTCCTTCAATCTTAGGCATTCCTAGGGCATGTTTAAGGCATCTTAAGGAGGATATTGATGTAGAACCACACCAAGATATGTTAGGGGTTAAGTTATCAAACCCAAGTGTGTAACTTAGTGTGTGTTCATTCTGTAACTGTGTAGGGTTGGCATCCGATGACGCTCATTAGCTGTTTATAGCCCAGTGCTCTCTGAGTAACAATGTTGTAAAGATATATTCAATCATGAATATTTTCTGAATGATCAACTGTACTGCTTTCTGAAATGATATTTCTTACTGAATGAATGCTTGTCCTATTTGCGAACTATATTCGTGGCATCCATAGCAATTTACTGTTACTGTACTGTACTACTACTGTCACAGAGATCTCTGTCGGTTCCCATGTTTGGAACCACTACTGTTTACTGATATGATGGCCATCAACTGACTGTTCAGTCTGTTAAGACCTACTGTACTGTTTACTATTGGATGTACCACTTATGACTGCTATGATCGAATAACTGATATAATGTTCAAATGACTGTTTTAAATACTGAACGGACATTCATTCCTAACCTCTTTACACATATGTTATTCATTGGGCTTTAGCTCACTATTTATATATATATGTAGGTGTCCAGACACCGGATCGGAGCTAGGAGCGTTGGGTTAAACTCCTTTTTTGTCAAGCCAACCAACGTGCCTCACTGCGAGGTTCCAAGTGTGTTCAAGCTTAGGCTTTTTGGGGTGTCTCAGTTCACCCTTCTGTCTCTATTTTGTAATACTGCCTAGACTTGTACTATACTGTTATGGTAGGGATTTGGTCCCTAACCTGAATACCTGTATATGATGTATGTACATACCGCTTTTGTTCCGTATGTGAATATGTTATGAAAAATCTTTTTGCATACAGACTGTCACAGCTCATTGGACATCTTTCATTTATTGTTTTGGCTTCCGCCAGCCCCTGTACTCTGTATTACTATCTTTACTGTTAAGCAGGCCTTTGGTAATCACGGATTACTGGCCGGTTGCGATGCTTAAACCCATAGGGGCGGGTTTGGGTCGTGACAGAGTGGTATCAGAGCCAGGTTAAACCACGAGTTATACCGCACACACGTGTCCAAATGAGTTATAGGATGTCCTAGAAAAGTAAGTAGGGCATTGCATGAGCACGAAAAGTGTGTGTGGCCATGACATGAATATATGTGCTAATGTGTTAATATGTTTAAAGTATGCAACTGCCTATGTTTATTATTGCCATAATTGCCTATAGTGAAATGGAGAATGCAAGAACTACTGATGAAACTGAATCATCTGACGCTAGAATGGCGAGATTAGAAAGAACAGTTGAACTGCTGACTGAGGCCTTAAAGCAACAACAAAACCAACAGCCCCCACCTCTTCCGGTACAGCCGGAACCGAATGTGAATGATGACATAATTGCTCTAACACAGAAATTCAGCAAAATGAAACCACCATCCTTTCAGGGAGGCCTTGAACCGTTAAAGGCTGAACCATGGGTTCTAGAAACAAAGAAAGTATTTGAAGTGTTCCCATGTTTCGAAGCACACAAGGTATTGCTGGCTACCTTTACTTTGCAAGAGAAGGCCAAAAGGTGGTGGATGCTGGTCCGCGACACCAATACTACCATGAATTGGGCTCAGTTTAAGGGAGCCTTCTTTGAGAAATACTTCCCTCAGTGCGTCAGGGACCGCAAAGTGACTGAGTTTGAACAATTGAAATAAGGTACTATGTTAGTGGCAGAGTATGAATCAAAGTTTACTAAACTCGCCAGATATGCACCACACATGGTGGATACTGATTACAAAAAGGCCAGGAAGTTTGAAGGCGGCCTTAATGTTGAAATACTTGACAGGATAAATGTTCTGAAGTTACTGAAATACGTGGATGTTCTTGACCGAGCAATAATGGCTCAGTCAAACATCGAGGCATTAAAATAGACTGAAACACCAGCGACTGAATGGCACGGTAAGAGACGGGGTTTTAAATTTAAGAAAGACCGGAACAGCCCATTAAACAAAAAGCAAAATACGGGGTCAACAACCAGTTCCAGTCAGGGAAATAGTTCCATACCACCCTGTTCTGAATGTGGTAAGAGGCATGAGGGGATTTGCTATAAAATTTCAGGTGCTTGTTACAAGTGTGGCAAGGTGGACCACATGGTCAAAGATTGCCCTTCTGCTCCTCAGGGCAATAGTAAAGCTGCAGCCAGCGCCACAACATCAATTTGCACCGAAACCAAATCCAAAAGCTACCGGAAAAAAGCCTATGAGGCAAGGCCGAGTGTTTGCACTCATACCGGGAGATGTACAGAATACCGAGACCGTTGTGTCAGGTATACTCTCAATTTGTGCTCAAAATGTTTATGTTCTAATTGATTCGGGGTCTACACATTCATATGTATCGCATGCTTTTTCGCGAAAATTAAATAAACCACTAGAACCTATGAACTATCTGTTAGATGTATCTTCACCTGTTGGAGGATCTATGACTTGTGCTTATATGTACCCTACATTTGAAATTATTGTTGGGGATGTTCATTTGTATATTGATTTACTGCCTCTGAATATTGATCATTTTGATGCGATATTGGGAATGGACTGGTTAATGAAATATCATGCTACCATAGATTGTGTAACAAAACAAGTTGTTTTCCGTCCACCTGGACTGCCTGAATTTGTGTTTAACAGAGTTGGAGTAGTACCTCCCCCATATCTGATTTCATCCATGAAAGTTTTTAAACTGATTAAAAATGGGTGTAAAGGGTATCTGTGTTGTGTATTGACTGTACCTACTGATGCTAAAACTGATGTGAACAGTATTCCTATAGTCAGAGAATTTCCAAATGTTTTTCCAGATGATTTGCCAGGGGATTTAATTGATAGGGAGATTGAATTCACCAATGATGTGATTCCGGGTACACAGCCAGTATCTAAAGCTCCTTACAGAATGGCACCAACTGAATTGAAAGAGTTGAAAGTTCAGCTGCAAGAACTGTTAGATAAGAAGTTCATCAGGCCCAGTACTTCACCGTGGGGCGCTCCAGTTTTGTTTGTGAAAAAGAAAGACGGCTCATTGAGACTCTGCATTGATTACCGTGAATTGAACAAGGTAACAGTGAAAAACAAATATCCATTGCCTCGAATTGATGATTTGTTTGACCAGTTACAGAGTGCCTAGGTTTTCTCTAAAATTGACCTTAGATCCGGATACCACCAGTTGAAAGTCAAACTAGAGGACATTGAAAAGACTGTCTTTCGAACGAGGTATGGACATTACGAATTCCTTGTTATGCTTTTCGGAGTTACTAATGCACCTACTGCATTTTTGGACCTTATGAACAGAATTTTTAAATCATTCCTCGATGAATTTGTAGTTGTTTTCATAGATGACATTTTGATTTATTCCAAAAGCAAGGAAGAACATGAACATCATTTGAACATTGCCTTACAGACCTTAAGAGAACATAAACTCTATGCAAAGCTGACTAAATGTGAATTTTGGCTTGATAACGTGATGTTTTTGGCACATGTGATTAGTAAAGATGGCATGTCAGTTGACCCACAGAAAATTGAAGCAGTGGTGAATTGGCCTAGACCGACTAATGTTACTGAAGTCCGAAGTTTCTTAGGCCTGGCAGGATACTACAGAAGATTTGTGAAGGACTTCTCCAAAATTGCCCTACCATTGACTCAGTTGACTCAAAAAGGGGATATCATTTGACTGGACCGACTAGAGAGAATCAGTTTTTCAAGAATTGAAAACTCGACTTGTGACTGCACCGATTCTCACCTTACCCTCAGGTACGGATGGTTTTACCATATTTAGTGATGCTTCTTATAAGGGTTTGGGATGTGTTTTAATGCAAAACGGTAAAGTTATTGCTTATGCTTCCCGACAACTGAGACCGCATGAAAAGAACTACCCAACCAATGACTTAGAACTTGCCGTAGTGGTATTTGCATTGAAAATTTGGCATCACTACCTTTATCGGGCAACATGTGAGGTGTATACAGACCACAAGAGTTTGAAATACTTCTTCACACAAAAAGAATTGAACATGAGACAGCGAAGATGGTTAGAACTGATAAAAGATTATGACTTGCAAATTTTGTACCATCCAAGAAAAGCTAACACCGTTGCTGATGCACTGAGTCGAAAATCGATTGGAAATTTAGCCTCTTTACTCACCGAGCAGAAAGAATTGCTATGTGACCTTGAAAAATTTAAGGTTGAAATTATTTTGCATGAACAAGGTGGAACCTTAGCCGCTATTTCTGCTCAACCAGCACTGAGTGAGGAGATTAAAGAGAAACAGCAATAGGATGACTTTTTGAAAAAAGTCATTGATGAACGAGAGTCCAAACCGAGGCCGGACTTTAAATTTGAGAACAATGTGTTGAAATTCCAGGGAAGGTTGTGTGTACCGAATGATTCTGAACTGAAAGAAGAATTCTGCAAGAGGGCTACAATTTGAAATTGTCTATCCATCTAGGAAATACGAAAATGTACCAAGGCTTGAAACTGAATTTCTGGTGGCCGGGAATGAAGAAAGAGATTGCTGACTTTGTATCGAAATGTCTTCATTGCCAACAAGTTACAGCTGAACATCAACGACCCGCAGGCTTACTGCAACCCTTACCAATAACGGAGTGGAAATGGAAACATATCACTATGGATTTCATTGTTGGTTTACCTCGCTCCAGTAAAGGTATGGACTCAATTTGGGTTATTGTTGATAGACTGACTAAATCTGCTCACTTCTTACCTATCCAAACAATTTATAATGCAGACAAATTGGCCATAATTTATATTGATGAGATTGTCAGATTGCATAGAGTGCCTATATCTATTGTTTCTGATAGGGACTCGAAGTTTACATCGAGATTTTGGCAAAGCCTACAGACAGCATTGAGTACTGAACTGCGATTGAGTAGTGCATATCATCCTCAGACAGATGGCCAGTCAGAAAGAACCATCAGACTCTAGAAGATTTACTGCGGATGTGTGTTCTTGATTTCCAGGGAAATTGGGAAAGTCATCTACCTTTGGCTGAATTTTCCTACAATAACAGCTTTCATTCGAGTATTGGCATGGCGCCTTTCGAGGCTTTATATGGTAGAAAATGTCGATCTCCGATTTACTGGGCAAAAGTTGGAGATGGGCCTTTGCTTGGGCCCGAAATTGTACATGAAACCACTGAAAAAGTGAAACTGATTCAACAGAGACTGAAAACCACACAAAGCCGACAGAAAAGTTATGCGGATGTCCGAAGGTGAGACAGAGAGTACGAAGTAGGTGATCATGTTTTTGTTAAAGTGACACCGATGAAAGGGCAGACCCGTTTTGGGATTAAAGGCAAGTTAGCGCCGAGATATGTCGGACCGTACGAGATTATTGAAAAGATTAATCCAGTGGCGTATCAAGTAGCGCTTCCTCCTGAAATGGAGCATATGCATAACGTGTTCCATATTTCAATGTTGAGGGATTACCTCCGGGATCCCTTCCATGTGATTGAGCCTACCCGTGTAGTGCTAAGTGATGACTACACTTATGAAGAACGGCCTATTCAGATTGTAAACCGACGGATCAAGAAGTTAAGGAACAAAGAAATTTCGTTAGTGAAAGTTGATTGGCAAAACCATGGTGGCGTATATGCCACTTGGGAAAGGGAAGACGATATGATCAAGAGATATCCTGAACGGTTCCCTCTGGATCCAGTATTCTTCCAAAATGAAGGTAATTCGAGTTTGGAGGACCAAACTCTTTGTAAGGAGGGGAGATTGTGACAACCCTCACCACTGTTTACTGATAATACCACTAGTTACTGCTAAACTGTGACTGAACATGATTAAGTAACTGATTTGACTGACATTCTGAACAGATTGATTGAGTGTATTAGTTTAAACGCATTTCTATCTGTTTGACTGTTAATTAATCTGTTCATGTTTTAAGTGTCGAACTGTGAATTGAAGGCCTTATCGGCGGCCGAATCTGAAATTGATTAGTGTTTCATGTTAATTAGAATTTATGTGATTTTATGGTATGTTTAATTGAAATTTGATTTGGTATGATTAAATTGGATTAAATAATGCTGAATTATATTAAATGAGTTTATTACCCTTTTGCCGTTGAGTGAGCATCTTTAGGCCATTAGTTCATTTCAATTTTGATACACTATCTCAGCCATTTTTCTTGGCCAAAACCGATAGAGAGAGAGAGAGAGAGAGAGAGAGACTTGAGAGAGAATTGTTTCATCTAGAGAATTACTTGGAATTAGAAGATTTGGAGAATAATTGCACAAATTAAGCTTCCATTCTTGAAATTGAGGACCTCAGGTAGGAGAATCATCTTCTTGAACTTGTATTTAAGTTATATCTTGCATGTTTCATGGAAGTTTGGTGATTAGAGTCTAGAATTGGTTCAAAATATTGAATTGAAGCTTAAATCATGCATGCATGTACATGTTCTAGCATTTTGAGGTTGTTTTCATGGAAATTGCTACATGCATGTCTATATCTTGATTATAGTTCATGAATTCATTATGTTTTTGGAAGTTTCGACTCATTTGATTATGTATTGGAAGCTTTTATTTCAATTGAACACTTGCATGTCATATGTTCATCATGTTCTTGAAGTTTTGTTTGGATTTGTGTTTAATTGAACTACCTTTGGGCTTTGATTTTTCAAATTGATCTTTGAAACATGTCATATTAGGGGTTTTATAGTGTTTTCCAGAAAATTAGCCCAAAAGGATCGGATTTGATGTTTTAAAAGTTGAATTTGAGCTTGGAGGTTCAACCTGGAAGTTTCAGATTTTGGACCCACGCTCGAGCGTAAGACTTCACGCTCGAGCGTACACTCTGAATACATGCATCCCGCTCGAGCGGGGAAAGTAACGCTCGAGCGTGAAATGCGTGTATCCAGTACTTTTCATATGTTTACAGTCCGCTTGAGCGAGGGAATGCACGCTCGAGTGAGGACTTGTGTCTCACGCTCGAGGGGAGGTCGAGCGCCCATCGAGCGTGAATTGCATGCATCCAGTACTTTTGCCTATGTTTGTAGTCCGCTCGAGCGAGGAAAGTCCCGCTCGAGCGGAGATCCTTTATCTGCATGTCCGCTAGAGCGTATAAAGCCACGCTCGAGCGAGACCCCTATTTTCAGAAAATTTTGAAAAGTGTTTTAAAGTACATCTTTGCATCCTCCTTCCATTCTAGGCATTCCTAGGGCATGTTTAAGGCATCTTAAGGAGGATATTGATGTAGAACCACACCAAGATAAGTTAGGGGTTAAGTTATCAAACCCAAGTGTGTAACTTAGTGTGTGTTCATTCTGTAACTGTGTAGGGTTGGCATCCGATGACGCTCATTAGCTGCTTATAGCCTAGTGCTCTGTGAGTAACAATGTTGTAAAGATATATTCAATCATGAATATTTTCTGAATGATCAACTGTACTGCTTTCTGAAATGATATTTCTTACTGAATGAATGCTTGTCCTATTTGTGAACTATATTCGTGGCATCCATAGCAATTTACTATTACTGTACTGTACTACTACTGTCACAGAGATCTCTGTCGGTTCCCATGTTTGGAACCACTACTGTTTACTGATATGATAGCCATCAACTGACTATTCAGTCTGTTAAGACCTACTGTACTATTTGCTATTGGATGTACCACTTATGACTGCTATGATCGAATAACTGATATATTGTTCAAATGACTATTTTAAATACTAAAAGGACATTCATTCCTAACCTCTTCATACATATGTTATTCACTGGGCTTTACCTCACTGTTTATATATATATGTAGGTGTCCAGGCACCGGATCGGAGCTAGGAGCGTTGGGTTAAACTCCCTTTTTGTCAAGCCAACCAATGTGCCTCACTACGAGGTTCCAAGTGTATTCAAGCTTAGGCTTTTTGGGGTGTCTCAGTTCACCCTTTTGTCTCTATTTTGTAATACTGCCTAGACTTGTACTGTACTGTTATGGTAGGGATTTGGTCCCTAACCTGAATGCCTGTATATGATGTATGTACATACCGCTTTTGTTCCGTATGTGAATATGTTATGAAAAGTCTTTTTGCATAAAGACTGTCACAGCTCATTGGACATCTTTCATTTATTGTTTTGGCTTCCGCCAGCCCCTGTACTCTGTATTACTGTCTTTACTGTTAAGCAAGCCTTTGGTAATCACGGATTACTGGCCGGTTGCGATGCTTAAACCCATAGGGGCGGGTTTGGGTCGTGACATCAGTATATAGGTATACTGGTATGAGTACAAGATTTAACACCCACGTGTCCACCAGACACAAACAAAAATATATTTAATTCTTGTTATGGGACAAGAATAGTAGTTCCAACCGCATCGAGACGAATGGCTAGTTTCTCGAGATACGATGGCATTTAGTTTCTTGTTCATACACAACAAAATATAAATTGATTATAAAATAAACAAAATAGAAATAAAAATTTGGTGGGTCAGCCCTGCATAAAAAAGTTAGTAAGACCCACCATCCTGCAAAAAAAATAAAGTTAGTATAATTTAATCATAAGTAACTTGCTGAAGAAGTATAAAAATACACCGTTTCATACTTAAATAATTTGAATTGACCAAAACTCAAAGAACGAAAGTTGTACAGAATCAAATTTCCTAAAAGGCATTGTGAACGAATTTAATAGAAACTAAACAGGTTGAGAGAAAAACTTAGACGAAATTCAATCGAAAAATCTGAAGGTGAAAACGAACAAAAAATGCCTTAAGATGATTTTTTTCGGAAAAGTTCAAAACATGAAAAGTGTGCAGAATAATGTTTTACTTCAATTTGTGCAAAACCAAAAAAAAAAAAATGAGCTCGTTTCGTGGGTTAAAACGGCCTCTAAAATTTGCATTGCTAAAATGAATCAAAACTATAATATTTAAGATCATCCGATTATAAGTTCTAATCGATATCTTTAATAAAAAGTTAAAACACAAAAGTTGTCTAGAATCACGTATACATGCCTCTTCTCAAATTTCATAATTTATTGAGGTCGTTTACTATTTTTCAAGATATACAAATCAATACAATTCACGCAATACTAATAAACTCTTGATTAAATTCTTTGTACCTTAATTCCACCACTTCAACCCTTCACTTCCGGCCTACACATATATCCCATGTGCCTCCCGTATACCTAACACCGCTCTGAAGCCAAACTTGCACGGGGATATCATCCCGAGTTTGACTCACACTCCCCGGATGGTTAGCATATACGTACACGCGTAAATCAAAACACTCGTCTACTTATGAGAACGAGACAGCAATATATATATATACAAAACATCTCACTTATGAGAACAAACATAACAATGCCAAGCCTAAGGCATTCCAATAAATCTCATAGTCCTCACTTTTTTTTTAATACACTCTTTCTCACCAACACTAAAATAAAATAACAATCCATTGAGTCATGGTGGAGTATAAGGAATTTATCTATGGGTTCCTAATTTATTTTAATTTCATATAACCATATTAATTTTAATTTCATATAAACATGAACGTGATTACAACTATAAAATAAATCTATATAAAAACCCTAAACATGACATACACAACTAATCAAAATAATGAAAATTCATCAATCAACTAATAACCCTAAACCTTACATACACCATTAATCAAAATAATTAAAATCAATCTATCATCTTTATCTACATACAAAATCAAACTAACAATGCCAAGCCTAAGGCATTCCAATAAATCTCATAATCCTCACTTTTTTTTTAATACACTCTTTCTCACCAACACTCAAATAAAACAACAATTCATAGAGTCATGGTGGAGTATAAGGAATTTATCTATGAGTTCCTAATTTATTTTAATTTCATATAACCATATTAATTTTAATTTCATATAACCATGAACGTGATTACAACTATAAAATAAATCTATATAAAAACCCTAAACATGGCATACACAACTAATCAAATAATGAAAATTCATCAATCAACTGATAACCCTAAACCTCACATACACCATTAATCAAAATAATTAAAATCAATCTATCATTTTTATGTAAATACAAAATCAAACTAACATCAAATAAATAAATAAAAATAACGAATTATACATAAATCAAGGAAAGTAGGTTTTGTACTCACAATATTTTTTTGAAGATCAAAGAAATATTTGAAAGATTAATGAAGCCACCAAAACAAAACCCTAACCCTAGTCTTCCTTTCCTTTCCTTTCCTTTTCTCCTCTTCTATCTGATGCACTCACACAATCCCTCTCTCATGCACTAACTCTCTCTCTCTCTCCCGCAGCCCCTCTCTCGGCTGCTCTGTTTCTCTCCTGCTATTTGTTGTTCAAATTGCGAAATTAAATAAATAGATTTATGAAGAAATCAAATTATATACCAAGAACATATGCTGATAATTACAACTAAATTTCAACAGAAATACACAAAACAATAAAAGGGTAAAGAGACGAAACCGAAGCCTGCACGGAAGCAGTTTCCTTAAAACAGATTTCGCCGCCTCACAGGTCGAGTGCTTGAGGAAACCCGGCGTCTGTCTCCCAGGATACGACAGTCAAAACCAGCTACGGCAGAAGCACTATCTGTCTAGCTTAGCGAACAAAAATAGTGGCAGCACTCTCTCACAATAGGAACTTTCTGGCAAACTGACTTGTAAAATGGAAGCAAAAATTTCTATATTTAAACTTGACAGGAGGGTCTCAATTTATACATGTATAGGGGAGAGAAGAAGAGCCTCCAGCCTTTAAGGCTAGTGATTAAAACACCAAACATCCATAGCCCCTTTCCACAAAATGAAAAGTATGGATGTCCAAAGGATTCACACCCTTTAGCCAAGAAAAAGGATTTAAATACTCTTTAAAATCCTATTCATGAATCTAACATCATGAAGCAATTTATTGGCAATTTCTTATTCAAAACCCAATGGTTTTTGGCTCACTTGGACCCAACACAATAAATGGTTGGGACCCACTTTAATATTTAATTAAAGTCACCACACTTTAATATTAAATTAAAGTCCCCAAAAATCATTTTTTCCAACAATCCCCCACATGAATAAAAATTGACCGAATGACTCAACAAACGGACATTGTTTCAGTAATAAAGACTCTGAAAGAGAGTACAACGGACTAACCCCGACATCAGAGAAGGTAGCTTTTGGCTTTGAACCTCTCCCAGTGAAAACCTATCGAGTTTACTGGCTGATCAGTGAATAAGACATCTTGAACTGCTCTGCCGTTTATGTAAACTGAGACAATAGATCTCACACGGGAATTACTCCTACCACCATTATGTTCTCACTGGTGTGCCCTGTGTGGCCCTGGACACTAGCCTGGTTCAGTGAGTGGTTTCAAAGAATCTTGGCCTGCCCAATTCTTCTAGAAGCGGCCCCACTTCACACTCACATAGGTGACTCTACTTGAGCATCCTGTAATACTCAACTCAACAGCTTAACACATAAGAGTCACTAAAAGCTCAGCTTATCCTCTACACTTGCAGATATCACTGATAGAAGGAACATACCACCGTTACACGCAATTAGGTTGTCCCATTGAACCTAGATCTTGGGATCTCCAGTCAACTAGGTTGGGTTTCCATTCCGGTAACTTCCAAAGGCCTCAACCCCATTCGTTTTGACGACGTTTCGACTAACACTCGACTTAACCCTTTGGTTAGCGGATCCGCAATGTTGTCCTTAGACTTTACATAGTCTAAAGAGACAACTCCATTCGAGAGTAGTTGACGTATGGAATTATGTCTACAACGGATATGTCTAGACTTTCCATTATACATATTACTCTGTGCCCTACCAATTGCAGATTGACAATCACAATGAATACAAATAGCCGGCACAGGTTTAGACCAACGTGGAATATCTTCAATGAAATGGCGAAGCCATTCTGCTTCTTCTGTTGCTTTATCAAAAGCAATTAACTTTGATTCCATCGTTGATCTAGATATACACGTTTGCTTGGAAGATTTCTAAGACACGGCTGCCCCACCAAGAGTGAACACATATCCACTAGTGGACTTTGAGTCCTTTATATCTGATATCCAATTCGCGTCACTATATCCTTCAAGCACCGCTGGATATCGAGTATAATGCAGCCCATAATCCCGAGTGTAGCGTAAATACCTTAACACCCGCACAATGCCCTTCCAATGAGAAGCATCAGGATTACTTGTGTATCTACTAAGCCTGCTAACCGAGTAAGCTATATCCGGCCTAGTACAACTCATCAGATTTATTAAACTTCCAATTACCCGAGAATATTCTAACAGAGAGACACTCTCTTTATTATTCTTGGTAAAATGTAGACTTAAGTCTACAGGTGTCGAAGACACACTCGTATCTGATCCACTAAACTTCTCAAGTGTCTTATCAACATAATGAGACTGAGAAAGTACAATTCCGCCAGATGTTCTGGTAATCTTAATTCCCAGAATAACATCTGCAATGCCCATATCCTTCATGTCAAATTTAGAGTTTAACAACTTCTTGGTAGTTTTGATCATTTCATCGTTACTATCTATAATGAACATATCATCAACATATAAACACAAAATGACATAACCTCTGTCAGTGTCTTTGACATAAATACACTTGTCACATTCGTTGATTCTAAACCCATTTGACAACATTACATTGTCAAACTTCTCATGCCATTGTTTAGGCGCTTGCTTCAAACCATACAATGATTTGACAAGTTTACAGACTTTCTTGCTTTGCCCTGGAGCTGAAAACTGTACAGGTTGCTCCATGTAGATTTCTTCATTCAAATCCCTATTTAAGAAAGCTATCTTTACATCCATCTGGTGTATCTCCAGATTGCGCAAAGCTACTATCACAATCGCCATGCGAATGGATGTTATCCTAGTTACAGGTGAGTGCGTATCAAACTAATCCAGGCCTTCTTGTTGCATGTACCCTTTGATAACGAGCCTCGCCTTATACTTGTCAATTGACCCATCGGCCTTCATCTTCCTTTTTTAAAAAATCCATTTGCAGCCTAAAGGCTTGCAACCTGGAGATAAATCTACCAACTCCCAGGTGTGGTTCTGTAAGATGGAGTCAATCTCACTTTTGATCGCTTCTTTCCATAAAGGACTCTCAGGAGAAGTCACAGCTTCGTGGAAAGTTTGAGGTTCGTTCTCAACCATATAAGTCAAGAAGTCTGGATCAAAAGACTTGGACATCCTAGCCCTCTTACCCCTTCTAGGCTGATCATCACCTTGATTCTCAACTTGATTATCAAAATGATCATCATCACTAGCAAGCTCACCAAATTGCTCCAAAACCTCGGAACCCCTTCTTAGGTTCGGAAAGGAAAAATGTCTTCAAAGAAACATGCATTCCTTAACTCCATGATGGTATTCCTGTAAATGTCTGAAGTTTCAGACTTATGTACAAGAAACCGATATGCACTACTATTATGTGCATAACCAATGAATATACAATCCACGGATTTCGGGCCTATCCTAACCCGTTAGGATATAGGAATCGCCATAATAGCAAGACACCCCCACATTTGTAAGAATTTATAAGAAGGCTTAACGCCTTTTCATAACTCATATGGGATCATGTCCACTTCGCTTCAACACAAGTTTCACACTTGTGTTTCGTCAGAACGACCTTGTCGGACTCAAAAACCATGCGAAAACATGTTTACTGAGAAGAGTCCTTAAGACAAGATTCTTACGAAAGTCCAGAACATACAGGACTTCGTTCAAGGTTAGCTCTTTCCTGAGGTTAACATCAGGACCACCTTTCCCTCAACAAATGAGGCAGTAGAGTTTCCCATAAACAACTTCTTACCATTTGTAATCGGTTCGAAAGTTGTAAACAGCTCCTTCTCGGAGCAGATGTGGCATGTAGCCCTAGTAAAGCTAAAAGCCTCTTGCTACCACAGAAAGATAAACAAACCAACTAAATCTCAAGCAAACATGCTTCAAACAATTAAATAAAATAGCCAATCCATAAGAATTCTATTTAGTCCAAAAGCCTTTCCACGCTTAGATATTCCTATTCAACACAAAAGTTAGTAGTCCAAACATTTTTGTTTTTACATCCCAAATACTATTCATTTGGTTTTATATTTGTTTGCCCATTCCCTTTCGCATAAGTATTCCTGTAAAGAAAGTTAGCAGAAAAAACAACAACAAAATACAAACAAATAATCTAAAAAATTTAATAAATTAAATGAAGTCATCTAGCCAACTTTTAATTATATAAGTAACCAATGCATTAAAATGCCAATTAAATTAAAATCTTAAAATAAAGTTCAATACTCATGAGTTATGAATGAAATTAATTCATAATAAACATTTAAACTATTAACTCCAAATAAATAAGTTAAATTCAAAGTTAATGCACCCAATTAAATAATTCAGATTAATGCTCCCAATTAGATAATTTAGATTAATGCACCTAATTAAATAATTCACATTAATGCACCCAATTAGATAATTTAGATTAATGCACCCAATTAAATAATTCACATTAATCATGTATACAATTCATAAAAACTCTATAACTCCAAAATACATTAAATTATGTAATCTAGTCTAGAAAATAATAAGCATGTAAGAAATTAAAAACTAGAATAGAATTAGCATGTCAAAATTGCAACATTCATAAATTATATTTTATAACCTTAAAATTCATGCAAATTATGATAGAGAATTCTAACTAAACTAAGCAATTAGAGAGTACCATTGCAAAATTTACAATCATTGAAATAGTGAGCAATTCCGCAACAATTCCTACTAACATTATACAAAACTAACCTAATAGTCTATATAAATCTATTCGATCAATTTCATAGAAAATATATAAAAATTTGTTTTAAGCTTGTTGTTCAAATTGCGAAATTAAATAAATAGATTTATGAAGAAATCAAATTATATACCAAGAACATATGCTGATAATTACAACTAAATTTCAACAGAAATACACAAAACAATAAAAGGGTAAAGAGACGAAACCGAAACCTGCACGGAAGCAGTTTCCTTAAAACAGATTTCGCCGCCTCACAGGTCGAGTGCTTGAGGAAACCCGGCGTCTGTCTCCCAGGATACGACGGTCAAAACCAGCTACGGCAGAAGCACTATCTGTCTAGCTTAGCGAACAAAAACAGTGGCAGCACTCTCTCACAATAAGAACTTTCTGGCAAACTGACTTGTAAAATGGAAGCAAAAATTTCTATATTTAAACTTGACAGGAGGGTCTCAATTTATACATGTATAGGGGAGAGAGAAAGAGCCTCCAGCCTTTAAGGCTAGTCATTAAAATACCAAACATCCATAGCCCCTTTCCACAAAATGAAAAGTATGGATGTCCAAAAGATTCACACCCTTTAGCCAAGAAAAAGGATTTAAATACTCTTTAAAATCATATTCATGAATCTAACATCATGAAGCAATTTATTGGCAATTTCTTATTCAAAACCCAATGGTTTTTGGCTCACTTGGACCCAACACAATAAATGGTTGGGACCCACTTTAATATTTAATTAAAGTCACCACACTTTAATATTAAATTAAAGTCCCCAAAAATCATTTTTTCCAACACTATTAACTTCTAAACCTACTTGATTACTTATGTTATATTATATAGATAATGACCTAATTTCCTATTCTAATCTAACTATTATATAATATTATATTATATAATACAGCATAATTATAATATATATAAATATAAATATAAGATAAAAAATATATATATATAACACCTCTCTTTTTTTTATATATAACAAATATAAATATTTAAATATTTAGATTAATTATATATAATTAAATAACACATTAAATTAATTAATTATCACATTAAATTCATTAAATATCACATTAAATTCTTATGTAACACACAATTAATAAAGTCAAAAATAAAATAAGATAATAATAACCATAATAATAATAAATAATGACTAAAGAAAAATTAGAGTCGCTACAATATACACACCTCAAAAGAATCTCGTCCCGAGATTCGATAGGAGAGAGTACTAAGCAAAAAGTTCTAGGTGCATAAGCCGAACTTTCTCTTCTAACTCCCAGGTAATATCGTTCTCATCCTCGCTCCACTGCACTTTCACCAAGTTCACTTTCTCGCGCCGTAACTGCTTTACATCTCGATCTAGAATAGTAACCGGTCGCACCACATACGTTAGATCATCACTAATCTCCAACACTTCTGGTGATGCTACTTGGGAAGGGTCTTACACACAATTCCACAATAAAGAAACATGGAACACATTGTGAATCATAGCTAAAGCAGGTGGTAGAGCTAATTTATAAGCCACATTACCAATCCTCTCAGTGATCGCATATGGTCCCACAAATCTAGGTGCCAACTTTCCCTTCTTTCCGAACCATATGATACCCTTCATCGGCGAGACCTTCAAAAACACAAAATCTCTAACATTCAACTCAACCCCCTTACGTTTTTTATCAGCATAACTCTTCTGACGGCTTTGTGTAGTCTTAATGCGTTCCCGAATAATGTTCACCTTTTCCGTGGTCTCTCTCACCAACTCTAGCCCTAACAACGGCGCATCTCCTACCTCCATCCAACAAGCAGGTGATCGACATGGCCTCTCATACAAAGCCTCAAAAGGTGCCATCCCGATACTGGAGTGATAATTATTATTATAAGCAAACTCCACCAATGGCAAATGTTCTTCCTAACTACCACCAAGATCGAGGACACAAGCTCTCAACATATCCTCCAAGATCTAATTTACCCGCTCAGTTTGCCCATCCGTTTGAACATGATAAGCCATACTCAATTCTAACCTATCACCCAAAGCATGCTGAAAACTCTCCCAAAACTCTGCCATAAACAACGGATCATGATCCGAAACTATAGAAACTGGTGCGCCATGAAGTCGCACCACCTCTCGAATATACAACCTAGTTAGTTTATCCGCAGTTCGGTGAACACTGATAGGAATAAAATGAACAAACTTGGTGAGTCGATCCACTATCACCCAAATAGATTCATTGTCTCACTTAGACCGCGGCAATCCATCCACGAAGTCCATAGAGATGTACTCCCATTTCCAAGTAGAAATCTCAAGAGGCTGTAAAAGTCCAAACGGTCGTTGGTGTTCTGCTTTAACCTGTTGGCGCATATAACATCGAGAAACATACTCTCATACATCCTTCTTCATACCTTCACACCAAAACGTCATCTTCAGGTCATGATACATCTTAGTCCCACCAGGGTGAATGGTATATCGAGACCTATGGGCATCATCCATAATCTTTTTCCTCAATTCAACAATGTTAGGCACACACAACCTGCCATTGAATCGCAATCCCCCATCTGAGTCCACAGACCAATCAGTAGGACAATCATCGTTCAAATCCACTACAAGGTTATCGAGCTTGCTGACGAGAAATCCATACAAATTCTATATCTAACGAAGTTTACCCAGTACCATCGACTGCACGGTTAAACTACCAATGTATGCCCTCTCAACACTCTCTATTGGTTGAACATCATGCATCGAAATTAACTCCAAGGACTTCCATTCCTGAATCATCAAAGAAGCTATAATCCTATGTTGTCGACCAAGTGCATCTGTGACCACATTTCCTTTTCCCGGGTGATAAAGGATCTCGAAATCATAACTACTGACGAATTCAACCCACCTCTGTTGCCTCATGCTCAATTCTTTTTGAGAAAAAAGATATTTGAGACTTTTGTGATTTGTGTATAACTCAAAGTGCTCCCCAAACAAGTAGTGTCGCCACATTTTCAACGCAAAAACAACTGCTGCCAACTCTAAGTCATGAGTAGGGTATCCTCTCTGATGAGGTTTTAACTGTCGAGAAGCATAACATGCAACCTTCTGATGCTGCATCAACATACATCCTAACCCAGTTCCACTCGCATTAGTAAACACTACTAACTTTTCCCCTTGTACTGGTATAGTTAACACCGGTGCTGTAGTCAACCGCTGCTTTAACTCCTAGAAAGCTCTCTCATAATCATCTGTCCATAAGAATTTCACATTCTTGCGGGTCAACTTGGTCATGGGTACTGCAATAATGGAAAACTTCTCTATAAATCTCCTGTAATAATCGGCTAGTCCTAAAAAACTTCTCACCTCTGTAGGGTTCGTGGGCTACTTTCATTCTTTGACCGCAAGAACTTTTTCAAGATCTACCGCTATCTCCTGATTGGACACAACATGACCCAAAAACCGAACTTCTTTCTCCCAAAAGTGACACTTATTGAACTTAGCATATAACTGCTACTCCCTCAAAGTTTGCAACACAACTTTTAAGTGTTCTCTGTGTTCCTCATCATTCTTAGAATACACCAGGATATCATCTATGAAGATAATCACAAACTTATCTAGATACGGTTGAAAAATTATGTTTATCAAGTCTATGAAATAGGCAGGAGCATTGGTCAAACCAAAAGGCATTACAGGAAATTTGTACAACCCATACCGAGTCCGAAAAGCAGTAAGCAGTATACTTTTCTCTAACACAGCCATCTGATGGTAACCCATTCTGAGATCAAACTGAGAAAATATGGCTGCCCCCTTCAACTGATCATACAAGCCATCAATTCTATGTAGCGGATACTTGCTTTTGATAGTTACCTTGTTTAGCTCTCTATAATCTATGCACATACGGAGAGTGCCATCTTTCTTGGAGACAAAGATCGTGGGTGCTCCACACGAGGCGTTACTTGAACGAATGAACCCTTTCTGAAGCATCTCTTCTAGCTGCTTCTTCATCTTCACAAGCTCTTTAGGCGCCATTCTGTATGCCACCTTAGAAATCGGTGCAGTTCTCAGTACTAGGTCAATACGAAATTCTACTACCCGTCGAGGTGGAGGTCTAAGTATCTCCTAAAATACATCCTCAAACTCACGCACCACATCTACCTCACTAATATCCTGCTTAGGGATTTCTACCGAACATAGAAAACTTGTCATCACCGACTCTTCCCCATCGCTAGAAGTGTGGGTAAGCCGTGGCATACCGGGAATATCTATATTTACAGTCCTTCCAGTACAATCTAGAGTCACAAAGTGTTTTCGCAGCCAATCCATACCCAAAATAATTGTAAACCCCTCAAACCCTAAAACAATTAGGTCTGCATACCAAACTCTACCCGCAAAATCGATCTCAAAATCTTTACACATCTCATAAAGAGTAACTGCCCCTCCTGAAGGGGTCTCAGCACGAATAGGTCTAGGCAAGGAGGTAGTTATAATATGTTCTCTTTCTACAACTGCCTAGATATGAAACAATGAGAGACATCAATATCAAAAAGTACCCTAATGGATTCTTGGAAAAAGATTAAAGATACCTTCCAACCATCACTTTCAAGTTAATCACACAAAAAGAATTCGTTCAAAACTACTTAGAATAAACTCAACCACCAAACTAAACCAGCTAACTCATATTTCCACAATCCGAGGATCACCTAAACTCTCACAAGTCTAGAGTAACCTAGAGCTCTGATACCAAACTGTCACGCCCTAAAATTTGGACAATTAAATATTAAATTAGAACTAAACCCCAATCAATATTCCATCATCCAAATCCTAGAGGTGAAAAAAAAAAAAAAAAAACTAAACGCCAACCAAACCATCAACCATAATTTCATAACTAACCAATACCTCCAACATTAAAATAACAATAAATAGACCAAAATAACTTAAATAATGTACAGTTACAAACCATGCCAAATTATTTCAATACTAAAGTCATAAAAAAAAATAATAAATACATAAACTAATATCAACCCTAAACTCAAGAAAACAAAAGAAGTCCAAACGACAAATCCAACAACTACAGTAATTCCACATCACCACCGTAGCCCCAACTAATCCTGCAAAAGAAATTCGACTACGGTCAAACAGAACGCACCCGAGTTGCCCAGAGACAAAACGGGTCAGTATACAGGTATACTGGTATGAGTACAGGATTTAACACCCACGTGTCTACCAGACACAAACAAAAATACATTTAATTCTTGTTACAGGACAAGACAAGTAGTTTCAACCACATCGAGACGAATAGGTAGTTTCTCGAGATACGGTGGCATTTAGTTTCTTGTCCGTACACAAGGAAATATAAATTGATTATAAAATAAACAAAATAAAAATATGGTGGGTCAACCCTACATAAAAAAGTTAGTAAGATCCACCATCCTGCAAAAAAAATAAAGTTAGTATAATTTAATCATAAGTAACTTACTGAAGAAGTATAAAAATGTACCGTTTCATACTTAAATAATTCGAATTGACCAAAACTCAAAAAACGAAAGTTGTACAGAATCAAATATTTTTAAAGGATTGTGCGAACGAATTTAACAGAAACTGAACAGGTTGAGAGAAAAACTTGATAGAAAAAATTTAGACAGAATTCAATCGAAAAATCTGAAGTTGAAAACGAACAAAAACTGCCCTAAGATGATTTTTTTCGGAAAAGTTCAAAACATGAAAAGTGTATAGAATAATGTTTTACTTGAATTTATTTGAAACAAAAAAAAAATGAGCTCGTTTCATGGGTTAAAACAGTCTCTAAAATCTGCATTGCTAAAATGAATCAAAACTATAATATTTAAGATCATCCGATTATAAGTTCTAATCGATATCTTTAATAAAAAGTTAAAACACAAAAGTTGTCTAGAATCACGTATACATGCCTCTTCTCAAATTTCATAATTTATCGAGGTCGTTCACTATTTTTCAAGATATACAAATCAATACAATTCATACTATACTAATAAACTCATGATTAAATTCTTTATACTTTAATTCCACCACTTCCGACCTACACATATATCCCATGTGCCTCCCATTAGGGGTGAGCAGCGGATATACCGATCCGCCAAAACGACCGAACCGAACCGATTCGCCGCATTTTGGATGGATGTGTGATGACGAGCAGACGGCTGCGGATTGATTTTCTCCAATCCGCCAATTTGGCGGACAGATGGCGGATTTGAGGTCCCTTTGGCCGCAACCGAACCGCTAAACCGCAAGCACCCTTAATAATTTATAAGACTTTGTGTTTTCAATTTGTTTAAATATTTTGTTTGTGTTTTCAATTGAAAAAGAGTTTAAATATTCTGTTGAAAAAAAGTTTTCAACTTGAATATATTTTTTGAATTAAAAAAATAAACTTATTATTTATTTATATTTTTTGGTTTTTAAATCTAACTCTAAAAGTAATAAATAGAAAATATGATATATGCTGGTTGGTTTTTTGTTTTCAAAAACATATATATATATGTAACAATATAGAGACATACAATCTCTACTACTGCTCTGTTCATGATTTTGGTGGTTTGAATTGTTTTTATATTTTAAGAACCACATATTGTAATACTTTATGTGGATAAGGCATGCTGTGATTGTAATATGTGGATGAGGCATGCAGTGATTTTGATATTCTAAAGTTTCAAACTTTCTTTCTTTGGATGAGGCATGCAGTAATTGTAATACTTTTTTAAGTCATTGACTGTAATACTTTCTTAATTTCAAACCGCCAAACCGATTCGCATCCATCCACCAAACCGTCAATCCGCTTAATCCACATCCGCCGGATTGGTGGACGGATGTGGATTGATTTTCTCCAATCCGCCAATCTGGCGGACGGATGGCAGATTGGAGGTTCTGTGGCCGCAACCGACCCGCGCCCACTCCTACCTCCCATATACCTAACACCGCTCCGAAGCCAAACTTGCACAGGGATATCATCCCGAGTTTGACTCATACTCCCCAGATGGTTAGCATCTACGTACGCGCGTAAATCAAAGCACTCGTCTACTCATGAGAACGAGACAACAATATACATATATAAAATATCTCACTTATGAGAACAAACATAACAATGCCAAACCTAAGGCATTCCAATAAATCTCATAATTCTCACTTTTTTTTTAATACACTCTTTCTCACCAACACTCAAATAAAACAACAATCCATGGAGTCATGGTGGAGTATAAGGAATTTATTTATGAGTTTCTAATTTATTTTAATTTCATATAACCATATTAATTTTAATTTAATATAATTATTAATGTGATTGCAACCATAAAATAAATCTATATAAAAACCCTAAATATGGCATACACAACTAATCAAAATAATGAAAATTCATCAATCAACTAATAACCCTAAACCTTACATACACCATTAATCAAAATAATTAAAATCAATCTATCATCTTTATGTAAATACAAAATCAAACTAATATCAAATAAATAAAAATAACGAATTATACATAAATCAAGGAAAGTATATTTTGTACTTACAATATTTTTTTAAAAATCAAAAAAATATTTAAAAGATTAATGAAACCACCAAAACAAAACCCTAACCCTAATCTTTCTTTCCTTTTCTTTTCTTGCACTCGCACAATCCCTCTCTCATGCACTAACTCTTTCTCTCTCTCCCTCTCTGTCGCGGCCCTCTCTCGGCTGCTCTGTTTCTCGCCTCTTTCTTTTTTTTTTTTTCCTCTTCTTTGTTCTGCTGTTAACTTCTAAACCTACTTGATTACTTATGTTATATTATATAAATAATGACCTAATTTCCTATTCTAATCTAACTATTATATAATATTATATTACATAATACAACATAATTATAATATATATAAATATAAATATAAGATAAAATATATGGCTTCTTCTTAAGTGTGCAACCCACAAAAGGTGTAAGTGGGTTGCACACCATGTGCCACTCACACAAAAGGTGTAAGTGTAAGGTGTAAGTGTAAGTGGAAGGTATAAATGAAATGTATAAGTTGCACACCATGTGCCACTTACACAAAAGGTGTAAGTGCAAGGTAAAAAAGGTGTAAGTGTAAGGTGTAAGTGAACACAAAAAGGTGTAAGGTGTAAGTTGCACACTATAGCATTACCCAAAATATATATATATATATAACACCTCTTTTTTTTTTTTTTTTTTACATAACAAATATAAATATTTAAATATTTAGATTAATTATACATAATTAAATAACACATTAAATTAATTAATTACCACATTAAATTCATTAAATATCACATTAAATTCTCATGTAACCCATACAATTAATAAAGTCAAAAATAAAATAAGATAATAATGACCATAATAATAATAAATAATGACTAAAGAAAAATTAGGATCACTACAACCTGTCACAAAAAGAAGAGATTCCGGCGGTGGTTCGTTCACCTGGGGCACTCTGACGATTAAGTCAGTTATCTCTCAAAGACTCAATGCTAATCCTGGACTCCCATTTAGATTGGGATAAACTCCCTAAGAGTCTTATCTTTATCTAAACTGAAGTTCTCAACCATTCTAGGATTCTTGTCTCTTATCAGCTCATCCCGAATTTCGGGATCTTCGCAGATAACCTCGGCCTAGCCGAAATTATCTCGACATCATGACCAAGACACGTGACACCTCGACTGGCATTTCGGTGCCACCTTGACCACGTATTGTCATTCAAAAAATATGTCCTCACACTTATATGAAGGTTTG
Organism: Camellia granthamiana; assembly: GCA_036172215.1. NCBI lineage: Eukaryota > Viridiplantae > Streptophyta > Magnoliopsida > Ericales > Theaceae > Camellia > Camellia granthamiana. The sequence continues at coordinate 12,283,880 of CM069907.1, forward strand.
TGTTATGAATACAGAAAGTAATCACATAACTATATACAAAATGTGTGATTGGATAAAAATTTATATTTAAAAAATCTCATTCAGCCGTATACGTTTTCTGGTTTTGGATATGTATTGATTGACTTTTTTCATTGAAATTTGTTTCCCCTTTTCACTAAACTTATTTTAAGAATTTTTAAATATTTAATTTTTTAAATTCTACTTGATTAGATTAGAAGTTTAACAAATAAAAAAATAAAAAAGCAAAATTTGGAAAAGCAAAAAATAAAGTTATCTTTGGATTTTTTTTATTTATTTATTTTTTGTCTTTAATGAATTTTTTTGAATTTTCTTAAAACTACTTTTAAAATTCTTTGGATTTGAAAAGTTAAAAAAATTTAAAAAATTAAAATAAAAAATAAAAAGATTGAAAAAAAAATTCCACTTTGTTAGTTAGATGAGAAACTCGATTTCTATGCCTCACTTAGTCTTTTGGGAAGTGGGTTATAACCCACTTCCCAAATTATAACTCACTTGTCTCTCTCACAAAAAGTTGATTATAATCAATTTTTAATCAAAAAGTTGATTATAACCATCTTTCCAAAATAGTTCTAATCGATTTTGATCCAAAGGAGAAAGAAATGTGTATAATCATTGCACAACAAAAAATACCATCAATAAAATTTGGAAACTCAAAATGCCCGTTACCAAGGGATTTAAAAAAATGTAATGTTAAAACCCTTATTACTGATTGACCAAATTACTTTTCAAGTTAATAATTTCTCTTACCATCAATAAAATTAGGAAACTCAAAATGCCCATTACCAATGGATTAAAAAAATGTAATTTTATAACCAAAAATGCTTCAGACCCCCACTGGGGGTCGACCCCTAGTGAGGTGTAACTCCGTGATTAGGCAAAAAAAAAACTATTTTATTTATTTATTTATTTATTTTGATTTTCAGCCAGTGGGGGTGCGCCACGTCACTGGGAGGGTGTGACCCCCACTGGGGTCTGCAGCACTTCTCATTTTATAACCCTTATTACTGATTGACCAAATTACTTTTCAAGTTAATGATTCTCTTTTACATTTTGTAAGGTCTTTTTGCCAATTCACATAAATTTGGCAAAAAATTTTGTTCCCCGTACTTGGAAAATTTATTTGGTAATATGAATATTGGCTCAATAATTTCAACAGTTACACAATCATGTGAATCATTTTAGCCTTTTTGTTTGGCAATTAAGTTAAAGCTCAACTTTTTGACCTTTTGATTTTTTTAAGTCATATTCAGTATATTTCGTTTTAAATTTTTAAAAATTGAGTTTTTTATTTTTTGTATTTTTTTATCTTTAGTGAATATTTTTAAAATTTTAAATAATTTTTTAACTTTTTTAAATTCATCTTACTTGGATGTATCTAAATAGTAAAATATTTGTGAAAAAATATTTTAAAAAATTAATAAATACACAAAACTACGAAAAATGTACTGAATTTTTATATTATTTTAATATTTTTTGAAGATTTTTTTCACAAATATTATACTTTTTAAATGTATTTATGTTAGGTGTATTTAAAAATTAAAAAAATTGCTTAAAATATAAAAAATATTCATTGAAAATATTAAAATATGAAAAAATATATATATATAATTTTCTGAAAACTGTTTTTTGAAAATTAAAACCAAAAAAAAAAAATCATCTTTTAATCTACTTTTCAAAATAAATCTTATGAGCAGGCTTTACGTAAACTTGTGGCATTATGTTGTGATTGGGCAATGCACTAACGTTAATAATTTCAAGCAAGTCCAATATTCAAGGACGCAATAAATTTTGTGCGGTCATTTAACCATTTAAGTTTAAGATTAAAATAAAAATAAATTTTAAGGAGTGTAGTTTTAATATAATTTTACTTGAGTATTAAACTCAAATAATTAAATTAATTATTTTATTAATGTGTATTATTATCAAATATATATATATATATAACAATGGAAGGGTTAGTTTGAAAATGTCTTTCAAATAAATGGTTCAGATTTGTCTACATTTAAAAACAATGGCTCAGATTTACTTTTACAAATTTCTCTCTCACAAACTATCTTCAACAGTCCAGATTTATCTAATTTAAAAACAACGGCTGAGATTCAAAAAAAGATTCAATGGTCTAGATTTATCTAAAAAATAAGATTCAATGGTCCAAATATGTTTAACTATCAACTCTTACCAACCCACTACACTTTACTTCATCACTGTGAAAGAATGAAGAACAAAGCTCTGAAGAAGGAAGGAACAAAGAACGATCGAGATTCAATAGTCTAGATTTATCTAAGAAATAAGATGCAATGGTCCAGATATGTTTAACTATCAACTCTTATCAACCCACTACATTTTACATCATCACTGTGAAAGAAGGAAGAACAAAGCTCTGAAGAAGGAAAGAACAAAGAACAATCGAAGGAAGAACAAAACTCTAAAGGAAGATCAAAGCTTTGAAGGAAAAACAAAGCTCTTTGCATTCTTTGTCATTTTTTCTCCACCATCACCAGGTAAGGCACTCTTATCTCCTCACTTCTTTTTTTTTTTCTTTTTTTTTTTTCCAGTTCATATAGCTTTGTTTTTTTTCCTCTGTTTTTGAACATGGGTTTCATCCCGTCATGCATTAAAATGACATATCTCAGACATGCATCATTTTTTTACCTCTATTTTTTTTTCTAGTTCATCTCGTCGTCCCCACCCTTTTTTTTTTTTTTTTCCAACTTATAGACTTTGTTTGATTCTTAGTTCTTTGTTAAAAATCTGAAGCCAAAAAAAAAAATACATATGTTGTGTTTTGTTCTTAGTTCTTTTTTTGTTTTATTTTTTCAATTAAATGAGTTAATATTAACATTAATTGGGTTGAGATTTGCTTTAATAATCAATGGGGTTTCAACACCCACTTCTCTTTCTATCAAATGGGAGTTAAAGAAAAATGTGTTTCACGTTAACAATGGGTTAATGAAAAATGGGTCTCATAGCTCTTTTGTTAACACCCATTATTTGGTTCTTACCTCTTTGTTTGGTTCATTATTATTTGTTAAGAATCTGAAGCCAAATAATAATAATTATTATTATGTGTTGTGTTTTGTTCTTAGTTCTTTTTTTGGTTTTATTTTTCCAATTAAATAAGTTAATGTTAATATTAATTGGGTTGAGATTTTCTTTAATAATCAATGGGGTTTCCACACCCACTTCTCTCTCTATCAAATGGGGGTTAAGGAAAAATGGGTTTCATGTTAACAATGGGTTAAGGGAAAATGGGTCTCATAACTCTTTGTTAACACCTATTGTTTGGTTCTTAGTTCTTTGTTAATAATCTGAAGCAAAAAAAAAAAACAACAATGATTCATCCCACTAAAAACACTACCACTAATAACACTAATGCATTAAAAAAGTAAAAAAAAAAAAAAAAAAAAATACAACTCCAAGAACAAAACATCACATCATTACTGGTGGTACCCACTGCCACCTAATTAGTGGGAGCACTAATTAGTGCTCCCACTCATTTTCCAAAAAAAAATATGTATTGTGTTTTGTTCTTAGTTCTTTTTTTTATTCTATTTTTTTCAAGTAAATGAGTTAATGTAAACATTAATTGGGTTGATATTTTCTTTAATAATCAATGGGGTTTCAACACTCCACTTCTCTCCCTATCAAATGGGGGTTAAGGTTAAGGAAAAATAGGTTTCATGTTAACAATGGATTAAGAGAAAATGGGTCTCATAGCTCTTTGTTAACATTCATTGTTTGGTTCTTACCTTTTTGTTTGGTTCTTAGTTCTTTGTTATTGATTACAAATTTTTATTTTTAAAATATTTTATTATATATGTTGACTTTTGTAGAATTGGTTTAAAAAATATATGAAACTCAAAAAGATATATAAAACTAGATTGCTTCGATGGAGATGTAACAAGGTAATTTCAATTTGAAAGTGTTTTGATATATATACATATATATATATTTTCTTTTACTAATATACTAACTTTTTTATTTTCATAAATTAATAAATTGTCGTGCATGCTCTTGACTGGGAATACATACAAGTTGATACAAAGATTTTTGGAAAGCGATGAGGTGCTCCTAGGAATTCTAAAAAAGAATAAGTTTGAAGATCATATTTATTTTGTAAAAAACGTACATATGCTAGCTACGATCCAGATTTTTAAAGTTTCTTATCGATGTGAATTTTATTACTTACAATAGCTTTGTAAAACCTTTTATCTACGTGAAATTTATAACTAAGTTTAGATATACGTTAGATAATATTCATTTGATTTATTGGCTTATGCTATGAATTTGTTTTTGTAAATATAACACACTAAGTGATATAGTCTTTTTTTGTTTTTTGTTTTTTCTTCATAATATCCTCTTGAATTAGTTTAAAGAAAACTAATCATATTTTTATTTGATTGAATTTAAATTTTTGCTTCCATATATATTTTTATCAAGAAGGGTGTTGCTTTTATATTAAGTTGATAATTTATTTTCATATAGGATTGGATTGTGTACGTATTAATCTATTTAAATAATTGTTCATTGCATAAATTTTGTCATTTTTTTTTTTTTTTTGGTTTTGCAAAGCATGGCTGGTGAGCTTTATTTATTTGTCATTTTTTTTGGTATTGTAAAATATTGGTTGATGTGCTTAATTTGTTATTTTGCATTTTCTTTGTATTACAGAACATTGGCCGGTGTGCTTAATTTGTTATTTAACATTTTCTTTGTAATGCAGAGCACCAACTGGTATGCTTAATTTGTTGTTTATTTTTTTCGATTACAGAGCACTGGCTAGCGTATTTCGTTTGATTTTTATTATATGTTTCTATGTTGTGGGACTTACATTTTATTATTTGTTTAAAATCTTTATATTTTTGTTCTGCTTGAATTTTACGTAGTATTTATGTGTTTATTTTTCATTATTTCATTTACCTATAAATTTTGAAAATTTATGTTTAAATTGATTTATTTACCAAGTAGCATACAATTTATTTATTTTTCAATTATTTAATTTTATGCACTGTAAACTGACCACCAAACCATAAAAATTGGTAGATTTCAACCATTAGATTAAAATTGATACAAAACTATAGCCATGAGATCTTTCTTATTTATTTCAACCAAAGCTCACTCTCTAAAAAAATGTGGAATATAAAAATTTATTTGGGTACTATTATTGACTAAGGTAATAAAGTGCTTATTTTCTGTTGCAAATTGTGGGTAGGTTAAAAAAACAAAAATACTACAATAATAAATATTTGGTGATATGGTCTTTGTTTGCATTTGTGTCATCACTATTTTCACGTTTTCTTGATAAATTGTAGCAATTTCCGTCACATTGCCTTCACCACTACTAATCATGGACACTATCATTTTTTGCCATTTAAATTTTTGTTTGACAAACAAAAAGGCAACTATTTTTGCATTGAGAATTTGAGTTCAAATCCTATATCAATCACAATTGATATTATTAAAACTTGCTTATTGTTAAAAATAAAAAATTCTAGCAAAACTTATTATTAAATTCAATTGGACAGTTTTTATATGTTTATCGTTAAGTTTGCAGTACAGATGAGGAGGGTCTAATTTTTTTTATTAAGTTACATCTCTCTATATTTTATAATTTTACAAAATATTTAGATTGAGTGGATCTGAAAAGTGAAAAATATTACTTAAAATATTTAAAAAGTTCACTAAAAATAATAAAATACAAATTAAAAATTTAAACACTGTTTTTGGAAACTCCAGAACGAAGTGAGTTTTGGATTTTAAATTTATAAAAATTATTTTTAATATATACAACCAAATAAAATTTTAAGTTTAACAAACTCTTTTGAAAAATCTAATTATAAAATTCATTCGAAAATCCAAAACCATACGAATTATGTAACAATTCAGATTTTTAATTATTCTGTAGAATTTATACTAATATTATTTAATCACAGTTCGGAAAATATATTATTTATTATATATTATTATGTGTAATTTTGTAAAATAATATAATTATTAAAAGTTTAGGGGTCAAAATATAAATAATAATAGATGAATAATAATAATAATAATGGGTGTGGTACTAAAATAAATAATTAATTTTCTGTTAGTATAAGATAGAGTGTAATTTAATTAGGAATTAATTTATTAATAATTATATTAAAATATTGGGTCAAAATATAATTATCTTAAATATCTATTAAGAATAAGAATGAATCTATGAATTTATTATCGAATCTGTGATTGAATCTAAAGAGGGGATTCGGCCTAGCCACGTGTTGACCAGGTGTTCCGTTCATCTCCCTATAAATAGGGAGAGGTGATCCGAAGAAAGAAAGAAGAAAGAAAATGAAAGAAAGGAAAGAAGAAAAGAAAGAGAGAAAGGAAAGAAAAGAAAAGAGAGGAAGAAGGAAAAAAATAGTGGAAGCTGATAGGGTCTTTGATAGTGAAAAGAAAGAGTAAGGTATTAAAGTTAAGGTGAGTTATATTATACCTTGAGCCACCAAAATGTATTTTACGTGTGTTTTGACTTACCATATTTATTTTATACAAGTTATGTTTTATAAATTATATTAATATTTCAGTTACGTGGATTAATTCCTGAACCCTATTTGTTAAAAGAAAACCCATGGATATATTTGTTTTATATTTTAAGAATATTTGACTATGACCTTATATACAGTTATGTTTTGTAAGTACCACCACAGGAGTCCCATGCCTTGGGAGGCTTAAATAACCATTGGCATCTGTTTGACCACTTTGTGGTCCTCTGTCTGTCATGGATCCATTGACCTCTGTTCTGTGAGGAGTTAAGTGCTACACTATTGTGGGAGCCACCTCTAGAATCCGTACCTCTGTTCTGTGCAGACCAAAGTGTTATGCGGAGCTAAGTGCTACACTATTGTGGTAGCCACCTCTAGAATCCGTACGAGCCACCTCTTGAATCCGTACCTCTGTTCTGACTGTCACTTCTGTGACCTATGTTCTATTCTATTCAGTACCATAGTTATAGTTGTTTACTTACATAATTTCTGTATTTCAGTTTCTGCCACTTAAATGATTTGTTTACCAAATTACCGTGGTTATGGTTATTTATTTACATAATCTCATTTTTGCTACTTAAAGGATTATTTGTTTCGACTAAGTTATCTTAAATGTTTTTGCCTAACTAACTATCCATAGTTATTTCGTGTCCCTTATACTCTTGGTATAATATTTCTTACTCTGTCATGTGCTTATAGTTGTTTACCAATTTTCAGGATACATGCAATTCAGAAATAGCTTTTGGAAAGTCTTAGATACGGGGCTACGGAATAGACACACACAACACTTTTATTGATATTTTTATATGTAAATATCGGCCTTTTTGGTCAATAAATTTTTGTAATAAAAATAGAAACTCCGATGATTATTTTGGTACCCTTACTTAAATATTTCTTCCGCTTGCGTTTATTTATTTGTTTATGAATTGGCCGAAGGTAACTTCAGTTACTGGCCATCACGATACTTAACCCTTGGATACGGGGAGCAGGTCGTGACAAATTATCTATTTATATTAACACCTCAATTTTTCTTTTTGCAACAAATTGAATAAATTCCATTTTAACTGTCACGACCCCATTCCGCCCCTAGTAGAATGGTGCCGTGATGGCTAGTAATGCGAGATTACCAAAGGCCAACTTACAAAAATTAACACACAATCAGAGTATAAATATATGGGGCCTACATGTGCGGAAGCAAATTTAAATCTAAGTAGTCCATAAAAGCTGTGCATAGATCAAATGAGATGACATACATCTTAACATGATTTACAACTTGGATACAAATAAAATAAAGTACATGTTACATCTTGATCAAAAGGCTTCTCAAGCCGACATATACAAAAGAAGTGAATTAAAACTAGGAAACATAATCTTCAAGAGGTTAGCAAAACATGAATCCAAAACATCTTACAAAACACATCTAGGCGTCACCGCCTTCTTGCTTGTTACCTACATATATATAAGGAGAGGGTAAGCTTGGATACTCAATGAATGATATAATTAATAAAGGTTTGAATGAATGATATCCGAGATCTTTATCAAAACAATACATATCATAGCTTGTAAGAAAACATGGGATGAATCAAGTTCATCAATCAAATCTTTCAAATCTTCTTGGATGTTTAATAACATCTACATAATACATGGGGAATGACATTCCGGACAAAACAAGGGAATAATCGACCCGGAATCGATTAGACAAATCCACCCGCACAAGGCCGTCGGTGGGGCTATCCGTACAAGACTGTCGATGGCAGAGATCTCTCAAACATAGTGCTACATGGGCTTAAAGTCCCCTAGCATTGGAGGACTTTCCAAGAATGTCATCAAAACAAGATAATACTTGATACAAAAACTAAAGATAATCATTCATGCTTAATCAAATACTTTTACAAAACGAAGCAAAGCTTTATCAAAATTTTATAACATAGCTTTATTAAAAATACCACTTACATAGCTCTTCGGGTGTAGGGATTAAGGCAAGGATCCAAGACCTACAAATACATAATAAAGTCTACTGAATGCACTTCAAGAAGACAAGAAATGATGCTCAAAGATGGCTATGCAATGCACTTTCAAAACAAGCTTTACATGAGAGAAAAGATCCTGACATTTTTTTTCCAAAACCAAGTCAAGACAAAGCAAAACATGCTGGGAGTTAAATCACTGTTTTTCTTTTAGGGAAAATATGCTGGGTACCAACCAAGTCTTGGAATAGATGCACAAAAATGATCTAAGCGAAAATGACTTAGCTGGGTGAACCCGGTAGGTCTTGGCCGAGGTCCCACACCTCTTGGCCGAGGTGTGGTTACCTAGGCTTCGGGGTGCAGCTGCCTGCCGAGGTGTTACAAGGTGCCGGCAATGGTGTACCATGGTCGGCCTAGGTGCGCAGAGGTTGGCCTAGGTGTGCATGCAAGATAGGCTAAGGTGCAAGTGATCATGCAAGGTAGGCCAAGGTGAGATACGATGCTTGGCCTAGGTGTGAGATCTAGGCAAGAGTGGTCTCGGTGACCACACTAGGGAAAGGTGAAGTCTGGAAATCTAGGTTTCCTCCCTTGAAGAACATGAAGAACGTGAACATGAATGCAAGATTCATAACTTTTATTTCAAAATCTGAGATTTCATGAGATGAGTTCGAAAACATGGACCTGGGTACCCATACTTGAAGATCTTATGAAAACAAATACAAAAACATGGATCTTGATACAAACTTTCGGATCAAAACATGGTTTTATTTCAAGAACACAAGAACATCATTTTCTCTTTCTAAAACCGATCTTAAAATCAATGCATGACTTATGAATCATGCTAGATCATACAATGTGATTAGATGAACATAAAGAACAGCAAGAGTAGATCAAGAATCTAACCTCAAAACACGGATCTAGCGGTCCAAACTCTAAAGATCAAGCTTGGGATCTAGCTCTCTCACTCTAACTTCCTCTTTTCTTCCTAGAGCTTCTCTCTTTACAATGCAAAAGATATGACAAAATGATGTGGGTTTCTCTACTGCCAGCAAACTTAACCCTCTGCTGGGACACGTGGCAACGATTGGTTGGCTCTCCTAAAAAAGGTGACTGACTAACAAGACAAGAGCATGACAAAGTGTATACAACAAGTAAGATGGCATGCGCACTCCGGCAGGTAATGATCTCGGATTAGGACATAGGCTTCGGCAAGTAAGGTCTCAATGATCACGGCTAAGAAGGATAACACTTGGCCTAGTTGTGCCATACCTCGGCCTAGATATGCCACACCTCGGTCTAGGTCATACTAATCTCGGAACAAGATCGCTAGGTGCAAGGATCAAAGATCTAGGATGCCTAGATGATAACATCTCGGCCTAGGTGATGCACACCTTGGCCTAGATGATGACATCTCGGCCAATATGCCAGGGTGAAGGTGGAGGTCAACCAAAGTGGTTCCAAGATGGTCCTAGGTGTAAAAGGCTCAAAGTTGAGTTGTACCTTAGGGGCTTGACATGACCTAGGCTTAATATGACCTAGGCATGATATGACATAGGCTTAACATGACCTAGGCTTTAACAGCAAAGAAGGAACAAAGCATGCATACAACACTTAGGCAAATCACATAAGTACAAAACAAGACAGGGACCTTTACTTAGGTAAAACAAGTCAAAGTCTATAAATGCAAGTTTAACAAGACAAAATCATGCAAATGCACATAAACATGACTAAGACATGAATGTGGGTTATTACATTAACCCAATACTTTTATATTCAATTATATTTTCATTCCAATATTATTTTTATCATGCCTTCAAGCACGAGCATACACTAGTGTGTATATATATATGGGTTGGTTTGGGAAGTGGGTTGACTTTTTGACTTTTTAGCTTTTTTGACTATTTTAGCCTGGTCTAAAAAACTTGGTTTGTGAAGGGCTTTTTGGCTTTTGTAACTTTTTTTGTGAGAGAAGAGTATAATGATTATAAATTGGATGTGATATTTTGTTTATTGTGGCTAAAATAGCCTATTTTGTTTTTTGTAGCTATTTTAGCCACAAATCATCTTCCCAAACGGACCCTATTTTAGGCTTCTTTAGCACTAAACTTTTTTTTATCAACTTAAAATAAGCTTATAAATAAACTGTTGGTGAAACAAATTAATTTTTTTGGCATATTGTTTAATTTTTTTCACTTTTATAATATATTTTTTAAGTAACTAAAATTAATTTTTAAAAGAAAACATACATGCCAAATAACTTGAAATTATTTTACAAAAAATATTTGGTACTCCATTTTTTTAGAACTCTTATAACCTCATTTAGATCTCAATTATTGATGTACGTTTGGAACTCACTCATATATGTGTGGAGTTCACACTATTAATGATTGAAATCCAAAAAGATTATGGGAGTCTTAAAATAAAAATAAAAAAAAAAAATCTCAATTATTATTGTTATTTTTAGCATTAAACCAGTCCTCTCCCTCCCCCCGACACACACACACACACATCGCGAGCACGTCCCCCCCCCCCCCCCCCACCAAACACACACACACACACACACATCGCGAGCACGTGTGTGCTTGTCCGGAGGGTAGCTTCCTCACATGTTGGTACAATAATGTCAAGATAAGGACAAGGTTAGGAGTGCCACGCCGTTGGTGTTTGGAAGGAGTTAAATTAGTTAAAATAATAAATAAATGAAAAAGTTAAAATAGTAAATAATATAAAATATCATATTTTACATATTAATTAATTATATTTTTTCTTACAATGATTTATTTAATTATAAAAAAATTCACAAATATCAAAAACATAATTTTTTTTATCTCATAAAATAATTAAAAAATCAATTAAAATAGCCAACATCCCAAATGAGGGCTCAGTCTCATTTGGACAGTGTTGATTTTAGTCTAAAAGTTAGAGTCTCTAAAAAAAAATTAAAATATAAAAAAATATACAAAAAAAAAATTTGAAAATTCAATTTTTTAATATATTTTTTGCTCATTTTTTAATAAAAATCTAAAAAATCATCCCAATTTTATATTTTAATTGAAAATTAAAAAAATAATAATAAAATAATCTATTCCAAAACGAGCCCAGAGTTGAATCCAACTAAGGAGCTGTCACCTAATCCCAATAATGTTGAGAGAGTTGTCCAAATTTGTTCAACCTTGGCTTTAAATTTGAATTTGTTTGTATTTTTTTCCCGGGTGAACCTCAAAAAAATAGTTGGGGTAATTTATCTTTTCTTTTTTTCTCTTAAATTAATAAATCAATTATTTTCTTAAAAATGATGATCATTAATTCCTTCTTATTTGAACAAAAATTAAATAATTGAAATATGAATTTGAGAAAACTTGAAGAGTCTGTAAGACTTATTATAAGTCTTAATTTGATTATTAAATTAATTTAATTTTTTTATATTCTTTTTTGTCTTAAATTAATAAATCAATTATTTTCTTAAAAATGATGATCATTAATTCCTTCTTATTTGAACAAAAATTAAATAATTGAAATATGAATTTGAGAAAACTTGAAGAGTCTGTAAGACTAGTCTTAATTTGATTATTAAATTAATTTATTTTTTTATAAATAATATATATTAAAAATATTACAAAATAAATAATTTAAATCATTAAAATAAAACTCTTCAAAATCTTCAAAATTCAAATTTAAATTTAAAAAAAATCCAAATCAAAATTGAAAAGGTTAATGAGAATTGACAGAGAATATGTTTGTTTGCATGTGGATGTGGTGTGCAGTGCTGCTGTAATGTAATGTAACTCGGAATGATCCCGTGAGTCGATTCCGAATCTTTCCTACTTTTTCCATACTTGTTTTGTCTTCTTCTTCTCTTGTATTGCTTACGAATCCCGAACCTTCCAAATACACTGGGGTCTCTGTAAGTTAGCACGTGAATCACAGCACGCACCATGATAAAATGTCCCATCACTAATAGGGTTAATAAATTAAATTATAAATTATAATAAAAGTAATATAATTATATTTTATTAATTTAAATTATAAATTTTTGATTTTATTATATCAATTATTGCACTTTTTACTAATTACATAACACTATTTAAAATGTTGTTTGATAAAAGGGGTTTTTTTTTAGGGTCCCTGGTATTAAGATTTTATAGTATAAAGGACATCTAATATTTTTAAAATGTCTAAGGTCCCTCAATTTGATCCAGAAAAATTCTGGTCCAGAGAAATTAATTTCTCTGGCCTTCCTTCTCTCCAGAGAAATTCAAAATTTCTCTGGCTGCATGGTTAGAAAAGAAGGTAAACTTAATCAATATTAAAGTTGCATCACAAGTTAGAACTGAAATTTCTTTGCTTTGAACTAAAATTTCTTTGTGTTGGTCCAGAGAAATTCTCTGGTTTGAACTGAAATTTCTCTGGTTTGATCCAGAAAAATTCTCTAATTTTAGCTGAGCTCTAACACGATATGGATCAGCAGTTGGCTGGTCAATTTTGTTTATGACTGGGATTATTGTCAGGTTAGATTCAAAAGCAAAGATAAAAAGTTATCAAGAGTTCACTCCATTGAGTGAATAAACAACAATAGCAATCTATATATCTGAGTTAGAAAAGTACCCAGAATGTGCATGTCAGCACGGTAGGCATACTAAAATTATCCTTATTCAATCGTCTTCAAATATGGTCACTGACATGTAATTTCTTGGTACTTCTTTGAAGTTTAATTATGTGTATGTAGACTTATAGATATCAAGAAGCTCTACAAACTAAATATGCCAATTGCCATGAAAGGCAGGAGGAAGCTACATGACAGCTGAACGTATACCAACAGTTAACGGTCTGTCCAGGTGTCATATAACGAACTTAGGGCTCATATGAAATCTGGTGTGTAACCAGCTTGCCTCTTGATGTTAACCTCAAAACTTTTTTTGAGGATTCAAAACAAGTTTGTGCTGCACAGGCAAGAAGTTGCACCTTACAACCACCTCCCTTGCAGGAAGTTTAACACACTAATCAACAGATCTACGAGAGTAAAATGACACAGTAGAAAAGAATATCACATACTTCGATTTCATCAAGGTTCACTCCATTTTCATTAAGAAATGACAAAAAGTTGTCAAGGCTGTCATCAGTTGGCCGGTAATGTCCACTGTATGGCGATATAGACTGAAAAAATAAATTAAAAAAATGTCACAAATCCTATGCTAGGGAATATCTATCAGTCAACTGTGATACTTCATTTAGATGTATGCACATGTGCCTGTATACATATGTTTTGCTAAATAGAAAATATTCTGTTCACCGGAGACAGGGTATCAAAACCTCTACAGAAAGTTGAATTATCTAATGTGTTTTACATATCAGTTAAACAAGTCTTAGAATAAGAGCACTTCCAAAATTGTAGAGAGAAACCTAAGTTCATGGCCATACCATTCTAATATTTTACACAAAACCAGCTCTTCCTGGCTTGATTTGCATATCACAATGAGATACATTTTGTTTCTATAGACAATAAAAAAGAAAAAGAAAAAAAGGAAACTCCATTCAGTCTCCTCTTTTTCAAGGGTTATTTTAAGCTACTCTTGACCCTACTATTGACCAGCAAAAAAAAATCAGTTAGATACTTGAGCAGCTGCCAGCAGGAATTGACATGCACATACATGAATGGGTAGTAGACTAATAGTTCATTCATTTGCTAGACTATGCACATTTGACGTGAATTAGAGCTTTACTGATTACAGTAATTAACAAAGGCAATAGATTCCTGTTATGCTAAAATTGGAAGTTCTAAAATGCACATGTTGTGACTCATCATATATGATGAAACAATTTGTTTGACAGGGCAATGCCCAAATCCAAAAGACTGAAATACAATAATTGATCTTTGTTTTCATCTACTAGAGAAAATCGTTAAAAGCAGTTACAATCAGTCAACAGACAGGTGTGAAGATTTTCCATGAAATTGACATTAGTTGAATCATTGTATTTTTCTGGTTCAGAGAAATTCAAAATTTCGTTGGCCTTCCTTCTCCCATGAATTTCTCTGGCTGCATGGTTAGAAAAGAAGGTAAACTTAATCAATATTAAAGTTGCATCACAAGTTAGAACTGAAATTTCTCTGCTTTGAACTAAAATTTCTTTGTGTTGGTCCAGAGAAATTCTCTGCTTTGAACTGAAATTTCTCTGGTTTGATCCAGAAAAATTCTCTGATTTTAGCTGAGCTCTAACACGATATGGATCAGCAGTTGGCTGGTCAATTTTGTTTATGATTGGGATTATTGTCAGGTTAGATTCAAAAGCAAATATAAAAGTTATTAACAGTTCACTCCATTGAGTGAATAAACAACAATAGCAACCTATATATATAAATTAAAATGTGTTTTTGTGCAAAGAGAAAACAATTAATGAAGAACATAAAACCAGTCATCATCTTCTTCTTCGACGGCGGCAACGGCAATCGTGATCGGAGGCGGAGGCGGAGACGCGGAGGAGCCAGGAGAAGCGGGAGACGGTGAATCCGAAGGGAGATGGTGAATTCGAAGGGAGTGGTGTTGTGGAGAGTGAAAATGTGGCGGCGGTGGCGACGCCGTTGACGGTGTCGGGATCGTTTAAGAGTTCGAGGAGGCGAGCTCCGCAGAGGCCGCCGAGTTTGGACGCGGATGAGTTCTTGAATTTGCTGTACGGGGTCGAATCCAGTGAAGGTGGAGCTCAATCGGCTAGAGAATGAAGTCAGGGGTGAGGAACAAGAGTTGATCTGGACAGGTCTGAGAATGGAGAAGTTTAGAGAGAGATAGAGATGAGTTTTGATTTGGTAAGGTCAAATTTCTCTGTGATATATTGGTGTGGAAATTGAGGACCTTAGACATTATAAAATAATATTGTGGATCTCTTCCATTACTAAAAATGGGAGAGGAACCTTAGACTAATTTTCCCTTGATAAAATAAAAAATTAAAATTTGAAAATTAAAAATTAAAAGTCACTGCAATGGTGGTGGTAGTGAAGCAATGACAGGGGCAATAGCATTGACGATAGTAGTGGAGTGATAGTCACAATAGTGATTGTGTGATAGTGGTGATAGTAATAGTAATAATCAGCTTGCTTGTTTTCATTTTTCAGAAAATATTTTTCAGAAAATTCTACTTTCTTATTTTTTTGTATTTTTTTGTTTTTACTAATTTTTTAAAATATTTTAAGCAGTTTTTTTTACTTTTTAGACATACCTAACATAAATACACCTAAAAAGTAAAAAAATTGTAAATTTTTTTAAAAAAATTCACTAAATACCAAAAATATAAAAAAAATACAAAAATTCAGTACATTTTTTTGTATTTTTATGTATTTATTAATTTTTTAAAATATTTTTTTACAAATTTTTTACTTTTTAGATACATCTAACTAAGGTGCATCTAAAAAAGTAAAAAAAATATTTAAAATTTAAAAAATATTCACTAAAAACAAAAGAATACGAAAATCAAAAAAACTCAATTTTCAAAAAACTTAATCCAGAAAATTCAAACCAAACACACTGAATAACTTTGTAGTGATAGTGGTGATAATGGGATGTTTTGGGTATATCGTAAAAAATTAATTTTTTAACTTTTTAATTTTTTTAACTAAAAAGGTTACAAAAAAATTAATTTTTTTAGTACAAAAAAATTAATTTTTTTAGTACAAAAAAATTAAAAAATTATAAAAAATCAAAAATTTAATTTTTTACCAACTATTCAAAAAAAATCATAATAATAGTGTAAGGAAAATGATTTGTCCCCCTAAAAATGCCCTTCCTAATCCTCTTAATACGCAAAACGACGTCGTTTTGGGTTTTTTTTTTTTTTGCCTTGGTTTGAAATTTAGGGGGATTAGGGGGCAAAAATTAGGGGATGTAGCAAGGCCCATAGTGTAATAATAGTGACAATAGCGGTTGTAGTTATTGTGTTGGTCGGGGAGGTAATTATAGTGATAAGGTTAAGTTTGACATAACACAAAAAAGTTAAAAAGTTATTATTCTATTTAAGTTATATCATTTTATTTAAATTATATCACCTTTCTATCACATCACTTCAAACTTAATTCGTATTTTATAAAAAAATAAAAAATATATATTTATTTAGATCATTCTAAATAACCCCCAATAGTGAAAGGGCTAGTGGTGTGATTATGATGGTGACTACAATGACTGTGTCATTGATGGGATAACGATAGTATATTTTATTGGAGCAGTGCCTTATACCTCCAGTGGGGGTCGCACCCCCAGTAAGGTGGCGCACCCCCATTGGCTGACAGTCTAAAAAAAAAAAAAAAAATAGTTTTTTTCGCCCAATCATGGGCCTTCACCTCACTGGGGGTCGACCCCCAGTGGGGTATAATGCATTTTCGATTTTATTGACGGCATGATGGAAATAAATTGAAAATTTAATAATTTAAAACAACACCATTATATTTATTGAATTTATTTAGTATGAATTTGACCAAATAAAACTCTTCACAGAACAGTTTTTTGTTTTGAAAACTTGCGAGAGATTTTTTTGGGAAAAGTCTTATTCGGACAAATTAACAAATTGGAGAACTCAAGGGGTTGTGGCATTGTGGTAAGGTTTTGGGATTTAAATCCCAAGGTTACAAGTTCAATTTTTTTATTGGGTCAATTTCTTGGGTGAAGCACTGTTGATTAGGAGGTTGGACCTCAAGTTGTCTAGTCAGCACTTGGTGTGGGTTCAATGCTCCCCCGCTGTGCGAGTCCTGACTTAAGCAGAGCTTGTCTTGGGAGGTCGGGGCACATTCTCAGGTTATAGTCTCCTCGCTCGGAACGGCTAACAGGACACCTTGCTCCCCCGCTGTGCGACTCGTGACTTAAGCGGAGCTTGTCTTGGGAGGTCGGGGGCAAGTTCTCAGGTTATAGTCTTATCGCTCGGAACGGCTAACAGGACACTTTGGTGATCTCTACAAGGGCTGCTGCCTTGGACCTGCGGGAGGGTAGGGAGGATTTTCCTGTAACCAAAAAATAAAATAAAATAAAATAAAAAAATAAAAAATGGAGAGACTCTTTTTGGGAAAAGTCTTTTTTGGAAAAATTAATAAATTTAATGGATGAATTATTAATCAATTTAAAAATTACTTAATAAATATAATTTATTTAAATTAATTTAATTTAAATTGACTCTGGAAAGGCAAGTCAATCACGATTAAAGGAAGGACGCCACGTGACATATATGTATTTATTTTGTCCAGCCCAAAGAACACGCCAACTGGGTGATAGAAAACACTGTGGTCCAAAGGGCTCACAGGGAGATATTTGGCCAACGCATTCACATGTCTAACTCCCAACGAAATTTCCTCAAACCCAACTCTTTGCATGTAGTAGGGTAGAGGTCAATTATTTTTAAAAAAATGTCTTATTTTTTCGATATTTTTTTAAATAAAAGAAAACTATAAGATTTCACACTTATAACAAAAAAATATATATACATATTTTTTATATTTAAATTATAAATTTTTTATTTATTTTCAATGTAAATCATATGTCTATTATTGTTTAGTAAAATAAAATAAAAAATGTAACTTAGTTATTAAACTCAACGAATTTTTTTCGTTGAATTTAATAACTAAAATAAATTTTTTCGTCAGTTTTACTCAATGAGAATATGTAGATGATTTAGATTGAAAACAAATAAAAAAAACTAGAATTTAAATTAGCAAAATTAAAAATTTAGAATTTATTTTGTTATAAAGGTCAAATTATGGATTTTTTTTTTCGCTGTAATTTTCATTTTTTTAACAAAACTATTTATTAGAATAACATAATTAGTATTTTATTTTAATTTTTATAAAAAAGACACTTTGATATTTTTTTAGTTTGATAAATTTCACTTTAATTTTTGTTGTTTCGATTTAAATAATTTAGTCCTTAGGTTCAATTTTAATTTGTTCATATTTTCTTAATTATTTTTCAAATTTTCATTCCAATCACAAGTAAAAAAAAAAAAAAAAAATATTGCCACTAATTTATAATTTGAAAATTTTATCAAAAAATCCCATATAAGGGAATGTTAATCCATTTAGTCCTAATAGTTTTCTTATAGACCAATTAGTCTTTTTTGTTTTACAAAGTTGTTTTTATTTGATTTGTAATTCATTTTTCTAATTTTCTAATTCATTTTTGAGATGGGAATGAAAAAGTAAGGTGTGAAACATTCTTTTTTGGAGGATTAGTGCCTGAAGTGTTGATTATCAAGCGTTGAAATCTACATTTATATTAGTGTGATTTTTTGTTATTACATTGAAGAGTTACATTAGAGTGTTACGTTTAAAAAAAAAAAGACACTAAAGAATTTTTGTGTGTTATATTGATTGAAGTGTTACGTTTGGAAAAAATACATTGAAATTTTTTGAAATGTTCCTTTGATACGTTTGAAAAAAAAAATATAGCCTCTGTTTGGGAAGTGGGTTGACTTTTTGAATTTTTGGTTTTTTTGGCTATTTTAGCTCGGGCTAAAAAGCTTGGTTTGGGAAGGGCTTTTTGGCTTTTTGACTTTTTTGAATTTTTTTGTGAGAAAAGAGTGTAATGATTATGTATTGGATTTGATGTTTTGTTTGTTGTAACTAAAATAGCCTATTTTGTCTTTTGTGGCTAAAATAGTCACAAAAGCCCTTGCCAAACGGAGTGGCTAAATATAGTTTTTTTTGTGTATTACACTGATTGGACATTTGAAAAAATAAACTAAGAAGTTTTTTTAGAATATTACATTTTATGTTTGAAAAAAGTACACTAAATAATTTTTTTTGTGTGTTACATTAAAGTATTACGTTTTTTGAGTGTGCCATTGGACTGTTATATTTAGAAAAAAGTATACTAACGGATTTTTTTAAAATTTTACATTTAATAATTTCAACACTATAAGAAAGTCTATATTTATCCTTTAATACATAACACACATTTAGGCCAAGTTTGGCTAAACAAAATAAGTGCACTTATTTCATCTTTTTATCTTTTTTTGGTCACATCAATCAACATCTCCTCTCTACTTTTTCTACACATAATACAATAAAAGTCAAAAAGTGCACTTATTTATTCTTCCCAAACTTGGCCTTATTCTTGACCATTTATATAATTTATATTAAAATAAAATCTTTAGATCTATAAAAGAAAACAATTTATTTATATTAAAATAAAATCTTTAGATCTATAAAAGAAAACAATTTATAAAATTACTATTTAAAATTTATTGGTGATTTACTGTCATAATTATTACCACGGCCATTTATTTGTAATTATTTGAAACAGATGCAAGTTGCTATTACTGTATATAGCCTTTAGCCAGTCCGTACGCTTTGAGTTGTACTTTATTGGTTGGTATTGAAACAGCAGACTATTTTAAAGGAAAATGTTAGAGGTCCCAAATTTTCTACCAAACAAATAACTAAATGTCTCACATGGGTGTGGGGTCCATAAAATTGCGGACTCCACACCCATGTGAGACATTTGGTCATTTGTTTGGTAGAAAATTTGGTGTCCGTAGCATTACCCAAAAAAAATACAACTCCAAGACCAAAACATCACATTATTACTGATGGGACCCACTGCTACTTAATTAGTGGGAGGACTACATTTTAAAAAGTGACTTAAAAGTTATTTTTTAATTTTTAATTCATTTTTTTTATAAAAAATTTAAAAATAATTTTTAACTATTTTTTCAAAACACTCTGTTGCTCCAAATACATTGTAATTGATGGTAAAAGTAGAATTTATAATTTTATATTAAGTAATTAAAAAATAAAAAATATAATAAATTGTGATTGATAAAAAATAAATTACGTGGCACTCTAAAAACACCTAATAATGTTTAGGATATTTATGTATAGGTCTTAATAAGTGAATTTATTGTCTACTAAGTCTTATGGGAAAATTTAGTCATAAAAAAACGTCATTAATTATAAATTTTAACAACAATTTATAAAAATTATGATAAAAAAAGTTATTAATTATTAATTTTTAATGACGTATGTAAAAAATTATTATAAAAAATTTATTTTTAACAATAATTTTACCAAATCTTATTTTTTATAAGATTTGATGGAAATTAAATCTAATTCTATTAGTAATGGATCCTAATATTATTGTGTTACTAGACGCACGTGTAACACGACTCACCTATGAATGACACGACTCACCAGACAACAATAATTGTCTACATATGAGCAACTATTCAATAGCTTAGAATCATGTGTGTTCATACTATTTTACTAATTATTATATTTTATGTCTTTCCATATTTTTTTAATGACATAATACAAAATTATAGGTTATAATTTTTTTTTGTCGATCATAATATTTTAAAGCATCACACAATTGAATTCTAAGAACACCCAACAACCACTCTTTCATATGTACATTATCAACTCCTCGACACAATTACAATTACAATTACAATCACAACCACAACTAAGATACTGTAAAATACCGTTCAATTTGCATTGATTTACTTATTAATTGCAAGTTAATTTAATTCACAATTTAAAACTTATAATAATGTGCCTTTGAAATCACTTAATCCGCTATACTTAATACTTATATTTTTTTAATTTCTAATAAAATATTAAAATAAAAATTAATATGAAAAAAATTAAGATGTAAAATTTATTACAAATTAATATTATATATATATAAAATAAGGTAAATTACAAATGCACTCTCTGAAATTTGCTTAAAGTACAAATTATCCTTGTAATTTGAAAAATTACAAGTATCCTATTGTTAGAATTTTTTATTTAACAGAATTAATTAAAAAAATAAAATTCATAATTATTTTCTTATACAATAATAAAATTATTTAAATTATTAATTGATACAGATTTTTTATATCATTAAAAACTATTAATTAATTTGATAATCTATTAATAAAATGGACAATTCGTTATGAAATTAAAAACTTTAAAAAATGAAATGTAATTTCTAAATTTAAAAGAGATTATTGTGTGTTTGGTTTGAGTTTTGGGGATTTTTTTTTTAAGGTCCTTGGTATAATAATTTTATAGCATAAAGGACATTCAATATTTTTATAATGTCTGAGGTCCCTCAACATTAATCCAGAGAAAATTCAACCAGAGAAAATTAAGTCCAGAGAAAATTCAATCCAGTGAAATTCTTTGGTCCAAATCCAGAGAAAATTCAATTTAATCTAGAGAAATTCTCTGGTCCAAATTAGAGAAAATTCAATTCAGTGAAATTCTTTAGTCCAAAACTAGAGAAAATTCAATTTAATCCAGAGAAAATTCAATTCAGAAAAATTCACTCTGGTCGAATTTTCTTTGAGTTGGTCCAGAAAAATTCTCTGGTTTGGTCCATAGGAGAAATTTCAAAGAGGTAGTAATTAGTAGAGAGTATTACCAAGCTTATACTAAGCACTCTAAGCAAGTTATAACCAGAACCATCACAAGCCTACATTAACTTGCCTACTGGTGTGTGAGTGAGAATTTAAAGGACTTAGAAACATAAATATTCATTCAAAACTTCAGGAAATTCAGACTGTATCTCGTTGTCTCTATCCAATATGGCCTCCACAAATGAATTTGCATAAGAAGTTGAAGCAGCAACTCACTATTGATGATGATCAACTTATTATCAGTAGTGCCTTTTTTTACATTCTGATGACTGCTTGAATGCTTTTCTACTAGAAGATATAAAAGTGGTTGTTATTGTCTGCATCGCTCCCAAGCCTCGAGATCTATATCACATTTCAGGTAATCTACACCTGCCATTGCCAGAGCTTCAATAGACATTGTTTCTAGTTACAGAATCCCTAACAAAGTTCTGAATCCCTCCCACTCCGATTCGCCGATCGTGATGCATTGCGGCGATAGGGAAGATGAGGAAGAAGAAGTCGGCGTCGGAGGGATTGGTGGTAAGGAAGTGGGACTTGCCAACGGACTTTTTGAAGAAGGATTCGCTAGCGTAGTTGCCGCCTGGATCGTTGGAGACTGGGAGGAGGACGTTGGCGAAGGGGTGGGATTTGGGGGTAGGGTAGACGAAGATCTTAAAGCTTTTGTTCATTTGGTTGTAGGGGGGGAGGAAGGGAGGGAGAGAGAGAGAGAGAGAGAGAGAGAGGAATCGTGGGCAAAGAGTCAAATTTCTTTGATATATGTTTAGGGACCTTAGACATCAAAAAATAATTTTGTGGATCTCTTCCATTACGAAAAGTGGGGGAGAGACCCTAGACTAATTTTCCCTTGAGTTTTTTAAATTAAGTTTTTTAAAAATTGAGTTTTTTTTTTCTTTATGTTTTTTTGTTTTTAGTGAATAATTTTAAAATTTTAAGCATTTTTTTTTACTTTTTTAGATGCATCTTATTTTGACGTATCTAAAAAGTAAAAATTTGTGAAAAAATATTTTAAAAATTTAATAAATATATAAAAATACCAAAAATATATTAAATTCTCATTTTTTTTTTGGTATTTACTGAATTTTTAAAAAACTTTTTTCATAAAAATTATACTTTTTATGTGTATTTATGATAGGTGTGTTTAAATTTTTTTTTAAAAAAATTCAATAAAAATAAAAAAATAAATTTTTTTTAAAAATGTTTTTGAAAAATAAAAAACAAGCAAAATGATTCATATTTCAAATATGAGGAAATGTATTTCAGACTATCCTTCAATCATCCAAACTCACAATTTAATTTATTTATAATTTTCATTTCAAATCAAATCTAATCAATATTTGAGCCAAATGCACCGCACGCTCCTAACCTCAACCACCTCTGTCTCTCATCCATAGCTTTATCTATATATCCTCCAATCTCTTCCTCTCACCCCTTCACACCCAGAAGAGATACCAAAGCAATTCACCCAACCCATCTTCAAAACCAGCCTCAAAACAAATGCTCATCTCGATTCTTGATCGATACATATATAGTTGAAGAAGAACGGGGCTGGATTGTAGAGACAGAGAGAAAGAAAGGAAAAAAAAATTGTGAATTCGATCGGGGGTAAAACCCGGGTTGAGAAGTTGTAGACATCACGGCTATACAAAGAGAATTGCGGCCACTCATACATGTCCGGGCTGTACGACGAAAGGGTTGTGTAGTTGAGAGCAACCCATCGCCGCACGGCGGACGTGGCGCTCTGCCTTCTGAAGGCGGCAGCCCCTCCGACCTCCTCTTCCTTGCCGGCGGCGGCGCCACCACCGCAACCCGTTAGTTTAGGCCTATATTAGCTTGGAATAATTCTACTTAATTGTATATTTATTCAAAAGATCTGTTGCTTGTTGCTATATATTTAATTTTCGCGCGAGCTGTTTGGTGTTTGTGTGTTTCTTGAATTCAAGATGATGTTGAGGATCAAGAGGGTTCCTACGGTTGTTTCGAATTACCAGAAGGAAGAGGCGGAGGAAGGTGCTCGCCGCCCCGGAGGTGGTTGCGGCCGGAATTGCCTCCAGAACTGTTGCATTCTAGGTATTTGATAAATTTCCCGCGTGAAAATTTGAGTTAATTTCACATTTATTTGATTGATATGTGGATTTTTTTTCTTCTGGGTTTTGTCTAAATTGGGGTTTGTGTTACGTTCTAGGTATGTGAGAAATTTCCTGTGTGGCATAATTTTGAGTTAATTTCACCATTCTTTGATTAAAATGTGGAATTTTTTTTATGGGTTTTGACTAAACTGGGTTTCTGTTGCATTCTAGGTATTTAAGAAATTTCCTGTGTGACATAATTTGAGTTAATTTCACAGCTCTTTGGTTGATATGTGGTTTTTTTTCCTCTTCTGGGTTTTGACTAAATTGGGTTTTGAATTAGGAGCAAAGCTACCGCTGTATGCTTTCAAGAGGGTGAACAAGATTGTCGGTGAAAAGGGTCTAATTGCCCACGACTACGTAGAGCCTTCCATTGCTTTCTTGGATTCTCTTCTTCTTGGGGAGGTAAAATTGTGAAAGTTTTAGCTTCAAATTTTGTATTTACCAATCATCATAATCAGCTGATATCGTTACCGCTTGATGGTAGTGGGAGGATCGTATGCAGAGAGGGCTCTTTCGCTATGATGTCACCGCTTGCGAAACCAAGGTCTTTGCCATTTTCTTTCTCTTCATTTTGATAGTTTATAGCTAAATTTTTCAGTCTAAATTCTGCTTAGTTGAGTACTTTGCTCAATATGGTTCATCTGGACTTGTAGGATTATTAGCTACGCGTGCATACGTGATGCGCTTTCAATTTTAGATCTAATTTTTTTGGTGATTTGATGAATGAGAAATATGGGTTGAATTTGAAAAGTATTAACAGTTATTTACTGGATTAGTTAACAACATGGACATTTTTGAAAAGAAAGAAAGAAAAAGAAAGAAAGTGTAACGATCCTTCAAAACTTTTCTGAGTTGTGTGTTTTATATAATAGAATAGATGATGATTTTACAGGTAATCCCGGGAGAGTATGGATTCATTGCACAGCTGAATGAGGGCAGACACCTTAAGAAGAGGCCAACTGAGTTTCGTGTTGATAAGGTCCTGCAGCCCTTTGATGGGAACAAATTCAACTTCACTAAAGTTGGACAGGAAGAGGTGCTTTTCCAGTTTGAAGCAAGTGATGAAGACAATGAAACCCAGTTCTTCCCAAATGCATCCATTGATGTTGAGAATTCTCCGAGTGTCGTGGCCATCAATGTATGCCTGCCTTCCTTGCTCTTCATGTTAAGATTGTGTATGGAAGAAGTTTTAGCTAAGCTGGTTTATTTCAATTATGCGTCAACAGGTTAGTCCTATTGAGTATGGTCATGTACTTTTGATCCCTCGGATTCTTGAATGCCTGCCTCAGAGGATCGACAGGGTGAGTTTCTTGCTTGCTCTTTACATGGCAGCAGAAGCTGGAAACCCATACTTCAGATTGGGTTACAACAGCTTGGGTGCATTTGCTACAATCAACCACCTTCATTTCCAGGTTCATATAATATCTCCTTTTTCGTATCCCTCAAATTGATTATAACAATTCTGTCATCATATCTCTTACTAGCGGCAGGTGCACACGCAATGTTGTGCAAAGGTCTGTAAAACCGTTCATGTTTGTGGAAATCGAAATATTTCAATCAGTTTGATTCTTCACATGGCAGTGTTCAAACTCATCGGCAGTTGTGGGCATTTTTGGAAAATGAAAAAAGTGTGAGGAAGTATTCACACCAACTGACACGTGCACTTTATATAATAGCATAGATAGTATAGATAATTAGTTAGTTTTTCTGTTGGTAAAGGAAAGAAAGTTCTATGATTTTTATGGCTACAGGCTTATTACTTGGCTGTGCCCTTTCCAATTGAGAAAGCTCCGATTAGGGAGATAACTACTTTGAATGGTGGGGTGACAATCTCTGAGCTGTTAAATTATCCAGTCAGAGGTCTTGTTTTTGAGGGTGGAAATACTCTGGAAGATTTGTCCAATGCTGTCTCGGATTCCTGCATTTGCCTTGAAGATAACAACGTACCTTACAATGTGCTAATCTCTGATTCTGGGAAACGGATCTTTCTCGTACCACAGGTGAGAGATCATTCAAACCCATATCGCTTCATGTGATTATGAACTCCTCATGTTCTTTCAGTTTGGGTTGCCTAAACTCATGGTTTTTATGTGTTGAATGAACAAACAGTGTTATGCTGAGAAACAGGCTCTGGGAGAAGTGAGTTCTGAGCTTCTGGACACCCAAGTGAACCCGGCAGTGTGGGAAATTAGTGGGCATATGGTTTTGAAGAGGAAGAAGGACTACGAGGAGGCATCTGACAAAAATGCTTGGAGGCTCCTTGCTGAGGTCTCCCTTTCCGAGGAGAGGTTCCAAGAAGTAAGTGCTTTGATCTTTGAATCCATCGCTTGTGTTGATGATGGAAATGGAAGTGTTTCTCAGAGCTTCATGGGGGAGCCAAATGCCACACCTCAACATCTTGAAGAAGTCAATGACCTCGATAAATCATCCTGCCATGCTATGGTGCCGGGGAAGCAAGAATGCCTGGTTCTGCACTGAAGATTTGGGCCTTCTGAAAGACGCATCAATGTTCGTGTGTATGTTTCAATTAAATATTGCAGTATGCTATGGGAGTGTTTATATATCTATGTGAAATATCATCTCTCTAAATAAGGCAAACTATGTTTGCATTGTTGTTGAAGTTGCTTCTGATCTGTGAATTTGCTTTGGTATTCTGTTTGGTTGTCCATTGTGGACATGTATGTAAAATACTGTGTATTTTGCTGTCATGAGCTATTGAATGCCTGCTTGATTAGGACCCTAAAGTTCTTTTGTGCCTATGAGATTGAGTTTTGCATCTTGAAATTTATAGATAGCTTGTAGTTCTCAAATGCAGGGTTTCATGTAATAGAACATAGGGAAAGCTGCAATAACTATATGCAAGAAACCATTGGCTCCCCTTCACTGAAATGAGTCAAGGTGGCCCGTTTGTTTTAAGAGTTAGGTTGAGTGAGATTGTTAATAAGAAGATTATTAGTGTGAAAGGATTAATAAAAACTGTTTGTTTAATGACCACTGCACTAGTAAGAATTTATGTTTGTTTTATCATTTTAAGATGAGATTAATTATATAAAATTTTATAAATATCCTTGGTATTTTTGATATATTTTGGTATTAAAATTTATATTTTGATGCTATATTATTTTATGTTGATATATATATTAATATTAAAAATTATTTTTATATTAAATTATTTTTATAAAATGAGGGGAAAATTGTATTTCCTACCTCCAATCCCATTGGATTAGATATCAATATCACCTTTCTCATGGGATTGTTATTTTTATATTAAACTATTTTTATAAAATGAGGGGCAAAATTGTATTTCTACCTCCAATTCCATTGGATTAGATATCAATGTTACCTCTCTCATGGGATTGTTATGGGACTCTATCCCATGGCCACTTTCTAAAACAAACATGATTTTTTGAATTTCACTTTACTACTAATCCAATCTCATCCTTCAACTCTAAAAACAAATAGGACCTTAAGTAGTAAGTTATTCAACTTGATTTTAAAACTGAAGGAGCTTTAAAATGTTTGTTGAGTTTTCGAATTGATTTACAAACAAGTTTTAGTTGAGTTGAGATCGAGGAATGTGGTTTTTTATACTTCATATAATTGAATCTAACCAAGTAATAGGTTGTTTTAATTTGATTTAAGAGCTTAGTGGGTTTTAAAATATATTTAAATATTTAAATTTAAATCATTTATATATTAAGTTGAATA
The DNA here is from genome assembly GCA_036172215.1 of Camellia granthamiana. NCBI lineage: Eukaryota > Viridiplantae > Streptophyta > Magnoliopsida > Ericales > Theaceae > Camellia > Camellia granthamiana. The sequence continues at coordinate 12,311,594 of CM069907.1, forward strand.
TAAATTAAACTCGAGTAATTTGATTTATTTTAGAACATATAATAATGGAAAGGTTATTACGAACTAAAAACATGAGAGCTGCTAAGTACTATTAGATGGATTTGGGGTGACTGTTGTGCGGGAGGCATTGTAGCCACTGCTATGTAGCGAAATGGGCCTATTTTGGGACTAATTTCAATAATCTGAACCGTTTACATATTAAAATACATTAAGTAGTACATCAAGTATTTAGATACAAATGTAAGTGGATGAATGGGTAAACGATATCCGATTAATTTGATTTTTTGTAGACATGTTCTAGTTGATGTATTTTAAAATGTAAACGATTCGGATTATCAAAATGAGTCTCTAAATAAACCCATTTTGCTACACAACAGTGGCTGTCCCAAATCCCTATTGGATGAATGTTGACTCTTTTTTCCCAGAAACAAAATTTGGTAAATGTAAGACCAATTATATCTAAAAATTAAACAATATTCATTTGGTGATATATTATTTTTTTAGATATAATCAAAGCTTGTGGCCTGTCTTGTTTAAATCGATGCAGGAGGTGAAAAAAAAGTTTTTAAAATAATGAAAACGTCAAAGTTCAAAGTTTGAGTTGAAATTGGAGTGATTGTGGCCATTTTCATTATACTATAATTTATTAATCCACTAATATCATATCATTTGCACCAAAAAAAAAATACTTTATTTATTTTTATTTTTTCAAAAACACTACGTTATTATTTTTCGTTTTTTTTTTTGTTTTTACTAAATTTTTTTAATATTTTAAGTAATTTTTAAAATTTTTAGATACATCTAACATAATTACATATAAAAAGCATGATTTTTGTGAAAAAAAATCTTTTAAAAATTCAATAAATACAAAAAATATGAAAATTCAGTATATTTTTGTATTTTTATGTATTTATTAATTTTTTAAAATATTTTTTCATAAATTTTTTATTTTTTAGATACATCTAAATAAGATGTATCTTAAAAAAAAAAAAAAAAAAAAAAAAAACTTTAAAAACATTCACTAAACATAAAAATAAAAATAAAAATACGAAAAACATAAAATTTAATTTTCAAAAAATTTAATCCAAAAAACTCAAACCAAACCCACACAATATTATTATTATTTTTCAAATTTAATTTCCAAACACAACCAAATAATTGCAGGGGAAAAAAAATCTTAATATTAATCCTTAAAAATAATGACAAATAGAATTTTTGTATATGGAATTCCATTTTCAATCAAAACACTCATATTTAAAAAATAATACTAATAATAATAAAATTCATTCATGGTTTCTATTTCAAAATCATATATAATTTTTGTTCAGTTATTAGTTAATCGTCAAACAAGAATTCTGTGTGGTGTGGCGTAGACAAGTGAGAGGTGAGTTGAGCTTCTTTATTACCTTCTGTTTTTTCGTTTCAATACATTTCTTAATTCGTTTCTCGTATCGAATATTAGCATTGTTTTGATTGATTCATCATCTTTATTCGAATACATATAGTAAACCCATACAATCAATGTAATGTGAACCCAAAAGGTAAAAATTGCATCAAGTTTTTTCTAATTCCAAAGTTTTTCTTATGAATTTTGATTTCTCAACCTCTCTCAAATGTTTGATTAACCCTCTTGTACTTGTTAATCAACGGAGTTATTTCATGCCAAAGATTAATTTTTGTTTTTAAGAAGAAAGATCTTTGCAATGTCAGTCAAACTATACCTGTTTTTGTTTGGTTCATGGATGAGTTTGGAAGATTACTTTTAATGGGTATAGCTTGTTTTGTTTTTTGGTTCATGTATGAGTTTGGAAAATTACTTGTGATGGGTATTAGCTCACACCACTTTTTGAACTTATTCATGTAATCAGTCTCTAATGCACAACAATCTTTCTCTTTTGTGTATCTGCATCTTATTTTCATCTTGGCCTCCAGGTGTTTGATAAATTACCTCAAAGAGAGTTGTGTGTTTGTATGTGCAATTAGAAACCTTTTGGTTTTTTGAAAGTACGTGTATAACATACATTGAATCGGTCTTCAACTGCTAATCACCCCTGATTTGAGCTGAGCTGTTGGTTATATGATTCTCCGATTAATTTTGGAATTAAGATGTTGAAATATAATTCATGAACTTGGAAAAAGTTGGCTTCAGTTCATTAAGATGCACATTAAATGGCAGGGATGATTAATACTGCCTCTTAACGCTTTTCAATGTGTGTGAGCATAAGAGTGAAGGTTGAGTCTTCAGCATCAGAAGTTTCATTGGTTAAAAAATGAAGCTTTTCAGTTCTTATGATCAAAGAAGAACTTGTCTAAATTATTATTTTTTGTTTTGTTATAAGGGCTGAAAAGCACTCCAACAAACATAATTCCATCCTATTCCGGTTGTTCTATAATTGCAATGACTTCTTTGTCTTTGTTTTCCACGCGTACATTACATGGTCCCATGTCGGCTCCTACAGCAATGCAGTGTTACCAAGACTGCATTTTCGATTATTCGAGTCTCTTCAAGCAATCGTTTCATAGTAAGTTGATTTCTGTTTCTTCCAACCCAACACAATCAAAGGTGTTGTCCACTCTGAAACCAGTAAACTGGGAACAAAGTGGTATGAATAGAGTCCGATGTCAGGCACTGGAAGTTGAAAATAAAACTTTTTTGGTTGGTAATAAGTTTCAACTAGATGATGTGGTTGAAGCTCAGCAATTCGATAGGGATATTCTCGGTGCTATATTTGAAGTGGCCCGTGAGATGGAGAAGGTTGAGAAAAACTCGCCCGGAAGCCAAATTCTAAAGGGCTTTCTAATGGCTACTCTCTTTTATGAGCCCTCAACTAGAACTAGGCTTTCCTTTGAGTCTGCCATGAAACGGTTGGGTGGGGAAGTTTTGACAACAGAAAATGCGCGGGAGTTTTCATCAGCTGCGAAAGGAGAGACACTTGAAGGTAGCTGAAGTTACCTTAGTCTTAGGAGGTATTTTTGTCTTTTGGTTCTGATTTTGGTGCTTGATTGGCAGACACCATTAGAACCATTGAAGGGTACTCAGATATAATTGTGATGAGGCACTTTGAAAGTGGTGCTGCCCGAAGAGCAGCAGTCACGGCTAGTATTCCTGTTATAAATGCTGGGGATGGTCCAGGGCAGCATCCAACTCAAGTAAGTCATTTCTTCTTTCTGTAAGTCATTTAGAGAACTGGGATTGATATAATTCAGGGAGTAAGAAGCCTACTCAGAAAGAGGACTAGATGATTTCATGCCATGTCCATTTGGCCTTTTCTGGTCAGTGGTGAGGATGTTAGTGTGTATCAGATAGTTCTGTGAAGATCCATATAAGTGGTGAATTTATTTTCTTAGTTCATTTTTAATCTCCTTTTTCTTTTTCTTTTGGCGATGATTAATTTCATTAGGCCTTAATTTTGAAGCACTACTTGTGATTGTGACCACAAGACAGGCTCTTCTAGACGTATACACTATTGAAAGAGAGATAGGAAAACTTGATGGGATTAAAGTTGGACTTGTTGGAGATCTAGCTAATGGAAGGACAGTCCGCTCACTTGCATATCTGCTCTCTAAGTACAAAGATGTGAAGATCTACTTTGTCTCACCCGAGGTGGTAAAAATGAAGGTACAAACGAAAATACGGCACACTTTGTTTGGTTTGGTTTTCAGAATCTGTTTTAGGATTTGTAAAAGAGGTATATTTCCTCTCACATTTTATGTTTTCTCTGATTTCAGGATGACATAAAAGACTATCTGACATCAAAGGGATTAGACTGGGAAGAAAGTGATGATCTAATGGAAGTTGCTTCTAAATGTGATGTGGTGTATCAGACTCGCATTCAGCGAGAGAGGTTTGGAGAGAGAATTGATCTTTATCAAGAAGCTCAAGGCAAGTACATTGTAGACCGGGCTGTCTTGCACGCAATGCAAGAGCATGCTGTGATCATGCATCCTCTCCCAAGGCTTGACGAGGTTTGATTATCCGCTTTGCTCTTGACATCGGAATGAGATTTATGAGTACAACATGTTTTCGAAATGATTAATTGTTTCCTAGTTTTAATGATGTTTCTTTTCAGATAACCGTGGATGTCGATGTGGATAAGAGGGCTGCCTACTTTAGACAAGCGAAGAATGGTCTCTACATTCGGATGGCTCTGTTGAAGCTTCTACTAGTTGGTTGGTGAGAGATAGATGTTTTGATGCATAATGTTTTCTTCCTTTTTGTCATTGCATTTGTGGACATAGGAAGGAAAAGATGTGTTCTGCCGTTTTGAAGCATAATGTTTTCTTCCTTATTTCATTACATTCGTGGACATAGGAGATTTTGATAGGATACTATGATAATATTTGGTTTTGAAGTATGTTTGGACCATTTTTGACTAATAACATCTATGGTTCTTTTACTTTTCCAAACTGATTTCCCCATTGAGCCATATACTATTATATAGTGTGAACAAAATTTTGAAGTTGTCTTTTTCTTTTCTTTTCATTCTTAAGTTGCCCTTATGTAACTGCTGATTTCAAAATTTACAACTCCTTCACTTTTTTGAAGTGGTCTTTTTTTTCCCATCTAAAGTTGCTCTTATGTAACTGTCAGATTTCAAAATTTACAGCACTACTTTTTTGAAGCTATCTTTTTCTGTTTCTTTTTTTTTTTTTTTTTTTTTAATCTAAAGTTGCTCTTATGTAACTGTCAGATTTCAAAATTTACAACTTCGCTTTTTTGAAGTTATCTTTTTCTTCTTTATTTTTCCATCTAAAGTTTCATCGGGTGCACTGTGCACATACCTTGCAGGGTGACATACCTTGGACAAAATGCTCTATGAAGCTATATTGGAGTCCATACTGGATTGTTTGGTGTCAATTTTTTTAATATATAAATTAATAATTAAAAAGCAGAATTTAAAATCATTTCCTTCCCAATTTCTTAATAATTAATAATTTTATTTTACTTTATATATTTAAGTTAGTCATCTAATGAATTACAAGTTGCATCAAAAAGAAAAGAGCCAAAAAAAAAAAGAAAAAAAAAGAAAAGAAAGGGAAAGTTTAACAATCCCAATATGTTGCAACTGCATCTTTGGTTGGGAGAGGGATAACTTTTTTAAGACCATCTATTTTGAAAGAATTTATTAATAGGCTTAAAATATTAACCAGCATAATTTGTTTTGACAAGTAGAAATGCTTTTGTTTTGTGACGAGTACAAAAACTATTTCTGCACAAAAATAAAAACACCATAAAACAAAGTGTTTTCAAGCTTTTCATTGATCTTTTTGTTTCCGAAAACCCAACAAACAAAACCAAAAAACCGAACAAATTAAGAGTTTTTGATTCGTGACCTAACCAAACAGGTAATTCATGGATCAATTCCACCATCTAAGAGAAGACCTAGTGAGTTGAGCCACCATATATAGAATCATGGCTCCAAAACGAAAAAAACTGCATAAACAGCCTTCGAGCCATCAACTTATGGTACTAGCTTAATAGCATGCACGAGCACGCGCACACAGAAAAAAATATATATATAAGAAAAGAAGACAGCTATACCAAGTTATGATGAAGCTTTACTCAGTTTGGTAAGTAGATTAATAAATTACATGTATATAACATTTCAACGATTCAAACAAGTGAAACCCAAAATGGATGACAACCCAAAGGTTCCTAGTCATGATTGATGAGAATGCTTACTAGTAGGTAGGGAAATTTGGATCTACATCGCGAGCCCATGATTCGAGTCTCCCAACGATATCCTTTGCTGAAGCAAAACCCATTTTGCGAAGGTACTCAATGGCCCTCTGTGAATCATTGCCTCTTCCACAGACTACATAGAGAGAAGCAGCTGAAACAGTATCGCTTCCATCGTGCTCTTCTTCTTGCTTTAGGGCTGAAGATATTTCGGGCAATCTAGCCGCCAAACTTGACAGTGGAATGTTCATGGATTTGGTAAGAGAGACGATCTTGAAGTGGTGTGCTGGTCGTACATCAACCAATACGTGCGCTTCTCCTTTAACAACTCTCTCGTTGAATTCTTTACAGCTTATTCTCGCTTCTGTAGGAAGAAGGTTTAACTTCAACGGGGACTGCAATCAATGAGAGAGAGATTCTCAAGAACTGGGCTCTAAATGTATAGAACCTTAATTGCCACTTTCATTTCAATATTGGAGTATGAGATGAATATTAATTTAAAATTCAGTTCTATGGTCATAGAGACAAAAAGCAATGGATCTACTCAAACTACAATCTAATGACAGAAAAATGTAACAGCAAATGTCACTTTTTAAGAACAAATAAATCTCAAGCAAGCTAATTAAAACACAATATGCACTATAAAATGGAAATAAAAGAACACAAGCCTACCATGAAGAGGGGAGATTGTGTGAATTTCTCATAGTCAAACTCTTGAAATTTCTGTTGGGTGAACGCTGCGTTTACTCCACAAACTTCACATTGCAATGACCTCCCTCTAATCTTGACCTAAGTAATATCATGGTATGAGATTAATAAAAAGAACTTCTTAGAAACTATTTTAATTACAACACAGCCAGAAAATACCGAAGATCCTTAAAAGAAGGAAATTTTGATCAACTCAGTGTTTTAAAAAGCTCTAGGCGCACGATGGCAATAAGGTCTCCTATAGCCTAAGCGCGAGGCGTGAAGCAGCACGCGCCTTACCAAAGTGAGGCACAATAGTAAAAGAAAAGTAAAATTATAAAATAGGCAAACTTCTCAACATAACAAATATATATAAAATAAAATTCTAAAAACAATAAAGCAAGCTTTACCAATTCAAATAATCTTTAAACATAATATTCAATTTTCTAAAAACTAGAAATATAATATCCAACAAAAGATATAAAGTATCACATTCACATCCAGCCAAAAGCTCAAATTTTAAGATCATCCACACACATAAAGTTCAAAACAACTAAGCTTCTAGTTTGCGGTTCAAAAAAGAAAAAAAAGAAAGAAAAAGAAGTCAGTCCTATGGTTGCATTCTACTCAAAACTTAATAATAGCCATCTTCATCATGGAATCAAAACACTTTCTGATCACTTTTTTTATCTTCTCCACCTAGGGTTGTTTTTTTAATCACTTTCTACTCTCTTTTGATTACGTTTGGTCGTTTTATATTGAAGAGTTTTGATTCCCTGTGGGTATGCCTACAAAAAAAGCACTTAATCAATAGTTGGAGTAGAAAAATAGGTAAAGACCATGCTTCGCACCTCCAAAAAAATCCCTCACCTCAGCGCCTTGCGTATTGCGCCTCGCCTCGGCCTGTTTGAAGCACAAAGCTGTGCCTCATTGCGCCTTGTGCTTAGGCGTGCGTTTTAAAACACTATCAACTGCCATAAGTCCATTCCATCTTGTCAAGAAAACTCAATGGTGTTTAAAGGGACAAAACAAAATTTAAATGCAAATCAGCTAGTTACTAGGTAAAGTTATGGGAGAATTGCAAATGAGTTGGAAGAAGATAAAGTAATCATGGAGGTGCAACCCACTTGCACCTCCATATTTTTGTAATTACTTTTCACTTCTTCTCAGTGATTTGTAATTCCCCTAAAATTATTCTCTACAAACAGGAAATGTTTATTTTCCCTTTTAGGAATCTAGAACTCTCTGAGAAAATCAATTTTCTTAGTCTAGCAATCTCAGTCAGAACTAGAGAAGATTAAGTTAATTTGTTAGAGCTGAACTATATGCACAAACAAATTAAGTTGAACAAAAATAAATAACACTTATGCTTAAAAGAAGATAACAGCAGGGCATGAGTAAAAAACTTAGAACTTCAAATCGGAAGAAGTTTCAAAGATATGGAACTAGAAACATACAATACGAATCCGGGCAGACAATGCATCAAGAAGAAGCATCCTTCCTGAGAGTGGTTCACCAATAGCACTTGCAATTTTTATAGCTTCAAGGGCTTGGAGACAGCCAATTATACCAGGAACTGTAAAATTTATACATGTGAAGAGCAGTTAAATAAATGAATAAATGAAGGTGTCACTCTTCGTATTCTGTGTGTGTGAACATGTGAAGCTGGACTGCAGACTTGTAAGGCATAATTTATCAGCGTCATCATATCTCCTCTCATAGCCAGTTCAAGGCCAGATAAAGACACAACTAGGTTAGTCAACTAAATAACCAATCTTGAAATGACCACAATGGCAAAACAAGATTTGCACCAGGATAGGCAAATCCTGCAAGAATCACTCACAATCTGTATGTAGATCATCTTTTCAGTCATTCGCTGTCCTCTGAGGTTTAACATGTCTCAATCACCATCCCTTATTATTTTGGGCGTTTACATAAAGTTTTGACTCACCAAGGACGACTCTTCCTATATTGCGTGGTTAGTTTTGAAAGGACAAGAACTTTTTTAAGTTGCAGTATTGGACATTGGTACTGTTTTGTTGTGATTGCATCCGTCATTATGGAATGAAACAACAAAAAAACTTCAAACTTCGCCTTTCAGAAATACGCTGTTGGGACAAAGGATTCAAACATTCAATCCAGTTAAGAGTTCTTGATCACCACTTTTACATTCGCCTTTTGTGATACCCATTCTCATTGCTAATAATAAATCAAAATTTTAGCAATGAAATAAACTAGAAATATAGAGATGGACCTCAAGAAATGCCTACAAGAAAAGAGAGTAAAAGGAGAAACTCCCAGGTGAACTCACACATTATCTCTTTTTAAATTCAAGATTGTAGACAATAATTCTAATTGGATGCACTAAAACACAATTATTCGTGGCTTACCAACTCCCAAAACTCCACTATCAGAGCATCTTTGACATGTTGTTGCAGGTGGTGGAGTTGGAAATAGGCAACGATAGCAGGGACCTCCATCATAATTGTAAACTGTAAGCTATACCAATGATTTGAGGATGCAGTTAAACTAAAATTTAAATAATATAACAAGGGGTTCATACATTACAACCTATAGTCTCAACCCCATATAAAGAGTTCCACATGTTCACATAAGAATTAGAGAGAGAACCGCTGCTACAATTGTTACCTGTCCTTCCAATCCTACAGCAGCACCTGATACAGGAGGCTGCATACATGAACATTATGTGGTAAATACTCAGAAAAGTTACACAGGTAGACTAGACTATTTCATTGGATCATACATACAAGCTTGGTCAAACCTGTCCTTTAATCTAGGATTTTTGGAAAATAAATAAATGAACATGTATGACAATGGTGCAAAAAGTTCATATTAAGCAGTCTAATCCATTCTTTCAATGGCACACAAGCACATGTAAAACTACTCCTTGAGAATAATATACTAAAAATGTAAACAAGATAAAGCACAATAGCCTTATTAGTTAATAACTAACAAAGAATTCAATTGCATATTATTTTTTTCCTTTTTGGTACAAAATTCAAATGCATAATTAAGGGTGGTGGAAGTACTGAAGGTCTAAGGGTGCCATCTTAAACAAGTCAAACAGAATCACATACAAGTCAACTTCATAGTGTCTTTGAACAAGTTTTCTTCTTTTCATAAAAAGAAAAGGAGGTTAGCAGCAGCTTACCTTCCCCAATACCACGCAACAATCACTGATCAGATAACGGCTTGGAGCATTGTCCGTTGCATCTATTACTATGTCATATCTAAGAAGCATAAGTCATAGAAATCATCATATCTCAACCCAAAAATAAAACCAATATACTGTAACAAAAAGGAAATCATGGTATATAAAATTCATTTTATCAAGGATACTTGCTCAAAATTTCCCAGGCATTGGATGTGCGTAAAGCTTCTTTGTGTTCCACAATCTAAATAGTAGAGTTAATCCTAAATTAGAAACCCTAAGTTAGATACAGGCAAGAAGATAACGTGCCTGTTTGGTAAAACTTATAAGCAGCTTAAATCAATTTTTAGCTTAAATTAAGTTATTTTGGTGTATTTAATAAAACTTAAAGGGATAGATTATAGCTTATTTGTAATCTATTTTTGTGACGCCCCAAAATTTAGGGACATCCCAAAATTTAGGGACATCATAATAAGGTTTAAACTTAAAATCAATTTTCTTAATTAAGAATCCTCATCAATGTTGCCACCAAATTTACCATCACCCATTAATTAACAACACCAACACTAAAAGTTCTTAAATTACAACTCCAGTCAAGCTTAAAACTTGTCTTAGTACACAAATAAAAAAAAAACTAGAGAAAAACTAGAAAACTCAGAAAAATGGTTCATGGAACTTTGGCAGACTTCAAGCTAATCAGGACTGAATGTTGCCTTCCGACACCTCGGTGTTTCCTTCAGTTTCTTCGGTACTTGGCATGAAACGCTAGGGCAACGAGGATGCCAATGAGCGATGAGCTCAATAAGATACTACAACCCGAAATACCCACCCCCGATAATACTACCCACAATGAATAATGCGTAGTAACAAAATAACAGGTAGCATTTAATAAGCATGATAGGAATACCATCAGTTGAAATAATAACAATAGATAATAAAAATAAAATAAAAATGACAAACAGAGGCAATATTTCATCATGAGGAAAATGCCCATTTTTTTAAAAAAAAAAAATTTCTCATAGATTTCGTTTATCAGATAAGTTTAAGTAACTCCCCGTGGAGCACTATTTCCATTCAACCGCTAAGCAATGGCCACGGGCAATTCTGACTCCCCCTTGGTCAAATATTCAAATGTTACCTACAGTAACTACCAATGATGCCCACGCACCAGGGTTACGTACCCGAGTCGTGACATCATGGTCTGCCCCAAGGGAACGGTCTATGTTGTGACGCCCGCACTACCAACCTTATATCGCCTACCGATAAGAGCCGAAATACCTTCCCGTGCCATGTTAGGGTTCGCAACTCACTTGCGCAAGATTCCGAACCGGGCTCACCCCATCACTTTTAAAAGTAATGTATCATTGGTTAAAATTTCGTGTCTCTTTACTCGTTGAGATATTCACAATAATTCAAAATTTAATTACCAATAATGTTATGCCAACCCATTAGAATCCGAACATAAAATATTACACATGTCACACAATAATAAACAATTATACAAAATTTAAATAAACAATTTATTTAAACCATGGTATGAAATAATAATTTAGATACCCAAATAATAGAAATAATTTATAATTACACACATGCATGGACTTTTAATCTACAAGATTAGACTAGCACAATATTAAATAAACTACGATACACCCATATATGGATTACTAATTTACAATATTTGATGAATTAGACCAACACAATAACTGATTTTTATTCAAATAAATAATTGAAGTGATGATCTTAAATCTGTCCGGAAATTTTCAGGTCATACCTTAGGTAATAAAAATTATAAATAAATTACTTATACAACTATAAAATTTATATAAATTTACAGAATACTCAATAAACATGTTATGGTCATTTTTCAGAAAGCACTTTCCAAAAATAAATTATAAATAATTCTTAAAAATTCCAAGAGTGTTTATGACACAAATTTATCGCATTTCCTTAAATTAATTCCATACTTAAATTTTTATAAATCAGTTCCATGATCTAAAAATTTATTATGAAACTAGACTTCTCAAATTTCATTTTTTTGCTTAGAAATTATCAGATTTGGTTTAATATAAAATTTTTAATGATTTTTCAAACACATAATAAAATCTGTCTATAGCTCCAGATTTGGTTAAAAATCTGTATAAATTCGTACAAAACTCAATAATTGTTGAAAAATTTTCTGGATGAACTAGACATCATTATCAACAACTTTGTAGAAGAAATCATCTTCAAATTTTGAGTATAAAATCGTCTAAAAATTCGTACAACTTCCTGATAGATTTAAAGGGTCAAAAACATCTTCAATAATCTTTACTTGTTCTTCTTATACCCAAACATTAAATTAATTCCTCAAATCTCTTAAAATTCATTGATGCATGTAAAGATGAAGTCCAAATTCATGAGGAATAATACAAATTAAACCCACTTGATAAATTTTCCAAATTAATTTCTTAGTTCTTGACTTAATTCTTTTCTTTTCATTATATGTAGATTTACATACAATTGCATTATATTTGATCTTGATTTGAGATGTAAGGAAGGATTTACTACAAGATTAGAGTTAAAAATCTTACCTAGAGTTAATGAATGATTGAAGCTCTTCACAAGTTCTTGAATTTTCTTTCTTTTCTGTTTGCCTTCTTGGACTTAATGGTGTACTCTACTCTTCAATTCATCACACACATATTATTTACATCTCCTATCTTTTGACCTCATGACACGTGCACACATGCACTCTTGTATCACTTCCAGCACAACACATGCACACACCCACAAAAGTTTCTTTGCACACCCACACCCACACCCATACTCACATACATTCTTAATCCTAGATTCAATTTATGTTTAAGAATTATTTAATTAAGCAACACTTAGTCTTAATACATTTCAATTAGCACATCATTAAATTAATTATGATTAATCATAAATCCCACATAATTTAATCAGTCTAATTTGACTTCCATTAGAGCCCAATTAATTATAATTAAATTTATCAATCTCAATAAGATTTTTAATCGAACTCCTAAAAGGTTCCAAATATTAAATTAGACTTATTTTTCATCCCTAATTTTGATTTCCCAAATCATTTAGGCCTTCAATTTTTTTTTTTTATCAGACTCAAAATCTCCATCTATAAACTACATATTCAATTGAGCACCTTATAAATAAATTTAGTTCATAATAATCTAAATTCTCAATCCTCACAACGCAATTAACTCCAATTCGGACCTAATTGATCAAACCTTAGTTTTATTAAACTGAATCGAATATTTAATTACACTTTCATAGGGTCCAATACTTGAAATTAAACTGATTTAACTTATCAATTTCACCTCCTTAGGCTATTTGGACGTTCAATTTCTAATTCTAAAATAAATCCTTAATAAAATAATTTATAAATAACAAATATTAAAAACCCACAAAATTATTATTTATTTATTTATTTCCTTGTTAGTGATTGAATTGGGTTAATTTAAAACTAACTTTTACACTAATATATTTTTGAGATAGACTCTAAATAAAATTAATTAATTAATTAATTTATTTTCTTTTAAGAATAATAAAATGTGGGTTTTCACAATTTTCAGCTTTGGGAGGAAGCAACTGCAGGGATGCTTATTCAAACAGCTTAAGCGCGCAGCTGGGTGGGGGAGGGATGAAATGACTTAAATGCCCCTCCAAAATTTGAAAAATTACGGAACTGCCATTATATAAACCCTTCTTCTGTTGCCCTAGCACGCTCCTCTCCCTCACACTCTCCTTTCCTCTTCTACTTTACTCTCTGGCGACGATGACGAGAACTCCGCCACACCTGGAAGATTGCAACCGATCGAACTCCTTTCCTCCCTGTTTTCTGTTGATCTGCACCAAAAAGGTAAGATTTCATGCCCTTTGTTTGTTATACATCGAGTGTTGTCTCTCTTTCCCTTCTCTCTCTGATTTTTGGGTCATCTCTTTCATGTTCAAAATCAACCAACAAACCTACAAACCCTAATCTTCACTTGGAAAATACTTATATATTAATCGATGTATTTCCTCACAACCAAAAATACAAACCAGACACACAGATACATCTAAGATAGGTGTATTTTACTGTGAAATGGTGGCAAACAAGGCTTGCGTAGGGCTCTGTTTTCTTTAATTTCTGTTTGGTTGGCGAGAATTTCTGTTTAATTTCTGTTTGGTTGGCAAAGAAGGGCTCTATATTCACACTTTTCTTAACCAAGGATGGTTTGAATCCGTAAAAATTGTGGATTTTGAATAAAAGTTGCATTCATCTTTGCTGGAATTCGGTTTTTAAATTCTAAAAAATCTAATCTGTGTTTTCAAGACACACTTTTGAGATGTCATTTGTCATATTTAGTAGGACATTCATGGTTCTTTATTTTTGCCATAGGAAGTTGCTGTGAAATGGGAGTTTGGGTAATGTGGTGATGTAATGATGGTAATCTTGCTTGCATTTTAAGGTGTATTATTATTGGAAATGAATTTTGCGTGTCATGGGGTTTGGGCTTGATTAAGGCCGAATTGTACATCATTGAGGCCGTTAATTAGAATCTCTTAACTTCACTCGCTGGTCAAACCGTATACTTTATGTGTGTTGAATGTCAATCAGGTTGTACATCGTTGGAGCATAAAATGGGTAAAAAGACAAAATTTGGACAGAGTTGACTTTTTCTGGAAAAGTCAAACCGATGTTTTAAACCTGTTTGGAAGTGAGTAGAAGTATAAAAAGAAAAGGAAAAGACTTTTCTAGGGTTCTGAAATTGTTTTGACCTAAAGAGAGAGGCTAGGGTTTGGGAAAGAGAAAGGAACAAGAAGCTTCAAAGATATCTCCCATGGTGGTTCCTTCTCCATCTACCTCCTCCCACTCTTCCATGAGTGGCTAGTCTCCTTTTCTAGGGTTTTAATGAAACCCTAGCCATGTAATTATTTAGTTTTCTTTTTGATTTTAAATTATGTAAAGGTTTGAATATTTGTATGGTGTTTTAGAAGTTTCTTTTATATAATTTTCATTATTCCTTCGAATATTTGACTTTCTGTGATTGTTGAATGTTATCCATATATGTGTTTTCTATTCCTTCACATTCAAGGTATGAGGCGAACCATGCTACGAGGAACGAGTCGTATCACTACCTTAGTTTAGAGTGAACGATTCGTATTACTTGAGATGGTTTGTGCTCGTATATTGAATGTGATGATCTTCTTGTCAAATGCTTCGAACTTGTAGTTGCGAAACATTAATCCGTTCAAACCAAGTATAATTGATTTCAATTGGAAACCCTAATTATGTGGTTAGTGGTGAATTCTCTACCCTAGGATTTTTCCCTAATTCAGTAAACCCAATTTCAATTATTCTTGATAATTCAATTCCTTATTTTAATTTATTTGTTATTAAATTAGGTTATAAACAACCAATCTTTTCATCAAAATTAATTTAGGAATTTGACAATTAAATTAGTTTGATTTCACAATAGTCCCTGTGGATCGATACCTGGACTTGCCATTATTCTAATTGAATTTGGTATAGTTTAGTATTTAATTTTGGTGTGTTCAACGACCCATCAGGGCTTATTATATTCTCCAAGAATAAAGATAGATTGTTGGAAATGAATTCTTGAATTTCTATGCTCTGAAGCACTTTTAATGTCATGTTATTATTGTTCCATTTAAAGAGACTTCAGCTCCCAAGTAAACTAGAAACACAGCAGTATTTGGGATGCTTATCGATGTACACATAAAGATTGTTGGAAATGAATTCTTGAATTTCTATGCTCTGAAACACTTTTATCGATGTACACATAAAGATTATCTTCCTTTTTGGGATGCTTGGTGTGTCATGATCGTCACATGTATTTCTTTCCCTTGATGATTCATATTCCTCTGATAAATCAGCCAATCTACATTGTTGATAACTTGGCACAGACCTTGAAATGTCATAATGTTTCATCAAGAAAGACAACTGGCCCTGTTTGAAATAGACAAACACCTTACTGTCATTAACATGTTGATGTCATGTAAAAAAACTGTGACTAATCCATACCTGTAACTGTTGGATTTGCCGCTGCAATGCTGTTACATTACCTGAAGCATCTTCAATAGATGGGCTATCATTTGCTATAATTGTTGTCTTCGAATTCCCACCAAAAGAATCCTGCATCCAAAAATGAATGCCATCTGGTACTTTCATTTCCCTATCACCAAACATGCTCTCCATATATGCTAGTTATGCTGTCAAGAACCAAATGCTTGAGCTATCCTTAACATTCATGAATCAGCTTGTTGTGGGTTTGCTCACAATTTCTATTGTTTTGTCAGTTGCATTACTCTTCAAATGATTGTTCTATAATTATTGCCCTTGAAGTCAATGAAAATTTAAATGAATTTCCTCCTAAATGGTGAAAACTAATCTTTTTCACAAACTTGATTTAAATATTGTGAACAACCAGAAAGACCTCTTCTTGATAGATAATATTCCAGAAGCTATAGATCTTATCAGTCACCTCTTAGATCCAGACCCAAATTTGAGGTATGCCATTAGCTCATGTAATTTTCCACATCCCACACAAACAGGACCATGCACCCTCATGAATGCATTAAGCATTGCTGTTTCAATATATTTCATGTATACTCTGCTTAAGAGGTCATTTTTTTTTATTATTAAAAATAAATAAATTACAAGCATAGTAGTTCATTTTCTTCCGTGTGTGATGAATACCAATGTATATGCTGTCTAGGCCAAAAGCTGTGGATGTATTGCATCATCCTTTGTTTTGGAATGCTGAGATGCGACTCTCATTTCATCGAGATGCTAGTGATCGGGTAGAATTGGAAGACAGGGAGAGTGAATCTGAACTCTTAAATACATTAGAAAGCATTGCACCTGTGGCTTTGGGTGGTAAATGGGATGAAAAGATGGAAAGTGCATTCATCAATGATATTGGCCGCTGTAGACGTTATACGTTTGACAGTGTTCGTGACTTGTTGCGGGTCATCTGCAACAAATTAAATCACTATAGGGAACTTCCTCAAGAAATTCAGAGAATTTTAGGGCAGATTCCTGAAGGATTTGACAGCTATTTCTCAAGCCGATTTCCACAACTTCTAATTGAAGTTTATAAAGCCATTCACAGTTATTGTGGGGAGGAAGAATTCTTGCATAAGTACTCTAGAAGCAATTGAACTTGACTTCTGTGTTGTTTTTGTAGTTAACAAGATACTTCTAGCTTCTGTAAATATTAAATTTTACCAAGTTGTGATTGATAAACATGTAAATTTGTTGAGTAATGGTCACACGGATTATTATTAGCCCTTTTGTCTCTTGTTCCAATTGTGTTCGTCATCTTTTTGGAGATTTTACCACTATCATTGGGCCTCCTCTCTTTTGTACATCTGATTCAATTTCATTAGGTTTTTGAATTATAGTGAAAAAGTGACAGCACCATTTTACTGAAAAAATGAGAACAGATATATGTAATGAGGGAAGAAACTTGGAAGAAATAAATTGGCCTAGTTTTAAACACCCAAAACATAATACCAATGAGTTCTGCGATATTGCATTTGACTCTTATGATAGATTCACAGATTATGTGCCTAATGAAGAGGAAGGATCTTCGTCTCAACAAGCCCGCTATGAAAATCATGTTGTATGTAATGACAACGAGATGGAAGTGAGGAGGTATAATATTTGTCTGTCAATTTGCAAGAGTTCTTTAAATATCTATCAAGTTTTAATTTTATTGCTTTAATAGTAATTTATTGTATTTTTATTGCAATGACATTTTTTTGTTTCCTTGTAAACTCAATATTAAAAAATAAATAAATAAATAAAAATTAGGTAATATAAAAATGTATCAAATTAGATACTAATTAATTAACTTCCATTAATGAAATAACTTTTTCAAAATTTGAAGTGAAGAAAATGATAAAATTACAATTTTTATATTTATAAGGGCAAAAATAATAATTATACAACAAAATGCTATTTTACCGCTTATTTACCAAACACTACTCTGCTGCTTAAATCTATAATCTCACACCTGCACAAAACAGGTTACCAGCTTATGTTTATAGCTGTAAGCTATAATCTGTTAAGGTATAATATATAATCACTTTTCCACAGCTCAATCAAATAGGGCCAACATCATGGTAGATAATTCAAATAGATAATTAGTGACAGGCCAATGTAAAATCATCCGTTCAAAATAAGTGCACAGACACTGGAACTCGTGATCAGGTATTTCAAAGTAGACGGGTAATTCGGACGGAGTTACATACGAGCAGCAAGCAGCAGCAACAGATTCCACTTTTGATTGACCAATATATACTTCACTGTGGATAATCTGAAGCATAGTAACAGAAGTTAGATGGTGAAGATTTACAAGCATAAAGAAAGTTAAATGATGCAAAACAGATGACACTAATGGAAGTCATGGAGCATCAAGAAATGAACTTAGTTGAGTAGCTCTTGTAACCACTTGTAGCATCATCATCATCTCCATCAAACAAGAAGAATTACAAATATGAGCATACAATTGAGACTTGTACCTGCCTGTGTAGGTTATTAAGCTCAACTACATAATGATCAACAATACCTAAGCAACCTAGAAAAATTTAAAAACACCAAAGTAATTAGCTCCGGAAACAGAAGGATCTGATATTAAACAACTATTATGGTTCCAATGAAGCACCATCAGTTTAGAGTAGATTCGTTGAAACCAGTTTGATTATCATGAAGACCAGCAATGAACAATAGATCACTATGAATTAACAGAAATGAGGATAGAAAATACTTGAAGGACTCATGGACCATAAGAACATCAGCTTTTCTGCTTTCATTCTTGATGGTGTTAGTCAGGCATCGTTAAAAGCAAACATCTTACCAACACCACAGGCAGCAAGGTACAATAGAGCAGGTGAGCCCAACCCTCCAGCTCCAACTACTAAAATTGAAGTCCTCAAGAGATTTGACTGCCCTATATAACCAATCAAGAAAAATAATAAACCATGTTAGCTGTATATTATTATTATACTAGTATTATCATAACTGTATCTCTCTATTTGTCTTTGTATCTCTCTCAATCTCTATCTCCTTACTTATCTAGGTTTTCTTCTCTTTCTGCCTATATATAAAGGCTTCTCCTATTGTATTATTCATTCAATGTTAATATAAAGTTTCTTCTTTCTCTTCTCTCACTACTTTTATAACATGGTATCAGAGCCAAAAAATTCTCTCCTAGTTTTTTCTTTTTTTCTCTCGGTTTGCTTCTGTTCTGGTGTTCTTTCTGCTGGCTTCTGCGTATTTTGTTCATCCGTCTTTTCCCGTTTGAACTGTACCACCCTCTTCGTCTCCTCACGACGAACCCATAGCCACCAAAATCACTCTCATCAGCCTCTACACGCGCCCTCACGCGCGTCCAAACGAGTGGCGCGTCGATTTCCGCGTTCTCACTCTCACCACGCTCCGTCCGCTACAGCCACGCGGCTTCCGCTTCAGCCGTTTCGCCACTCGGCTCGACATCGGCTTCCGCTTCAGCCAACTGCCCTTCGGCTTCCGTCCCAGCCGATTCTCCATCGGCTTCCGCCCGGCTTCCCTTAGCCGCGTGCTGCCTCCGCCCGGCTTGCCAAGCCGTTTGCCTGGATTCTCAGCTGCTGACGTCATCCTTCTGCAGCCGCTGACGTCAGCCCTACACAGCTTCTTTAAAAAAAAAACAAAAAAAAAAAACAAAAAAACAAAAAAACAAAAAAAACAAAAAAACAAAAAAACTCTTTGTCCCTAAGGTTTTCCAGTCTTCTGAATCTGTTGGTGACCTTCGTTTTGCCAAATTATGGATCGTACAGAGCACATCCAATCTGTCTCTGTTATCCTTGATGGGTCCAATTATGTTAGTTGGGCTCAAGCTCTCTCTAGCTTCATTAAAGGGAAACGCCTTTGGCGGATTATTACTGGTACTCTTTCCAAACCCACCAAAAAGGAGGATGAGACCGACTCTACATTCGATGACCGTCTTGACGACTGGGAAAGTAAGAATTATCAAATTATCACATGGTTCCGGGCTACCTCGGTTCCTTCCATCAACCTTCAATTTGGACGCTTTCAGGACGATGACTCCCTTGTCTCTCCTGCCAAAGCAATTTGGGATTTTTTGAAGGAACGTTATCAGACCACTGGCCATGCTCATCAATATCAACTATTGCAGACTCTTCATCACATGCGTCAAGCACCCGGTCAGTCTCTCAATGACTTTCTATCCCAGATGTCGTCCGTTTGGGACCAGCTCGCTCTTTCTGAACCTCCATGGGCTCATTCTGATGATGCACAGCTATTTATTACTTATCGGAATCATCAGCGACTATTACAGTTTCTTATGGCTCTTCATAACACTTTTGAGCCCGTGCGTGCTTCTTTGCTTCATCGTCTGCCTTTGCCCACTTTAGAGCAAGCCATTACCGAGCTCCTATCAGAGGAGACTCGTTTTGGGAGTCTCAGATCTCACACCACGGATTCTGTTCTTGCTACTCCATCTTCTCAGAGTTCCTCATCTTCACAGCCTCTCATCTGCAGTTATTGTCGCAACCGAGGCCTGCCAGCCACTCATTCTCTTGTTCACTGCCAGGTTCGCGAATGCTTGACTTGTCATAAGACTGCTCCGGGCCATCTCCAAAGCCATTGTCCTCGAGCTCCCTCCACTACTTCATCTAAGAAAGGGGCTTCTCGTTCTGGGTCTCAGACCAAATTTAACCACGGTTCTCGCTCTGCTGCTATTGCCTCTGAGAGTTCTTCTGCTCCTTCTTTTTCTATGGATGATGTTGAGTCCCTTATCCACCAGGTTCTCAACAAATCGGGTACTCCTCCTTCTACTGCTCTTTCAGTAACCTCAGGTAACTCTTCATGGTATTTTGATTCCGCATGCTGTAATCACATGACTTCTGATTCCACCATTTCTTCTTCTTGTCCTGAAAAATTTTGGGGGGAAGCTGCCCTTACTGCTATCCATACCATCAATCGAGTTCCTACCCCTGTCATAGCTAACACAACTCCTTACGAGCGTTTGTATGGTTCTCCTCCTGATTATACCACTCTTAAAGTTTTTGGTTCTGCTTGTTTTGTTCTCCTTCAGCCTCATGAACACACTAAACTAGAACCTCGTTCTCGTCTTTGTTGTTTTCTAGGGTATGGTATTGAACATAAAGGGTATCGTTGTTGGGATCCTATCTCCAACCGTCTTCGTATTTCTCGTCATGTGGTCTTCTGGGAACACAAAATGTTCTCCACTCTTTCCAAGTTTCACCTACCACAGTCCACCCACTCACCGGTCTTCACTGATATTTCTATCGATTTGTTTTCTAATGACTTTAATGCAGATTCTGATCCCATGCTTCCACAGCCGCCTATGCCTATCGTCCATCCTGAGGATCCTGTGTCAGCTGATGGCCCTCCGCCTTCTCCGACTCCGGTGGAGGTTCCCCCGGACCCTATTTCCATTGAGGTTCCTCCTCCACCTGAGCGTCATTCTACCCGGGTAAGGCAACCTTCTGCTCTTCTCCGTGATTATATTGTTGGTTCCACTGCTTTTTGCTCTCATGAGCCTACTTCTTATCAAGAAGCTTCTTCTGACCCTCGTTGGCAACAAGCTATGACTGATGAGCTGCAGGCTTTTGAACAAACTCATACCTGGGACGTAGTTGATCTTCCTCCTGGCAAGCGTACTGTTAGTTGCAAATGGGTTTACAAGATCAAAACTCATTCTGATGGTTCCATTGAGCGTTACAAAGCTCGCCTTGTCGCCCGAGGATTTAGTCAAGAATATGGGATTGACTATGAGGAAACATTTGCTCCTGTTGCCCGTCTTACTTCAGTTCGCAGCTTACTTGCTGTTGCTGCTGCTCGCCACTGGCATCTTTCTCAAATGGATGTCAAGAATGCATTTCTCAATGGTGATCTCACTGAGGAAGTATTTATGCAACCTCCTCCTGGTTCTTCTGTTCCCTCAAACAAGGTTTGCAAACTCCGCCGTGCTTTATATGGTTTGAAACAAGCTCCACGTGCCTGGTTTGCCAAGTTCAGCTCTACCATTCGTGACTTTGGTTTTTCTTCCAGTGCCCATGATTCTGCCTTGTTTATCCGTAAGACGAAGCGGGGTACTATTCTCCTTCTCCTTTATGTGGATGATATGATTATCACTGGAGATGACACAGTGGGTATTTCTAGTCTCAAACAGTTTCTTCATCGCCAGTTTGAGATGAAAGATTTGGGTGCACTTAGCTACTTCCTTGGCTTGGAAATTTCTCAAGATTCCTCTGGTTATTTTCTCACTCAGGCCAAGTATACTTCTGATCTTCTGGCTCGTGCTAACCTTTCCGATTGCAAGACTGTCACTACTCCAGTTGATCCTCAGACTCGTCTTACACCTCTTGACGGCCCCTTATTGTCAGATGCAACTTTATATCGTCAGTTAGTTGGTAGTCTTGTCTATCTCACAGTTACTCGTCCAGACATTGCTTATGCTGTTCACATTGTCAGTCAATTTATGACTGCTCCTCGCTCTCCACACTATGCTGCCCTGGTTCGCATTTTGCGTTATCTCAAAGGAACTTTGTTTCATGGTCTTCACTATTCCCCTCACTCTTCTCTACAGCTGCATGCTTTTTCTGATGCCGATTGGGCAGGGGATCCTACCGATCGTCGTTCCACTACTGGGTTCTGCTTCTTCTTGGGTACTTCTCTCATTTCCTGGCGTAGCAAGAAGCAAACTCTTGTTGCTCGTTCTAGTACTGAGGCTGAGTATCGTGCTCTTGCAGATACTACTCAGGAGCTTGTGTGGCTTCGTTGGCTTCTTTCTGACATGGGTGTCTCTCATTCCGCTGCCACTAATCTTTATTGTGACAATCAAAGTGCTATTCAGATTGCTCATAACGATGTCTTCCATGATCGCACCAAGCATATTGAGATCGATTGCCACTTCATACGACAACATGTTACTAGTGGCCATGTTCGTCTTCTCTTTGTTACCTCTGCTGATCAGACTGCTGACCTCTTCACCAAAGCTCATCTTCCAGGCCGCTTTTCTGATCTCCTCTCCAAGCTCAAATTGATTTCTGATTTACCACCTTGAGCTTGAGGGGGGGTGTTAGCTGTATATTATTATTATACTAGTATTATCATAACTGTATCTCTCTATTTGTCTTTGTATCTCTCTCAATCTCTATCTCCTTACTTATCTAGGTTTTCTTCTCTTTCTGCCTATATATAAAGGCTTCTCCTATTGTATTATTCATTCAATGTTAATATAAAGTTTCTTCTTTCTCTTCTCTCACTACTTTTATAACAAACCAAAAAAAAAAAAAAGGTGATACCAAATCAAGCTTACAATGACCCAATAGATGAACAAGAGCAACCAAGCCAAATTGCCGGTTTCTCAAAAACCTGCGTTCCATCTTTAAATAATATGCAATCCAACAAATTTTTTTCATAAATTCAAAAGAAAAAAATAACTAAGATAATCGTTTTGCCTGAATGGGTATTTTTTTTTTACACAAATGAATGTATTTTGTATGAGAAAATGATGACAAATGAATTTACGTTACTAGCATATTAATCATGAAAATAACAAAAAGACACAAGAAACATGACCCTACTGTAGCACGAGAACGTCTTTCTAATCCAATCTGATACCAATGTATATGTGGCATCTAACAGCCACTCTACAAGATAACAAAGTTTCACTTTTGACCCCTCATTGTGGAAAATTAACTCCGTTGACAATAAAGAAGAATCTATTTTCTAAAGTGAAAGCTTGATCATTTGTTGATTTTTAACCTCTCAAAACAGTCAAATGTTCTATTTTCTGATCTCTTTTCTGTCTTTCTTATATTAATCAATTCATTTTAACCTCTTCACTCTAGCATTAAACCTAATCATCCGCCATGTTCACTATCAATTTATTTTTATTTTTTTAAAAACACTATACAAGAATTACTTATGCTGTATGCATCTGATTTAATAGAAATACAAAACAAACAATTAAATTTGAAGTACTATTCCCCTAAATTTTGGTTTAGGACCTATAAGAGCAAATCTAATCCTTCATCAAATTTTTTCATTAATTTCAAATTTCATGAAAAAATGGCTAAAAGTGTGCTCCAACCATTTCATTAAATCTGCATCAAATCAAGGGAGACGTAAATTTTTCACCAAATCAAGGATGAACCAAATCCTTCACCAAATTTCGACTGTCCTACTTTTACTCAAATTTGATAAAATTTATAATAAAAAAAATAGTGATTGGCCATGTTTTCTTTCATCAAAAATGGCTAAAACAGATTTTTAGAATAAGTTTGAATTTTTTTAAAAAGATTTGATGACAACAAGAGAGTATGGAGTATTCAAGCTTTTTGTAGGAAATTAATGTATTGATATTATTGATTGATCGATTGATAATTACAATGGAGAGAATGAACTCTCTTTTATAGAGAGAATGGGATACAATGGAGTAATAAAATTAGTGGAGCACTAAACTAAATTAATGGAGCATTAACCTAAATGGAGCATTAACCTAAATGGAGTAGGTATAATGGTAATGGAGCAATAACTATGGTGCACTAACTATAGTGGAGTAGGTATAATGGTAAAGGAGTTGTTACATTCAACAGCCCCCCTCAAACTCAAGGGGGTTAGGAACTAACCAACTTGAGTTTGGAGAGAGTAACAAAACAGAAAAAATAATCTGACAAATAAAAGTAGATAGGAGACACTGTATGGTCGTGTCAGACCGTTGTAGAAGACAGTTTATGGGGTCATGTCGGACCGTTGTAGAAGATAGTTTATGGGGTCATATCGGACCGATGTAGAAAACAGTTTATGGGGTCATGTCGGACCGTTGTAGAAAACAGTTTACTGGGTCATGTCGGACCGTTGTAGAAAAACAGTTTACTGGGTCATGTCGGACCGTTGTAGAAAACAGTTTACGGGGTCATGTCGGACCGTTGTAGAAAACAGTTTACTGGGTCATGTCGGACCGTTGTAGAAAACAGTTTACTGGGTCATGTCAGACCGTTGTAGAAGAGAACCGAAATCAATGTCGGAACAGTTTACCGAGTCTTGTCGGACCCATATAGGAGCTAACCGGAATCAATGTCGGGATAGTTTACAGAGTCTTGTCGGACCCTTATAGGAGCTAACCGGAATCAATGTCGGGACAGTTTACAGAGTCTTGTCGGACCCATATAGAAGCTAACCGGAATCAAAGTCGGGACAGTTTACCAAGTCTTGTCGGACCCTTAAAAAATCGCACCTTCAAAAGGTGTGCCCAATCTATCAAAAGGCGTGCCATCAAAAGACGTGCCATCAAAAGGCGTGCCATCAAAAGACGTGCCCGACAGCCATCAAAAGGCGAGCCATCAAAAGGCGCGCTGATTTGTCGTCTGGCGTTGAGAGGCGCGTAAGGCGCGTGTCGGCCTTGCCTATTTATACCAAGGCGAGGATGTCGCTGATGCATAACAAACCAGCTGAAAAAACTCTTTGTTCTCTCTGTAACACTTCTGAGAGAGATACTCTGAAACATTCTACAACCAACCCTGAATATGGCCTCTTCTTCCCGTTCAGCTACCCAGAACATAGCCTCGTCGTCCCGTGGTCTTACTCTCTTTCCCGACCTCAACGAGGCCACAACCCAGAATATGGCCCTTGAACCTCAACCAAGCGCTCCTGGGCCAAGCGCCCCTGGTTTTGCACCATTAAACTTTCCAATGTTGTCAGTTGAGCAGAAAATGGCTGCTCAATCTGATATTGAAGCCAATCATTATACTTTGAGGTCTTGTGTTGAGACAATGACGGCGGTCAACAACCTATCGCACCGGCTTCAGAGTAGAACAACTGAGGTGCAGCAGGTAAAAGCCTAACTGGCTCTGCTCCAGCGCATGTATACGGATGCCCGAGCAGAGATATGTGTGCTGAAGGCCGAGAACAAGGAGCTGAAGCGGAAGGCCACCGTGATGCTCAGATTTGGAGGGCCGCCATATGTGACGGTTGAGGAGCAACGGGAAGTGAACGTGCTCGGCAGCGTGGGAAACACGGAGATAGCACCGGCAAGGGACGCCCAAGACAAAGGCAAAAAGAAGAGAACAGCTGAAGAGGCGAAGAAGTGAAAAAGTAAGGCTGGTTGATGTGGTGGTTGTAGGTTGGAGATTGTTTGGTTTTTTTTTTTTTTTTTTATGTAAAATGGTGATCGAGTTGATCCCTGGCATGAATAAAATAAAGTTGGTGTGCAAATCTGAATGGTATGAATTTGATTTGAAAAAGATTAAAAATAATGTGAAAGAAAAATAAAGAAAGAAATAATGTGAAAGAAAATATATTGAGAAATCAAAACGAAAGGTGGAGAGTGGTTGACATGGTTTTGGGGCCCACGGTTTTGGTCCACGGACGGCCCACTCCAATTCACATTGACCATTACCCAGAAAATATCACCATTCCACAAATTTAAAGTGAATAGCGCTGGTGGGCCCTACCACTTGCAAAAGCAATTTGTAATCAGCAGCTCACTCCTCAAATGACAAACCCACGTGAGATAAGAGACAAAACTGAAAACCAGTCCACCAATTTAGAAAACCAGCCTACTGTTTCCAAGCTTTTGTCCATAACCCAAACCTAATTAGGCGGAAAAAACACTCACGTGCAGACAAGCGTACCACACACGCAGAGGAGCTTTCCCAATGCAACCAGCTATACCTGCAGACGTGCTATTACAAATGTATATTGAACAAAATAGAATATATCATGAAAAGATCAGAAGACCTGTAACATAGGTCTCTTGCCAAGCCTCTTAATCTCCCTATCAGTTGACCGGTAAGCATCAATCCAAACATCTTGAAGTCGCACAAAAGAGACCAGAAAGGATGGCTGAGCGTGGCCGGAAAATTCTTCTCAACAAAGAAATGGTTGTACCAGGCTAAACCATACCCAAACAGAGGCACAAAGAACACAAACCACCAATTAAAGCATAGAGAGTATATGAAGCAGAGAATACTAGCAAGAGTTCCAGCAAAATGCCAACGCCTTGTGGCTGGTTTTGAGTGCTGGTTCATGTAGAAAGGCCAGAACTCTTCCATGGTTCTGAAATTCATATCTTCAACAACCAAATTGAGGCACAAATCAGAGTTTTGGCTGTCGGGTATCCTTTCAAAACCCTGATCTCAATATCTCCAATTCAGAATTCTTGATTATGGGTGTGGGTGTTCATGAAAATCCCAGTTGGCAGTAGACACAAACAAGCTACCTGGGTTTGGTTGACTTTCTTGGAAGAACTCTCAGGGCAATCAGGTTCTCAGTATGCTTCAAATTGTAATTTGAAAACACACCCAGAAATTTGAAAGCAAAACAAGGTTTAGGAGATGATTGAATCCATGTTTTGGAAGAGAACAGAGAAGGTTTTGTGGTTTTGTAGGTTTGACTAAAGTTTTTGAAGGGGATTTTGGGGGTATCCAGATTTTGGTGATCATAGGCTGAAGAACTACTCTTCAATCATCACTGTCCATCCAGAGATGATTCATGGGAGACCAGGGACACTAGTGATTGAGTCATTTGTGGTGGATGTGCCTGAAGGGAACACTATAGACGAGACATGCAACTTTGTCAAGGCCTGCTCAACTGCAGCAGCAACAACAAGATCAAGATCAAGATCAAGAAGAATAATTTGTGGCAGCGGAGTGAAGATATGTGTAGAAAATTCCAGCGGGCAGCGAAGGCAAAGTTACCGGCCGGCTGCCCGCCGGTGAGAAAGAAATACAGGCCTAAATCTTATAGCTCTGATACCATGTAGGAAATTAATGTATTGATATTATTGATTGATCGATTGATAATTACAATGGAGAGAATGAACTCTCTTTTATAGAGAGAATGGGATACAATGGAGTAATAAAATTAGTGGAGCACTAAACTAAATTAATGGAGCATTAACCTAAATGGAGCATTAACCTAAATAGAGTAGGTATAATGGTAATGGAGCAATAACTATGGTGCACTAACTATAGTGGAGTAGGTATAATGGTAAAGGAGTTGTTACATTCAACACTTTTAACCAAATTTTCACTCAAATTTGATGAAGAAAATAATAAGGAAACACGAATTCATGTTTACAGTAAGAATTACAATCCGTTTGTTTGGACAGAAAATATTTTCTAAAAAATGAATATATGTTTTCCATATTTTCTGACATTTGATAAGAAGAAAAATGAAAAAAACAATCATCAACCGAAAAAAAAGCCTATTTCCTTTTGAAATGTGGAAAACATTTTCCTAACTAAAGTCTCTACCGATATCACCGCACACCGCACTATTACTGCTACTCTCACCTCCACTACCACACCACCATCACCATGGCCACTCACCATCACCGTCGCCATAACTGCCGCCGCCATGCCACCACCTCCACCACCACCAGACATAGAAAAATATTTTTCGTCTCTCAAACAAACGGAGCGTTGATGTTCCGAGCAGCTAAACAAACACGAATTCAATACATCTACATGTTTTGCTTAAACAGGTGAGTTTTAGTCAAACCTTAAACACCAACAGAAGGAAGCAAGAGGTGGCGACTGTATCTGTAGATCATCTCCGGCGACAATCCAAGTCCGACACCGGATTCACCGTCGTTTGACACCGGAGTACATGAACTAGTCGAATTGACCTTGGTCTCGTCCTCCTTTTGATGAAGCTGAGCTTCAAGAACTGAAATTCTGCGCTCGATTTCGATCTTCGAAGACTTCAAATTCTCGAGTTCGCGAAGAATTGTAGATGCGTCGCCTCCGTTGGACTCCATTGATCTCTGCACATACAGTTTGAGAGCAGTTCGCAAGGGTTTTTGATCGAAGTGAGTGAAGACGGATGTCGAATAAACCCTAACGGAGGAGAATAACGGCGTCAGGGTGGGTTGCGATCGTATGTATGCGGGGGTTGATCAACTTCAGTGAGCGAGATGTTTACTAAGAGTATCTCTAATAGTTATTGCTATATTGCTATTGTTATTATTATAATTTGACAATAAATAATACTATTTTGCCAAATTATAGCAATGTTGTTCCAATGGTCATTTGTTATTTTAGCCTCTTTTGTAAATATAGTTTTTAGTCACTTTTTTTGGTTTGTAGCAAAAGCCAAAAGTTGATTTTTTTGTATTTTTTTTCATTTGGGAAGTTGGTTTTTAGTTGATGGTGAAATTACAATTCTACTCCTCATGGGTCAAAATGTGTTACATGGATGAAGTTGTAAATATTTTAAATTAAATAGGGATAGTTTGGTCATTTTATTGTGATTTGACATTACAAACAAATATTAATTAAAAAGAAGCTAAAAACTAAAAGTAACTTTTTACCAATTTCCCAAATCATTTGTCTAAAAAAGCCAAAAGCTTGGTTAAAAGTTAAAAAGTCACTTTTTATCATCTTTCTAAAATAGACAGTTGGCAAATCCCAACTAACATTCCCTCCAAGTTTGTAAGTATTGTTTGAATATCTGTTTTTGGGCAAATTACAAACACTCCCCTCGAGATTTGGTGAAAATACAGATTCCCCCTGAAGTTTGAGAAATTACATCCCGCCCCCTGAGGTTTATATTTCCATAACAAATTGCCCCCTGATGTTTTTATTTTCATACAGATTCCCCCATAATTTCCCCTAATTTGTTATGAAAATTTGACCCTCAGGGGGCAATTTATAATTTCTCAAACCTCAGGAGGAATCTGCATTTTTATCAAACCTCGAGGGGGGTGTTTGTAATTTGCCCTTTTTTTGTTATTTTATTTTGTTTATTTTTTGTCTTTTGTGACCTTTTTTTAACTGTTTGTAAAAAAAAATTATATATTTATATTATTTCTGACTAGATAAATATAAAACATGAAAAAAATTGAAACTTTGGGAAAAAAATAAAAGAAATTTTAGAAAATACTCAAAAAATGAAAAAAGAAAAAAACTCAAAATTTGCCCTTTTTTTACTTCCAAATTAAAATAGAGCCGTTGGCTCAAGTTA
The DNA here is from genome assembly GCA_036172215.1 of Camellia granthamiana. NCBI lineage: Eukaryota > Viridiplantae > Streptophyta > Magnoliopsida > Ericales > Theaceae > Camellia > Camellia granthamiana. The sequence continues at coordinate 12,341,153 of CM069907.1, forward strand.
CATATTCACAAACAATACCATCACCGTTGGATTATATACATTCAACGACTGAGATGAAACCTTATCAAACATCTCTCTTCTCTCTCTTATCAAAACATCAATCCATCACTCTCTCTCTTCTCTTTCTTCTCTCTCTATATTCCTCATTCTGATCATCAAACGTATCTCATCCATCAAACCCTATCCCACTTCTCTTTATTTTCGAATTGGGGATCAGTCCATCACTCACTCTTTTCTTTCTCTATCTTCCTCATTCTGATTATCAAACCGTATCTCATTCTAAGACATTACCATCATACCCTATCTCACTTTTCTCTATCTTCGTATTTGGGGGTCGGTGTTTGGGGGTTTCGGAGAGGCGATTGGAAATGAGAAAGGGACCAATTAAGAACCGTGAGAGAAGGATCAATTGAGGATCGATTGGAGATGAGAGAGAAGTCGATGTTGGAGTCCATGGTTGTGGCAGTAGAAAGAGAGAAAGAGAGAGAGAGAGAGAGAGAGAGAGAGAGAGATGAGAGAACCACCAGATTTGAAGATCGAATCGAGGACCACCAGACTGTTTTGAAGATCAATAACCTTCCATACTGATTCTGAACCAAGGACAACAAGATCGGCTCGTTCACAAATCGATTAAGGTACTTTTTCTTCACTTTTCTTGTTGAGATTCATTTGTTGAGATTTATTGATGAATTTTGAGAGTGATTTATTGATTTTGTTGATTTTGTAAAAAATAAAAATAAAAAAATGCTGATTTTGGATAAATTAAAAAAAATATTAAAAAATAATTTGGTGAATTCTGATAAAAAACAAATGGTGAAACAGTTGCTGGGAGGGAGGGAGGGAGTGAAACAATTAGTTTTGACTGAGTTGGCACAAATGGCAGTTGCCAAAGCTTGTGTCAAATTTGACACAAACTTTGGCATTTCTCAAATTTGGTAGCTGCCATATTCAACCATTGGACATCATTTTTGAAAAGAGCTGCTATATTATAGCAATGGCAGCTCTAATGGCAAACCATTGGAGATGCTCTAATCCCCATGTCACGAGATGAGAGGCTTTTTTTATCTAACTGAGCATTTTTTTTTTATAGAAAATGCTAAGGATTCCAAATGATTTATCAAATTTTTTTATCAAACTTCTTACATGAATGTAGGATCCATACAAACTCACATGTGTGCGAGTCCATACCATGCGAGAGATTGGATAGAAAATTTGATAAATCATTTGGAGTCCCTAGCATAATTTTTTTTTTTTTGAATAAATGTGCTATCCAGATTTAACCATCCAATTTTTTTTAAGTTGGTGGTTGTGTGGTCAAAATTATATTTGTGAAATGTAAGATTTATAAATAAAATAAATCTGAATCACAAAATCATAATTTTAAATAATTTATGAGTTGATAAGTTCATAATATTACTGTTTTATTTTCTCTCACATTTTAAAGTAAAATGATTATTTATTTTTTATGATAAGTTTTTGTTTTTTCAATAAAAATAACAAAAATATTTTATTTAATTTAATTTACATAAATATTTTATTTATAAACAAATAGTGAGTTATTAAAGATAATGCCTAATAATAGAGTGTGATCTATTATGATTGTTGCAGGATGTGAACACCTAACCTAAGTACCCTCATAGGCTACATCATGATCGTCAAAGGTTGCCAAACTAGAAAGTCACCGGATGGTGGCTGGAAGTCATTAGAGAGTTGTTAGAGACCGATGGTCGACAATGTGCCGTTTTGGGAACTCTTATGTTGTGTTTGGTTGAAGGATTTGAGAAGGAATTTGAAAAGGGAAAGGGAAAAGGTGTGTGAAACTATGTAAAATATAGGTATGTTTTATTCACATTTCACCTATCTTTTCCATTTCCCTTTCCAAATCTCTCCTCAAATCCCCCAACCAAACACAGTATCAAAAAACGTCATTTTTTTATCCGAAAATAAAACGCAGTAGTGTGTAAAAAGTTGAAAATGCCATTTGGCAACTTTCCAAAACGCAGCTTGGCTAATTACAAAACTAGCCTCAGCTTAGGTAAATTTCTTAGGTAAATTTCTTCAATTGGTTGAGGATATTTTGGTAATTTTGTAGTGATGTGACACTTTTAAAAAATATTAAATCAAAAAGTAAAAAAGTTAACTTTTTACCAACTTTCCAAATTATTATCAAAAAAGCCAAAAAACTTTTAACTTTTTACCAACTTCTCAAAACACCCAAATGAATGGTGGAGTAAAAACTTGTTGAGCTTAAAAATGTCATATTTTAATTTTTTATTCAAATGATTGGAAACAAATAATTAATGATTGTCAAACAAAACATATTATATTTATAAATTTTTTTGTTTAAATTTATAAATAAAACTCGGTTGGCATTTGTTTTCATTTAAAAAAAATTATAAATAATTTATTAAATCTATTAACTTTTTATAAACACAAGTTAATTTCCCTTATTTATTTTTTATTTTTTCTTCTTTCTCTAACATATTTTGACCACCATCCCTCCTCATCACCACCATCGACCATTGATAACCTCTCTCGATTACCATCTCCTGTCAACCACTTCTCACCGGTGACAACTGCTATCAACTCCTAACAATTACTTTTGACCATTACTTTCAACAGTCAACAATCATCTCTTACGAGCTCTTTCTTTTGCCTACTTTAAAAACACAAATTTTAAAACACACTAAACATATAGTTTATTTTCGTTTTTACTAAAAATAAACATAAACATATTTCATATCAACTGTAAACGTAATCAAAACAGCATCTAACTATTTGAATGAGTCATGAATGTGATGAGGTCGGTAACCTGTCTGACTGCCACGTAGCCATTGCAAAACAAAGCAGACACGTATGCATTGCACCACCATTTAACGGATAAACAATGGAGTGATCGAGTTGAGTATAACGCCGTTCTCTTTCTGCCTTAAATTAAACTCAGAATGGGCAGCAGCAGCAGCAACCATCTTCTCCATTTCTACTACACATCTTCCCGAGGAGCTTCTCGCTTCAACCCGCTCTCTGCCTATTTCCTCTTCACTCCCTTGAGGGTAATTACACATCATGCATCTCTTACTTTACTTCTTAATAATTTATTTATTTTATTCATTGATGACTTAGGACTCGTTTAAATTTTTTTTAGCTTATTATATAACTAAAATCTTCACTTGCTAGGCCAGTCTGGGCAAAATTTTATGTTATCCTAAACTTATTAACTTGAGAAATCGAATCTCAAACTTCCTATATAGGAATGTTTTTAAGCTTATTGTTTTCTTTGTTCTTTTGGATTAACTATTTGAGATTTAAGTTTCTTCTTTTTTAGAATTTTTTTTTATAGCTTAGTAAAGAGTTTAGATCATCTCAAGATCAAACTCATTTCAGAGCTATTACAAGCATTTTTTAGTTTTTTTTGACACACTTAAATATCTTCAATTCAATTGTAGCAACTTTTGTGGGAATTTTTCTGATGATTATCTCAAATTTTTTTGTTCAAAAAACAAAATGAAAATTTTCTCCAGAAGTTTAAGATAGAATTGACAATGTTACTCAATTTAGCATGAACAAGTCATCAAACTACTCATCCTCTTCAATCCCAAACTTTCAAAACGAGTAATGAGCCTTCATGTTGTGTTTGATTAGGAGATTTGGAGAGAGATTTGAAAAGGAAAAAGAAAAGAAAAAAGACAGACCTCGTTTGGGAACAGGCTAATTTAATAACTTTTTGGCTATTTGGCTAAAATATGAGCTAAAAAAAACTAGTATGTTTGGGATAATTTTTTGACTTTTTACGAAAAGATGTGCAAAAAGTAGAGAGAAAAGAGAATCTTTGACTTTTTGGTATGGGTTGTTGGCTTTTTGACTAAAATGGAGGGTTCCCAAACGAGGAGATGTGAATAAAATTATATTTCACTTACTTTTTCCATTTGTCTTTCTAAATATCCCTCATCAAATCCTCCAACCAAACACAACATTAAAGTTTTGAACGCTACACTTGCAAAGAATCTCACCGTCTCTTTTGCACTTTCGCAAACAACAAAAAAATAACCGTATATGATTCCATGCCACTTGTGCAATTTCGCAAGTAACAAAAAATATAACCATATACGATCCCATGTCTCTTACAATTTAACAAGTGAAAAATAACCATATACGTTGCCGACAGTGATCAACACTAATCAAACTCAGTAGAATAGGCAAGCAAATGAACTTTGTTACTATTTAAGTTTCCCAATCAATCAAGACTTTTTTTCTTTTTTCTTTTTTTATAAAAAAAACCTGAATTTAGTATTCTAATTTGGGTCTATGAAGTTTCAGAGATATAGTCAACCAAGCAAACAAAGCAACGGCCATGGAAAGGAGAAAGCTCCAACAATGGCTGAAGAGTTCGAAAGAGTAGCCGAAGAATTCGAGAGAGCTGCAGAAGCAAAGGCTCACCAAGGCGTTGCTAGTCAGACTAGCAAAAGGATGCAAGATGCCACTGAGGAGGCTGCCCTCGGAGACGCCAGAGATGAATCTCTGAAGGAGAGGTACAAGGAGCCTGTTGGCAAGGGCAACTTCAAGAAGACGAAGACAGACGATGAATAAGAGGGCACAATATTGGAGGTTATGTTTCTTTCTTTTGCACAATCATGTGTAATAAACACAATTTGTGGTATCAAATAAGTTGAAGTATATAATAACATCACTGTATTTGGGAAACTTGAGAACTTTGAAATACAGTCTTGAAATAGCAGTGTTTCTGGATAACCAAAAAAAATGATTTTTCAAGTGGGTTATTATAGGAAAATTATTAAATAGCAATGTGAACATGCTACTCTTAGCAAATGAGAAACTGCAATACATACTAAACGGTTCATGATCTCTCAACTACGCAACAAAAAAAAGTTGTTGTTTAAGATGTCCTAAATAAGTGCACTTTTTGTCTTTTTAGACTAAAAAGTTGAAAAAAAAAATATGGATGTTTGGGTTAACTTTTTTATTTTTATGAAACAATGTGTATTAAAAAATTATATAAATTAGTGTATAGGAGAAGATTGGATGAAATAGGCTGTATAATAGGTTACAGCGTCGGCAAAGTGGTGTTTGGGAGATGATTCCCTACTTTTTGGCCATTGAATTGGAGGTGCTGTTCGGTTCGTGGGGGTCCACCATGGGTCCCGTTTTTCTAATCAAAACCATTCAATATGTAAAATTCATCGAATACTATATTCTTATAAAAACCCACATTAATCAGATATCGATAGCTATCTGATCGAATTAGTTTGTTTTCAACCGTTAACTATGACACCATCCATTTTATAAAATTATTTCTAATTTGATCATATAGTTACCGATATCTGATAAATGTGATTTTTTACAAGTATATAATACTCGATAATTTCTACACATTAAACGGTTCAGATTATTAAAAAAAGACCCGTGATAAGCTCCTACAAGCCGAATAATACCGTGATATTTATACACCTAAATAACTTCTATTTTTCCCACAAGTCAGCTCACTGCTTTGCTGTCAGAGTTGTTTGACAAGCATTATGTATAAAATTATTTTTTTAATATTTTTTTTTTTTAGATGAATAGTGATAACTTTTTAACTTTTTGAGTAAATTTTTAACTTTTTGGCTTTTTTTGAACTACCCAAACCAGGCCTAAATCAGCATGTTTCATTTTCAGTACATAATTGATTTGGAACACCACGTAAGTAATGACATAGTATTCCAAAACTACTGAAACATAATATTCGAAAACTACTGAATAATTACCTGTGATTACATGAATTCCACACACAAATAAGTATGATCAAGAAGGGAGAAGTTCAAATTTCAAATAATTAGTCTATAATAACTTGACAAAATTATTCTCATGAGTAAATATTTACTCAATAAGTAGGGCAAGCTCTTCTATTCTGGTTCTTGATGAGAGCAAGATTCAATTGCACTACTACAGAAATTAAGTGCAAATTTTACCCAACCTCTGATGTGATTCAATTGTCATGAAATAATCATATTAAGGCACTTCTTTTGTTGTCTATGTAGCAATATCCCATGGAATTCAAGTATTGTGTACACCATTAATTTTCATTATTTTCACTCGAGATAAGCCCCACCATTCCCACACATGAAGACCACCAAAAGATCACCACCATTCCCACACATGAAGTCCACCAAAAGATCACCAGACGAGGACTCTACAAAATACTTCAGATCACAATGTACTTTAACAGGGCTTGCAATCTTTAAAGCCCCTGAATTTGGACCAAGCACAAACTCAATAACATTCACACATTGTCAGGAGCATAGAACAGAATAACAAACCAGAGTTGATAACAAGCAACTGATTCACACCAACTAATACTTAACAGTAAAACCTAGAAACGAAACGACTAACCGTGAAGATGATTGGCTTATTATTGTATGGTACAGTTCCATAAGTCCTTGAGAAAATCCTACCTCCATAACTAGACAGAAGCTCCCCCAGTTTGGTGCAGCATAGCATCTATCTCATCCCCATCCTCCATTTCCAGCTGAAACAACAAACTTCAAAGTAAGAACCTTCAAATATATATATAATATGAGAGAGAGAGAGAGAAACACAGAGAGAGACAGACCTCATCAGGAGTCTGCTCTGCTCGAAGACGACGACCATCAAACAAGAAAGCAATAGAATTGAATTCCACTGATTGTCGATCGCAGTAAGCATTCATGAGCTTCTTCAGCTGCGTGCTTCTCTTGATCCTGAAGAACACCTCATTGCCATCCTACAAAACACAGCCATATTTGCTTAGTTTTATTTTTTATTTTTTATTTTTTATTTTAGACATCTCCATATGTGTTTTCTGTATGATGGTTTAGAGACCAAAATGGGATAAGCTTTTCTTTAAAGACCAAAATGAAAAAAGGTGCATACGGGTGAAAGTGTAATTTACCCAAAATAAAAATACAGTTTTAAGCCCACACTAACCATCATGAAAATGTAATCTACTCTTGCAAATAAAACAATGGAACACTGACTTCCCAAAGCAGTGTATCACCACAAAAACTAGGGTATCATAAAAAAATGGCTTATAAAGAATGAGGACATACATATTCTAACAAAAGCAAAGGACATAAGCATACTAAGGTAGTGCTCAGTAAAGTTGCCATTTTTATTTATTTATTTATTTTTTTTCTATTCATGAAAAACGTGAAAATGTTGTTTTGTTTTTTTTGTTGAACATCACATTTCACTCACTGTTGTAGTTCAATGACTAACTGCATATTTCAATCAACCAGTGGGTATCAAGCATATCATCTACGTTACACGGACTCGGCTATAGGTATTGGGTGCGGGTGCGTATCTGAGGGTCGGACACTTCAAAATTAAAAATTAAGGATACGTGGATATGGATCCAAACTTGGATACGGGTACGGGGATACGTTAAATAGTTAATTTTTTAAAATATATTTATTATATAAAGATGAGTTAAATAGTTATTTTTTAAATATATTTATTATTTTTTTATCTTATGTATTATTTTTATTGATATATAATAAATAAGGAATAACAAATTATATTAAAATAAATATAAAAATATATAATGTAATTTATTTTACATACATGTGTTTATTTTTTTTATTAATATGTATAAATATATATTATCTTATAATATAATCTTATAAATATATTATATGTGTAATAACTGTTATATAATATAATAGTTATATAATAATATAATAGTTATTACATAATTATAATAGTTATATAATAATAACTATGTGAATAGTTATAACTATTATAATAATAATACTTTCAGTTATTATTATTATATAATAATAATAGTTATATTATATATATATATATGTGTGTGTGAATCCAGAAGATGAAGAAGAGTAGACGCGACACAGAGACAGAGGAAGACGCGATCGATCGCGATCGCGATCGCGAGGGAGAGAGAAGGTGAGAGAGAGAGCTCGTCGAAGTCGAAGGGGATGGAGGTCGAGGTCGACGGCTTACGGTGGTCGAAGTCATGGAGGTCGACGGCGAGTCAACTGGATCAGAGAAGTCGGAGACCAGGTTCTTGCTCTCTCCTCTTTCCTTTCTTCTGTATTTAGGGCTATTTCGTTGCTTCTGTATTTAGGGCAAAACATAGCCGTATCCATTTGTGATGAGCTGTATCCCGGCCGTATCCCGTACCCGTGTCGTGTCACAACACGGGTACCTCCGAAATTTCAAAGAGTCCGTGTAACATAGCATATCATTACAAGAGTTACATAGCAAAAGCATCAACATCAAAACAATATAGGAAAGCAATCAAAGGAGCAACTGGCAGCTGCACCAAAAGACAACCTTCAGGGCCCAGCTTAAGCATAAAGCCAAAAAAGGCCTAGCTGTAGGCACCCATTTTTTGAAGGTCCCCAAAAATTTTAAAGTCTACATGCCACAGAATTAAGGCCCCATATAGTTTATATATCTTTTTCGGGAAAAGAGGCCCCAGTCTAGATGGGGGAAAAGCCCAACAAAAAAGAAAGCCTAAAATAAACCACACTAGTTAACTAAAACAAAAATATGAATCATACAGTCGCCAAATCACTTTTACCAATACAAGTTAGCAATAAAAAGGTACAATCAATTGTCATCTTCATTTTTGCTAACACCTTCACTTTTTAGTCTTTCCAACGATCAATCCTACCTAAAATCAATAGTTACAATTCAAAAAGAAAGCTCAGAATATAGAAATCACAAAACTATTTCTGGCTGAGTTTCAAAACAAATTGTCAAAATTTTCTCCTCATAAATGAAACGAACTGTGGGGATGTATTTTGTGAATGACAGCATGTGGCTAAGGTGACGTCGAAGTGTCAGCTGAGGTGCAACGTGGCCTGGTCATGTTTGCCGAGATGATCTTGGCTAGGCCGAGGTTATCTGCGGAGATACCGGAATCCGAAATAAGCAAATAAGGGACAAGAGTCCTAGAACAGAGGAGGATCTCAATCTGGATAAAGATAAAGCTTAATGAGAGCTTATCTCTATCTAGCTGAAAGTCCAGGACAGGCATTGAACCTGTGTCCACAGAAGTGAGGCTTCTAAAGGGATTAGGTCACTGTTGATTATAAAAGCAAGGCACCCTCGTGGGTCAGAGGTAAGTTTTTGCTTGTGAGTTTAAGCACATCTTGTTATCTTTGAAAGATATCGATTACTGAGTTGATCATCGGAGTGCCCTCGGGTGGACGAACCACTGTCGGATTCTTATCTTTCCGTAACGGGTGTTCAGGCTTAATCTATTCTGCCGGTGCTCTTTAGCTAAGTTCCCCGTTTGGTTATGTGGTCAAAAATTAACACCTACAATTTGGCACCGTCTGTGGGAAGTTAAGGATAATAGATAGCCAACAACGGGCAGGGAGAAAAGATTGGGGACGATGTCCCAAGCGGGAGTGGTAAACATGCCGATCCTAACATCGAGGAAGAAAACCATAATGAAGGAGCACGGGATCAGAATTCTGGAGATAAGGACGTCAGCAAAGAGGGAGACGCCCTGAAGAAATTAGGCCGAGATGAGTATTACAACGAAAGCGACCTCCAGGTACGGAAAGATAGATACCTAAGGAGGGACGGCGAGATGAAGGGAATGGCCAACAAGTTGGTAGATGTATCGGTTGTCAACTTCATGATGTAGAATAACGTCATGCAACCACCGTTTCCGTTGCAGGACACGTTAATACCAGGGGCCAAGACTGATGCCCAGAAAGGGGGGCAGAAAACAATCCCAGCAATCCCGCAGCATGGCAAGGAAAAAGAGCCCTCACATCGGCCTTCACGGGATCTCAAGCGAGGAGAGTTGATTAGAGGCAAATTGTAGAGGACACCTCGTACCATGGGAACTTATGTCAAAGAACCCCGACATATCCAGGGGAAGGGCCTGTGTTTTGATACGGTGAATAAAGAATAGTCCAAGATGACACATAACAACAGTGGGAGCAGCGCACCAAAAAGACTGAAATCTGTTGACAGCCAAGCTCCTAGTCGAACTAAGGAGGATTTGAGGGACTACCTCCAGAGAAAGCAGCATAATGCCGAGGTCACATCCCCCATCAAGCCGAGAACGCCGTTCTCAGTGGAATTGGATAGGTTTGAGACCCCAAAAAAGTTCTATATGCCGAGGTTCCAGATTTATGACGGTAAGTCCGATCTGAACTTTCACGTCAGCTTATATCTAAATTCAATGGCTTTGTATATCGGGAACGAACAGTTGTTGTGCAAGGTGTTCCCCTCATCCTTTGGGAAAATCGCATCGGATTGGTTTCACAAGTTGGCGAAAGGAACTGTGAAAAGTTGGAAAGGCCTGACCGAGATGTTTGTGGCCAGGTTTGTTACAAACAAGTTGTAGCCACAAAGGGTAGACTCCCTGATGACTCTAAAAATTAGCGAGGGTGAAAGCCTCAGGGCCTGTGCCAAAAGGTATTATGAGGTATTCAACCGAATATCGGGATGCAACTAGGAGATGGTGGTCGTGTCTTTTAAGAATGGCCTAGAGGATAAATGCCTGCTTCGAAAGTCGCTGGCAAAAACTCTACCAAAAAGTATGGAGGAGCTCATGGTACGGATCGAGAAATATGCCAGAGCAGAAGAGGATACGTTGGGAATGAAGGCGCCAAAACAGGAGAAGAGAAACAACTTGCCAAAGCATACCGGTTTTAACAGGCAGGAAACAGGACTGAGGGCTGCACAGGCAGTCACCACTGTGTTTCGGATCTCGGTTTATAAAGTTCTAGAAAGGATTAGGAACTAGCCGTATTATAGAGTGCTGGAGAAGATTCCTAGTGAGTTCATGGGAAGGAGTCTTGGGAAGTACTGTGCTTACCACAATAAGGATGGGCACCTGACTCAGGGGTGTAGAGCCCTGAAGACGCACTTGGAAGATCTGGTCAAACATAATCAATTGAGGGACCTAGTAGATGAAGCCAGAACTAAGGAAGAGCATGCAAGACTTCCCCCGGCACCAGCGGCACCACCACCACCACCACCACAGCAAGTAGAACCTCAGGTGATCGATGTGATTCATTCGAAGGTTAATAAGAATGATATGCGACGAGAGACCCAAAAAGTGAGGCACTTACAGCATGTATATGAGGTCCAGGACAAACGAGTACCAAGGACCAATGGTGTCCTTTACTGAGGCGAACCTAGACATGGTACAACATCCACACAACGATGCTCTGGTAGTGACCCTCAAGATTAGAGAATGCCAGGTAAGGCGCATTCTGATCAACCAAGGCAGCTCTTGTGACATCATGTATGTCAGATGTTACAAGGAGCTGGGAACAATAAATTTGGAGGTGCAGTCGGACAACCCAATGGTTGGGTCCAATGGTTGGGCCTTCACCGAGATGATTTGGAGCAATCGGACAACCCAATGGTTGGGTTCAATGGAACACCGACATGGCCTCTGGGAGCAATAAATTTGGAGGTGCATGCAGGCACCAGGAATATTAACACAGAATTTACGGTAATTGATACCCCCTCCCCTTATAATGCTATATTGAAAAGACTCTGGCTGTACGCAATAAGGGCTGTTCCCTTAATGCTGCACCAGTTGTTACAATTTCCAACTAAAAAGGGGATTGAGGAAGTCAAAGGAGATTAAGTGCAGGCAAAGAATTGCTCCATGGCAGCAATGAAATCCAACTGCAATGTGCGAGAGGTAGAAAAAGTGGAAATCTAGAATGAAGACATGAAAGTCCTAGATGATGTCTGCAAAGAACCGACTAAGAAGAGCGAGGAAGCCTTAAAGAAGATTTTAGTCCAAGAAGGGGATGAAGAGCGCTTCTTCCTTCTCGGTTCAAGCTTGGCCGAGGAGGAAAAGGAGTTAGAGGCTTTCTTACGGGCCAACATAGAAGTATCATATGAGATGCCAGGCATTGACCCCAAGGTCACATGCCATATGCTCAATGTAGACAGGTCGGCTAAACCTGTCATCCAGTGAGCAAGGAGGCCGACATTAATGCATGTTGAGGCAGTTGAGAAGGAAGTGGACAAACTGCTGGAAGCCAAAGCCATTCGTGAGGTGAACTACCCTACTTGGCTATCCAACACTGTGGTTGTGAAAAAGAATAGCAAGTGGAGGGTTTGTATTGACTTCACCAGCCTGAATAAGGCTTGCCCCAAGGACAGTTTCCCACTGCCCAAGATTGATTCGTTAGTAAATGCCACTTCAAGGCATGGAAGGATGAGTTTCTTGGACGCATACAAAGGCTATCACCAGATAGCAGTGCATGCCCAAGATGAGGAAAAGACAGCATTTATTACCCCGAAAGAACTCTATTGTTACAGAGTGATGCCTTTCAGGTTGAAGAATGCAGGAGCAACCTACCAGAGATTGGATACCAAGATGTTCAGGCATCTGAATGGGAGGACAGTAAAGGTCTATATTGACGACATGGTCATGAAGACCAAAGAACCTAGGAACCATTTGGCAGACTTAAAGATAGTTATTGATATTTTAAAAACATATCAGCTCTGACTCAATGCTTTGAAATGTGCATTTGGAGTTGGGTCTGGTAAGTTTCTAGGATACTTAGTCACTAGAAGAGGCATTGAAGCAAGCCCAGATCAAATCAAGGCCATCATTGATTTGAAAAGCCCGACATCAACAAAACAAGTGCAGATGTTGACTGGAAGGGCCGCAGCCCTGAACAGGTTTATAAACTGAAATTCTGACAAGTGTAAACCATTTTTAAATTTATTAAAGAAGGCCACAAATTTCTTGTGGACAGAGGAGTGCAAAGTCGCTTTGACCGACTTGAAAAAATACTTGACAACTGCTCCAATTCTGTCAAACCCAATACCTGGAGAAGAATTATTCTAATACTCTACAATTTCAAAGCATGTAGTGAGTGCAGTGATAATCAGAGAAGAGAAGGGAGAACAAAGGGCAGTATACTATGTGAGTAAAACCCTAACACTAGCCTTGGAAAAATTAACACTAGCCCTGGTGATGGCTACGAAAAAACTGAATCACTACTTCCAAGCCCACAAGATTGTGGTATTGACTGAGCATCCTTTGAAGTCCCTGTTGCAGCAAGGAGATTTGACAGGCAGGGTAGCCAGATGGGCAGTAGTGTTAGGCTAATATAACTTGGAGTTTAGGCCCAGAACAGCAATTAAAGGCCTGGTTTTGGCCTACTTTGTGGCCGAGTTCACCCCTAATGCCATCCCGCGTCGAACTCCGGTGAGCCACAGCTTGGGATGCCCAAGGGAGCAAGAAGAAACCCAACTAGGGCCCAAGAACCCCACTCCAGCAAAACAGAAGAAAGAAGAGAAACCAAAACCCTACGACATCTACATCGGCGACTCTTTTCGCCTATTTGTTGATGGAAGTTCAAACCGTCAAATAGCGGAGGCAAGAGTAGTGTTAGTATCGCCAGATGGGCGAATGTTAAAGTCTATTCGTTTGGGGTTCAAGGTCTCAAACAATGAAGCAGAGTATGAGGAGCTGATTGTAGGGTTGAAGTTAGCAGTAGCAATGGAAGCCGAAGAGGTGGTAGTCTTCTGTGACTCCCAACTTATTGTGAATCAGGCAACACGCGAGTATGCAGCCCGAGATGAAAGAATGATAGCCTATGTTAAAGAAGTTAGACTGCTAGCATTGTTTCAGGATTGCCAGCTACAGCAGGTTAGCCGAGATGATAACAGTCATGCCGATGCCTTGGCTAACCTGGCTAGTGCAATGAAATCAGGAGAGACAAGGACAATAATGATTGATTATTTGTCAGGCCCAAGTGTAGAACCACTGATCACAGAATACAGAGCAATGTGTGTGGAGATGGGTCCAAGCTGAATGGATGTAATAGTAATGTTCCTAAGGGATGGCAAGCTGTCGAATGACCTCAGAGAGGCACATAAGACTAGATTGAAGCCGGCCAGGTTCCGCTTGTCAGCAGATGGCCATCTCTACAGAAGATCCTTCACTGGGTCCCTTCTAAGATGTGTGCATCCATCCCAAGTTGAGGATTTCTTGTATGAAATACATGAAAGAGTATGTGGAAGCCATGCTGGGGGCAGGTCACTTGCCCATAGAGCCATATCCCAGGGATACTAGTGGTTATACATGCAAAAGGATGCTGAAGCCTATGTCAAAATGTGTGAGAAGTGTCAAACGTTCGCACCTTTAATATATCAACCAGCTGCGGATCTTAACCCAGTGTCCAGCCCTTAGCCGTTTGCCCAGTGGGGCATGGACCTAGTGAGATCACTGCCATAGGCAACCGGACCAGTGTTGTCAAAGGCGTGCCTAGGCGCAGGGCGAGTTGAGTCGCACCATTTGCGCCTGTCGAGGTACCAGGCGAGGCGAGCGCCTTAGCCGCGACTAGAGCAAGGCGAGAGAGGCGCAAGGCGATCGCCTAGGCGCGACTGAGTGTTCAAGTTGTAGATCTGATCTAACAACTCAGATGAACCTAATCGAAGGCCTCGTGATCACAGAGGATTACGACTCATGGACCATATGAGCCAAATAGGACTCAGATAACCCTAATCGAAGTCGTCTCTTCCTGTGTTCAAAAAAAGAAGTCGTCTCTTCCTCTTCCTCTGCGACTACGACTTCGATCGACTTCGCAGGTTCGACTTCGCGGGTTTCAACTTCGATCGACTTCGATCGGCTTCGCAGGTTCGACTCTCTCTCCCCTTCCCCTTCTTCTTCGTCTTCGATCGACTTCAGCTCTGTTTTTTGCCTTCGACTGATCTGTTTTGCTTTTATTTATTTATTTATTTTTTTCTTTTATTTTTTTTTTTCAATTATTTGAGTTGAGTCTGAAAAAAAATGGGAAGCCTGAAATTGATTATGATAAATAAATAAATTAATTCATAAATAAATTAATTAATTGATTATGATAAATTAATTAATTCATAAATAAATAAATTAATTAATTGATTATGATAAATAAATAAATAATTTTTTTTTCAATTATTTGACTTTCATAACCCTGATTATTACATAAACAAATAAATTAATTAATTAATTCATACATACATACATAAATAAAAAAATAGATATGTTACATTCATTATGATTATACTGAAATTGATTCATCATTATACTGAAATTAATTAATTCACCTTTAATTAAAAAAATAGAAAATTGATTCATAACATTAATTTTTTTTTTTTTTTTTTTTTAATTAATTCATACATTACATTACATTACATACATTACAAGAAAATTGAATGTAACATAGGAATTAATGTAATGGAATGTAATGTACATTAATTAATTAATTAAAAAAATAGAAAATTGATTCATACATTACATACATTAATTAATTCATCCCATAACATGCATTACATTCATTATACTGAAATTGTTTTTTTGTTATTTATTTTTTGTGTTGTGTAGCAAGTACTAAGTACTAAGTAGAAAATGACATCGGAAAGTAATAGAAAAGATCCGACGTGACAATATGCCCATTTGGTGGAGAAGAATAATTTAAACAGGTTTGAGTGTAATTTTTGTGGTAAAGTATCCAATGGAGGTGTTTATTGGGTGAAACAACACCTTGCGGGAGGTTATAGGAATGTCACTACTTGCCCGAAGTGTCCTTCTCATGTAAGAGAAGAGATTAGAGAGTTCATGTCCAAAAAAAAGACACAAAAAGAAGAAATGAACATATTGCCTGATTTTGATGACATGGACATGGAAGATGAAGATGAAGATGAAGATGTTGTTGAGATCAATGTCAATCAACACCGCAAGTTGACAAGTAGTAACCAAGGTTCATCCAAATCCAAATCCAAATCAAAAATGCCAAAAGGGCCTATGGATGTTTATTTCACACCCAATCCTGAATCAGTGGTGAAAAATCGAAAAGACGAAGCAAAAGGGAAACAAACCAAAATTGATGCAAATGACTCTTACCAAAAAGAAATGAGAGCTCGGGCACTGCAAAGATTTGCAAGGTGGATGTATGATGATGGTATACCTTTTAATGCGGTAAATTATGAGAGTTTTGGACCAATGATTGAAGCCATTGGTCAATATGGTCCTGGTATGAAGCCACCGACTTACCATGAAGTGCGGGTTACCCAACTCAAAAAAGAAGTAAAACATACTGAAGATTTGATGAAGTATCATAAAGAGGATTGTGCAAAATACGGGTGTTCCATAATAGCTGATGGTTGGACTGATAAGAGAGGAAGGACATTGATTAACTTTTTAGTTAATTGTCCAAGAGGAACCATGTTTGTTGAGTCGGTTGATGCGTCTAGCTATTCAAAGGATGGGCAAAAGCTATTTGAATTACTAGACAAATTTGTGGAGAAAGTTGGAAAAGAGAATGTGGTGCAAGTTATCACTGATAGTGCTGCAGCTAATGTGTTGGCGGGTAAGAATATTTCCTCGTTCCTTACATCAAAATTGTTTACTCATAGTTTGTTTTGTATTTAAAATTTAAAAACTTGAAAATAATAATTCTTCAATATTGTTACATTATAGGGAGGTTTTTGGAAGCTAAGTATGAACACTTGTATTGGACACCATGTGCTGCTCATTGTTTGGACTTGATGTTAGAAGACATTTTCAAGATACCTAGACTGAAAAAGACATTTGAAAGGGGTATTGCAGTACATGGCTACATTTACAATCGGCCTACGTTGCTAAACATGATGAGGCACTATACAAATTTGAAGAATTTGATCAAGCCTGCAAAAACTAGATTTGCAACCGCCTTTTTGACTTTGTCTAGGATGCATCAACAAAAAAACAATTTGAGAAAGATGGTCACCTCCGAAGACTGGACCTCAAGCAAATGGGCAAAGGAGCCACAAGGTAAAAGAATGGCACAAACTTTGTTGATGCCTTCATTTTGGAATACTGTTGTGTTTGCCCTAAAGGTCTCGGGTCCTCTTGTCAAAGTGCTTAGACTGGTTGATACCGAGAAGAAACCTCCCATGAGATACATTTATGAGGCAATGGATAGGGCAAAAGAATACATTGCAAGTTCATTTGATCATAAAGAAGAGAAGTATAATAAAATCTTCGAAATCATTGACAAAAGATGGGATGTCCAATTGCATCGACCTTTACATGCAGCTGCGCATTTTCTTAACCCATAATTCTTTTACCCAAAAGCGTTAGAGGTGCAAAGAGATCATGAAGTGATGAATGGGTTTTATGAATGCATGCAAAGGTTGGTCTCGGATGTCACTGTTCAAGATTTGATCACTAATGAGATGAGTATTTATATGAAGGTTGAGAGTCTTTTTGGCAAGTCTGTTGCGATTAGGCAAAGAAATACAAGAGCACCACGTAATATATTATAGACTCATAGAGTTTATTTTTAGTAATACTTTTAGTAAAATTTAATACTTGGTAACAATTATTTCTAACTAGTGGATTATCGCAGCTGATTGGTGGGCATCATATGGTTCTTCTACTCCAAACTTACAAACTTTTGCCATAAAAGTCCTTAGCCTAACATGTAGTTCATCGGGTTGTGAACAAAATTGGAGTATATTCGAACATGTAAGTATTTAACATTCTAACTAATTTTTTGTTCAATTCAAATATTTTTTATTCTCATTATATAGAATTTAATAACTTTTTAATACTTGCAGCTTCATAGCAAGAAAATAAATAGATTGGAACAACAACGTCTCAATGATTTAGTGTATGTCAAATACAATAGAACATTGAGATTTAGGTATGACATGCGCAACACTCTTGATCCCATATCTTTGCAAAATATTGATGAAAGCAATGAGTGGTTGCTTGGGAGGATGGATGGAGAATCAGATGAAGATAATGAGCCTGTCTTTGATGATGATGATGGCTTGACGTGGGCCACTGTTGCTAGAGCTTCTGGAGTAGAAGAAAGTAGCCATGCAAGTAGAGCAACAAGTTCACGCTCAAAGGCACAACCAAGGATATCTAAATCATCAACATTGACTCCACTTCAATTAATAGATGAAGAGGAAGTGGGCTCAGATGACACAGAGGAGGAAGATGTTGAGGGATACAAATCAACTAATGGAGAAGAAGATGATAGTTTACTTGCCATTGATGTTGAGGATGATGATTGACTGATACCGACCTAACCTACCCTTTCTTTTGATATTGATGTTTTTAAGTGTTAAGACATATATTAGTATTTGTTGGATATTTATGTTTTGGATGTTTAGTGTTTATGTTTTTATTTTATTGAATGTGGATTATTTGATCTTTGAAAATTGGAATGTTATGTAATATGCACTTTCACGGCTTTGAGAATTATTCTATATTTTGTCTTGAATCTTGATTACTTTTTATTTTTTAAAAAATTATTTTAGTACTATGAATGATTAGTCTATATTAATTTTTCTATTTTTTACGAAGACTGTGCGCCTTACTTCAATAAAGCCCGCGTCTCGCCTTGTGCCTAGGCTCCAAGAGACCTTCGGCGCCTTCGTGTGCCTTGAGCCTTTAAAAACATTGAACCGGACAAAGAAAGTTCTTGCTAATAGCCACAGACTACTTTACAAAATGAGTAAAGGCTGAACCCCTTGCAAAGATTCGAGATATCGATGTGAAGAACTTTATCTGGAAGAGCATAATAACTAGATTCGGGATCCCGAGGGCCATTATAGCAGACAATGGCACTCAGTTTGACAGTAAGCTGATCAAGAGCTTCTGTGCCAATTACAAGATTAAGAACTAATATTCTACTCCTAGTTTCCCCCAGAGTAATGGGCAAGTAGAAGCATCTAACAAGACCATTTTGGATGGGATCAAGAGAAGGCTGGAAGCAGCCATGTTTTGTGGGCATATCGGACTACGCCGAGGAGATCAACTGGGAAGTCTCTTTTTGCCATGGCTTATGGCACTGAAGCAATTATCCCGCTGGAGGTCGGCATCCCTAGAATCAGAACCCAGGGAGTAGAGAATGGGACTAACGAGGCATTCTTGGCCGGAGATCTGGACCTGTTAGAGGAAAAAAGAGAGAGAGCAGCAATTCGGCTGAGGGCATACCAACAGCAACTTGTCATGACTTACAACAAGAAGGTCAACCCAAGAGAGTTCAAAGTTAGGAACCTCGTCCTGAGGAAAGTTGTCGAGAACAAGAAGGATCTTAAGGAGGGCAAGCTTGGCCCAAACTGGAAAAGACTTTACAGAGTCATCTCGGTTGCCGGCAATGTGGCATATCGGCTGGAAGACAATGATGGCAAGGAGTTACCAAGACCCTGAAACACTTGCAATTTGAAATTTTTTTTATCATTAGTTTTTGTTTTTTGAGATTTATGTTATGATTAGCCGAAGTTTTAATAAAGTGAAAGTTCAATTTTGTTTTTACAAGGTAATTGTTGAAATTTGTGCGATAGGACTGAACAGTCTTATGACGATGTTTCCAATTGAAACATGACGAATAACTTGGACTTATCATATGGTAGAGTTGAATTATACTTGTCAATGATAGAGTTGAATTAAGTTGGCGATGTTTCTGATTGAAACATGACGAATAACTTAGACTTACCATATGGTAGAGTTGAACTCAACTTGCCTATGGTAGAGTTGAACTAACTTGCCTATATTTCCAAATGAAACATGACGAATAACTTAGACTTGCCATAACGGCAAAGTTGAACTAAGTTTGATCTAATCAGATTAACAGAGACACCAAAGTAGAAAACCTCGACTAGTCTTTGTTTGAATCAGACTTCGGCAAAATTGGAGATACATGCTTAATGTGAACATAAGTGATACTTAGGTTCACATTAGGAAGCAAGAAGTAGGAATAAAGAATAGGCTTGACACTTGTTGAAATTTTTTGAAAAAATTTACAAGTTGGAGTTAGCCGAGATATCCAGATGAGGGACACTCGAGTTATTGGTTACCTGAGATCCTATCCAGGTCGTCAAACCTGGAAATGTTGGAAGGGTGAAGTCTTGATAAAAAACAGCAAGTACAAGTAAGGAAGCAATAATTGTTGAATGTTATTCAAAGAATTAGTATAAAGGGCCCGTTGGCTGATATCACAGTAAAAAGTGAACCCCAAGGCAAGCTGGTCCGAGGTAACCAACTAAGAAAGGATCCGAGGTAATCCTTGTCCAAGGTGTTCTAAACTGAAGTGATCACTCAAAGAAAGTTGTGAAAATTGCAAAAATATTCTAAGTACAGAATCATACAAGATAGTGAAAATAGATAAAGCTTAAAAAGAGAAGCATCCAACACTTCGAAGAAAATTGTTCAGAAACAAAAAAGCACTTCGGCCTGGCAAAAAAGGAAACTTGTTCAAGCTACAAGGAAGGGGGGCACATCGACTAAATTGAAACTAACATTGTTCAAAAAGATTACAAATTATTGAAAAAAGAAAATATTCAAGTAAAAGTAAGGAAAAAGAGCCTAAACATTGGCATTAGTGACAGACTGCTCAACCTCGGCTGTGGGCATTATGTCGGCCTCGGTTGGCAAAGTCCCTTCCTTCTCAGCTGCTATCTCGGCGTCAATTTCAAGAAGCGTCTGGTCCAGACTCTTCTCGGCTAAAGAAATCTCGACTTCTGATATGGCTCTCTCAGCAGTAGTACTTTTAGGAACCTCATCCTCCTCTTCATCTTGTGTCAAGTCCAGGACTTACTCATTCAGAGTTGGGGACTTGGTCCCAGTAGTAGCAACATCTTTAGACTCGTCGGCCTCGGCATTTTCTTCTGTCTTGGCCTCGTCCCCAGAGTAGCTTGGAGTAAGAGGGAATGGGAGAACTAATTGGCTGGCATCATAAAAAGGCGAATCCTCGGGAATAGCCAATTCCTTCAACACAGCCATCCAGCCAAGGGTGTAACCCTTGTTACATGCCTGGTTGACTTGTTTCTTGTAGGCATCACGGACGTCGGCTGCCCCCTCAGCGTAGGCCTTCTGATCGGCCGCTTTGATTTCAGCCGACTTTGTGGCAAGTGCTGTTTGGAGCTCGGTCTGGGCCTGGGCCTGTACCTCCTTCTCCTTAGCCTCTTTTGCCTCGACCTGAGCAACCTCGGCAACGTTTTCAGCGGCCTCAGCACGTCCTCGGCCTTTTTTAGGACCGACTGAGCAACCTTTGCCTGGTGCAGAAGACCTCGAATACGAGCCTCGGCTTTGTTTAGCGAAGAGAGGAGCTTGGCTGCCTTCTTCGTCTTGTTGGTCAGCTCCTTCTTGAATGTCTCGGTCTTAACTACAAAGGAGTGACCCTGCTGGATAGCCTGCAAAAGAAATCATAAATGAAACGAACTGTGGGGACGTATTTTGTGAGTGATAGCACGTGGCTAAAGTGATGCCGAAGTGTCAGTCGAGATGCCACGTGACCTGGTCATGTTTGCCGAGATGATATCGACTAGGCCGAGGTTATCTGCGGAGATACCGGAATCCAAGATAAGCAAATAAGGGACAAAAGTCCTAGAACAGAAGAGGATCTCAGTCTGGATAAAGATAAGGCTCAATGAGAGCTTATCTCTATCTAGCTGAATGTCCAGGATAGGCATTGAACCTGAGTCCACGGAAGTGAGGCTTCTAAAAAGATCAGGTCACTGCTGGTTATAAAAACAAGGCACCTTCGTGGGTTAGAGGTAAGTTTTTGCTTGTGAGTTTAAGCACATCTTGTTATCTTTGAAAGATATCGATTACTGACTTGATCGTCAGAGTACCCCCGGCTGGACGAACCACTGCCAGATTCTTATCTTTCTGTGACAAGTTGTTCGGGCTTAATCTATTCTGCCGGTGCTCTCCAGCTGAGCTCTCCATTTGGTTGTGTGGTCAAAAATCAATACCCACATGAACTTACATTGTTGATGTAATTTTATTATATTATTTTTAATAACCTTATCTCCAACTTATATAAAATTGTAGAAAGAAAAATCTTATCATCATAAAATGACCAAACATACTATTGAAGTAATTTTACTATTTTTTTTTTTAATCTCTTTAGATCTATCTTATATAAAATTGTAAAAAGATTTGCATATAACAAATTTAAAATTAGAGATTTTCCCCCCTTATTAGGCCAAAGGCTTCACAAAAATAAAACAAAACCCTTAATTCAAAATTCAAAAAAAATCTTGTACACTATAGCATGATAATTATCATAGTTTAAATCACGGTTGTTAAAATCAGAATCTTAAGTGGAATTATTGGGAAGGACTCCTTGATTGGATCGTAGAATTGGATTGAGAATCGTAAGATTCTACTTTCAACGCAAAATAAAATGAAAAATTATGGATAATGATAATGATAATGTATGTTGCATAATTTTAAAAAGACTAAAGAAAATGATAAATTTGATATAATACACTTTTTATGTTAATATAAATTGGAAGAGACGATTGAAAAAGGAATTTGTAGTCAAATTTTTTATATAGATATACATATATACATACATATATAAAAGAAATAAATAATAACAAAAAAATTGTAGGATCGGAATCGTTATAGAATCGGGATTGTATGCGATTCTACATGATTTTATGAATAAGATCATAATCACTTTAAGATCCTACTAAATTTAAGATCCTAGTGTGATTCGGATCGTTTGGCCTAACTAAGATCGTAGTATCGAAAGATTTTACGATCCGGATCGAGATTCTGATAACCATGGTTTAAATCATTAACAAATAGTAGACAATTGCTACATACAAAAGTAAGCATTGCAAAAAACCAAAACAAATGGTACACATGTAGCTTAATAAACACAAAAGCCCACAATCTAGCCTCGGAAACGGCCAATGGAGCTGATTTAGGCTCCTAAATAATAACAAAAGGCAGTTACAAAAATTCTGTACTTTTTACTCCACATTGGCTCCTATAATACTAACCACAAAAATGTATACACAGTTAATTCCTAAGATTTAACTCGAGAAAGGGCTTAACCCCATCTACACTTATAATATTCCTATCTGCTTGCATAAAAGTAACCAGCTGTGAACAGTTAATAAAATGGACATGCTACTTCAGACCATTCAACACCACATGCTTTATTCAAACATTATTTTCTTCACCCAGTTCAATTTCAAATTTGGAAACAAGGATCTATTACATTTAACTTGCTACAGCTAGGACAATTGCATATTTGAGTTTAAAACTTATCGATCAAATTCATTTGTTGAAACTTTACAAATCCTGATTCCAAGCATTTCAATTAAGTCCATAGCAAAAAACATTCTATTGATGCTTCTTTGATAGGAAACAAAATAAATAAGAGAAAGTAAATGATTATTTAGTAGGGTTCAAAATGATTCTTTATGAGTTTCATTTAGTTTTTAAACATGACTCAATATATCTATTAATTTTTACAGTAGTCTTTAAGCCGCTATGGAGATGTTTCCTTTTATGGGTGTATTTAATTTTTTATTATTAATAATTGTACTTTTGGATAACTTCCCCCTTATGAAATAAAAACCATAATGGTATTCGAATATTAAAAATGACAGTATCATGAACACAAAGTTCATAATACAAAATGTCAACATGCTAACGTAAAAGTAAATAACATGATATCCAAGTTATGTTTAACAAAATTAACCTAAATTCAAATAGATACAAGTTTATAATCAAATAATCAACTGAGAAAAGTAATGGAAGTTTGTTGATCAAAAGACAAAAATAACGAATGATAGGAAAAAAACAAGAAAAGTGTGAACTAAGCCCATTTAACCTTGATAGCAACCCAAATCTTCAAGAACTTGAAGACTAGGGCATTCAAGGCATGTAGAACTAACATTTCCACATAATCTATGTGCATTTTTTGTGATTTTAATAGCTTGAAAGAAGAACAAAAAGAGAAAGTGGTCTTATATACAAAATCTGTTGAAAACATAAGTGTAACGGTCAGAACAGCCATAACAGTACTATAATGCATTAAGGTGGCGGAAGTTGCAGTTGCGAATTTCAATCACACCAATATAGCAGCCAACAGGTGGCAGTAAATTTGAGATTTCCAGTTTAGGCATTTTATAGTGCATGCGAACCGGACACATAAACCATCACCAACTTCATCATTTCCACAACAAAACTAAGAAAGAAAAAACATGCAATAATTAAGCAATAATAGTTTCTCCCCTTCTTCTACCATTGCTTTACTAATTTGATTCAAAATTCTGAGAAAAGCAGATCATTCTAAGCCCCTGATGTACTTATATCTGGGTGTCCATTCCATTTCCATATCCATCTACCATGCAAATGAAATTAAACATAACTACAAAAAATGAAACTTACAACTACCATGTGAAAGATCAAAGCAATCAAATTGCATATCAAGCTTAATCATCCATGAATATTCATGATCAGACCCCAAAAACCCTACCGGCACGATTACAAAAATGAAGAACCAGCAAAGGATCAAAACCTCGAAAAACCTAGAACCCATTTGGGGATTAATTGAGAAAATCATGATCATAAACACAGATAAATACAACAACAAAACAAAACTGAGAGTAATCAAAGATCAAACAATTATCATATAATAGAGTAGGAGAGAGAGAGAGAGAGAGGGGAACCTGGCCCTTGACTTTGAGATTGATGTGAGCAGATTGATCGGTGGGTTTGTTGTCTTCTTCCTGGTTCGTCACGCCCGACATTTTTTCACAGTTGAAGCCTCGCTCGCTCTGATTCTCTCTCTCTCTCTCTCTCTCTCTCTCCTCTCTGTCACTGATTTATCTCCGCTGAGATTTTGTATTTTTTTATTTATTAAAAAAATGTCGAAGAGATTCTGGTGGGGCGTATAATCAACGGTTCGGATGCTTTTGTACCTTACTAATCGACGGACTGCGTAAAAAGAAAATTTTATTTATTTATTTTTCGTCGAAACATTTAATCAAGATAAAAAATTTGGAATAAAAAAAAGGTAGGAGTATGTTGAAATTTAAAATTTGAAATTTTAATCATAAATAACTCATCACGTGACAAATTCAAATTTTTTTTTTTTGTACTTTTAATATTTGAAAAAACAATTATATATATTTTTAAAATTAAAAACATAATTGCAATATTAATAAGGGTTGCATAAGAGTGCTAAATAATGTTTTTTTTTTTCCTCTCATTTTTTATCACTTGCATTTAGTCTAAAATGGATTTGGCAATTGAGATGTTAATAATTTGGTTGTTATTTTCATTTTTAATGAACTTAAAAAAAAAATAAACCTCTTTATTTAAAGTCCTATTAGGCTAGATTGAGTTGAAAAAATAAACAAATGGGTAAATAAAGTCCAATAAAAGCAATAGAAAGTATTAAAACTTTATTTATTTATTTTTATCTTTATTAAACTCTATTTATTTTTTTAACTTTTTAAATTATTCTCGACTATATGGATCAGAAAAATAAAAACTCTTAACACAAATTTAAAAAACAAATTACTAAAATAAAATAAAATAAAATAAAAAGAATATGACTTTCTAACTATCGTCAAATAAAACATAAATACTTAACGGCCCTTTGGTTGCCAAATAGATTGGATATTATGTTTGGGCAAATTATTACACTTTATCCCTAACTATGATTTAGTATTATTTTGTCCTAAATTTATTTATTTATTTAAATGTTACATTTACCACCTTTATTTATAAATTAATATTAATGTAGATATTTGATTACATAAATAAGATGGAAATTGCCATGTAACTTATACATAATTGGTCCAATATTTTATCTAACAAATGAAATGTGTAATTTATCTATTTCCATCAATTTGAATTATGTTATATAAAGTTACATACTTTGACAATTTTAAAGAATAAAGTGTAATTTACATTAAATATAATGAAATATTTTGTTGTTCATTATTGAATTTGTAAATCATTTATAAAAAATAAAAATAAAAACAAAAATGAAGAAGAGGAAGAAGAAGTAAATAGTTCAACCCATAAGCCCAAATATATAATTTATTGGCTCGGCCCATAAGAAAAGCCCTCTTGATTCAAAGAGTCTTGAACAACACCATTTGGCAATTCTATCATATTCAAATATGTACCAGTCACAATATAAAACTAGAAGTGGTGTGTGCATATGATTGTTATCTTCTAAGATTGTGAAATATACGATTAAATTTAAAATTTAAAAATCAAAATATTTTACGAATTGTGAAAAAAGCAAAAAAAAAAAACACTTTCCGAGCACTAATTTAGAATCACTAATTCACCTTTAATGATATGGAATGAATCATGTGAAGGAGTGGATCCACACTTCTCTCTCTTTCATGCCATTAGGGATAAGAGCGCTATATTAGTGGAATGTACCATGATGGTCAAAATACCCATTGGAAATTATCCATAATATGCACTAATGTACTAAAAACAACAAAACTCAAAAACTGTATATGAAAACTCAAAATCAAATATAGGTTTTTTTTGTTTTTTTTTTTCATCACACAAGACACATGAGCAAAATATAATCTAACGGTTCTAAATTAAAACTAAAATAAAATGATATCAAAATCGTACATTTTAAAATTACGTAATTTTATCTTAACTTTAAACATAGACAACGAGATCAGCACAACAAAAATCACAAGTGCCAAATTATACATGAAATGAATTAAATAACATCAAACAACACAAAGTCTCCCCTAGAGATGAACAAAAGCCCAACTCTGCGACCATCTATTTTCTTGGTGATCAAACCGTGTGAACGTTGCATGAAATGTCAATATTGTGTTGTATGTGACTCATTGTCAAAAAGAATCATTTATTAAGATTGTTATCTGCACTCTTTTCTTTGTGATAAGTACACCGTAGATATTTTGTTATTTAATTGGTGCTAATTATGATGACATTATGACATGTATTTATAAAAAATGAGAGTTTGAATGTCACCATCATACATGCACACATATATGTATATGGTGTGAAGAAAATTTATCACATTCAAATGAACGGATAAATACAAGTTGTGTGTTAATATTGGTAAATTCTTATGATTCTTTGGTGACCTGTAATTACAAACAATAAGTTTTTCTTAGTTAGGGTATTCAGTCGGGACATTATAATATTTAAGTCACAATTGTAGGTTGTACTATCATGTTGCATGTAATCGTTTATCTATACTTAGTCTTAGGTGGGATATTATGTTTCCATGTCCGATGTTTTTATATGAAGTAATAACTACTATTTTATTAACTGTGGACTTATTCTTAACTTGATCCACCTTTTGCTTGAACTTCACCCGTTTGAATAATATTCCCAAGCCCAACTCTGAGATTTTCGGGATCCAAAACCGATAATCAACTAATAAATATCATTAGATCATTTGGGGCTCTTTATATATATATATTTTTTTCATTCAATGAAAAATTTAGAACAAGTAGCAAAAGATTAATTATACTTTATGATGTAGATTTGTATAAATGCTAATATTATAATAGCAATTGAGCAAAAGACAAGACAAATTTTTAATTGATTGAATAGAAAAAAAAGACCTACTTGTGTTGTGCTGCTACTCTGAATTATTGAAAAATTCGTTAGTGCTCTGTTGTGTCGCTTTTCTCAAATTTTTGCAAAAATTGAATTAAAAGTTAGGGTTAGGAATTAGATAAGAAGAGAGAATGAGTGTTTTTAATTTTGAATGGGCTTTTTAATTTTTTAATGGATCAATTTATTTTAAGTTAGTTTGGCCTTTGAAAGGGAGATTATTGATCTGGTGCTGGGCCGGACAGAGTTTTGCCGGACAAATTTGGGCCGGGCAAGTATGGGGCCAAGGATGTGTGGCCCAGTTTGGAAAGAAGTTGCTCGGTTAAGGCAACGCTTGGTTGGACCGAGCTAGATGTTTGGCGGAGGCGAAGCCAGTCAGGATAAGTGACCGGCGCCCGGAAAGGCGGGGTCAGTCGAAGTATCTGTTTGCTCAGCAGGAAGGCCGACCACAGTTAGGCCGAGATTTCCTGAGCTCGGCTTTGCCTAGATGTTGCCTAGCCTGGTCCTTATTGAGCTTAGCTAGTGGAGTGCTTGAACATGAAGCACAGCACGGCCGTTGGCGGACAAGATGGAGCAGCTCGGCTGCCGAGCTCCAACAGAGAAGGCTGGCAGTTGAGATTAGGTGGTGCTCAACAAGATTTATGCTGACAGATGAGATAGCAGAGCCACGTGTCAGGAGATGACTGAGAGTAGATATGGGGTGCAGAGGGTATATAGGCTTGTCTGCGCCCTCCATACCCAAAAAGATGAACACTTCGTAAGAAAACACTTACACTCACTCTTCTCTCTCTCTATCCCTAGGTGTGTGCTAACTTGATCGTCGGAGGGGTTTTCCGGCCACACACCGCCGGGTAGCTCACCGCCGTTGTGCTTTCAGGTGATCGGACAGAGACGGAGCTTGGAAGAAAGGAGTACGGGCTCGCCGGAATATTTGCTCCCCGTACAATTGGCGCCGTCTGTGGGAATCTTGTAGATAAAACCTTGTCTTCCACGCTCGTCTGATCGCCGACCATGGCGAACAACGAAGAGTTTCCGTTGTCCGCCATCGACGGAGTTACTCTGGAGTCAGGCAGACGGAGAGAGGGGCATCCCGACATCATTCCGATGGCGAACCTGGCGACATTCCCAGGAGGACAGTCGGGAAACGCGCGAGATAAGCGCAGTAGGAGTCATGGTCACTCACGGAGTCCAGACGGACATCGGCGGCGGAGAGACTCACACGCCAGGCGCCTAGAAAACAAGCTGAAGGACCAGGACGCCGTCATCCGGCGAATGGCGGCGGAGATGGATGAGCTAAAGCGACGTGTTAAAGGGAAGGGTGTAGCTGGAGTGGGAGACCACAGTGAGCGCACCCAACCCCGCCGTTCAGGCGGTCAGAGTTAGCGATACACTCCGTCCATTTCTATTACCAGAAGTTACAAGGTTGGTGATTCCGACGTGCATGCAGAGAAGTCTAGCGCGCAAGATAGCACCTACCAGCCCTCACGTCCGGTGACGACGTCGAGGTACTCTTATTTCGCACATTCAGAGGATTTGCGCGCAGTCTTAAAAGAGCGGGCTCGCCGGCGGGAGGCTCAAAGGATACCGGCGTTCCAGCGGTTATCCTATGGGGTTCATGCTAGCGAGGAGGTCGGAATGCCTCCACCTCGACAAGCGGCACCGCTCCTGATGGATTCAGATTTAGCCAGGTTGAGCGCCACCCCTTTCTCCCTGGAAATAGAGACAACACCTCTTCCGTCGGGCTTCCACCAGCCAAAGTTCACATTGTACGACGGGAAGACCGATCCTTACATGCACGTAAGTCATTTTCGACAGGTCATGGCCGGACATAGGCGGAATGATGCTCTTATGTGCCTCATCTTTCCGTCAAGTTTGGGCGAACTGGGCTTGAAGTGGTTTGAAAGGCTGCCGGAGGGAAGTATAGAGAGGTGGCATCAGTTGGTCGAAGCCTTTGTGACGCGCTTCAAAACCAACACCAAAACACCGAAGGAAGTGGATCACCTACTGAGTGTCAAGATGGAACCGAGCGACACATTGAAGGCATACAACTCCAGATATTGGGAGACCTTCAACGAGATCTTGGATTGCCCGGTCAACCTTGCAATCACTCAATACAAGCGTGATCTCCTGGTCGGACATAGATTGCGGGACTCGCTCACCATGCACCAGCCGACGTCCATGGGCCAGCTCATGCAGCGCATCAATGAGCACATCCGGGTTGAGGATGATGCGTCGGTATCTACCGTAAAGACAACTCCGGGAGCAACAGACAAGAAGACAGCAGGTAAAGTGCATGCAGTTGGGCAGGAGTCCAGCCGCTCAAATGACCGAGCAGAGGAATCAGACCGTGGCTCGAATCGTAAGAACCGGGATAGAGGACATCGGAATGACCGGGACGACTACACCCGAGATGATGTTGCGGATGCCAACCGAAGGTTGAAGGCAAGGACTGGCATCACCACGGTCTTCAAGATTCCAATCTATCGCATACTTAGTGAAATCCGAGACGAGAAGTATGTCCGGTTTCCCGCTAAGTTGGACGATGGACAGAAGGGCTACAATCTGCGGTATCATTGCACATTCCACCGGGAGAGAGGCCACCGGACTGAGGATTGTTTGCCTTTAAGGCAACACTTAGAAGAACTGGTCGCGGCCGGGTACCTAGACCTTTACATTGATGGCGGCGTAAAGCCGAATCAGGCTCCGGTCGATCCCAGGGGACAGGATGGCCGAGATGCACCACCGCAAGGAGTTATTAATGTCATCCACGGCATCGTGGAACCGAAACGTGTTTGCGAACTCCGGGGCATGATAAAAAAGGCAGAGCATATGAGGGAGGTCTTGTCGGTACAGCCTGCCATCAAAAAGGGGAAGATCGAAGAGAAAGATGTGATTAGTTTCACCTCAAGGGATCTAGAGCGTATTCAGACGCCGCACAACGATGCCTTAGTAGTAACGCTCTGCGTCAAGGAATTCGATGTCAAACGGATCTTGATCGATCAGGGAAGCTCGGTCGAGATCATGTATTACGACGCGTTCAAGCAGCTCAAGCTCCGAGAGACAGACTTGGCTCCGGCAACTTCGCCATTGGTTGGTTTCAACTCTCAACCGGAGTGGCCTTTGGGAAAGATTATCCTGCCGGTCAAAGCGGGATCCGTGGTCAAGCAAGTGGAGTTTTGGGTGTTACAAGTGCCTTCGACTTACAACCTTATCCTTGGAAGGGGATGGCGCTATGCAAGCTGTAGCGTCGACCTACCATCAGGTGATGAGATTCCCCTCGGCTATGGGGGCAATCGAGGAGATCTGGGGAGATCAAGTCATGT
The DNA here is from genome assembly GCA_036172215.1 of Camellia granthamiana. Taxonomy (NCBI): domain Eukaryota; kingdom Viridiplantae; phylum Streptophyta; class Magnoliopsida; order Ericales; family Theaceae; genus Camellia; species Camellia granthamiana. Next base: position 12,371,834 of record CM069907.1, read on the forward strand.
CCAAACAATGCTTCGTGGCGGTGAACGGCAGCCGGGCTGCCAAAGGCTTCGTGCAAATGATAGAGGGACCGGAAGACCGAGGAGTTCTGGAGGATGTGGGCACCAAGGCAGAAGACAAAGCTGTGGAGGACTTGGTGGAGGTGCGAATCGATATGGAGCGGCCGAATAAGTTCTTCCTGCTCGGTTCCAGCCTTACTGCCCAAGAGAGGACCGAGATGGTTGAGTTTTTGATGGCCAACATCGAAGTCTTCGCATGGTCGCCTTACGACATGCCCGGCCTCGATCCAAGTTTTATCTGCCATCACCTCAACGTCTTCCCTGGAGCAAAGCCAGTCATCCAGCGAACAAGGAGATCGGCGCTGCATCACGCCGAGGTAGTTGCAGAGGAGGTGAAGAACTTGCTTGAGGCACGAGCAATTCAGGAAGTGCACTACCCTCGGTGGATTTCCAACACAGTAGTGGTGCCCAAGAAGAATGGAAAGTGGCGAGTTTGTGTCGACTACAAGACAGTCAACCGAGCTTGTCCCAAAGATAGCTTCCCTTTGCCGCGAATTGACCAGCTTGTGGACTTGACGGCTGGACATAATAGGCTCAGTTTCTTGGATGCCTACCGCGGCTACCATCAGATCGCCATGCATGGGCCTGACCGAGAGATCACCTCTTTCACGACTCTAAGGGGACTCTTTTGCTACCGAGTCATGCCTTTTGGTTTGAAGAACGCTGGGGCAACCTTTCAGAGGATGGTGACCAAAATGTTTGCTCCTTTGCTTGGCCGGACAATGGAGGCTTACATCGATGATATGGTGGTAAAAAGCCGACAGGAGGCAAACCATTTGTCTGACTTAGCCGAGATGTTTGCCATTCTAAAGAAGCACAAGCTGCGCTTGAATGCGTCAAAGTGTGCCTTTGGCGTGGGATTTGGAAAATTTTTGGGGTTCCTAGTCACGAACCGAGGCATCGAAGCAGACCCTACTCAGATCAGAGCCGTGCAAGAGTTGAAGCAGCCCAGCTCGGCGAAGGACGTGCAACATCTGGCCGGGATGGCCGCCGCGCTTAATCGATTTATAAGCCGGTCATCAGATCGCTGCCGCCCTTTCTTTCAAGCATTGAAGTCAAAGTTCTCGTGGGACGAAGAGTGTGACCGAGCTTTGGCCGAGCTCAAGGAATATCTGTCTTCTCCGCCACTGTTGGTTACACCTAAGCCGGGTGAGGAACTCTACCTTTACCTTGCCGTCTCACAGTACGCAGTCAGTGCGGTGCTCGTTCGAGCTGAAGGAATCAAGCACCTCCCAATCTTTTATGTCAGTAAAACCTTGCTGCCGGCAGAGTCAAGGTACTTGCCATTGGAAAAGCTTGCGTTGGCATTGATGATGGCTTCAAGGAAGTTGGCACATTATTTTCACGCCCATACCATCATCGTGCTGACCGAGTTTCCCCTTAAGGCCTTATTTGAGCGGGCGGACTTTTCTAGCAGAATTCTCAAGTGGGCGGTCGAATTGGGACAATTTGATGTGAAGTTCCAGCCGCGCATAGCTATAAAGGCCCAGACTTTGGCTGATTTCGTTGCTGAATTCTCGCTAGGAACTCATCCGGTGTGCCTGGTCGACATTACCGCGGCAGATGAGGAGGTGAATGCAAGTCTAACCGAGTTACAACTTGGTGGAGTTTGCGACGCGGAGTTTGCGCGCCCCACCGACGTGCCCTCAGTTTGTACAATTCCCTCGACCGGTGATGCGATGACAGAGTCGGGTAGCATTGCCCAGCCCACTCTGTCCGGCACCACATCACCCAGGGAGGAAGCAATGGAACTGCTCAGCACAGAGCCTGCGGCCGGAATAATACCGTAACCTGGTGATTCGCCTACGGACTTGGGTATTGTAGACCCACTTGCTGAGTCCGGTGCCGAATCACCAAGGGGGGCTGAAGTGGAACCAATCAGTACTGAACTTGAAACCGGACAGCCGAGCAACCGTGGTCCCATCACCCTTCGAGATTCTCAGGACCCTTCAGACTGTTGGAAACTCTTTGTGGGGGAGATGTGGAAACTTTTCGTTGATGGAACGTCGAATCGTCACGGCGCCGGGCTAGGTATCGTTCTCATCTCACCGGATGGCCTCACCATTGAACATTCTATCACCGTTGGCTTCCCAGCATCTAACAACGAGGCTGAATACGAGGCCCTTCTGGCTGGACTCAAGAGCGCTCTTCAGATGAAGGCTTCCGAGCTAATGGTGTACAGTGATTCCCAACTTGTGGTTAACCAAGTCTCTGGGATTTACGAAGCAAAGGATGACAGAATGGCGAAGTACCAAGCTCTGGTCAGAGAACACATCAAGCAGTTTCAGGCAATCAGAGTCCAACAGATTGGCCGTGAAGAAAACAGCCGAGCTGATGAGCTGACCGGCCTCGCTTCGATGGTAGATAGTACGTCTCCAAACCCCCTGTTGATTGAATTTCTTCCACAGCCAAGCATTGAAGAAGCCGGGCAGACGGATGTATTCTGCGCCGCGCTAGGTCCTTCCTGGATGGACCCCATAATCTTGTTTCTCAGAGACCGGACTCTGCCAACTGACAAGAAAGAAGCGCACAAAGTCTGGGTGAAGTCAGAGCGGTTTTGGCTCTCTCCATCTGGTGCGTTATATAAAAAGTCCTTCACTGGTCCTTATCTAAAGTGCGTGCACCCGAGTAGTGTGGAGGCCTTCTTGTACGAAATTCACGAAGGTATCTGTGGCAGCCATATAGGGGGCAGGTCCTTGGCCTACCGAGCTATTTTGCAGGGATACTGGTGGCCGTGCATGCAGGCTGACGCACAAAAGTATGTCTGCAAGTGCGAAAAATGCCAGAAATTCGCCCATCAGATTCATCATCCTGCTAGGGAACTTCTTCCCCTCACCAGTCCTTGGCCCTTTGCCATGTGGGGGTTAGATATAGTGGGGCCACTGCCCACAGCACCGGGCAACCGGAAATTCTTCATTGCGGCCACAGATTACTTCACGAAATGGGTTAAAGCTGAGCCCTTGGTAACAATCAAAGAGAAAGACGTGAAGCGGTTTGTCTGGTAGAATGTGGTCACGCGGTTTGGCGTCCCCAAGATTTTGATCTCTGATAATGGCACCCAGTTTGACGGTCGCCTATTCAGAGGATTTTGTGAAGATCTGAAGATTGAATTCTACAACTCCACTCCGGCTTACCCCAGTCCAATGGTCAAGCCGAGGCATCAAACAAGACTATTCTGGATGGGTTGAAGAAACGGCTGGAGAAGGCAAAGGGAAAATGGGCTGAGGAATTACCCAGCGTCCTTTGGGCATACCGAACAACCCCACGGCGATCTATCGGGGAAACTCCATTTGCTTTGGCTTATGGCATGGAGGCGGTCATACCTTTGGAAGTTGGCATGCCCACCCTAAGGAGCGAGAGTTTTGAGCTCGAGCTGAATGCCGAGGCTATTGCCTTGGAGCTGGACCTAGTGGAAGAGCGTCGGGAGAAGGCCCTCATCCACATGGCCGCCTACCAACAAGAGCTCTCAAAGAAGTACAACAAAACGGTGCACCCCAGACCGTTCAAAGTTGGTGATTGGGTTTTGAGGAAAGTTATGAGCAACACCCTGGTGCTAGGTGAAGGCAAACTAGGGGCAAATTGGGAAGGACCCTACAAGATCACCGGTCTGGCGGGCAAGGGGGCTTACCACTTGGAGGATCTGGAGGGAGGAGCAATACCCCGGCCATGGAATGCGGCCAACCTCAAACTGTATTATTTCTAGCTTTAGCTTTCTTTTCTTGTGCAAAGGAATTTTTTGGCTTGCACTTCAGAATGTAATTCTTTTTGTCAATATATAGAAGTGATTTTGCTTTAGCACTTGGATTGTTGTTTTAATGTAAAACCGAGATGATTTACTCCGGTTGAAAGAGTTGATGTTTTGTCCAACTTAGGCCATCCCAACCGAGATGACTTACTCCGGTTGGAAGAGTTGGTGTTTTGTCCAACTTAGGATTTCCAACCGAGATGACTTACTCCGGTTGGAAGAGTTGTTGTTTTGTTCAACTTAGTTATTTCTTACCGAGATGATTTACTCCGGTTGAAAGAGTTGGTGTTTTGTCCAACTTAGGCCATCCCAACCGAGATGACTTACTCCGGTTGGAAGAGTTTGTGTTTTGTCCAACTTAGGATTCCCAACCGAGATGATTTACTCCGGTTGGAAGAGTTGGTGTTTTGTCCAACTTAGTTATTCCCAACCGAGATATTTTACTCCGGTTGAAGAAGTTGGTGATTTGTTCAACTTTGCTGTTCTAACCGAGATAGGTATTCCGGTTTCTGAAGTTGCTATTTTGTTCTGCTTAAGTATTTCAACCAAGTTAAGTATTCCGGTTGACGCAGTGTTTTGTTCAATTGTGATTTATACCGAGATGTTTTGCTGAAAATGGAATTGATGACAACCGTGCAAACACTTGATGAAATTAAAGTTTTTCATTGATGAAAAGTAAATACAAAAGGTGGGGACTTAGCCCGGTTACATCAGAAAAGCAGAAAGAAACAAACAAAAAGAAAAGAAAACTAAACCAAGGGGGAGAGATTGGTGAACTCATCCTCGGTGGCCTCAATGTTGATGGTTGGGCTTTTGTCTTGGGCACCGGGCTCGTCATGGCCGGGCTGCTCCTGCACTTCGGTATCATCTGCCTCGGTATCTGTCTCGGCATCTCCTTCCTCAAGCCCTTCCTCGGCCTCAGCCTGCAACGCGCTGAAGACATCGTTTGCGTATGGCACGAGGTAGGCCGGTAGGAAAGCAGGAGGCGGATTGGCAAATACGTCGGTGTCAGAGCCCTGACCGAGATGCTCGCAGGCAGATTTCCAGCCAGCTTTGAAGTAGATGTCTTGAGTTGCAAACACCTGCTTCTTGTTGCTCTCCTCGGCTTCGTTGAAACCGGCGTTGTTAGCATCTCGGCAGTCTCTTTTTTGCTACTTCTTCAGTGCGTCCAGCTCGGCCTGTGTAACGACCCTCGTACTGATTACCGAATAACCGCTGAATTATATACTGATTGCTGCTAATTGGAATGGATAATGATTGATAATCGAATGAATTGAAGTACTGAATAGACCGATTGAAATCGAAACTGAAATTGAATAAGTTTAGTTATTGAATTGCACATTGCATCTGTTTAATTGATTGAATGCCTGTTTGAATTTGTGTGTTTAACTGCTAATTGAAGGCCTTATCGGCGGCCGAATTAGAAACCGTTTAGAGTTTCGGAATCAGTAGAATATATGTGAATTTATGGTAAAATTATCTAAAATGAGATTAGGAATGATTAAATTAGATTAAAATGAGTTAATTGCAAAGTTTGATTTAATTACGGAATTACCTTGGTGAGTGGAGCTTTGTTTATTCAAGTATATTGAGCCTTTACACCTTGTTATACACTTAGCAAACATACTCATCAGCCCATTCTTGTGTTCCACCGAATTTAGAGAGGGAGAGTGAGAGGTAAGAGAGTTTTGAGTTCAACTTGTGGAATTGTTAGAAGAACTTGAAGATTGAAGTGTGTATTGCATAATTGAGCTTGTCATCTTGTAATTCAAGGTCTAAGGTAGAACTTCATCTCCCTATTGTTGTCTTTGAGCATAGATTTGCATGATTCATGCATCATTGTAGAATTGAGCTATGTTTTAGTGCAAATAGGTTGGTTTATGTTAGAATTGTTGCATGCATGTTGAATTTGTTGGTTCTTGAGGTTGAATTCATGGTCAATTGGTGCATGCAAGCTCACATTCATATTAAGTCCATGATTTCATTTCATTTGCCAACTATTGAGCTCTTTGGAGCAAGATTTGGAGATTGAATTTGATTTAAAACTCATGCATTGCATGTTTTGAAATTGCTCTTGAATTAGGTTTGAAAATGGCTTTAATTGACCAACTCTTGGGCCTTGCATGTGCAAATTAGCTTTTAAAACTTGTTGTACATTGAGTTTAAAGTGTTTTTCCAGATTTTGGGCCCAAGAGGTTGAGTTTTGGATGGTTGAATACTTGGTTCGAACTTGGGAGACAAATCTGGAAATTCCAGATTTGGCTTCCTCGCTCGAGCGAAGGATTCCTCGCTCGAGCGAGCCCTTTGATTTTGCAATCTCGCTCGAGCGAGCATCGAGCGACCATCGCGCGAAAAATTCCAGCAACCAGTACTTTTACTGTTCATACAGATCGCTCGAGCGAAGGATTTCTCGCTCGAGCGAAGCCTTTGATTTTGGAATCTCGCTCGAGCGAAGGAAGGCTCGCTCGAGCGAGGCTCCTATTTTCAGCAACTTTTGAAAAATGCCTTCCAAGTGTAATTTTGCATCCTCATCTCATCCTAGGCATTCTTAGGCCTAGTTTAAGGCATCTTAATGAGGATTTAGACATGGAACCACACCGAGGAAATTTAGGGATTTAATTAACATCCTTTCCAACTGTAAACTTAGTGTGTGTTCTATTCTGTTAATTGTTTAGGGTTGGCTCTCGGGGACACGCTCTAACTGCTAATAGCCCAATCTCTGTGAGTAACAGACTGTGTAAAGATATGTTCAAAATTGTTATCTTTTGAATACTGAACTGAAATGTTTATTGAACTGATATTGTTTATTGAATGAATGTATGTCCTGTATTTCGAACTGTATTGTGGCATCCTTAGCACCCATTGTTATTGATTGATACAGAGCTCTGTCGGTTTCCTCGTGGAACCATATTGTTATTGATTGATGGCCATCACTATTGTTGGGTCTGTTAAGGCCCGGTCCTTTTGGACCTATTGTTTATAGGCTAATGGATGTACCACATATGACTGATTGATCGAAATACTGATTGATTGAAATATTGAAAGATTGAAATACTGCTAAATGAATTGATTTCATTACTGTAAGGACATTCATTCATAACCCCTTTACACATTATGTTATTCACTGGGCTTTAGCTCACTGTTTATATATATATGTAGGTTCTCAGCAGCCAGACCGAAGCTAGGAGCGTGGGATTGGTCCCCAGTTTGGTCAAGCCAGCCTATGTGCCTCACTGCGAGGTTCCGTGTTGCCATGCTATGGCTTTGGGGTCTTTTGTACTTCCCCTGTCTGTCTCACTGTTTTGTACTGTTGTGGGACCATTGTATAGACTGTTACTGTTTACTGTACTGTCCAAGGGGTTAAGTCCCTGTTTTCACCGACTGTTATGGATGTGTATATATATGCCGTATTGTACTGTACTGTTCTATGTACATGTGAATGAAAAACTTTTTGGCATACAGATTATCACAGCTCATTGGACACTATTCATTTATTGTTTTGGCTTCCGCCAGGCCCTAAACTCTGTTATATTGTATGATTGTTAAGCAGGCCTTTGGTAATCACGGATTACTAGCCAGTTACGGTGCTAAACCCATAGGGCCGGGTTTGGGTCGTGACAGAGTGGTATCAGAGCGATACTTAACCACGAGTTATACCGCACACACGTGTCCAAATGAGCTTTAGGGTGTCCTAGAAAAGTAATTAGGGCATCTCATGAACTTGAAAAGTGTGTGCTTATGATTGACTGAATATATGCTAAATGTTAAACTGTTTAATTGTACAACTGTTTATAATGATAACTGTCATAACTGCTTTATAGTGAAATGGATAATGCAAATGAAACTGAAGCATCCTCCTCTGAGGCCAGAATGGCCAGACTTGAACAAATGATGGGACTGGTAATTGAAAGACTGGACCGACAACAGAACCAACAACCACCTCCTCCTCCTCCGGTTCAGCCGGAACAGAATGCACCAAATGTACAGAATGTGAATGCTAATGAGGTGGACATTATTGCGTTGACTCATAAGTTCAGCAAGATGAAACCGCCGTCCTTTCAGGGAGGCTTAGAACCGCTAAAGGCTGAAGCATGGGTCCTTGAAACAGAAAAGTTATTTGAGGTGTTTCCGTGCTCAGAAGCACACAAGGTATTGTTAGCCACCTTTACACTACAGGAAGAAGCTAGAAGGTGGTGGATGTTGACCCGTGATGCAAACACCGTAGTGACTTGGGCTCAGTTCAAAGAGTCCTTCTTTGAAAAATATTTTCCCCAGTGCATCAGGGACAGAAAAGTAACTGAGTTTGAACAGTTGAGACAGGGCAAAACATCTGTTGCCGAGTATGAGAAGCAATTTACCGAACTTGCTAGGTATGCACCACACATGGTGGATACCGATTACAAGAAGGCCAGGAGATTTGAAGGCGGCCTTAGTGTTGCTATACAGGACCGCATAAATGTTTTGAAAATGCCAACTTATGTGGGTGTTCTCGACCGGGCATTGATGGCCGAGTCAAATATTGCAACAGTGAAACAGTCTGAAACACCAACCACTGAGTGGCAAGGGAAAAGGCAAGGTTTTAAATTTAAGAAAGGCAAGCATAACTCTGCAAACAAGAAACAGAATACGGGGTCGATGACTAGCCCCAGCCAAGGGAGTGGGTTCACTCCACCCTGTTCTATATGTGGCAACAAGCACAAAGGGGTTTGCTATAAGATTTCTGGAGCTTGTTTCAAGTGTGGCAAGGTGGGCCACAGGATTAAAGACTGCCCCTCTAACCCGCAATCAGGTAGTAAAGCTGCACCAAGCGCAGCAGCCTCAACTGCAACACCGAAACCGAACCCCAAGGCTACCGGGAAAGAGCCTTTGAGGCAGGGCCGAGTATTTGCCCTAGTACCGGGAGACGTTCAGAATACTGAGACTGTCGTGTCAGGTATCCTCTCTATCTGTGCTCAGAATGCATATGTATTGATTGATTCGGGGTCTACACATTCTTATGTGTCGCATGCTTTTTCGCGTAAATTGAATAGACCCTTAGAACCTATGAATTACTTGCTAGCTGTATCATCACCTGTTGGGGGATCCATGACATGTGCATATATGTATCCTGCTTGTGAGATTATTGTTGGGGATATGCATCTGTTTATTGATTTGCTACCGTTGAACATAGATCATTTTGATGTAATATTGGGGATGGATTGGTTACAAAAATATCATGCCACTATCGATTGTGTGACCAAACAAGTTGTTTTCCGACCACCTGGTTTACCTGAATTTGTATTTAGTGGAGTTGGAGTAGTACCTCCTCCGTATTTGATCTCTTCTGTAAAGGCTGTCAAACTGATTAGAAAGGGGTGTAAGGGATATCTGTGTTCTGTACTGACTGTGTCTGCTACTGATAATGTTAAAACTGATGTGAATTGCATTCCTATAGTTAGAGAATTCCCAGATGTATTTCCAGATGATCTACCAGGGGATTTGATTGACAGGGAGATTGAGTTTACTGTTGATGTAGTACCGGGTACACAGCCGTTATCTAAAGCTCCCTACAGAATGGCTCCAACTGAACTGAAAGAATTGAAGGTACAATTGCAGGAACTACTGGACAAGAAGTTTATCAGGCCTAGTACTTCACCGTGGGGTGCTCCTGTTTTATTTGTGAAGAAGAAAGATGGTTCACTGAGACTGTGCATTGATTATCGCGAACTGAACAAGGTAACTGTGAAAAATAAATATCCATTGCCGCGTATTGATGATTTGTTTGATCAGTTACAGGGTGCACAAGCGTTTTCCAAGATTGATCTTAGATCGGGGTATCACCAACTGAAAGTAAAACCGGAAGACATTGATAAAACTGCTTTTAGAACGAGGTATGGCCATTATGAATTTTTAGTTATGCCATTCGGAGTCACGAATGCCCCAGCTACATTTATGGACCTTATGAACAGAATTTTTAAACCATACCTTGATGATTTTATTGTGGTATTCATTGATGACATATTGATATATTCTAAGACTGTAGAAGAACATGAACAGCATCTGAGACTTGCCCTACAAACCTTAAGAGAACAGAAACTGTATGCTAAACTGTCTAAATGTGAATTTTGGCTTGATCATGTGATGTTTTTGGGGCATGTTGTTAGCAAAGATGGAATTTCTGTTGATCCGCAGAAAATTGAAGCTGTAGTAAACTGGCCTAGACCAACAAATGTGACTGAAGTCCGAAGCTTTTTGGGACTAGCCGGGTATTACAGAAGGTTTGTCAAAGATTTCTCCAAAATTGCCTTACCACTGACTCAGTTGACACAGAAGGGGGTATCATTTGACTAGACTGACCAAAGGGAATCAGCATTCCAGGAGTTGAAAACTAGACTTGTGACTGCACCAATTCTGACTCTACCTACAGGTACGGATGGTTATACTATTTTTAGTGATGCTTCTCATAAGGGTTTGGGATGTGTTTTAATGCAGAATGGGAGAGTTATTGCTTATGCTTCCCGACAGTTGAGACCGCATGAAAAGAATTACCCGACCCATGATCTTGAACTTGCTGCAGTAGTGTTTGCATTGAAAATCTGGCGTCACTATTTGTATGGAGCAACATGTGAAGTCTACACCGACCATAAGAGCCTAAAGTACTTTTTCACACAGAAAGAACTGAATATGAGGCAGCGGAGATGGCTAGAACTGATCAAAGATTATGACTTACAGATTTTGTACCATCCGGGAAAAGCCAACACCGTTGCCGATGCCTTGAGCCGAAAGTCAATTGCCAATCTAGCTTGTTTGTTGACTGAACAAAAAGAGCTGCTTTGTGACTTTGAAAAGTCTGAGATTGAAGTTGTTTTGAAAGAACAAGGTGGAATAATAACTGCTATTTCTGCCCAACCAGCCTTGATTGAGGAAGTTAAAGAGAAACAGCAACTGGATGACTTTCTGAAAAAGATCATTGAAGAAAGGGATTCAAAACCGAAACCGGGATTTAAATTTGACAACAATGTACTGAAATTTCAAGACAGACTGTGTGTACCAAATGATTCTGAATTGAAAAGAAGAGTTCTGCAAGAAGGCCACAGTTCGGAGTTTTCGATTCACCCGGGGAATACGAAAATGTATCAAGACTTGAAACAGAATTTTTGGTGGCCAGGAATGAAGAAGGAAATTGCCGACTTTGTGTCCAAATGTCTTCATTGCCAACAAGTCAAAGTTGAACATCAACGACCTGCTGGATTACTGCAACCTTTATCCATACCAGAGTGGAAATGGGAGCATATCACGATGGATTTCATTGTTGGATTACCTCGCTCCAGGAAAGGTATGGACTCTATTTGGGTTATTGTTGATAGACTGACTAAATCTGCACACTTCCTACCTGTCAAGACAATTTATAATGCGGACAGATTGGCTGTTATCTATATTGATGAAATTGTTAGACTGCATGGAGTGCCTGTATCTATTGTTTCTGACAGGGATTCGAAGTTTACATCGAGGTTCTGGCAGAGCCTACAGACTGCATTGGGTACTGAATTGAGGCTGAGTAGTGCCTATCATCCTCAGACAAATGGACAGTCAGAAAGGACCATCCAAACTTTAGAGGATCTACTGAGAATGTGTGTCCTTGATTTTCAGGGAAATTGGGAAAGTCATTTGCCGTTGGCTGAATTCGCCTACAACAACAGCTACCATTCGAGTATTGGTATGGCGCCTTTTGAGGCATTGTATGGCAGAAAGTGTAGATCTCCAATTTGCTGGGCAGAAGTTGGAGATGGGCCGTTACTTGGGCCCGAGATTGTATACGAAACGACTGAGAAAGTGAAACTGATACAGCAGAGACTGAAAACTGCACAGAGTAGACAGAAAAGTTATGCAGATGTCAGAAGACGGGATAGAGAGTATGAAGTGGGTGATCACGTGTTTGTGAAAGTGACACCAATGAAAGGCCAGACTCGTTTTGGAGTCAAAGGCAAGTTAGCGCCACGGTATGTCGGACCGTATCAGATTATTGAGAAAATCAATCCGGTGGCGTATCAAGTTGCGCTTCCTCCTGAAATGGAGCATATGCATAATGTCTTCCACATTTCGATGTTGAGAGACTATCTTCGAGATCCGTTCCATGTGATTGAGCCTACTCGGATAGTGTTGAGTGATGACTACACTTACGAGGAACGGCCTATACAGATTGTGAACCGACGGATCAAGAAACTGAGGAACAAAGAGATTCCGTTAGTGAAGGTTGACTGGCAGAATCATGGTGGTGTGTATGCCACTTGGGAAAGGGAAGATGACATAATGAGAAGATATCCTGATCTGTTCCCATTGGATCCTGCTTTCTTTCAGAATGAAGGTAACTCGAGTTTAGAGGACTAAACTCCTTATAAGGAGGGGAGACTGTAACGACCCTCGTACTGATTACCGAATAACCGCTGAATTATATACTGATTGCTGCTAATTGGAATGGATAATGATTGATAATCGAATGAATTGAAGTACTGAATAGACCGATTGAAATCGAAACTGAAATTGAATAAGTTTAGTTATTGAATTGCACATTGCATCTGTTTAATTGATTGAATGCCTGTTTGAATTTGTGTGTTTAACTGCTAATTGAAGGCCTTATCGGCGGCCGAATTAGAAACCGTTTAGAGTTTCGGAATCAGTAGAATATATGTGAATTTATGGTAAAATTATCTAAAATGAGATTAGGAATGATTAAATTAGATTAAAATGAGTTAATTGCAAAGTTTGATTTAATTACGGAATTACCTTGGTGAGTGGAGCTTTGTTTATTCAAGTATATTGAGCCTTTACACCTTGTTATACACTTAGCAAACATACTCATCAGCCCATTCTTGTGTTCCACCGAATTTAGAGAGGGAGAGTGAGAGGTAAGAGAGTTTTGAGTTCAACTTGTGGAATTGTTAGAAGAACTTGAAGATTGAAGTGTGTATTGCATAATTGAGCTTGTCATCTTGTAATTCAAGGTCTAAGGTAGAACTTCATCTCCCTATTGTTGTCTTTGAGCATAGATTTGCATGATTCATGCATCATTGTAGAATTGAGCTATGTTTTAGTGCAAATAGGTTGGTTTATGTTAGAATTGTTGCATGCATGTTGAATTTGTTGGTTCTTGAGGTTGAATTCATGGTCAATTGGTGCATGCAAGCTCACATTCATATTAAGTCCATGATTTCATTTCATTTGCCAACTATTGAGCTCTTTGGAGCAAGATTTGGAGATTGAATTTGATTTAAAACTCATGCATTGCATGTTTTGAAATTGCTCTTGAATTAGGTTTGAAAATGGCTTTAATTGACCAACTCTTGGGCCTTGCATGTGCAAATTAGCTTTTAAAACTTGTTGTACATTGAGTTTAAAGTGTTTTTCCAGATTTTGGGCCCAAGAGGTTGAGTTTTGGATGGTTGAATACTTGGTTCGAACTTGGGAGACAAATCTGGAAATTCCAGATTTGGCTTCCTCGCTCGAGCGAAGGATTCCTCGCTCGAGCGAGCCCTTTGATTTTGCAATCTCGCTCGAGCGAGCATCGAGCGACCATCGCGCGAAAAATTCCAGCAACCAGTACTTTTACTGTTCATACAGATCGCTCGAGCGAAGGATTTCTCGCTCGAGCGAAGCCTTTGATTTTGGAATCTCGCTCGAGCGAAGGAAGGCTCGCTCGAGCGAGGCTCCTATTTTCAGCAACTTTTGAAAAATGCCTTCCAAGTGTAATTTTGCATCCTCATCTCATCCTAGGCATTCTTAGGCCTAGTTTAAGGCATCTTAATGAGGATTTAGACATGGAACCACACCGAGGAAATTTAGGGATTTAATTAACATCCTTTCCAACTGTAAACTTAGTGTGTGTTCTATTCTGTTAATTGTTTAGGGTTGGCTCTCGGGGACACGCTCTAACTGCTAATAGCCCAATCTCTGTGAGTAACAGACTGTGTAAAGATATGTTCAAAATTGTTATCTTTTGAATACTGAACTGAAATGTTTATTGAACTGATATTGTTTATTGAATGAATGTATGTCCTGTATTTCGAACTGTATTGTGGCATCCTTAGCACCCATTGTTATTGATTGATACAGAGCTCTGTCGGTTTCCTCGTGGAACCATATTGTTATTGATTGATGGCCATCACTATTGTTGGGTCTGTTAAGGCCCGGTCCTTTTGGACCTATTGTTTATAGGCTAATGGATGTACCACATATGACTGATTGATCGAAATACTGATTGATTGAAATATTGAAAGATTGAAATACTGCTAAATGAATTGATTTCATTACTGTAAGGACATTCATTCATAACCCCTTTACACATTATGTTATTCACTGGGCTTTAGCTCACTGTTTATATATATATGTAGGTTCTCAGCAGCCAGACCGAAGCTAGGAGCGTGGGATTGGTCCCCAGTTTGGTCAAGCCAGCCTATGTGCCTCACTGCGAGGTTCCGTGTTGCCATGCTATGGCTTTGGGGTCTTTTGTACTTCCCCTGTCTGTCTCACTGTTTTGTACTGTTGTGGGACCATTGTATAGACTGTTACTGTTTACTGTACTGTCCAAGGGGTTAAGTCCCTGTTTTCACCGACTGTTATGGATGTGTATATATATGCCGTATTGTACTGTACTGTTCTATGTACATGTGAATGAAAAACTTTTTGGCATACAGATTGTCACAGCTCATTGGACACTATTCATTTATTGTTTTGGCTTCCGCCAGGCCCTAAACTCTGTTATATTGTATGATTGTTAAGCAGGCCTTTGGTAATCACGGATTACTGGCCAGTTACGGTGCTAAACCCATAGGGCCGGGTTTGGGTCGTGACAGCCTGGAGCTCGTCCCGTTTTTTCTCGACTGCGTCGAGTTGACCGAGCAACCGGTCGTTGTCAGTGTTGGCTATTTCGAGCGAGGACTTTGCTCGGCCGAGCTCGGTTTGGAGGCTTTGTACTTGACTGGCTGTGTCGGCCGCCTTCTGCCGGAGTCTATGGATGCGCTCCATTACCAGGTGTTGTTTTTGGATGGCCTGCAAATAACAAGTTAAGTCAGATGAGCAACCGTGCAAACACTTGTGAAAATTTCAGAGGCAGATTGAGACTTACCCTGGCCATGGACTTGACTGATGATTTCACCAACCGAGTGTCAGGGACGTGATCGCTGCCGACCACGTCGCTCGGTAGAAGAAGTGCTTTGGAGAGATCGTAGGCGAGCAAGTGTTCTTTATCGCCCTTGATCGAAGCCGTTGCCGGGATGTCTTGACCCCGGTGTTTCAGCTGTGGTCGCCAGATCGGTACTGGGTTAACCGTGGCAGTCGGTTGCTCGGTCGTAAGCTCGGCCACCAGCTCGGCGGACCGATCCGCGCGAGCTCTTTTGCCAGCCCGGCGTGGAGTAAGTTCCTTGCTGGATTGCCCGGCTGCTGGAGAAGCCAGAGCGACCACGGCGCCGCTTGATTGACCGGCGACTGGTGAGCGGGTGATTACGCTCGGTATCTCGGCTGAAGTGGCTGTGAGCAGGTTTTTGATTCGGCTTCGTTTGGCCATCTCTTGCTCCTCTGTCAAACAGATAAGTGGAACGTCTGGCAAAGTTGGATCTGGTGGAGGTGATGGAGCACGGAGAAAGTCTATCACTTTACTCCGGCGAGGAGCAGAGTATCTATATGTTGGGGTGTAGCCGAGCAATTGGTTGCAATCTCGGTCGTGGTAGCGGAGGACGGTCCTGATTGCTTCTACGTTGGGGAATTGGTAGTTGGCTTGCAAGGCTTGAATTGCTGCAAAAGAAACAAGAAAAAATGAGTAAGTACAGAATCATGAAGAATGTAGGTTAACCGAGCAAGTTTGCGCGGCTTACATGTACTACCGAAGTTTTTGCTTATGATCCAGCCCGGTACCGCGGCTGTCTCATAATTGCTGGACACCCAGAAGAAATCATCGTCGTGTAAGTCATTGTCTAGTATGCCGGTCACAATTTTTTCTCTGCCCGGCCGAATCTTGAGATAGTAGGCGAGGCCATCGCCAGTGTGCCCTAAGGTGTATTGGCACAGGATCTCGGCTAAACCTAAGCTTATGCCTAGTCGGTTGTTTAGTTCGTGCACGCCGTTTATTATTCGGTAGGTGTTGGTGGACACTTGGGTGGGTGCTAGCCCGGTCCGGCGCAGAAACTCGGTCATCAGAGGATTGACCGGGAGCCGGAGGCCTCCTTCTACGATTGACAGCACGGTGAAGGGGCATTGGTCTAGTCGGCCCCAGGGTGTTGTCTTCTCTTCTGCCAGTTCGAGATGGACGTCGGCCGGGATGCCGTACTCCTCTCTGAACGCAGCCAGCGCGGCCGGAGTTTCCACTAGAAAGCGGAATTTCCCCATTTGTGGCCGGCCTAGGATAGCTCGGCTGAGGGGTTTGGCACTGTGATAATTGGTTGTTGCTCGGTCTTGAGAGCCTCAGAAGTGGTCAATGGTCCCCTTGGACTCTGCAGGAAAAGGATGGCAAGTGTAAGTGTGAGCGCGGTCGCGCAAAGTGAGCTTGACTTTGGCTCGGTCATCAAGAGTGCCAAACCACCTCGGTTGTCTAAGCTTACCAAGGAGCTCGGTTGCCCAAGCGGACCAGATGTTAGCCCGACTGAGCGACCAGATCCTTTTGCTATCTCGGTTTTTGCTGGGTTTGAGACAAACATGTTTTTTTGCTCGGTCTGGTTGGTTTTTTGGATCAAATGAAGACCAGGAGCCCGGTCCGCCCCAGTTCTTCAGTGTTTTTCAGGAAAAATGAAGAACACCATGAACAGTTGAGGATTTGGGGTGGTTCTTAGTGCCCCAGTCCTAAAAGCTACGTGTTAATACCCTAATGTGTGAAGTATCAAAGAAAAAGCAGCTAAAGAGGCGTTGAGGAACATACCTGTGAAGGGCAGAGGGGGCAGGGCCTTTTCCTTCTTTCTCTTCGAGCACGAGATCAACAATGGCAAGAGTGAGAGAGGGCTTCGCAAGAGCACAGCAGCTTCGAAATACAAGAGAGTCAGTAGGAACGAATTGAAAGGGGAAGGGGCATGTATATAGGCGAGGGAACCGCCAAAAATTTGAATTCTGGGAGACGGCTGGGTTGACAGCCCGAGGACCAATACAGGAGTGACACGTGTCCCCATTAATGCAGCGCCAGAGTTGAAGCGACAGGAAGGTCAGACGAGACGACGATCGAGGAGTCAATCGGGATGGTCTTGAAGACAGGAATACCGACCGAGAAGTTGAACCGGGCAAGTTCTGAAGCCAAGAATGATAACCGGCCTGATCGCCATTCTGCAAACCGCGGACCGAGGAAAAGATTATCCCGGTCAGGATAGGTAATCCCAGTCACGCTCGCGCGGACGGAATTAAGGGGCAATTGAGAGGGAGATTATTGATCTGGTGCTGGGCCGGACAGAGTTTTGCCGACAGATTTGGGCCGGGCAAGTGTGGGGCCAAGGATGTGTGGCCCAGTTTGGAAAGAAGTTGCTCGGTTAAGGCAACGCTTGGTTAGACCGAGCTAGATGTTTGGCGGAGGCGAAGCCAGTCAGGATAAGTGACCGGCGCCCAGAAAGGCGGGGTCAGCCGAAGTATCTGTTTGCTCGGCAGGAAGGCCGACCACAGTTAGGCCGAGATGTCCTGAGCTCAGCTTTGCCTAGATGTTGCCTAGCCTGGTCCTTATTGAGCTTAGCTAGTGGAGTGCTTGAACATGAAACACAGCACGGCCGTTGGCGGACAAGATGGAGCAGCTCGGCTGCCGAGCTCCAGCAGAGAAGGCTGGCAGTTGAGATTAAGTGGTGCTCAGCAAGATTTATGCTGACAGATGGGATAACAGAGCCACGTGTCAGGAGATGACTGGGAGTAGATATGGGGTGCAGAGGGTATAGGCTTGTCTGTGCCCCCCATATCCAAAAAGATGAACACTTCGTAAGAAAACACTTACACTCGCTCTCCTCTCTCTCTATCCCTAGGTGTGTGCTAACTTGATCGTCGGAGGGGTTTTCCGGCCACACACCGCCAGGTAGCTCACCGCCGTTGTGTTTTCAGGTGATCGGACAGAGACGGAGCTTGGAAGAAAGGAGTACGGGCTCGCCGGAATATTTGCTCCCCGTGCAGCCTTCTTTAATTTTTTTGACTTAAAACATACCTAATATATTACACCAAGCAACATGATTGTTTAAAATTACCTCCAACATATATTAATTGTACGAAATTAATTGTCACGGAAATTTTCTATCTTTCTATTTCAATGTACTATTAGATATTAAATTATTTCTTGATATTCATATGCCTCAATAATTTGATTGCTAAATTGTATTGAGATAGCCAAACCCAAAAAAAATAAAAAATAATGAAAAAAAAAAATCATACTATTCTATATGTAATTAATAATGTCACCCAAAACCAACTAATGCATTAGTCTTGACGTAAAGTTTGCAAATCAAAGACGGCAGCTCCTTTCCCACTTAAAGCAATCAAGACTGGTGTTGGGCAATCTTCCACCAAATATATGTATATGGTTACCAAAACATATACATTTAATCCAAAAAATAAATAAATTGGGGAGTAATTACGTGGTAATTTGAGATCACTACATATTTTTTTGTCTCAATATCTTTTTTTTTTTTTTTTTTTTTTTGTGTCTTGATCACTTATTGTTCGACTCTTACTAGATATTATTAACTATTTGAGGCTACAGACCTGCAGGATTTGTCGAGATTTATCTAATTCATGTAAAAGAGACATTTTACGTGAGTTCCAAAATTAATTAGCTTCCGTTTGGGAAGTTGGTTTGTAGGCTATTTTGGCTAAAATAATCACAAAAAACTAAAAAAAAATTTTAGTCCAATAAGACAAAACATCACATCCAACCTATAATTATTACATTCTTTCTCTTACAAAAAAATTAAAAATCTTTTCTAAATTAGATTTTTTACCCCCAAATTAAAATAATTAAAAAAATCAAAAAATTAAAAAATCCACCCACTTCCTAGACAGAGGCTAAAGTACACATATCTAATCTTAAGAAATGCATAACCTAATCCGAAGAGAAAAAAAAGAAAAAGAAAAGAAACGCGTTGTTGGATTCGATATGATATGTCATGATCGATAGGACTACCAAGGTAATTTAAATAGGCACAGACAGACAGGCCAGCTAAATGACAATTTTCAGAGCTTGGAGTCATGGATTTTCAATTTATGGGATAGTATGATCATTTTGTTAAAAATAAATATGCTGAAATTATAAAATTATAATTATTTAATCAATATAAATTTTGTCATGATTGATATATATACACATAAAAACATATAAAGTAAACGAGTAAATTATTAAAAATAAATTCATAATGAAACCCATCAACATTGAGTGAGTAACATTTTTTCCTATATTAATATTCTCAAGGTAGAGAGAAACAGACCACCTGGTCTCATCAATACATTACATCGAGTGAAGGAAAATCTAATCTACTAACACACACATTAAAACTACACATATATTAAAATATAAATAATAAATCACCCAAACGTACATACACCTAACTAAAGGTCACAATGGGCATGTATGAGAAGATAAAAGTCAAGGTGGAGTTGGAAAAATCACTCAACAAAAGTTTCCTTTGGCATATGAGGTTTTTTGGAGTTTTTGGATAAAATAGTTATAAAAAGATAAAATAAATTAAAAAGTTAATAAAATAAAATATTATATTTAAATGATAATTATTATTATTATTTTTTTTACAAGAGTCAAAAAAATTATTTTAAACAAAATTTTTTAATCTCAAATTAAAATAATCAAAAAAATCTAAAAATCAAAAAATCAATGTACATCTCAACCAAAGCCATAATCCTTTTTCTCAACTGTACAAAAGTCAAGGTGGAGTTGGAAAAATCTACTCAACAAAAGTTATAGCCCTTTTTCTCAACTGCACAAACCGACTTCTTCTTTCGCATTGTCAAAACGCTGTACGATGTTTGTACTCTCCATTTTGAGCCCCTTGATTTGACTCTAAAGCCTTGTTTGGTGACCTATTTGAGTTTTTAAAAACCCATTTGACCCTTTTTATTTTATTTCATTTGTAGGAATAAATCTTAGGGTCATAGGAATTGGCATTGGACTTGGGGGTGATTTGGCATCCCCTATATAATTTTTTTTTATTTTTTTATCTTTTTTTCATTACATCAGTTCTCTATTTTTCTGCACATCTTTTAGTAAAAAGACAAAAATTACACTTATTTAGATCATTCCAAACAACCTAGGTGTTAATTGGCTAATTTCATGTTCATAAGCCTAAATAAGAACTTTGGGATTATGAGATTGAGTAAGGTTAGTATAAAGGAGAAAAAATTTGTACCAAATGATATGATATGTTTGAATTATGAATATATAAATTATTCTCACCGTCACAATGTTTCTAAGGCCTCATTTGAGAACAAATTATTTTAATAAGTTTATAGTTTTTTTGTTAAAATATAAGATAAAAAAATTAATATATTTGGAATGATTTTTTAATTTTGTATGAAAAGATGTACAACAAGCAGAGATAAAAGAGAATTTTTGACTTTTTGATATAGGTTGTTAGCTTTTTAATTTTTTTAGTGATTTTTTCACTTTTATGCTAAAATAGTGAGTTGCCAAACGAGGCCTAAATGACAAATATATTACTATCATATTATTATAAAATTTAATTTTATTTAAAATAATAGCATTTTCTTTTGTAAAAAGTTATCATTTGCTCTCAAAATTCATGGCCCCTGTTCATAGTCCTCTATGCACTTCTAGTTGGCACCCTATGATCAAAAATCTCAAGAGATGATTATACCATATGATAATTTTGTCTTTAAAAATGTATTTATGAATGGCATTTTCAATTTTTTTGTTGTTAAAAGTCTTTTTTTTTTTACTCTTCAAGACAACCGTTTAGCAACAACATAAATTGATCCCAAAATATTTTTTACAATAAAATTTTTACTATTGGAAACAAAAATTTGGTTCTACAATTCTTATATATTGTAGTGACAGTAGATAAAAATTAACTTAAATAAGTTGAGAAAAAAAAATTAATTATGTAAAAACTAGTAGAATAATTTTTTTTATTATTAAATTTTACCTTACAATATGTTGTACTAAATAAAGTTAGTGTTTTGAAACTTAAAACATAATCAATTTCAGTAATATAAGTGTCACATCAATAATGAGTAAAAAAAATATTTTTTTTAATAATTAAATATTTGATTCAATTTACGCATATCTTAACTAAACTCAAGACTCATGTAAAGTGCCCTCCATCTGCATGGGATAAATCTCGGGCAAAATCCGAGCACATAGCCCAAAAAGTTATAAAAAAAAAATTATAAAATTTATTAATAAGAAATGAAAATCTTGAAATCCATTATTTTATGTGAGATCCAACAATGCCAACGCTTCGTTGCCTACAATATTCCTTGATGACATGGTTTGTCGTCTACATATGCATGTCAACATACACACACTCATTTTAACGTTGGAAATGAATGAAACGTTTTAAACCCACTATTATATATCCAATTTTCAAATCTATGAGTTGGTTTGAGAGGGGGTTGGTTTTTTAGTATTTTAGTTTTATGACTATTTTAGTTTGGGATTAAAAAATTTCATTTATAATTGATTTTTTTGACTTTTGTGAAAGAAAAAATAAAATGATTATGATTTGGATGTGATATTTTTTAACTTGAGACTAAAAAACTTATTTTATCTTTTTTTTAACTATTTTAATCCCAACTCACTCCAACCCATTTTCTCAAACGAAGATTATATATTAATCGAGTCATAAAGTTTTTATTTATTTGTTTTTTTCAAACCAACTCGTTGAAATTGAAATTGGTGACGCCATTGCTTCTTCTTGTTCTCTTCGTCGTTATCTATTTTAGTCAGATCAGAAACAGTATCTGAAGTAGGTTTCAAATGTTGGGAATATTTTTCAAGGATTGGTTATGTTTTATATTATATGTTTTAAAAATGAAAATGTTATTAAAAAAATTGGAAAACTTGTATTTTTTATGTGAAAATAATTTTCAGAAATTTTAAATTGGTTGTCAAAGCCATCTGTGAATCCGAAGTGAACTTGAATATTTCAAATGATGATAAGAACGTAAATTTGAAATGTTCTTAAAACTGGATGTTCATAGCCGGACTCTATTAAAAAATAATTTGAAAATAAGTTTAAATATAATTTTTTGTTTTTCTAATTTCAATAACAAAAATATGAAATTAAATGTGTTTAAGTTTAACTTGTTTAGGTTTTAAGTGAATTTTAAATAATATTTTAATTGAATGAAAGTCAAATTATCTTTTTATAATACATTTATCTTTATTGATTCAAGTTTAGAGAATTAACATACGTCAAAATGTGTTTAAGTATGATTTATTTATGATAGTAGCTCCTCTTCGGTTGACCCAATTTGGGCCCACTTCAGGTTAATTAAATATTAATAGCCCTTTGATTAGATCACATTTGTTATAAATAAATAAATAAATTACACTATCTTCAAAACCGTACAATTTATCTATTTTTTTAGATAAATATGATTTAATTAAATAGTTACTGCCCCAATCAATCTTTTTTTTTTTTTTTAAAGTGATGATGCAGAGCTCTAAAGAGAGCTCTACTTATGTGGCAAAGCAAAAAAAAAAAGAGAAATTTGGCTATAAACCCCGTTTACCTTCCTTTCATTGTTAAAAGGACTAAGAAAAAAATTATACTTTCTAAACTCCCTCATAATGATAAAGTCTTGCATAAAGGACAAAATTTATTATTTAAATATTTTATTAGACTATTATACCCTCACAGATACAATGTATGTACATGAATTATGTATACAAATCAGATCGTTGATCTTCTCTCTCGTCATTCCTAATTCATGTACATAATTCCCAAACTGTTCATACATAATTCATGTACATAATTCCCAAATGTCATTCCTAAGCTCCAGATCGTCATTCCTAAGCTCTGAAGATCTCTCTCCGCATCTTCTCAACTCTCCTCCTTCAACTCTCCTTCAATTGTTCATCTTCTCTCTCGTCTCTCTCTTCTAACCCTAGCTTCCTCCATGGCCGGAGCTGTGGAGAACTTGCAAATCGCACTGATACATATATATATCTATATATATGTGTGTGTTTGTGTTTTGAGATTTGAATTCGAATATATATGTGTTTTGATATTTGAATTCGAATATATATCTACATATTCCGATCTCTAATCTATATATATATCTATATATCTATATATATGTGTGTTTTGAGTCTTTAAGATCGGAGATTTGAATGATTGCATAGATCGGTCTCGGCGATCATTTGATTCGAACTCAAAAGCTCAAAGATTTAAAGTAAAATCTGAAAAATCTGTGTGTATGAAAAATCTTAAGATTTTTGAAAGCTCAAAGTTTCAAAAATCTGAAAAATTTGTAAAATCTGAAAAATCTGAAGAACCGGGGTATGAAAAATTGAGATTTCTTTGAAATTTTCAGATTATAGGCCTAATTCAAGGATTATAGGCCTGATTCAATATTTTTCAGAGTAAACATCGATTGATTCAAGGATTATAGGCCTGATTCAAAGCTTAAAGCTCAAAGTTCCATCGATTTTTCAGAGTAAACATCAAATTTCATTCGATAGAACCAGAGTAAAATTTTACTCTGGTTTGATTGCTCTGTTTTTTTCATTTGACAGAATCAGAGTAAAATTTTACTTTTATACAGAGTAAAATTTTACTTTTAGCTTCAGAATCTCACAGTTTACTTATTTTTCAGAGTAAAATTTTACTTTTATACAGAGTAAAATTTTACTTTTAGCTTCAGAGCGTAAAATTTTACTTTGAAATACATAGTGAAGATGGCTTAATAGGAGAGCTGATAGATATGAGGGTAATACAGTAAAAGAAACAAGTTTTAAAATATCAGGGGGTTTTGAAAGTACTTATATAAGTCTTGTCCTTTTAAAAGACAAATTAGATAGTGAGGGGGCTATGACCAAATCCCCAAAAAAAAAAAAATTTTGGAACTCTAATTTGTGAGCTCTAATAGCTCTAATGGGGGTGAGTTCCACTGTGATATGATGTTTTGACCTTAGTTTTTTTTTTTTTTTTCTTCTTCGAGCTGTCAGCTCAGTAGAACTCTACTTTTAAAGTTACCAATCACTGCTGAAAAAAGAAAAAGAAAAAAAAAGAAGTTAGCACAAAGCATCACATCACAGTGGGATCCATCACAATTAGAGCTCTCAATCATTTTTGTATTTTTTATATGAATAATATATTCAACAATTCTTACAAAATAAACGATTTAGATTATCAATGGCCACAGCTTCTCTCCAGTTCAAATCTGGACTGGACAGTGCTGTCCGGCCCTTGGGGCCCCACTACGGGTCGTGTTTCGATAATCTAAACCGTTGAATGTGTAGAACTCGTCGAGTACTATATGCCTATAAAAAAATCACATTGATCGGATATCGATAACTATATGATCAAATCAGTTTTTTATGAAAAAAATGGACGGCGAAAAATAAACGGCTTACAAAAAACTGATTTGATCATATAGCTATTGATATCCGATCAACGTGATTTTTTACAGGCATATAGTACTCGACGAGTTCTACACATTGGACGGTTTAGATTATCGAAACACAACCCGTAGTGGGCCCCTAAGGGCCGGACAGCACCGTCCAGTTCAGATTTGGACTGGAGAGAAGCTGTGCCCATTATCAATATAAGCCTAAGGTGAACACATAGTGCACCGAACTAGATTGAAGAGAAATTATTAGTCCCTTCATTTATATAACAAAAATCTCAAATGAGACAAACTTTCAAAATCTAGAGAAGATAATTTTGCCAAACCAAATAACACCCAATCCAACTAAATTCACTTTCGTATCATATCACATATGAAATCGTTGACAAAATTGAGACATACGCAGCATGAACAAAACATTGTGGAATGTTGGATTGTATGATTGATTTTCATGGGCCGCAAATGTAGACAACATACACAGCTTCCTAGTGTGAATCTTATAGATCCGTTAGCCACCACCACAACAACAATAATGATGTTCAATCAGTACTAGAATGGATGGACCCCACGAGTACTTATTATTGCTATTTTGCTATCAAACAATATCATAGCTGGCTAACCCAACGTTCGAATTGGTGGTGAAAAATGAAGAAAATCAAATTAAATTTCTCATTTCACCTGTTAATCATTATTACCGTTCTAATGGGTTTAGGTAAGTTGCATTAACTTTGAAGAGGTAAGATTAGCTAAATGCATTGATGTCTGGATTTGAGTCAGTTACTACGCATCTGATAAGAATACTTTTAGTACGGTGGGTTTAACAGAAATTATTAACTCGTAAAATTAAAAGCAAAAAAAAAATGATATCAGCGTAATGTTGGTCAAGTCAATACATGTTTTTGTGACATGTATCAGAAAGTCGGTTAGTAATATAATAGATGCCGCTAACTATGTACATAATTAGAAATGACCGCATCTATTTCCTTTAATGGCACGTATCATGCAACGTAGTTAGTAGAGAAGCTCATGACCCTAATTTGGTCACACGTGAGTAGTTGCTCTCGTAAAAATAATTTCCTAGTCAATGATTATTCTTTGTTTATCGAGTATAAAAATAAAAATTATAATATATATATATTCTAACATTGTAACAACACAGAATTGAATAAAGAAATATATATATTTTTATCAGCAAGAAAGAAATTTGTATTAATGAGTTTCTCATTTCTTTTGAAAATATGGGGTCATTCGCATATGAATCAAACTATACAAGTTAAGTACGATTTGCACTATAAAGATAAAAAAAAAAAAAAAGTACGTAAAACAAATGGGAAGAAATGTTAAAAACTAATGATTCGATTACACAAATGTTCAAATTTGAAAATAAAAATAAAAAGAAACAAATTGCATCTAAAATTCTACTAAACACTATTACATATGGATACAAATTTAAAAAGAAATAAAAGGACTCCCCGAATTGCCAAGGATGCGTAATGGTTATTTCTTGAAATACCCATATCAACTTCCTCAAAACCTCTTAAAAAATGTTGTTGGATAAGTAATTAATGGGTTATTTCTTGTGGCAATACCTTAGAAACTCTATTGAAACTTTAAAAATGTTGTTATGCGACTAATGAGTTATTTTTAAAAATGTTGTTATGCGACTAATGAGTTATTTCTTGTAATGCCTATATCAACTTCCTCACAAGTACCCCACCCAAAAAAACTTCCTCATAAGTTCTTCAAATGTTATTTTGAGGTGTCTGTGTCAATTTTTTTGAAACTTCTTAAAAAAACTTTGCTTTAATGGAAGAAAGTGATATACAAATACTAGTACCGACAGAAACACAAAATGAGAAAAAAAAAATAAAAAGAAAGAAATTACATTCGACAACAATGTTGTGATAAGCGTAAAATAACTTCCATATAGAACCTGAAGAACTATTCTTGTATTTTTTTAATATTTTGACTTGCACAAAATAACTTATTATATATACAAAAATGATTTTTCCCCCGAAAAATCATTCCCTGAATCCCCCGTTTTTTTTTTCTTCTCTCGTTTACATCTGAAGAAGGGGAAGGCAAGAGAGAGAGAGGGGGAGAAAGAGAGAGGAGAGGAGAGAGGGAAACAGAGAGAGAGAGGCCCCTTCATTCCGCCGATTGTCGTAGCTCGTCGCAGGTCGCCCGGCCGATCGTCGCAGCTCGTCCGCCTCTGCCTCCGCCCGGCCGCCGTCGCCTCCACCTTTGCCTCTTTCTTCTTCTTCTCTTCTTCTTTCTTCTTCTTCTTCTTCTTCTTTTCTGATTGAAAAAAAAAAAAAAAAAAAAAATTCAAAACAACAAAACGACGTCATTTTTTAATTCGAAGGGATTCGGGGGCCTTGATTTCGAGCTACCAATCATTTCTGTTATATATATACATTTTTTTCATTGTTGGGTGAGGGTAGAAGCTTACTTTGTTTACTATGTCTAGATTATTAGGTTATTTTGGTCACTTAATTTTTTTTTCCCCCACTGTAGACTAGTAGTAGTTGAACTAGGAAGAAGAGCACGTGTGAAAATTTGACACAAGCAAACTAATCGCACGCAAGAAAGGGAAGCTATTCACCAAAATGTAGAAATTTAACCACATAAAATATAAAATAACATATATAATAAAATTAAAATAGTTACAATTATAATATTGAATAATATTATACATAAATTAATTTTTTATAAATGTTTTTACTTATGAAAACAAAGACCATGAATCTTATATGTATTTAGAAATGTGGGATTAATAGTAAAAATTTTAACCAATTGATTATCGCTAAATTACAAAAATACATTTTGTTTTCGTATTATGAAAAATTACGAGTTAAGAATTTAAAAAATTAGACGGATGACTGACATTTTTTTCTCAATTAAAAAAAAAAAACTTATTCTTGATAATTTTTTAAAACTTATTTTGTAGAAGAGATTACATAGATAAAAAGAGAAATTACATGTATTCCAAGATAATAAAAAGGGAAGTACACTTCAGTGGTATTTTTTTTAAAAAAATTATAGATTAATGAAAAAGTGTATGAATTTAATTATTAAAATGTATAATATTTACCATTAAGTTGAATTTGTTTTTTTTTAAAAAAATTACACTGGATTGTGATTTCCCCTAATAAAAATAAATTAAGTAATTGATATAAAAACATCGCCTTGCATGTTTTAGTTTAGAATCTTTAATTTTCTTCTTTATTTATTTTTCATACTAATAATTTTCTTATTTATTATTTTTGAAAACTACCACAACCAACTCCAATTTCCCCCTCAATTCAACCCCACCTCTCCCTCCCCCCTCCCCACTCTCTCCACTCTCTCCCTCTCTCTCTCTCTCTCTCTCTCTCTCTCTCTCTAAAAACAGAGTATATATATCAACACACAGACACACAACATTTCACAATCTCTCTCTCTCTCTCTCTCACCCTCACCATGGCACCTCTCAACTTCCTCCTCCTCTCTCTCATCCTCTCTCTCTCTTCTCTGACCATCCCCTCTTCATTCGCCGCTTCTGGTTCAATCGCAGTGAACTACGGCCGAATCGCAAACGACCTTCCAGACCCGTCCAAAGTAGTTCAACTCCTCAAATCCCAAGGCCTCAACCGAGTCAAGCTCTACGACTCCGATTCAACCGTCCTCGCCGCTTTCGCCGATTCCAACATCTCCGTCACCGTCGCTCTCCCCAACGAGCTCCTCTCCTCTGCCGCCTCCACCCAATCCTACACCGACACTTGGGTCCAATCCAACATCCTCCCTTACTTCCCCAAAACCCAAATCGAAGCCATCGCCGTTGGCAACGAAGTCTTCGTCGATCCAAACAACACCACCAAATTCCTCGTTCAAGCCATGAACAACATGTACTCTTCTCTTTCAAAATCAAATCTCCAGAATTCGATCAAAATCTCATCCCCAATCGCTCTCACTGCTCTTCAAACCTCATACCCATCTTCATCTGGTTCATTCAAAGCCGAATTAATCGAACCAGTGATCAAACCCATGCTCAATTTTCTTCAAAAAACGAGTTCATACCTCATGGTCAATGCATACCCATTCTTCGCATACACAGCGAACACCGGTGTGATCTCTCTAGACTACGCTCTGTTTCGGAACAATCAAGGCGTGGTGGACTCAGGCAGTGGTCTCCGATACTACAGTCTCTTGGATGCTCAAATCGACGCCGTTTTTGCCGCTTTGAATTCGATAAACTACGGCGATGTGAAGATGGTGATCTCTGAAACTGGGTGGCCTTCGAAAGGAGATGCGAATGAGGCTGGTGCGAGTGCGGAAAATGCGGCGGCGTATAATGGGAATTTGGTGAAGAGAGTGCTTACTGGGAATGGGACTCCATTGAAGCCCAATGAAACTTTGGATGTGTTCTTGTTTGCGCTTTTCAATGAGAATCAGAAAACTGGGCCTACATCGGAGAAAAACTATGGTCTGTTTTATCCTAATGAACAGAAGGTTTATGATATTCCACTCACACTTCAGGTAATGGTGCATGAAATATTGAGTAAATTGGAAAATCGAATTAAATTGATCACTTTAAGGGCTATTTTGAGAAGGTGTTATAATCAACTTTTTGATTAAAACCTATTTACAACTAGTGTTTTTGTAAGAGAGAAAATGGGTTATAATCTGGGAAGTGGATTATAATCCACTTCCTAAAAGGGGTCTAAATTAAATTGATATATACAAATTTATTTTTTAAAGCCACTTTTTAAATTATATGATATATTAAGAAAATGATTTGTTAATAATTAGAAAATATTTAATTATCAGTTAATTATTTTTTTTTGGCACATTACTGAATTTAAAAATTGATTTTAATTCTTAGACATGAATAATAATTAGTGTGTTTGGTTTTAATTTTATGAATTTAATTTTTTAGAAATTGACTTCTTTTTTTATTTTTTGCATTTTTTTATTTTTAGTGAATATTTTAAACATTTTTTTAATTTTTTTAGATCTATCTTGTGTAGTTGTATTTAAAAATTAAAATATTTATAGAAAAAATATTTTAAAAAATTAATAAATATACAAGAATATGAAAAATATATTGAATTCGTCGTTTTTTTTTTGTTTTTGTATTTTTGATATTTAGCAAATTTTTAAAGATTTTTTTCACCAATATTATATTTTTTAAATATATTTATATTAGACGTATCTGAAAATTAAAAAAATTGTTTAGAATATATTAAAAAAATTAGTGAAAAAAAAAACACAGAAAATAAAAAATTTCAATTTAAAAAAAAAAAAATTCTGAAAATCCAAACCAAACTAGAATAATACTTTTTTTTTAGTACATTTTCCTTTATAAGTTTTAAATTCATTGAGCCTCCGTTTGGGAAGTGGGTTGGCTCTTTGGCTTTTTGGCTTTTTTGGCTATATGAGCCTGGGCTCAAAAGCTTGGTTTGGGAGGGGCTCTTGACTTTTTGGCTTTTTTGACTTTTTTTGTGAGAGAAAAGTGTAATGATTATGGGGTTGGATGTGATGTTTTGTCTATTATGGGCTCATGAGCCTATTTTGTTTTTTGTGGCTCATGAGCCCCATGAGCCCTTCCCAAACGGACAACGGAGACTTGTATGTATTTTATAAAATTTTATATATTTTTATGTAATTGCTCTGTTATAAATATCGGTTGTTCGAGAATTCTCAAATAAAATATATATATGTATATAGATATTGTCATTAGTGTTTTTTAAAAAAATTACGTTAATTTTTTTTTGTAGTCAGTCTTGGGTAGACTAATTTAGAAATTAAAAAAAAAATGAAAATTTTCAAAATAAAAATGAAATATTTTTGTTTTTCTAGATTTTTTTTAAAAAAAATTTAAATTTTTGATTGTATTGTTGAGTAAAATTTAGAAGTCTAAATATTTTTAATTTTTTTAAAAAAAAATTCACTAAAAATCCAAGTAAACAAAAAAGAAAGAAAGAAAGGAAAACACAACTGCATTTAATTAATGATTTCATATATAAGACAAAAGTTAAGAGTTATTTAGATTTTATCCTGTTTTTTCAATTGGACAACTCATTGATAGAAATTAAATAATTTATTTAAATTTTTCTATAATAATTTAATTTTTTTTCTTCTTTTTGTTTTGTATAATTCTTTTTGATATATACACAATATGTTATTGTTTGTAGTTGTTGGTTTATATTAATTTTTAAGATAATATTTTATTCTTTATTCTTCTTCTTCTTATTATTATTTTGATGGGATTATTCTTTATTATTTGTGTTATGTTTAAAGAAATGTTTAAAACTTATTTATTCTAATATTTTATTATTGATTGATTTTAGTATAGTGGAACTGTTTCACTGGCAGTGGCTTTGGTCCAGTCCAAGATCGGACTACATCGTGCTGTTGGGCCCGTGAGGGCCCACCACGGGTCACGTTTTGATAATCCGAACCGTTCAATGTGTAGAACTCGTCGAGTACTATATACCTGTAAAAAATCACGTTGATCGGATTTCGATAGCTATGTGAACAAAACAGTTTTTTATCAATCGTTAATTTTTTCACCGTCCATTTTTTTTTATACAAAACTGATTTGATCACATAGCTATTGATATCCGATCAACGTGATTTTTTACAGGCATGTGGTACTCGACGAGTTCTACACATTAAACGGTTCAGATTATCAAAAAGGGTCCAAAAATGGACCCCATGAGCCGAACTGGACGGGTGCAGTCTTGTTCTCAACTTGAGACAAGCTGGACCCTTTTTCACTAACCTAACTTGAACTATATTGAATTTATTTGGTTAAGGTCACAGTTTGTTTGGTTCCAAATTAAAAATTTTGGATTCAAAAATCAAAAAATTTAGAACGCTGATTTTAAATTTAGAGCTAAAAAATTGACCCCTATGTACAGGCTCTAAATGGGGTGCAGTCAACCCCGATCAATGGAAGTAAATCCCAGGTGGCGACATCTCCAACGCCTAGTAGTGATGTGTCGGCGAGTGCAGCGGGACAAACCTGGTGTGTAGCGAATGGGAATGTTGGGGTGGAGAAGTTGCAAGCAGCGCTTGATTATGCTTGTGGTCAAGGAGGGGCTGATTGTCGTCCAATTCAAAAGGGTGCCACATGTTATGATCCGAATAGTGTGGTGGCGCATGCATCGTATGCATTCAATAGTTTTTATCAGATGAAGGCACGTGGGAGTGGGACGTGTGATTTTGGTGGTGCAGCCTATGTGGTCACGCAACCTCCTAGTGCGTATCCTATCTCCTTTCTATTTTTTTTATTATTTTTTTTTGTTTCTTTTTCTCATTTTTTTGCATATTTTTTATGAACAACCTACTATAGATTTATTAGAAAATTACCAAAATTATTAGAAAATAGATAAACTAATTCTTTTAGAGATGAAAATAATTATAATAGTGATGAAAATTTGTAAAAAAAATTACGAATTAGTGAAAATATTTTGTAAAATGACCCATTTATCCACCAACTGATTTTCTCGTAGCAACCTCTCACTCACTCTTACTTGATCGCCGCCAGTTCTTTCTCACCCAATTGCATGTCCCGCTGCTTTATAACGTCATGATTTATTTTCATTTATTAACTTTTGTCCATTTTGACAGAATGCTCATTCGAGTTGATTATGTCGTCTCTACTATTGAAGAAGCACACTTTATATGAAAGTTTTGTTACACCAACAAATCAAATCAGGAGAAGAAATTTTGAGAACTCATTGAAACGTTTTCATTTGTCCCATTATATTTTTTAATCCCATTAATTTTCTTATCATTTATTTATAGGTGTGTATCTATATAAATTATACATAATAATTGAAGCACATACGTAGAAGTAATAATCAAAGAGACATTGGTCAACCTAGATGCACCAATGAGGTGCCCAATCCTAAATTATAAAATTGGCAAAGCAAAGTGATAGATGTCATCACAAGAAAACCTCAAAAATAGGTTTCCCATTAGAGGCGTCAATGTGTTGTTTCAATTATCAAACTAATTTGAATGTTTTGATGTCAGCCATAGCTGTATTGCCAAAGTATTTAATGCTTTAATTTATTGTTCAGCTAATTCAATCAAATTATTTTTTACTCTTTAGTCAACTATTTATTTCTTGTTAAGATTTAACTGAAGCATTTGATGTTAATGTTATTACTTACAAAATCAAGTTGTTAAGCGACCATACTTCTGTGTTTAAGCAACGCATATATATATTCGTCTTTCTTTGAATTTCATTATTGCGAACATACAGAATACTTAACGTGCTAATTATAACATTGCATGGGTCAATATACACAATGCCTAATATCCATCATTTACAGATAGGATTACTCGAGCATTTTAGTCCAATTGTTTTCCTCAATGTCATCTTAATAGAATGCTTTCGTAGTTATTTTTCTTTTATATCTCTACGCAATTCACTTCTCCATTAAAAATTCTCTCTGCCCCTACCATATTCCAGCTTGGTAGTTTTCTTCACATGTTCAAATTTGAGCTATGGTAGTTTTCTCTAGATGTTTCTATTATCCAACAAATTTTGAGTATAAGATAACATTATTGTTCAATAAAACTTAATAAGTTTGTCTTTAACTTATAACTGACCTTGCTCTAATGTTAATCATTAGTTTTTGATTTTATACAACAATGTCATATAGTAACATGATGTTTTTTGTGTTGCAGAATATGGCAGCTGTGTATTTCCTACAGGATATTGAGCAGGCAGGGATAGGAGGGACTAGGGTGCATTTGGATAAATAAACTAATCAGATATATATTGATTTTGTTTAGATGCTATCTCATTTTTTATTGCATACATAGTTTATAGTTATTATTCTAATAGAAATATATTATTGGGTTAGGTGTGGTTGTTTTAATCTGGTTTGACTATTTTGTCTTTGTTCATCCTATCCCTTTCTTGATTTTTTTTTCCTCTCTAGTTGGTAGTTTTGCAGTTAACAATTCTGACTGGTGAGATAGAAAATAACACCTTCTCTTCTAGATTACTCATCCCATTTTGAGATTGGTTTCTTTTCGGTTAACTAGTTGATCCAATCTTTTTGTTGTGAAACGGGTTATTATTAATTTTATATTTTTTTTTCCACAAAAATTGATTGGATCAGCTAATTAGACAGAATTTGACTCTTTCAATTTTTAGAGATTGGAATTATCTCTTGTTGATGATGTTGTCAAGTCAACATTCTATCTCACAAAAAATAGATTGGATCAATTAATTAAGATAATTTGACTCTTCCACTAATGTGCTTAACAATTCAGTCACTTCTATCTTAAACTATAAATGATTTATTATAATCTTTTAGAAAAAGATTAGATGACAAATGCAAAATTTTTGTTGGAAT